>CM051239.1:9170833-9790833 GCA_027917425.1 Gastrophryne carolinensis | reverse complement strand
AAACAGATCAAAGTAAAAGATCACGATGGAGAAACCTCCCTCACCATCAATATCTACAATAATGGGATGATTATGGTCCAAGCAATAGAATCTAAACTGGAAGAATTCCAGCAGATCTTCCCCCACATAAAGCAGCAAGTGAAGCCTATAGACTCTGCTCAAGTAAAGGCTGTCAGATCCATAAATAATCCTGCCACGGAGACCTCCGAAGCCCTAACTCCCACCCCACCAGTCTCCAGAGACTCCTCGGACACCTCAGGCCTAAGTACCTCACACCCCTCTCTGCAAACACTCACAGATTGCCTGTCAGTACTAGAAAGAGACTTTCATATATTCAGGGAAGAGATCCTAAATAGCCAAAGGGTCACACATGCCAGTGACCATCTCAGGGAAGAGATAACCAGGCTGAAATGTGAGCACAGTGCAGCCTTGCATGAAATCCAAGTGGCCCTAAACTCACTCAAACAGGAAAATGGCCAACTCAGAGAGGAAATAAGCAAACTGAAAAGACTACATGTGCCCCCAAATCATCTAGAGGAGGAACCAATAAATGCAGCCATCATCCCTAATATTGTGCAGGCATCTAATATAACCAACAACACAGGCCCCATAAGGAATCCAACAGAATCCAGTGACAGACACAGGAACCCTACCTCCAATCAAGCTGACAAATTACAAAGAGCCCCCCTAATAGAGGAGAACAATCCAACCAACCCCCCAGAAACCACTGTCAAAACTCATGACATCAATAAACTGCCATGCCCAGAAATTGTGCTCATCATAGACTCCAATGGAAAGTATCTCAATAGAAAGAGACTCTTCCCAGGGAAACAGGTCACAAAAATCCGCTGCTCAACAATAGCACAAGCAGCAGAAGTGATCAATAATCCATATTTTACAGACCCGAAACACCTCATCCTGCACACCGGCACAAATGACTTGCAGCAAGAGGGGGCAGCAGAAAGAATATCACAATTAGCTAAAGCCACACATCAAAGATTCCCTAGGACAAAAATAATCGTATCTGCCCTGCTCCCAAGAAAAGACATCCCTCCGTATAACCGAGCAGATCAATGCAGAGCTGGCCGCCAATATCCCCTCAATACCCAATACAAAACTGGCCCTACACCGAGAAATTACACTCCAACACCTGTATGATGCCAAGCACCTGGATAAACAAGGAGTAAGCATGCTGGCAAAAGAACTTAAGGACATGGTTCTAGAGAGACCTCAGATACCCCAACCCCAAATAAGCCCAACAAATAGACTGCAAATCCCAGACAGCAATTTCTCCAGACCCAGTCCACAGCGATGGCAGAGGTGGAGGCAACCAGTCCCACAATGGAAACACCCCACAACAGAGGGCAGCAGCATGGAAGAAATAAAAAACCTGCTAAAGGCACTCTGTAACAAACTAATGTGACCCCTCTAAATGAAAGTCCGAGGAAAAAGCAGCTCATTACAAGGTATACCGACTCACAATGACATCCCTTATCATCAGCAGCTGGAATATCCAAGGGCTGAATTCTTCAGCTTTTGGATCCAAATCAAATGATCCAGACTTTAAAGAAAAAGTAAAAACTGTAGACATGCAAATCCTCATGGAGACATGGACCAGAGCAGAGGATGAATCCCTAGCACCCATGGGCTACAGGGAATTTTCCGTGCCTGCCCAGAAAAACAAAACTGCCAAACAGGGCCGTCGCTCGGGTGGCATATTAATCTGGTAAAGGGAGGCGCTTAAAAATCACATGAGAGCGGTCAAACGAGGAGACAATCACATCTGGATTAAAATAAGCAGCTCCATCCTCACCTCTCAATATGACATCTACCTGTGTGCAGCATATATCCCTCCAGCCGAGTCCCCCTACTACAACCCAGACATATATGAGGTCCTACAAAATGAGGCCGCCCAATTCCAGTGTCAGGGCAGGGTGCTGATCTGTGGCGACCTCAATGCCAGGACAGGTATAGAGAAGGACTATCTCACCTCTGATGGCAATGCCTATATCCTAGGAGGTGACACCTACTTCTCAGACTCTATACATACACTAAGAAACAGCTACGACAGGACTATAAACAAAAGCGGGAAAAGGCTGTTGAACCTGTGCCGGAGCCTGGGACTGTATATAATGAATGGGCGTATCCGGGGTGACTGTCTAGGACGATTCACGCTAAACTCCCATGTGGGCAGCAGTGTGGTGGACTATGCCATCACAGACGCAGACCCCGCGAGTATCAACGCCTTCATAGTCACTCCTGATACGCACCTCTCAGACCACAACCAGATTCTGCTGTACATGAGATCCACCGAGCACCCATCCACACAGCAGCCCCACCAGACTGGTCTCTACAACCTGCCACCGTCCTTCAAGTGGCTCAGACAATCCGCCAATGAGTACAACAATGTGACCAACCGAGCGGAAATCATAGAAATTCTCATAAACTTTCACACTAACATCTATGAGCCAAACCAACAAGGAGTCACCCTGGCAGTGAAGGACTTTAATACCATCCTGCACACCATGGCAGAACTAGCAGGCCTCAAACGGACCAACCTCAAGAGACCTTCTAATAAACAGTCTGAGAAATGGTTTGACAAGGAATGCAGAGCTCTACGTCATTCCCTAAGGGCAGCCTCTAACAGAAAACACAGAGACCCCAATGACAAGGATGTGAGGGAAACCTATGACACCCTACGGAGGCAATACAAGCGCACCCTCAGAGAGAAAAAACAAAGGCATCTCTCCCACAAAATCCAGCAGCTCGAGGACTCCATCCAGGACAACTCATTCTGGGAGACCTGGCACCATATCCACACAAAGCCAAAGAAAAACTCCCTCCACATCCAAAATGGCAACATCTGGCTCAGCTACTTCAGGGACCTCTACAAAAACCTCCCTGAAGAAGAGCAAACCCCGGAACAACAACAAATAACCACAAAACTGAGGGACATGGAGGAGGCAATCAAGGACTTCCAAACCCCCCTAGACTGGCCAATCACCATGCAAGAAATCCAGGAAAACATCTCCCTGCTGAAATGCAGAAAGGCCAGCGGCCCTGACGGCATCCTGCCAGAGATGATCAAATACAGCTCCCCAGACATACACACTGCACTGGCAAAACTATTCACCCTGGTCCTGAGCTCCGGACACTTCCCTCAAGACTGGAACCGAGGTCTCATAACACCTATCTACAAAAATGGGGACCAATATGACCCAGCGAACTACCGAGGGATCTGTGTCAGCAGCACTCTGGGGAAGCTATTCAGCAGCATTATCAACAGAAGGGTCCTCACCTTCAGCAAGAGGTTCTCAGTAAAAGCCAAGCCGGGTTCATGCCAAACCATCGCACCACTGACCACATCTACACCCTGCACAGCCTTATCAAGACTCACGTCCACAACACCAAACAGGGGAAGATCTTCTCCTGTTTTGTGGACTTCAAGAAGGCGTTTGACTCAGTGTGGCACCCGGACCTGTTCCTGAAACTCCTGCAGAGCGGAATAGGGGGGAGAACATATGATGTCATCAAGAGCTCATACACTGGGAACCAATGCAGTGTGAAGGTGAAGGGCAAGAGGACGGCATACTTCCACCAGGGCCGAGGAGTCAGACAGGGCTGCAGCCTGAGCCCAACGCTCTTCAACATCTACATCAATGAACTGGCTGCAGCTCTGGAGGCTTCCTCAGCACCAGGCCTCCTCCTGCATGACCGTGAGGTGAAGTTCCTGCTATACGCTGATGACCTCCTGCTGCTGTCCCCGACAGAGACAGGCCTCCAAGACAGCCTGGCAGTACTGGAGAAATTCAGCACCACATGGGCACTACCCATCAATTCTAAGAAGACCATGGTGTTCCAGAAGAGGGGCCAGAATAAAGCCTCCATTCCCTCCTTCACATTAAACGGGTCTACACTGGAGAAAACCAACAGCTACACTTACCTGGGGCTGGAGCTTAACCAATCAGGGAGCTTTAAGCCAGCAATAGAGGCCCTGAAAGGAAAAGCCTGCAGAGCTTTCTACGCCATCAGAAAGCGACTCTACCACCTCAAACCACCAGTGAGGGTCTGAAGATCTTTGATGGGGTCATTGCCCCAATCCTACTTTATGGCAGTGAGGTTTGGGGCCCAATCACCTACCCAGATCAGTCCAAATGGGACCCAAGCCCAACAGAGACCTTTCATCTGGAGTTCTGCAAGTACCTCCTCCAGGTCCATCGCAGCACCTCCAACATCGCGTGCCGGGCAGAGCTGGGCAGCTTCCCTCTATGGTTCCAGGTGCAGAAGAGGGCGCTGTCATTCTGGGGGCACATACAGAGCAGCAGCCCCGACTCCTACCACCACAAAGCCTCCCTGAGCCATGGGGCCCAGAACAAACCCTGTGCCCTCCAACTGAGTGTCAGTCACCTGTCCAGCCAAAACCCCCGACATGCCCTGACAAAAGCCCAAATAAAGGGGGCGATAGAGAGCTGCCAGGAGCAATATATAGAGGATTGGAAGAAAGAAATAAGCAACTCGCAGAAACTTACCATCTACCAATCACTAAAGAGGAACTACACCATGGCCCCATACCTGGAGAGGCTGCACCACCCCAAACACAGGAAGACCCTGAGCCTCTATAGACTGAGCGCCCACAGCCTGGAGATGGAGACAGGTCGGCACAGGCAGACATACAAGCCACGGGAGAGCAGACTGTGCCGGCACTGTGAGCAGGGGGCCCTGGAGGATGAGGCCCACTTCCTGCTACACTGCAGCAAATATTCATCCACCAGGGACACTTACTTCCAGAGACTCTCCACCCTCATCCCGGACTTCACCTCCATAGATGATGAGAGGAAACTCCACATCCTGCTGGGAGAAGAGGAGCCCACCCTGCAAATAGCCGCCCAATATGTCTCCACCTGCCACCAACTGAGAGGAACATAAGAGACCATGGACTGATATACCCCTATACTGCCCCTATACCCCACCTCTATACTGCCACAACTAAAAGGACTATTATAATCTATGGAGTTCAAACCCATATACTGCCCCTTAATCCTACGCAACCCCCTACTGCCTCTATACCTCTCCACCTGCCATCATCACTGGACCAATGTACACCAAACCCTGCCGCGATAACCCAACACCCCACCATTTGTTATTCCCTTTTGCTTTGGCAATGCAAAATGTTTTTTTTGGACCTGCCAATAAAGCTCTTTTGAATTGAATTGAATTGAATTGATATGAGATAGATAGATATGGGATAGATAGATAGATAGATAGATAGATAGATAGATAGATAGATAGATATGAGATAGATAGATATGAGATAGATAGATATGGGATAGATAGATAGATAGATAGATAGATAGATAGATAGATAGATAGATAGATAGATATGAGATAGATAGATATGAGATAGATAGATAGATAGATAGATAGATAGATAGATAGATAGATATGAGATAGATAGATAGATAGATAGATAGATAGATAGATATGAGATAGATAGATAGATAGATAGATAGATAGATAGATAGATATGAGATAGATAGATAGATAGATAGATAGATAGATAGATAGATAGATATGAGATAGATAGATAGATAGATAGATAGATAGATAGATAGATAGATAGATATGAGATAGATAGATAGATAGATAGATAGATAGATATGAGATAGATAGATAGATAGATAGATAGATAGATAGATAGATAGATATGAGATAGATAGATAGATATGAGATAGATAGATAGATAGATAGATAGATAGATAGATAGATAGATATGAGATAGATAGATAGATAGATAGATAGATAGATAGATAGATAGATATGAGATAGATAGATAGATAGATAGATAGATAGATAGATAGATAGATATGAGATAGATAGATAGATAGATAGATAGATAGATAGATAGATATGAGATAGATAGATAGATAGATAGATATGAGATAGATAGATAGATATGAGATAGATAGATAGATAGATAGATAGATAGATAGATAGATAGATAGATAGATATGAGATAGATAGATAGATAGATAGATAGATAGATAGATATGAGATAGATAGATAGATAGATATGAGATAGATAGATAGATAGATAGATAGATAGATAGATAGATAGATAGGAGATGGATATATAGATAGATAGATAGATAGATAGATAGATAGATATGAGATAGATAGATAGATAGATAGATAGATAGATAGATATGAGATAGATAGATAGATAGATAGATATGAGATAGATAGATAGATAGATAGATAGATAGATAGATAGATATGAGATAGATAGATAGATAGATAGATAGATAGATATGAGATAGATAGATAGATATGAGATAGATAGATAGATAGATAGATAGATAGATAGATAGATATGAGATAGATAGATAGATAGATAGATAGATAGATAGATAGATAGATAGATAGATATGAGATAGATAGATAGATAGATATGAGATAGATAGATAGATAGATAGATAGATAGATAGGAGATGGATAGATAGATAGATAGATAGATAGATAGATAGATAGATAGATAGATATGAGATAGATAGATAGATAGATAGATATGAGATAGATAGATAGATAGATAGATAGATAGATAGATAGATAGATATGAGATAGATAGATAGATAGATAGATAGATAGATAGATAGATATGAGATAGATAGATAGATAGATAGATAGATAGATAGATAGATAGATAGATATGGGATTATAGAATTAAGCATTTGGATTTTACATGTTTTTATTGTTATGTTGGTTATTTTCCCGTCCTTCTTGTTTCAGAGCAGCAATGTTTATTACCCCTAAAGCGAGGGACCTGTAAGACGAATACAATACGCTATTACTACAATACAGACAAAAAGGCGTGCGAAGATTTTATTTTCAAAGGCTGCACCAAGAATGCGAATCACTTTATGAGTTTGAGCAGCTGTCAGGAAGCCTGTGAGCAATGAGGTACTGAATGTATTATTATGTTACAGGGCTGATGCTTAAAGTGGACCCTAACCCAGGATTTTCACCATCCCGGGATAAAGGTCCATTTTCCTGGGGAATCCCAATTTCAGATGCCCCGCTGTGTGAAACCACCCAGATCGCCCTTAAAACTCTACATATGGCGTGAATACTAAAGCACAGTTTAGGAATAGAGAGGAATAGAGCTCAGGGAGCCGGAGTGAGCCTCATCCGCAAGATGCAGGGGATATGGCCCCAGGCGTGTTGGGATTGCCAGAAAGGTGAGCTTTGTGGGCGGTCCCGGGGGTTTGATCCAGGAGGGGATCCCTATTTGGGGATAGGGAAGTGGCCAGGGCAAGAAGGTTTCAGTCCACTTTAAATTTAAAGTCTAAAAAAACTTACAGGGACTTTCCAGGCAAAAACATAGAGGCTGATTCACTACTAATGCCGGTATTGGCAGATGAGCGTCTGTATAGCTGCGCTTAGAGCGGCCGCTAGTAGACGCTGTAAGCGGGTATCGGGCGCTGTAACATAGCGTTGGGGTCGCTGTAGTAGCCTGGCCGGCATTGATGAATATGATGTGTGTTGGGCGCTCCAACAAAAGTATAGCTCTGCACGGAGCGAGAGGTAGCGCCAGCTCAGTGCATCCGACACTCGGCGCTCCACACCATACTTATCACAAAACTACTCACACGCAGCGTCGGCGCTCTAAATCTGGGCGCTATAGCATAGAGTGGCAGACACTGTGTGATTAAAGTCTGTTTTTGAACACATATCCACCAGTAACAAAAACACACAGAATGACATTGTTATAACACTGTGACATTAACACTTTAGTGCCAGACCTGTAATGACAATTCTGCATAAAAATATAAAAAGTCCCAAAAATGTATAAAAGTGTTTGCAGCCAGGAGACGTCACACAATGATTGGAGCAAAAAATAAAAACGCCAAACACGCTGTTTATATACAACTAATGAAACCCCATTGAAATGTATGGGAGAGCGACACTGAACGGCAGGTAATACATGGCGCTCCTGAACTTAGAGCGCCGGCGCTATACACTGAGCCTGCTATAGTAATACAGGTGATGCTACATGGCGCTGTTAGAGGCGCTCACCAGATTCGCTTTCTTAAATGTAGTTTTGCCTACAGCGCCCGGCGTTCACCAGGCGATGCCTGCCGCTACGAGGCGCTACCTGGCGCTATCCCTTCTTAAATAGCCATAATTGAGCAGCTAAGTTCATCTTACCTGCTGTCTCCCTTCCTGTAACCTCGCAGCAGCACTTAGAAGCAGAAACTTGACACTGACTTATGCCACTCCCCTTGATCCTCCTAGCAGTAGACCACCAATCATAGTGCTTGACTGGTGGTCTATAACTCTGCCCCCGGTGGCCATCTGTGTATTGCAGCATTGTGATTAAGAGTTGATATAAACACGCTGCCTGCTTGTCCTGGAGAGTAGCCGCGCCCATTGGCTGAAAATTAAAAAAATTAATTAAATCTTAAAATAAGAGGCTGATTCATTAATAGCGCCAGGTAGTGACAGTTGAGCGACTGTAGCGGTATTTTCACAGCGCCCGCTAGTAGTCGCTGTGCTTGGCCGTTGTTCGGTTGTTGATAGCGACTCAGTCGGTGTGCAGTCGGTGTGTTGAATACAAGGTGATGAGTCGCTATTTGACAGGTTCCGCGCTGTATGGGAGCGCATGACAGCGAATGGCCATAGCGACCGGCTCCCACCATATTCATTAACAAATCACGCTCCAAAAATTCTCGCGCTGTGAAATGCATGTTTAAACCCCAGAGCGCTGACCCCAAACAACCATATTTTGGGAAACCAAAAAAACAAGTTTATAAAAACATTTTGGAATATGAATACATTAATATCAGACCTGTAATATCAATTCTGCACAATTTTTTTTTTATTTTTTTCTTACCTTAAAAAAAATATCTAACATTGCAGAAGTGGTCACAGAATTTTTCACATTTAAAAAAAAAAAATATTAACAATTAATTATTAATATTTAAAGATTGTTCCATTGAAATGCATTGGAGAGCGCCAGGTAGCGAGAGGTCATACCTGGCGCTGTTCAAGGTCGCTCGCTGGCGCTATGGGGTGAGGCTGGAATAATGATGAATGAGTCGCTATATGGCGCTATCTCAGTTGCTAAGCAGGATCGGCTTGATAAATGTGTGATTGTGGTGGGGAGCCGGCGTTCTCGTGGCGGGGCACGTCATTACCGTTCGCTCACCAGTCGCTACCTGGCGCTATCCCTTGTTAAATAAGGGCCTAAGTTTTTTCCTTTGGGGGGGGGGGTTGTTTTGAAAATGTAAAAAGATTTAGGGCTATAGGATTATATGGCCTATGTAGGTGCCTAGACTATCCCTATAAAGAGGACCCAAGCCCTCTCCTTATTGATCCCCTCCCCCCCAGGGCATTTAGAATTGGGATGCCCCGCTGTGTGAAACCCCCCCAGGTCGCCCCATACACTCACCTTGTTTCCCGGTCCAGCGGTGCATGTTCAAGCTGCGCCCGCATCCCCGCTGTCCCTTTAGCAGGACGCTTTCCCGCGCCAGGCATTTGTGAATGGCGCGCTCCCTGTTAAAGGGAAGCGGGGATGTGGCTGTCAATGCGCTCGGATCCACTTGTATTAGACGAGCTCTTGGACGAAGGATCCGAGCGCGCTGATCGGACGAGCAGCCACACATGCATTGCGGGATCGGGGAGAGGTGAGTTTGTTTGGGTGACCTGGGGGGTTTCACACAGCGGGGCATCCCCGATCGGGGGCAATGACCAAAGCCCAGGATAGTCAAAATTCTGGGTTTTGGTCCACTTAAATAGCCAGTAAACAGACTCCGGCAGCTGACAGTTTTTTTTTACAGCTACTGTCTTATTTGAAGGATAACTGTAGGCAAAATTATGATTTCAAATAATGTCATTTTTTTATCGGATCATCTTGGCTAATCTTGTGCTCCACCTAGTGGCCAAAATCAGGTCACAGTGGTGTCTACATTTACTTGCTAACGCTTCAGAATGGTTTCTACCAGTACCACATCACAAAGCATCTTGGGAGGTTGTTTATTCCATTAATATTATTCATATTATTATTATTATTATTACTTCCATTGAACGTCCATTGAAATGTATGGGAGAGCAACAGGTAGCGACAGGTAATACTGGCAGCCAGAGCGCCGGCGCTATACACTGAGCCGCCTATAATAATACATGTGACGCTACATGGCGCTGTTAGAGGCGCTCACCAGAATCGCCTTCGTAAATGTGGTTTTGCGTACAGCTCCCGGTGTTCACCAGATGCTACGAGGCGCTACCTGGCGCTATCCCTTCTTAAGTAACCCCCATAGTTATGGCAAACAGCCTTGATTGGATGATAGCCAGCACATGCGCCATTGGACCAGGAAGAGGTGCATTGTACTGAGCGATCCGGGGGGTTTCACACAGCAGGGCATCCCATTCTGGCATGGAACAAAACCCGGGATAGTCAAAATCCCAGGTTTCGTTCTGCTTTAAAGTCCATGAGAGGGAAAAAGTCTTATCCTTTGCTTTAAAATTGGAGAATAAGTGTGTGCCCCCAATCGGACAGGGTGTATTGGCAAGCCACCCCCATGCTACCTCCTCCCCCACCCTGTGAACCAGTATAAGCAAGGAACCCCTTACCGATTCACAAAAAGTTAAAACAAACAAGACGCAACACCAAAAAAACCTTTAAAGTGGACCAAAACCCAGCGCGATCGGCCCGGGAATCTATAAGATCCCTCCCCCTGGGGCGTCCAAAATAAGGATGCCCTGCTGTGTAAAACCCCCCAGGTCACCACGTTCACTTACCTCGCTTCCCGGTCCAACAGCGCATGCGCGAGTCGCGGCTGCATCCCTGCTATCCCTCTAGCAGAGCACGTTCCCCATTAGAGGCAAGTGGGGGATGCGGCCACCAGCACTGACGTCACGTCTAAGGCCTGCGGCTCCAAGCGCGCTGGCGGCTGCATCCCCCGCTAGCCTCTAACAGGGAGCGTGCCCTGTTAGGGATAGCGGGGATGCGGCTGCGACTCACACCTGCTCATAGGACCAGGAAGAGGTGAGTTTGTTCGGGCGATCCGGGGGGTTTCAACCTGCCAATCGGGGTTCCCCGGGGAAAAGGATCAAAACCAAGGATAGTCAAAATCCTGGGTTTTGCTCCACTTTAATCACTCACTGCCCGCGTCTTCCCTCTCCTTTCCGGGACTACACTCCAGTGGTGTCACCAGAAAAGGTCCGCTTACTGGCCCGCTTCCTGTCGGGTCACGGCACTGGCTTGTAGCCCGATCAGATCTCCGGTTTATTCGCCCTGAGGAAGCAGCGTGTGGCCGCTGCGATACGCATTGGCGGACTGACAGTAGGGGTAGGTCCAGTGGTACTTTTACTTTACAATTGATATTGAGTGTTCCATGTCTCTTTCTATTATCTTGGGTGGTCTTTAATGAAAGTTTCTATTGATTGGATAGAGGATTTTTTTGTATAAATATATTTGTTTTGAATCATTTGCACATGTATACTTGTTGCACATATTGTATATAATTAATTTGATAATATCGTATGGATTTGTATATACCTTTTTAAATTTTGTGTGTACATATTTACTATTGGAACTGTATTATTATGAAATTTTACATAGTACCCTGGCGCCCCCTTGTGTGTGTTTTGTAGTATTGTGGTTTATATGTTTTTTTAAGATGTATTGTCTAGTGTCCTTTTAGAATTAGGTCTATTAATACAATAAAATTATTTCTTATTACCTAATAAGGAGGTAGTGCCCTATTTTTTCCTTTCCATCTGTCTTGGTACAAAACTATTGGGTGTGTGGGGACCCTATACAACAGATCTCCGGTTTAAATCGGGGTTCACTGGGGAGGAAGAGCAAGTGTTACATTGCCGAAACGTCGGGTTGGTGTTCCCTTGTCTTTCGCATACATGGGAAGCTTTTGTACTAGTTTATATTGTTACTTTGTTCCATGTTTGTTCCTCTTCGATTAAATTATGGTCACATTAACGATTTTTATTTCTTGCAGCTCCCGAGGAACTGAGCTGAAGCTGTCTGCTCCTCTGCCTCATTTGGGAATTTATGTAAACCTGTATGGAAGAAGGTCCAGATTCCATGCATGAAAAAATATCTGAATTAAAGCTGAACAAAAAAGGCTAAGATGCTATAAAGCAATAAAAGTGCCAATGCAGCTGTGTTGTTTTTTTTTTTTTTTTTTTAGCATAAAGGTAAAATGTGGGTTTTACTACTAACCGGTATCAGTTTAGGGTGTTCGGGGCCCAGTGTGACAATTGCATGGGTTGATCAGACCCATCTGATCAAACTGGCCAATCGTAACCCCACATGTATCACCACAACATTAGACGTCGTTCAGTTGGCAACACGCTTGGCTATAAAATGCTGCCACAAGAATACGAAAAAAAGTGACGTATTCTCCACTATGTAAGCCACACACAACACAATCAGATCGAAGGAATCGATCGACCCACAACCACTTCCAGGCAGGGGGGCATTGAGCGCCCTAGGCAAGTAATGTAGCCAGGCTCTTCAGAACCAGGGTGAGCTTTTTAGATCCTTTATTCAGAACATAAAACAACGAAAAGCGGTGCAAGGTGATAACACAGAATTAAAGGAGCAATATCGCGAATTTTTCTTGGTGACTTATATTTAAATGGTACTTTGAATGTAGGTAGGTGTTGGAGTAAGAATTAAAAATTTAGAAAAAAATGATGTGTGTGTTGTGCAGCTGGAGACTAATAGCTCATGTTTATGTCTTCTGAGTGTCGGAGCCCGACACTCTGGCCTGTTCCACGCTGAGGAGAGGGGGGAAACAATGTATCAAAGTATCAGCTGTTCAGTGCTGGCAGCCGTCCAGCATAAGATAACAACATTGCAACATTGCCTGGCCAGAACTTATATATCTAAAACAGAGAGGAAAGCTCTAGAAGTCATTTTGCTGATTTTTACAGTTTTCCCTTCATGTTGGCTCTGCTGCAGAATCTTTCAGTTTACCATTTTCTCTTTCATATCCTTATTTTTCTTTTTTCCATATGATCTTTCTTTCAGCTTTGTGTGTTTTGAGCAAAGCCCAACCCAGGATTTTCACTATCTGGAGTTGTGTTTTGTGCCCCTAGGGGCATCCCGACTTGGGATGCCCTGATATGTGAAATCCCCAAGTTCCCCTGTGAAAACGTACCTTTCCCTGTCCCACAGCGCATGCGCGGGCTCTCATCCAATCAGCGCTGTTTGCACGCAGATGGGGAGCCTGAGCAGTAACCTTCCTGGCCGCCCGGCCTGTCTAAATGACTATCTGCGTGAGCGCGCCAGAAAAATGGGGGGATCTGTGGTTATCCAGGGGTCATTTCACACAGTGGGGCATCCCGATTTAGAATGCCCAAGGGGGAAGGTCAATGGCCGGGTCTTATAGACTTCAGGGTCGGCCACTCAGGGTTTTGTTCCACTTTAATACCTTTAGATTTTCCTGCACAGTTATTCAAAGAAGAATTTCAGTTATTTTCAGTCAGTTTAGTTTAATTTGTATAAATTTTACACATTTGAGTCACCTGGTCTCATAACAAAAGCAGCACCTCACACACACACAGCCGTTACCACTGATTACAGTGTCAGCCTCTGAGGTAAAGTGTTGCTAGGAGACCAGTGGGCTAAATGAAGCAGCTCACTAAATACAACCCAGCAGATCCCCCTATTCAGCAAATGGACTGAGCCATTGTCATTATACAATTTAAAAGAAAGGCAGATATTTTTTCCTTTTTCAATCGCCACATTATTTATACACATGTTAGAAGCTATTGTGTGGCTATTTAATTATTTATCTTTTTTAATGCAAAATTTGCGATACTGCTCCTTTAACTATAAAACACAATGCAAATAAATAGATCGCAAGAGATAGAAATTACAAATAAAAATGGGGAAATGTACTTAAGAGTCTGTCTGGGCTGCGGTTCGATCAGATCAATTATCTCTCAGTCCTCACACGTCTCCCAAAGACCCATAATTCCTGGTCTCCTCCTTAGATGTTAAAAGGGAGCATGTGTCACCCCTGATGGTAAGATTTGAGAGTCCCTCTGGCCATTCTGAAGGTCGTCTTATTCCCTCTAACCAGGGGTCAGCTTCTGACCCCTCCTATTGGGCAGAGCAACTGGAGTCCCCCACTGTTTGAATGGTGCATCTGGGAATCTCCATCTTTGGGTACCTGAAAATTGGTCCATAAGATATCCCCCATCTGTCCTGAGATTCCACAGGGAGGGGGGGGATGAGTAGAACATTCTATGGAAGGGGGCAGGATATGGACCTTGTCTCTGCTTTCTATAGCTGGGTGATTTCTGATAACCCTCACTCCATTACATTGTTTATGCTGCGGAGTAGAGAAAGTCATTCCGGACAACCCTGTGAGCATGTAGGGGGTTATATGGCAGGTGGGGTGGAGTTACACAGAGCAGAGGGGTCAGCCAATGTCCATATATATACATATATATATATATACATATATATATATATATACATATACATATATACATACATATATACTTACATACATACATATATACATACATATATATATATATATATATATATATATATATATATATATATATATATATACATACACACAGAGACACCTTAATTACTGGTTTGGTCACATCCAGCAGTAGAGCGTACTCTGGGGGCCCATCGTAAGTGTAATTATTCCCCTTTTATTTATAGGGCTCACACGCAAAAATGATGCCCAGCTACTTCCCCCTATTACATGAACTGACAGAACATGCAGCACTAAAGCGGAACAAAACTAGAGATTTCCTGGGTCTTGCTCCATGCCCTGGTGGCATCCCGATCTGGGAGTTTGCAACGGTTCAATGGTTCATGCGCAGGCTCTTGTCCAATTAGAGCAGTTTGCCGTGCTTAGGTCATTCAGTGCATGCGCAGGCTCTTGTCCAATTAGAGCAGTTTGCCGTGCTTAGGTCATTCAGTGCATGCGCAGGCTCTTGTCCAATTAGAGCAGTTTGCCGTGCTTAGGTCATTCAGTGCATGCGCAGGCTCTTGTCCAATTAGAGTAGTTTGCCGTGCTTAGGTTATTCAGTGCATGCGCAGGTTCTTGTCCAATTAGAGTAGTTTGCCGTGCTTAGGTCATTCAGTGCATGCGCAGGTTCTTGTCCAATTAGAGCAGATTGTCATGGCTAGGTCATTCAGTGCATACGCAGGCTCTTGTCCAATTAGAGCAGTTTGCCGTGCTTAGGCAATTCAGTGCATGTGCAGGCTCTTGTCCAATTAGAGCAGTTTGTCGTGCTTAGGTCATTCAGTGCATGCGCAGGCTCTTGTCCAATTAGAGCAGTTTGTCGTGCTTAGGTCATTCAGTGCATGCGCAGGCTCTTGTCCAATTAGAGTAGTTTAACGTGCTTAGGTCATTCAGTGCATGCACAGGCTCTTGTCCAATTAGAGCAGTTTGCCATGCTTAGGTCATTCAGTGCATGCGCAGGTTCTTGTCCAATTAGAGTAGTTTGCCGTGCTTAGGTCATTCAGTGCATGCGCAGGCTCTTGTCCAATTAAAGCAGTTTGCCATGCTTAGGTCATTCAGTGCATGCGCAGGTTCTTGTCCAATTAGAGTAGTTTGCCGTGCTTAGGTCATTCAGTGCATGCGCAGGCTCTTGTCCAATTAGAGCAGTTTGCCATGCTTAGGTCATTCAGTGCATGCGCAGGTTCTTGTCCAATTAGAGTAGTTTGCCGTGCTTAGGTCATTCAGTGCATGCACAGGCTCTTGTACAATTAGAGCAGTTTGTCGTGCTTAGGTCATTCAGTGCATGCGCAGGTTCTTGTCCAATTAGAGTAGTTTGCCGTGCTTAGGTCATTCAGTGCATGCGCAGGCTCTTGTCCAATTAGAGCAGTTTGCCATGCTTAGGTCATTCAGTGTATGCGCAGGCTCTTGTCCAATTAGAGTAGTTTGCCGTGCTTAGGTCATTC
Organism: Gastrophryne carolinensis; assembly: GCA_027917425.1. Lineage (NCBI taxonomy): Eukaryota > Metazoa > Chordata > Amphibia > Anura > Microhylidae > Gastrophryne > Gastrophryne carolinensis. The sequence continues at coordinate 9,774,872 of CM051239.1, read as the reverse complement.
AGTGCATGTGCAGGCTCTTGTCCAATTAGAGCAGTTTGCCGTGCTTAGGTCATTCAGTGCATGCGCAGGCTCTTGTCCAATTAGAGCAGTTTGCCATGCTTAGGTCATTCAGTGTATGCGCAGGCTCTTGTCCAATTAGAGTAGTTTGCCGTGCTTAGGTCATTCAGTGCATGCGCAGGCTCTTGTTCAATTAGAGCAGTTTGCCGTGCTTAGGTCATTCAGTGCATGCGCAGGCTCTTGTCCAATTAGAGCAGTTTGCCATGCTTAGGTCATTCAGTGTATGCGCAGGCTCTTGTCCAATTAGAGTAGTTTGCCGTGCTTAGGTCATTCAGTGCATGCGCAGGCTCTTGTTCAATTAGAGCAGTTTGTCGTGCTTAGGTCATTCAGTGCATGCGCAGGCTCTTGTCCAATTAGAGTAGTTTGCCGTGCTTAGGTCATTCAGTGCATGCGCAGGCTCTTGTTCAATTAGAGCAGTTTGCCGTGCTTAGGTCATTCAGTGCATGTGCAGGCTCTTGTTCAATTAGAGCAGTTTGCCGTGCTTAGGTCATTCAGTGCATGCGCAGGCTCTTGTCCAATCTGAGCAGTTTGTCGTGCTTAGGTCATTCAGTGCATGCGCAGGCTCTTGTCTAATTAGAGCAGTTTCTCGTGCTTACGTCATTCAGTGCATGCGCAGGCTCTTGTCTAATTAGAGCAGTTTGGCGTGCTTACGTCATTCAGTGCATGCGCAGGCTCTTGTCCAATTAGAGTAGTTTGCCGTGCTTAGGTCATTCAGTGCATGCGCAGGCTCTTGTTCAATTAGAGCAGTTTGCCATGCTTAGGTCATTCAGTGCATGCGCAGGCTCTTGTCCAATTAGAGTAGTTTGCCGTGCTTAGGTCATTCAGTGCATGCGCAGGCTCTTGTTCAATTAGAGCAGTTTGCCGTGCTTAGGTCATTCAGTGCATGTGCAGGCTCTTGTTCAATTAGAGCAGTTTGCCGTGCTTAGGTCATTCAGTGCATGCGCAGGCTCTTGTCCAATCTGAGCAGTTTGTCGTGCTTAGGTCATTCAGTGCATGCGCAGGCTCTTGTCTAATTAGAGCAGTTTCTCGTGCTTACGTCATTCAGTGCATGCGCAGGCTCTTGTCTAATTAGAGCAGTTTGGCGTGCTTACGTCATTCAGTGCATGCGCAGGCTCTTGTCTAATTAGAGCAGTTTGGCGTGCTTAGGTCATTCAGTGCATGCGCAGGCTTTTCATTAAATTATTGTGAAGGTCCTGTTTAAATGTATTACTAGAGGGTGGCTAGCTCATTTCTAGACTAAAATAGTATCTACACTTCCTTCCGCTACTGTCACTTTCACACCTATTTAATGACCTAGTGGTAAAAGGAATGGACTTGAGATTTGAAAGCTGCAGGTTCAAGTCCTGGCTGGGACATAACTGTGCCCATGAGCTAAGTACATGCTGGCACTCCCAAAGTTGGTGGGTGGGCAACTCGGTGGGTTGGTGGACAGGTGTCAGGTCCCCCCTACCCCAGGCAGGAGGTAGTGAAGGTTCTGCAGCCTCCCACCACCCTGCCCACTGACAGGGCTCGGGTCTCTGGTGATGGAGACGAGGTGGTGGCTGGGGAGAGTGAGAATGTAGTGCAGCCGGATTATAGGCAGGGAGCAAGGTGCGAGTGCCCCTGGGCCACCAACATTTGCTCTGCATGAGGGTCTCCACCAACTTGGGGGTGCCGGGTGGTTTGCGGGGTTCTCCCATTTCTAGCGACACCTCCAGTGGGTAGTTAGCACAGGGGCACAGGGGCGTACCTTCAGTGGATAGTTAGACCACCTAGATCTGGAGATCCCGGACTCGCATGTGTACCACCCTCCAACACTGGCGTAGCTGGGGGGGGGGGGGGCACTTTCCCCGGTGCAGCTAGGTGCAAGAAAGTCTAGCTACTCCTCTGAGTTTGTCCCCGCCTAAATCCGGAGATCCGGCACTCGGAAGTGTACCACCATCCCACACCCGCGAGAAATGGTACGGGGAATTTGCTGTATCGCCACTTGGTCTGGTCATCCCCAATCCACAAGCCCATGCAGGTATGTATATCTGAGGTTCTCCCCTTTCCAACGACACCTTCAGTGGGTAGTTAGACCCCCTAGGTCCGGAGAATAAGCACTCGGAAATGTACCACCCTCCTACACCCTCTAGAAACGGTACTGGAAACTTGCTGTACCCACACTTGGTCTGGTCATCCCAATCCACAAGCCCATGCAGGGATGTATATCTGAGGTTCTCTCCTTTCCAACGACACCTTCAGTGGGTAGTTAGACCCCCTAGATCTGGAGATCCGGCACTTGCAAGTGTACCACCCTCCGACACCCACAGGAATTGTTACTGGGAATTTGCTGTACCGCCACTTGGTCTGGTCATCTCCAATCTATATATATATGTATATCTGAGGTTCTCGCCTTTCCAACGATACCTTCAGTGGATAGTTAGACCCCCTAGATCTGGAGATCCCGGACTCGCATGTGTACCACCCTCCAACACTGGCGAGAAACAGTACAGGGAACTTGCTGTACCGCCACTTGCTCTGGTCATCCCCAATCCACAAGCCCTTGCAAGCATTGGTTCTCTGAATCCAGGGCAGGTTGACGACTCACTGGAGGTTCTATTTGAAAGAGGAGGACTTCAGATATGGGCATGTGGATCCAAGTGGCGGTATCGCAAAGTCTTGGAACTGTTGCTCGCAGGAGGATCTGTGATGATCTCAGCTCCATTCTCTGTAAGTTTGGGCTTCCTTGCCCCCATGGTCCTGGAGAACCGGGGCTCAGAAGTGGACCTTCATGGACTTCGATTCTCAGGGTGACCCACTTTGCACGGAGGACAGCGCAGAGAGGTGGAGCCGGCGTGGACATGGGGTGGAGAGCACCGAGGACAGCGGTGATGTCAGTCAGTGAGGTAAGCTGTTTAAGATGGGCTTGTGTTGATATTCACATCCCGACTGGCTGACTGACCTACCCACGTATTTGCCTGCCTACTGTCCAACTTACCTACTGTACTTTCCCCTCTATAAGACGCACCTGCCCATAAGACGCACCTAGGGTTTAAAGGAGGAAAATAAGAAAAAACAATATTCTGAACCAAATAGTGTGCTAAAATATCTCCTCATAATCACCCCATAACAGGCAACATGCAGAATCCCCCCCAATCACCCCATTACAGACAGTGTGCAAAATCCCAAACAGTCACCCCATTAGAGACAGTGTGCAAAATCCCAAACAGTCACCCCATTAGAGACAGTGTGCAAAATCCCAAACAGTCACCCCATTATAGACAGTGTGCAGAATCCCCCCCAATCACCCTGTTATAGACAGTGTGCAGAATCCCCCCCAATCACCCTGTTATAGACAGCATGCAGAGCCCTCCCTCTAATCAACCTATTACAGGCAGTGTGCAAAATCCCCCTCAATCACCTAATTAGAGAAAGCGTGCAGAACCCCCCCCCCCCCAATCACCCCATAAGAGACAGCATACAGAATCTCCACCAATTACCCCATTAGAGACAGCATGCAGAATCCCCCCCATCACCCTGTTACAGACAGCATGCAGAATCCTCCCCAATCACCCTGTTATAGACAGCATGCAGAGCCCTCCCTCTAATCAACCTATTACAGGCAGTGTGCAAAATCCCCCGCAATCACCTAATTAGAGAAAGCGTGCAGAACCCCCCCCCAATAACCCCATTAGGGACAGCATACAGAATCTCCACCAATTACCCCATTAGAGACAGCATGCAGAATCCCCCCCCCCCAATCACCCCATTAGAGACAGCATATAGAATCTCCACCAATTACCCCATTAGAGACAGCATGCAGAATCCCCCCCCCCCCATCACCCTGTTACAGACAGCATGCAGAATCCTCCCCAATCACCCTGTTACAGACAGCATGCAGAACCCCCCCCCTACAATCACCCCATTAGAGACAGTGTGCAAAATCCCAGTCACCCCATTATAGACAGTGTGCAGAATCCCCCCAATCACCTCATTACAGACAGCATGCAGAGCCCCCCTCCAGTCACCCCATTATAGGCAGTGTGCAAAATCCCCCACAATCACCCCATTACAGAAAGTGTGCAGAGCCCCCCCAAACACCTCATTAGAGACAGCATGCAGAATCCTCCCAATCACCCCATTACAGACAGCATGCAGAACCCCCCTCCAGTCACCCCATTACAGACAGTGTGCAGAATTCCCCCAAATCACCCTATTAGAGACAGCATGCAGAATCCCCCCAAGTCACCTGATTAGAGATAGTGTGCAAAATCCCAAACAGTCACCCCATTATAGACAGTGTGCAGAACCCCCCCTCCAGTCACCCCATTACAGGCAGTGTGCAAAATCCCCCATAATCACCCCATTACAGACAGTATGCATACTCCAATCATCCCATTATCTGTACAAAAAACCCTCACAATCACCCCATTACAGACAGCGTGCAGAATCCCCTCTCACCATCGCCCCAATAGAGACAGTATGCAGAATTCCATTACACCCCATTACAGACAGTGTGGAGGGAAGCATCTTTAACGTCTTCATTTGTCCATTCAGGCTTCATTATAGGAAAATATAAGTGGGCATAAAGTTTCCCTAAGTGTAGCCAAAAACAAATTGTTCCAGGTTAATACAATTTTATTTTTTAATAATGAATACACTTGTCATCAGCTTGAACATACACAAAATACAAGGTTAAAATGGATCAGGGGTTTGCCCTCCAGCACATTTATCTCCAGCATAATGTATCAATGTTGCAGAATGTATCCACTGTCAGTGTGAACACAGTGTAACCAATCAGTGCTAATACTATTAAAAATATAAGAGTATATTAATATACACACGAAACAAATAGTCTGTGCAGATAATAAACAAGGGGACTGCCTAAAAGGTATATCTAAAATGCTAACATTATACACAACAAACACACTATGAGGATCATGTGACCCCTCGGCACATTTACTCCTGACTAGATAAGTATCCACTAATGTCACCTTTTTAAATAACAACACACACATAGTCTACTCGGTTAAGCGACCACCACCATAGTAGGACTCTATGATTCTATGCCAGGCAGTGGCAGGACTCGACCGTCTTGTGTTTTTGCCCAGGGCTACATGGCTTTCAATAATCCGGGCCTTCACCCTGACTAAGAGCCTATCTTGTATGTTTCCCCCACCCTGTACATACAGATTGCTCACATTAATCTGGTCCTTCACTCTGAATAAGAGCCTATCTTGTATGTTCCCCCCTGTACATACAGATTGCCCACATTAATCCAGATCCTCACCCTGAATAAGAGCCTATCTTATATGTTTCCCACCCTGTACATACAGATTGCCCACATTTATCCGGACCTTCACCCTGAATAAGAGCCTATCTTATATGTTTCCCACACCCTGTACATACAGATTGCTCACATTAATCCAGACATTCACCCTGAATAAGAGCCTATCTTGTATGTTTCCCCACCCTGTACATACAGATTGCCCACATTAATCCGGACCCTCAACCTGCATAAGAGCCTATCTTGTACGTTTCCCCCACCCTGTACATACAGATTGCCCACATTAATTCAGACTCTCACCCTGAATAAGAGCCTATGTTGTATGTTCACCCCCTGTACATACAGATTGCTCACATTAAAAATCATCCTACCTGCACCTAGTGCATTTTCTGAGCCTTTAAACATCCAAGGTGGTGGCACATGGAGTCTCAGGCTGCCTGCAGACAGGAAGTGTCTTCTGACACTGCCACGCTGCATTGTGGGATTGCTGTCCTTTTCCTGACCCCAGCTCTGCTCTGTCTGTGCAAAGCATAGCTATAGCCCGCCCCCTCTCCTCTCCTCAGAATGTGATGCTTCTGAGGCAAGATGGCGGTGACCCTATCCTGGAGGCCTGAACAGAGTTGCAGCTCAATGGGGGAAAGAATAAAAAGTAAGCGACTAAAAATGTAAAATATATTAATTTTAGATGCTGGAGAATAGTTTTTTAAGGGTTTGGGCTTTTCATTAAATGATGCTGAAGGTCCGGTTTAAGCCACCAAGCTGTTACAGTAGGATTCTATGCCAGGCAGTGGCAGAACTCGACTCAACCGCCTTTGTGTCTTTGCCCGATGCTACACGGCCTTCTAAAGCCAGGAGATGGCAAGGCTCTACTTTCATGTGTCTTTGCCCAAGATTAGACGGCCTTCTTAAGCCAGGAGATGGCAAGGCTCAACCATTTTGTGTCTTTGCCCGGGGTTAGATGGCCTTCTAAAGCCAGGAGATGGCAAGGCTCTACCTTCTTGTGTCTTTGCCCGGGGTTAGACAGCCTTCTAAAGCCAAGAGATGGCAACCTCTACCTTCTTGTGTCTTTGCCCAGGGCTAGACAGCCTTCATTAAGTCAGGAGATGGCAAGGCTCTAACTTCTTGTGTCTTTGCCCAGGGTTAGATGGCCTTCATTAAGCCAGCAGATGGCAAGGCTCTACCCTCTTGTGTCTTTGCCCGGGTTAGACGGCCTTCTAAAGCCAGGAGATGGCAAGGCTCTACCTTCTTGTGTCTTTGCCCGGTTAGATGGCCTTCTAAAGCCAGGAGATGGCAAGGCTCTACTTTCTTGTGTCTTTGCTCGGGTTAGATGGCCTTCTAAAGCCAGGAGATGGCAAGGCTCTACCTTCTTGTGTCTTTGCCCAGGGCTAGACGGCCTTCATTAAGCCAGGAGATGACAAGGCTCTACCTTCTTGTGTCTTTTGCCCAGGGCTAGATGGCCTTCATTAAGCCAGGAGATGGCAAGGCTCTACCATCTTGTGTCTTTGCCCAGAGCTAACCGGCCTTCATCAGCCACAAGGCACTGAGGCTATATCCTCCCTTGATCCCAGGGATCACAAATATTGAAGAAGGTGAGAATTCAACTAGGCCTGGCCCAGCGAGTCTGTCTCACTGGGGAGGATCTGGTTCCGCACACCCTGGGTATGTACAACACCTTTTGGGCCCTATAGTTTAATTCATGCTTCCCTCCCTTGCCTGCGGTAAGCTTATCATGTTTTGAGTATTATCATTTTTTGCTGCATTTATTTCAGCCTCGTTAACCCAAAAATATCTCCCTGGTACTAACCCTCCCCCCACTCCATCCTGGGCTCCCCATGACACGGAAAATACAGTGTCATTAGATCAGTAGAGGTTTACTTAGAAACTTGATGATGTTCCTGGATAAACCTCACACCAAGACCTCATGACAGGAGGGAAAACAATTCCCGCATGTCTGGGGACGATGATTCCCTCGTGGTATTTTAGCCTAGAAACATCTTCACACGATTCACAAGATCTCTTTCTGAACATCTGACAATCCTAGCTTCAAAAAAACATAAAACATGAACACAGAGCTAAATGAACAATTAGATATTTAGAGTCCCCTTTTAGAGTCCTCCAACTTATGGTTATGAATCCACCACGGGTGTCAATACTCCAGTTGTGCAAAACCACCACCGCTTAGGTACTCTTACCAGAGCCACTTAGATCACCAGCATTTACAGCAATCCCACAAGCTCTTTTTCAAAACCACTCCACTCATTGGGGTACGATTCCTCAATCTAGGCTGATGTAGCTGGCCAGGTCTCCAAGGCATACTCATGCAAGGGGGAACGAAAAAATCATAGCGCAATACTGCAAAGCTATAACTCTCTTTAATAGGCCAATAAGCGTATAATAGGCCAATAAGCGACTTTCACCTAGTGAAAGTCGCGCTAAGCGACGAAACGCGTTGGGAGCCGGTGGTTGACAGTTTGGAGTTCTGGAATTCAGCAGCGCGGGCTGGCTTGGACAAACTATTGTGACATGCGAGTTTTAATTCTATGTTTGTGAGTACCTTATTGGCCTATTAAAGAGAGTTATAGCTTTGCAGTATTGCGCTATGATTTTTTCGTTCCCCCTTGCATGAGTATGCCTTGGAGACCTGGCCAGCTACATCAGCCTAGATTGAGGAATCGTACCCCAATGAGTGGAGTGGTTTTGAAAAAGAGCTTGTGGGATTGCTGTAAATGCTGGTGATCTAAGTGGCTCTGGTAAGAGTACCTAAGTGGTGGTGGTTTTGCACAACTGGAGTATTGACACCCGTGGTGGATTCATAACCATAAGTTGGAGGACTCTAAAAGGGGACTCTAAATATCTAATTGTTCATTTAGCTCTGTGTTCATGTTTTATGTTTTTTTGTATTTTTTTGACTTAATGGTGGGATTTAAGTTCAACACGTGGAGCTGCATTTAAGATCACTAATTTTGTGTTTATTCTTTATTATTAATTAATCTTGAGCGCGGTATTTATATATTGTATATATATATATTTCTTTGAATCCTAGCTTCAAACTCTGTATTCAGAATGAGGCCCATCGTACTCACCTTTATTGCCTTCACCCTCTTGTGGTCACTCGTCTCTTCAGCTCCAGGTAGGTGTATGGACACATAGATAGCTAGATAGATAGATAGGAGATAGATAAATAGATAGATAGATAGATAGATAGATAGATAGATAGGAGATAGATAGATAGATAGATAGATAGATAGATAGATAGATAGATATCTTGAATCTTTTAGATTGCAGGACCCAGCCGCGTGGTTTTTGACGAGCTTTAAGAGATAGTTAGATATGGACTAGAAAGAAAGATACATGATAGATAGATGAATAGGAAATAGGTAGACAGAGTGACAAGAAAGATAAAGGCACTTAAACAATAATTATAGATCATATTAGATACACGTCCTAAAAGTATATAAAGAGAACAATTAAAATAAATTAGTCAATAATATTGCAGTTACTCATTTATTCATTGAGGAAAATGAGCATGTGGCAAAAAAGTATGTGAACCTTTACAATTAGCCAATATTTGAAACTTAAGTGGACCAAAACCAAAAATTTTCACTATCATGAGTTTTGGTTGCCCCCGAAACCCCCCAAGTCGCCAGAACTCACCTCTCCCCAGACCTACGGCGCATGCACGGCCTCTCGTTCAATCAGCGTGCTCGGATTCGCTCCCGCCCCTTCGCCTAAGCCTACGTCTAGAGCGAGCATCCGCGAGAGCACTGGCGGCCGCATCCCCCGTTACCCTCTAAAAGGGAGCATTCCCATGCCAGCCGGAATGTATTGTCTGTGTGTGCGCACTTGGGATGCCACAAATAAGTTATAGATAGTTCAGGTTTTGGTGATGAAAACCCTCAAAATGGTCACTGGGACTAGGGGGCTACCGGGGGATTTCCTTTTGTGTCAGTCTTAGCCCGACTATATTGGGACTATTAGCTACAGCTAATTCTTTCTCAGTCCATTTTTTCTGATAGTGTCATCTTGTCTGTCTTTTTTTATGGTATTCTTATTGTTATCTTCTCATTTTAGGCAATTATTGTACATTACCCGCAAAGACGGGTCGCTGTAAAGCGAGTTTTTTGCGCTATTACTACAATGTAGAAACCAGGATGTGCCAAGAATTCACTTACGGTGGCTGCAAAAAGAATGCAAATAATTTTCTGACTTTACATGAATGTCAGGAAGCCTGTGCAGAATAAGGTATTGTGTGTTTTATTACGTTATAAGAGCAATATATACATCCTCTAGTCCTTATTGCCTTTCCTATAGCCACCAATCATCCTCTAGTCCTTATTGCCTTCCCTGTAGCCACCAATCACCCTCTAGTCCTTATTGCCTTCCCTATAGCCACCAATCACCCTCCAGTCCTTATTGCCTTCCCTGTAGCCCCCAATCACCCTCTAGTCCTTATTGCCTTCCCTATAGCCACCAATCACCCTCCAGTCCTTATTGCCTTCCCTATAGCCACCAATCACCCTCTAGTCCTTATTGCCTTCCCTATAGCCACCAATCACCCTCTAGTCCTTATTGCCTTCCCTATAGCCACCAATCACCCTCCAGTCCTTATTGCCTTCCCTATAGCCACCAATCATCCTCCAGTCCTTATTGCCTTCCCTATAGCCACCAATCACCCTCCAGTCCTTATTGTCTTCACTATAGCCACCAATCATCCTCCAGTCCTTATTGCCTTCCCTATAGCCACCAATCATCCTCTAGTCCAGGGGTACTCAACTACTTTCAGTGGAGGTCCACTTACCAGGGTCTGCCGTGGGATAAAGGTCCGGGGGGGGGGGGGGGGGTGTAAGTAAGAGTGCATGTCAGCTGTTGTTAGCTGAAGAGCTTGCACTCTACACAGAAGGGCGAGAAGCAGGAAGTAAATGACAGGTGGGTGGGGGGACAGGAAAGCTCATTGCTCAGGTTGGCTGAGGAGCTTGCGCTCTACACATGAAGTAAATGGGGGACAGGAATCTCACCTCCTTGCACTTTCTCAGCAGCTCGATGAACTGGTCCCGGGTAATGGCCTCCTCGCCCCGGGCCAGCCGCTCCTCCAGCCAGCGCAGCAGTGTGCTCTGATGCCGGGACACCACTGACTCCGGGGCCGCCACCTCCCTCAGGCGGGCCACCTCTTCCCAGAGTCAGGCCTGTTCTAGCAGCACCGGCGGTGGGGGCGGCAGCAGTGCGAGTGGACATGACGGGCCTCCAGGTGTGTGCAGCGGGCTCTGCTTGCCGCCCGAAGCCTCCGCCAGCTCCGCGCTCTCGGCTCCTTCCTCCTCCCGCGCCTCTTCGTCTCCACTCCTCCCCCCCCCCCGCCTACGAGGCCCGAGCCGCTTCCACCTCCCCTGGCCTGGCCACGCCCATGTGCCCGCCCCCAGCTCTGACAGCCCCGGCCGACAATTGTCACCGGCACCGCCGGATCCCGGGCTGATGTGGCCTTGACACTACACCAGCCCTGGGCAGCGGTCTGGACAAATGGCGTCTGCGGTCCGGATTCGGACCGCGGTCCGCCATTTGAGTACCCCTGCTCTAGTCCTTATTGCCTTCCCTATAGCCACCAATCATCCTCTAGCCCTTATTGCCTTCCCTATAGCCACCAATCATCCTCCAGTCCTTATTGCCTTCCCTATAGCCACCAATCACCCTCCAGTCCTTTTTGCTTTCCCTACAGCCACCAATCATCCTCCAGTCCTTACTGTCTTCCCTATAGCCACCAATCACCCTCCAGTTATTATTGCCTTCCCTATAGCCACCAATCACCCTCCAGTCCTTATTGCCTTCCCTATAGCCACCAATCATCCTCTAGTCCTTATTGCCTTCCCTATAGCCACCAATCATCATCTAGTCCTTATTGCCTTCCCTATAGCCACCAATCATCCTCCAGTCCTTATTGCCTTCCCTATAGCCACCAATCATCCTCTAGTCCTTATTGCCTTCCCTATAGCCACCAATCACCTTCCAGTCCTTATTGCCTTCCCTATAGCCACCAATCATCCTCTAGTCCTTATTGCCTTCCCTATAGCCACCAATCATCCTCTAGTCCTTACTGTCTTCCCTATAGCCACCAATCATCCTCCAGTCCTTATTGTCTTCCCTATAGCCACCAATCACCCTCCAGTCCTTATTGCCTTCCCTATAGCCACCAATCATCCTCCAGTCTTTTTTGCCTTCCCTATAGCCACCAATCGCCCTCCAGTCCATATTGCCTTCCCTATAGCCACCATTCACCCTCTAGTCCTTTTTGCCTTCCCTATAGCCACCAATCACCCTCCAGTCCATATTGCCTTCCCTATAGCCACCAATCATCCTCCAGTCCTTATTGCCTTCCCTATAGCCACCAATCATCCTCTAGTCCTTATTGCCTTCCCTATAGCCACCAATCACCCTCCAGTTATTATTGCCTTCCCTATAGCCACCAATCACCCTCCAGTCCTTATTGTCTTCCCTATAGCCACCAATCACACTCCAGTGCTTATTGCCTTCCCTATAGCCACCAATCATCCTCCAGTCCTTATTGCCTTCCCTATAGCCACCAATCACCTCCAGTCCTTATTACCTTCCCTATAGCCACCAATCACACTCCAGTGCATATTGCCTTCCCTATAGCCACCAATCATCCTCCAGTCCTTATTGTCTTCCCTATAGCCACCAATCACCCTCCAGTCCTTATTGCCTTCCTTATAGCCACCAATCATCCTCCAGTCTTTTTTGCCTTCCCTATAGCCACCAATCGCCCTCCAGTCCATATTGCCTTCCCTATAGCCACCATTCATCCTCTAGTCCTTATTGCCTTCCCTATAGCCACCAATCACCCTCCAGTTATTATTGCCTTCCCTATAGCCACCAATCACCCTCCAGTCCTTATTGTCTTCCCTATAGCCACCAATCGCCCTCCAGTCCTTATGGCCTTCCCTATAGCCACCAATCACCTCCAGTCCTTATTGCCTTCCCTATAGCCACCAATCACCCTCCAGTTATTATTGCCTTCCCTATAGCCACCAATCACCCTCCAGTCCTTATTGTCTTCCCTATAGCCACCAATCGCCCTCCAGTCCTTATTGCCTTCCCTATAGCCACCAATCACACTCCAGTGCTTATTGCCTTCCCTATAGCCACCAATCATCCTCCAGTCCTTATGGCCTTCCCTATAGCCACCAATCACCTCCAGTCCTTATTACCTTCCCTATAGCCACCAATCACACTCCAGTGCTTATTGCCTTCCCTATAGCCACCAATCATCCTCCAGTCCTTATTGTCTTCCCTATAGCCACCAATCACCCTCCAGTCCTTATTGCCTTCCTTATAGCCACCAATCATCCTCCAGTCTTTTTTGCCTTCCCTATAGCCACCAATCGCCCTCCAGTCCATATTGCTTCCCTATAGCCACCAATCACCCTCCAGTCCATATTGCCTTCCCTATAGCCACCAATCATCCTCCAGTCCTTATTGCCTTCCCTATAGCCACCAATCATCCTCTAGTCCTTATTGCCTTCCATATAGCCACCAATCACCCTCCAGTCCATATTGCCTTCCCTATAGCCACCAATCACCCTCCAGTCCATATTGCCTTCCCTATAGCCACCAATCATCCTCCAGTCCTGTTTGCCTTCACTATAGCCAACAATCATCCTCTACTCCTTATTGCCTTTCCTATAGCCACCAATCATCCTCTAGTCCTTATTGCCTTCCCTATAGCCACCAATCACCCTCTAGTCCTTATTGCCTTCCCTATAGCCACCAATAACCCTCTAGTCCTTATTGCCTTCCCTATAGCCACCAATCATCCTCTAGTCCTTATTGCCTTCCCTCTAGCCACCAATCATCCTCCAGTCCTTATTGCCTTCCCTATAGCCACCAATCATCCTCCAGTCCTTATTGCCTTCCCTATAGCCACCAATCATCCTCCAGTCCTTATTGCCTTCACTATAGTCACCAATCACCCTCCAGTCCTTATTGCCTTCCCTATAGCCACCAATCACCCTCCAGTCCTTATTGCCTTCCCTATAGCCACCAATCATCCTCTAGCCCTTATTGCCTTCCTTATAGCCACCAATCATCCTCCAGTCCTTATTGCCTTCACTATAGTCACCAATCACCCTCCAGTCCTTATTGCCTTCCCTATAGCCACCAATCACCCTCCAGTCCTTATTGCCTTCCCTATAGCCACCAATCATCCTCTAGCCCTTATTGCCTTCCTTATAGCCACCAATCATCCTCCAGTCCTTATTGTCTTCACTATAGCCACCAATCTTCCTCCAGTCCTTTTTGCTTTCCCTATAGCCACCAATTGACCACTATTTCTTGTTGCATTCTCTATTGCTACCAAGCCTTCGGCCCTTACTGCTTGCTCAGCTGCCACTAAAGACTCCATCATTGATTTTGGGTGGTTCTCACCATCTTCTGAGCTTCCATCAATTGCCCTCCATTCCATCTCCATTGTGAAACCCCCCAGGTTGCCAGAACGAACTCACCTCTCCCTGGGTAAGACTAAGGAGCTCATTACCCTGAAACGCGTCACCTAACCTACCTAGGGGCAAGTAGCCTTTTCACATATATCTTTCACTGGGCATATATGATTTTAACTATATTTGTAAAAGTTATATTTTAAAGGGCACTGGTGAGCTGCATACAAAACCATAGCTCACCTCTCCCTGGACCTATGGCACATGCGCAGATTGTTATGCAATCAGCATGCTCAGATCCACTTCCGCCCCTTCGTCTAAGCCTACGTCTAAGGGCCTTATTCACGCTGATCAGCCCCTGTTGCTGAGCCCAGCCATGAGCTCTGCACGGTCTGCACACAACACCTGGCACTTGGTGGTTCGGGTCCACTGTAAAATAATACCATGGCCAAGTGTGAGCCCGAGTGGGCCCATGTGCTGACGCCGGCCCTGCTTTACATTGTAAGCTGCTGAAAGTGTCCTCACTCATGGGGGGCGACCATCTTTCTGAAGGCCCAGTCATGCCCTATTTGACAACAAGCCATCGACGGGAACAGGATTGTGGGCTCAGCAGCTTTTCTGCGTTCAGGATGAATATCGAACTCGAACACAAACTTCTAGCTGAAGTCCATGTTCGGGTTTGGGAACCTGAACTCGCAAAGTTCAGTACAAACCCGAACTCTGCTGTTTGGGTTCGCCCAACACTAGTTGCGTTCCGCGAATATGAATGTATCCACAGCCCCGGTTAAACCCTCAGTGTGCCAACTGATCCCCTCTGAACCAAGGCTGTAATTTCCCATTAGGTAACCCTGCCAAAATGAGTCGTAGAAAAGCATATTGTAAGGAACTTACCTTTAACAGGGGGCCCGCGGCGAGCGTCTGCTGAGCGGCGCGGCACTCGCCAGCTTCCTGCTGCCGGGCATGCGCCCCGCAGTCCCGCATGTTTGCAGTCAGGAGGCGCTGCGCTGCTAGTGGCATACAATTCAAATGGAGCCTGGGGAATTTAACTCCCCCATGGTACACCAAAAAAAGGAGCACAACCAATGAATCTACAAAAAGTTTATTTGATCCACAGAGCCATTAAAAGCAACATAAAAATCACAATACATTAAAGACACATTACAAACACATTAAAAAAACCTCCCACCTGTCCTGGAATGATCCCTCTAAACAATAACCCATCCAATATAAGGTTGTGGCTGAAAATAACCCCTCTCATTGTTACTGCAATCACAGTGTGGGTCCAGTATACCACCAAATAATCAAAAAGATTTAATAAATAAGTAAAAAACCCTAGAAAAAAATTATTTTGTGCCGGCACAAAAAACCTTCAGAATACCTACATTAACAATGTGCAAAAAGCAATATGTGCAAAACAGTGCTTCAAAATTATCATTATCAATACAATGGACAATAAGGAAATAAAGTGCTGGACCAAATATACACACAGGGAGGATACTTAGCTCAAATAGCAAAACAGCACATCAGCCGGGGAGGAAGTCCAGGACAGTGGGGTAACCACCTGCGCTTCGCGGTGCTGAACCGCTTCTTGCTTGGGCAATTGTATTGATAATGATTATAATTTTGAAGCACATTGCACTTTATGTAGTATAGTGAATGAGGGATTAGCAATAGTATTATAATCTTTTGGTGTATGTTTTGTTTTGCTTTCATTGCTGATGGCTTTCTTTTTTTACTCTGTACAATATATAATTGCCAGGACAGGTGGGAGTTTTTTTAATGTGTTTGTAATGTGTCTTTAATGTATTGTGATTGTTATGTTGTTTTTAATGGCTCTGTGGATCAAATAAACTTTTTGTAGATTAATTGGTTGTGCTCCTTTTTTGGTGTACCGTGGGGGAGTTAAATACCCCAGGCTCCATTCGAATTGTATGGCGAAATAAGTTAGTGAGCACGCCATTACCTCTTGTTATTAGTGGTGCACCACATTTTGTTGCGCTGCTAGTGGCAGGCGGCGCAGCTTCCTCTTCACCTGTATTAAATCAGAGGATGGTGATCCCTGCTGCCCGGACTAACCAGCCCCTGGAAGTTTTACACCAATCACATTACACCAATCACATTACACCAATCACATTACACCAATCACATTGCACCAATCAGCACATACACTCCCCCCCAGGGCGGCTATTGGTCAGTTCCCCAATAAATATGGAGTCAGCCCAGTACTCAGTGCCCGTGATAGTCTCTTGTGATTAGGGTGTGATTTCGTTAGTGATAATCTGTTTCCGACCCGGCTTGATCGACCATCCCCGTTCGCTGCCTGTACCGACCTCTGCTTTGTCTGACTACGAATTTGCCTGCTCCTCTGGATACCCGCTATCTCTGACCTCCCGGCTTGACCCTTCGGCTCTCCCTGACTACGCACCTGTCTCATCCCTGTGTTCTGACGCACCATCCGGACTGTCTTCCCGTGTATGACCTCGGCTTCGGGATACCCTCGCGGTTCATCGTCCTTCACCGTAAGCAGCCATCCTTTGCACCTATTAAGACCTGGGGGGCAAACGTGTCCGGTGAGGCGTTCCTAGCGTCCCGGCAAATGGGGGCTTGGCTATAGGCAGAAGCGGCGGTGGAGATTGTGGGTTGTCTGCTTACAGAAGCCTGGTGTCCCGCTGGGCATCACACATATACTTCTTACCAACATCCGACACCAGAGCTACGTGACCACAACACTGTAGGAAGGATAAGCAGGTCCTGCTGACAGCCAGAAGATGCTCTGACTGCGGACTGTGTTTAAAAGACTCCTGGGCCGTCCGAGTTCCTGTCCTTGGGGCTTCCTGAATTGGGATGCCCCACAGTTTTAAACCCCCCACATTTGCCCAGATCCACTCACCTTCTCCTGAGCCCTTGTCGCGTCTCTGTGCTTTGGGCACATCCCCGCTCACCTCCAGCCGCGCGAGGGCGTCCTCCTGCCTTTCTAAATGAGTGGCATGTGCAAGCCGTGGCTGCCAGAGAGCGGGGGATGTGGCCGGCGGTGCACTCGGCTCCCTTTGGTGACGCTCGGGTGCTTAGCCATCCAGGCGACTAAGGGAGCCAAGTGACAGAGAGGGCACTGATTGGCTGAGCGCTCTCGCCCAGTGGGAGCGAAAGGAAGGTGATTCTATAGGGCAACCTGGGGGGGGGTACACACAGTGGGGCATCCCAATTCGGGATGCCGCCACACGGAGGAACAACACACAGAAAGCGAAATTCCTTGAGCTGTCTGCTCCTCTCCACTGCTGACACACACATTGTCTGCACCCTTCTGTGCTATTAAAGAGGAACAACACATTTTATTTTCATTTTTCGGGGTGTTGTTCCTCTCAGTGGGGGCATCCCCAAGATCGCCGCATTCACTCACCTTCCTGTTGCTCCCACAATGCAGACTCTAGGTGAGAACGAGCGTGCCGATTGGCTGAGCGGCCCGCTCAGCCAATCAGCGCATTCGCTTTCACTCGGGTTCATTCGGTGCCACTGCAGATAAGCAGCACCGCTGGCCACATCCCTCGCTCACCTTCTAGCCATCACGTGCCCGCACCGCCCATTCAGAATGGCCGAGTGTGGATGTACGCGCGGCGGGAGGCAAGCTGGGATGCGGCCGCGGCACAGAAACACGGCGAGGGCTCCGGGACAAGGTGAGTGGATCTGGGCATCTGCAGGGTTTTACACAGCGGGACACCCCAATTCAGGTGTAAAAACCTTTACACTCCAGGGCCTCTGATGTTCCTCTTTAAAGTGGACCAAAACCCAGGATTTTGACTATCCTGGGTTTTGGTCCTTGCCTTCGGGGCACCCTGATCGGGGAAGTCCCGCTGTATGAAACCCCCTGATTGCCGAGTGCAACTCACCTCTTCAACGAATGACGCATGAGGGGCCGCTCGTCCAATCAGCACGCCCGGAGTCGCTGATGTCACGCCATCCAAGCCAGCATCAATGGCCAGTGGCTCCGAGTGCGCTGGCGGATGCATCCCCTGCTGGCCTATAACAGGGAGCGTGCCCGAGCCGGCCATTCTTAAATTCCTGGCACGGGTACGCGCCCTGCTAGAGGGATAGCGGGGATGCGCCCGTGGCTCGCGCATCAGGTTGGACCGGGAAGCAAGGTAATTGTACGAGGCTACCTGGAGGGTTTCACACAGCGGGGCATCCAGATTTTGGATGCCCCAGGGGGAGGAAATTGATTGGCCCGGGAATATATCGCACTGGGTTTTGCTCCACTTTAAAGTGTGGGTGACAGGATTTTCTTTTTTTTACTATAGCAGTTACAGCACAATCTACAATGCCTCCCCTGCAGACGGCTGCCCTAGGCACAGGCATATGATTGCCTGATTAGTAATATGGCCCTGGTTCCAGACACTGCCTCAGTTTGCTTCCTCTGTGTGAGTTGGTATTTTGCTGGTGGCCAAGCACACACCCAAATATCTAATACTATACTAATTAATGCCCAGGGCAGGGCTACTAATATAAATGCAGGTTCTTTATATTGTTTTAAAGAGATCAGAACATAACCAATAAAGAACATTACTTTATTCTAAATAAGATATAATACGTATATACAGTATACTTATGTACAAAAAGAAAGCTTAACAAAGGTAAAAAATACATATAGATACAGGAAAACTTCAACACACAGTCATAAATAGCTTAAGACTTATGCCCTTATTCATCAAGCGATAGCGCCAGGTAGTGTCTGACGAGCGCCAGGTAGCGGCAGCTAACGGCGACTACCGACTCAACTACGCCCGGCGGCGGTCACAATGACGCTTTTATCAAGCAAAATGAGGCTAGCGCCGGCGAGAGCGACGGCTAGCGCGGCATTCATCATGAAGCCGCCTGGACCGAACAGCGCCGCTGCAAATTCCCTCACAGCGCCAGGTATGAGCTGTCGCTCCCTGGCGATGTCCAATGCATTTCAATGGAGCAATCTATAATTATTCATAATTAATTGGTATTAATTATTTTTTTTTTTTTTTAATGTCAAAAAATCGGAGACCACTTCTGCAATGTTAGGATTTATTTTTAAGTAAAAAAAAAAATTAAAAAAAATTTGTGCAGAATTGATCTAACAGGTCTGAGATTAATGTATTCATATTACAAAATGATTCTAAAAACATGTATAATGTTACATTCAAAAAATATGGTTGTTTAGGGGTTAAAAACTAGTTAATACACATCGCCGCCAGCGCTCTGGGGTTTAAACAAGGAATGGACAGCGACAGCACATTCGGAGCGTGATTTGTTAATGAATATGAAGCTAGCCGTTCGCTCTGGCCATTCGTTGTCAGGCGCTCACATACAACGCTGGACCTGTGAAACAGCGACCCCTAAGCCCGTATTCAACATTACCGCACACCGACTGAGTCGCTGTCATCAAGCTAACGCCGGCCAAGCACAGCGAATACTGGCTGGCGCTGAAAAAATCACGCTACAGTCGCTCATCTGTCGCTACCTGGCGCTATTAATGAATCGGCCTCCCCGTGGGATACATATTACATCACCACAGAAACAACCATTGTCTGAGATTCATCAGCCAGGAGCAGGGGAGGCGACAGACAAGGGGTTTGTGGGAAAACAACACTATGTCCCTGACACAGGTAGCGCACCCTAATATCCACACACTAATACAGCATCACCATTCAGTAACATCACCTTTCCAATGGGAACTTGAATGGGAAATCAGCACCACTTTACCACGAAACAGAGGGGGCTTCTGTCGTCATCTGTCTGAGCATCAGCCAGAGGAATCTTCAGAGTAACGGCGAAAAGACAGGATATTATTCGTGGGAACCACACTGTGCTAAGACGTCTCAAAGCACAGGTTAATAATTCCTGTCTTACACCGCACTCCGGACCCCTTTTTTATGAAGTCAAGTCAGCAGTTATTTGCTGACTAAATATAAATTACCCAAAATCAAGCAGGGAATGGCCATTTCCCTTACTTGACCGTAGGGTCAATTTAGCTTGCAAACTCAGACTTCCAAAGACCAAATACTCCCCCAGCTTCGTAAGTCTTAAATTAAGATGTCAGTCGTCTAACAATGGATTGTGTGAAGTCAACAAACAATACTCAGGATATAGACAGTGGAGGGAAAAAGATGTATAAACATTCATTTCTCCAACACAAGTTCACATAAGGGATAAACAATGACATATTTTAGGACAGAGACAGCTATATTTCCCAATGTCTGAGTCAGCACAGTGACATCCAAGTTAGCAATTAAAAGCTTATACCATGTCATGTTTTCAATAAAATATATACATTACATCTAAAAATTCTGTTGCATAACAGTTGGTCGGTGGAGTCCCTGGATGCCACAGAGAACAGGTGAGATCTAGAGAACCTGGAACTCAGTGAAGCAGCTGTAGGGGAGAAAAGGTGAGTATTCATTGACGCATTTATTGTTTTCATTCTGCCCTTGATTGTCCCTTTAAAAATGCTGACAGTGTGTTCAATATCTCACAGGAGAGTAAATCATCAGCATGCTAAACATTGCATTTTATTTCTTGCAGCCATTCAGCTTTGGAAGCCTAGTTCGGATCATTCTGTTTCATTGGTGATTTAAAACAAATCTAAGCGCTGAATGGAGGCGTGGCCAAATATGCGCACAGATACAGAACTGCATACCTCCCTGATTTGGAGGGACTGTCCCTCTTTTGAGTCAATGTCCCCCTGTCCCTTGTTGTTCTCATTTGTCCCTCTTTGAGGTGTAACATGCAGATCTGCAGCAATAAATGATTCATTCTCCTATTGAAAGTGTTTCTATTGTTGTAACTGTTACAATGTTTCTCCTATACGTCATTCAGTGAGGGGGCGTGGCTTCATCCACCCGTCAATGAGGGGGTGTGGCTTCATTTACATATTGTCCTTCTTTGGGGTGTAACCTGCAGATCTGCAGCAATAAATGATTAATTTGCCTATTCAAAGTGTTTCTATTGTTGTAACTGTTACATCCTATCTCATACCCATCCCTTAAATAGGACCAAAACCCAGAATTTTGACTATCCTCCTGGGCTTTGGTCCTTCCCCTTGCTGTGTGAAACCCCCCAAATCGTCCAAAGAAACTCACCTCTTCCCGTACCTTCGGCGCATGTGCGGACACTCATCCAATCAATGCGCTCAGAGATGCTGACGTCACGCCGTCTAAGGCCAGCTGCTTCAAGGGCACTGGCAGCCGCATCCCCCGCTTCCCTCTAACAAGGAGCATGCCCACGCCGGGCATTCACAAATGCCAGGCACGGGTACACTCCCTGCTAAAGGGATAGATTGGATACAGCTGCGGCTCGAGCGTACGCCGCTGGACCGGGAAGCAAGGTAAGTGAACGAGGAGACCTGGGGGGTTTCAGGCATCAATATCGGGATGCCCCGGGGGTAGGGAATCGATCAGCCCTAGAATCTTATAGATTCCCAGGCCGATCAAGCTGGTTTTTGGTCCACTTTAATGAAGGGGTGTGGCTTCATCTATCACTCAATGAGGGGGCGTGTCTTTCCTTTACATATCGTCCCTCTTTTGAGTCCATGTCCCCCTGTTCCTTGTTCTCATTTGTCCCTCTTTGAGGTGTAACATGCAGATCTGCAGCAATAAATGATTCATTTGCCTATTCAAAGTGTTTCTATTGTCATAACTGTCACATCCTATCTCCTCTCTTCCCTCAATGAGGGGGCGTGGCTTCATCTATCCCTCAATGAGGGGGCGTGGCTTCATCTATCCCTCAATGAGGGGGCGTGGCTTCATCCATCCCTCAATGAGGGGGTGTGGCTTAATTTAACAAATGTCCCTCTTTCCCACCCTAAAAAATTGGGGGGTGTGATCTCTGCATTATGGCTGAACAAAACAAGGCTAAAATACCAAGAAGAAATAAAATGTTAGCTCCCATGTGTAATTGGCTCATTTATATTTAGTATCATAGTCATATTTGGGGCTTCCCTCCTAACCAAGGTCAGGTTTGGGGTGTGTTGGGGCAACTCTGTGTGCCTGCCCCTATAGTAAATATTTCCCTTTTTATTGTTAGGGCACACAGATAATATAACACAATATTATGCCTTACTATTACAATAACTGACAGTATTCCAATTCTATAGAGCAGCGACATCATCGCCATTATAAAAAAAAAAAAAAAAAAATAGGGCCCTGATTTACATCCGGCGGAGCTGCACCTCTAATGAGACAAGGTGAGGCGGCTGCCTCGGGAGGAGGAAGAGAGAGGGGCAGCAGGCTGTAGAGAAACGGTAGCAGATGGTAGGATACAACAGAAGTGTGCAGGCAGTGTCAGGACCCGTTCAGCACTCCTAGGCACGGAGCTCTGAGCGCATGTCGGAGGCAGGGCTGTATTATGAGGGGCACGCGCCCCGGGGCCTCCACCACTTTCCCGGCAAAGGGGGCCTCCTTAAACCTTTGGGTTATGGTCTGCTCCTGGAGGCTTTTCAGTCTTTGGTCTGACGGGCCGCGGGGCGTGGCGGCAACAAAGCTATTGGTGGCAGTGGGGCCCCCCTCCCGCGTCTGGGCAGCCAAAGCCAACACAGGGCAGGACGGAGAGTCTAGAGCAGCAAAGCCGCCGCCAGCAACGCTACAGTGATGGGTGCAGTGCTGTCACTGCACATAAGCCACCAAGCACAGCCGCTGGCAGCTCAATGCAGGGAACCAGCCGGGCCACTACACTACCCCCCACCCAGAATGGCAAAGCAGCAGCACCCGCACAAGGGGGGCACAAGGGACTCCACTGATGTTAAGTAAGTAGGCGGGTGCCAGACAACCACCAATCAGTTACTTGGACTATTATTTTATACTGTATTTGGGGCCTCCAGCAGATTTTGTGCCCAGGGGTCTCTATCACACTTAGGGCCTTATTTATCAAGGGATAGCGCCAGGTAGCGAATGGTGAGCGAACGGTAATGACGCTCATCGCCACGAGAACGCCGGCTCCCCTACGCAATCGCACATTTATCAAGCCGATCCTGCTTAGCGAACGACAGAGCGCCAGATAGCGAATCATTCATCATTGTTCCAGCCTCACCACACAGCGCCAGCGAGCGAACTTTAACAGCGACAGGTATGACCTCTCGCTACCTGGCGCTCTCCAATGCATTTCAATGGGACAATCTTTAATTATTCATAATTAATTGTTAATAATGTGTTTTTTTTTTTTTTTTTATAAATGTCAAAAATTGTGTGACCACTTCTGCAATGTTAGATATTTTTTTTTAAGGTAAAACAAAAAAAAAAGAATTTTTGTGCAGAATTGATATTACAGGTCTGATATTAATGTATTCATATTACAAAATGTTTTTAAAAACGTGTTTTTTTTTTTTTTTTAAATATGGTTGTTTGGGGGTTAAAAAACTACTTTTAACCCATCGCCGCCAGCGCTCTGGGGTTTAAACAAGCATTTCACAGCGCGAGAATTTTTGGAGCGTGATTTGTTAATGAATATGCTGGGAGCCGTTCGCTATGGCCATTCGCTGTCATGCGCTCCCATACAGCGCGGAACCTGTCAAACAGCGACTCCTAACCACGTATTCAACATTAGCGCACATCGACTGAGTCGCTATCAACAAGCGAACAACGGCCAAGCACAGCGAATACTAGCGGGCGCAGTGAAAATTACGCTACAGTCGCTCATCTGTCGCTACCTGGCGCTATTACTGAATCGGCCTCCCCATCATTAGCTGCTATTGAGCTACACAGGAACACTGACCTGCCTTAAAGTAGACCAAAACCTAAATCTTTGACTGTCCTGGGGTTGGTCCTTAGCCCCCCCCCCCCCAGGGTTTTGGTGTGAAACCCCTCAGGTTGCCTGATCTCACTTACCGTTCCCTGGTACTATGACGCATGCGCAGCTCTGTCGTCCAATCAGCACACCCAGATCTGCTCCCGGCCCTTTGTCTAATATAGCTCATCTAATGCAAGCGGATCCGAGCGCACACCCCACTACCCTATAACAGGGAGCGTGCCCGCGTCGGCTATTCACAAATGGGATAGCGGGGGTGTGGCCACAACCTGTTGGACCGGGAAAGAAGAATAGCACAGAGCTAATCAGAACAATTATACCCAATAGGACGATGTCAGGCTTCAGAATGACTTCAGCACCATGGACAGCACTTCCCTCAACATTAGCTAGGGCTTTATTCATTAAGGGATAGCGGCAGGTAGCGAACGGTGACGGCCGGGCGCTGTACGCAACACCACATTTATCAAACCGATTCTGATGAGCGAATCTAACAGCGCCATGTAGTGTCTGATTCATCATCACAGACGGCTCAGTGTATAGCGCCGTCACAAAAAAAGAAGAAAAAGGCCGCACCAGCTTTTCCTTAGGTACAAAATTACCAATTAGTGTGCCTGGTTGGCAGAAACTCACAATAGCAACCAACACACAGGATCCCACAGGACCCCAAAGGAATGTCTAACCATAAATCTGGCACCACCACAATAATTGCTATCAAAATATATTCGATGTATTATTTATCCAATACAAAGAAGAGATTAAAAACAGTTAAAAAACAAAATCTCATAATGGGGGGGCGCTACAGAACCGATGCTTCCCTGGTGCATCTATGTGCATACAAATGTTATACCCATATATTTTATCATGATCTCATAAACATGTGCTATGTATACTTCACCAGGGAAACAACAGCCAGGCACCTCACCCCGTCCCAGCCGACGCGTTTCGTAACGGACCCCCCGTTACTTCATCTGGGCCACAAGTGACTTGAGTTTGCACTGCTCTTATATATTTTTTCCCCCTTGGCGTCTCCAGGGGGTGTAATAATGGTAATAACACTTCTATTGCACTTTATGGGTATATAGTACCGGGTATGTAGTATATTTTTGTAAATTATATTTGTGTATAGCATAGTTCTGTATATAACACTATGTAATTAGGATAGGATTTTTTGATATTGTATGTAGATCATGATAAAATATATGGGTATAACATTTGTATGCACATAGATGCACCAGGGAAGCATCGGTTCTGTAGCGATTAAGAGATGTTGTTTTTTAACTGTTTTTAATCTCTTGTTTGTATTGGATAAATAATAAATCGAATATATTTTGATATAAATTATTGTGGTGGTGCCAGATTTATGGTTAGGCATTCCTTTGGGGTCTTGTGGGATCCTGTGTGTTGGTAGGTGTTACCTGTCGCTACCTGTCGCTCTCCCATACATTTCTATGGACATTAATTTTCTTCACTTTAAACAAGGTTTTCTTTTTTTTTTTTTTTTTAATCAAAGCATCATGTGACCTCTCCTGGCCTAAAAAGAGTCATTTTTGAAAACTTTTTGGATTTTTTTTATTTTTATGCAGAATTGTCATTACAGGTCTGCTATTAAAGTATCAATGTCACAGTGTAATAACATTGTCATTCCATGTGTTTTCGCTTTGCTTCTGGTGAATATTTGTTCAAAAACAGACTTTAATCACACAGCGTCTGGCGCTCTGGCCTACAGCGGCCCAATTTTGAGCACCAGCGCTGTGTGAAGCTTTGATGAATATGGTTTGAGTCGCTCACACTGACCAGTCGCTACCGTTCGCTCCCATATAGCGATGTACTGGTGTTATAGCGACTCACACATCAAATTCATTAATGCCGGCCAGCGACTGAGGCGCTCTGTAATAGCGACGCACGGCCGATCAGAGAAATGCTCTTGGTGCCGTGTACAGATGCTCATCTGCTGTTACCTGGCGCTAGTAATGAATCAGCCTGCCCCTGCTGTTCTTTTCACAGTGCTTATGTATAGTGTGTCCCTTTACATTATTATTTTATTAAAGGGCCTTTAAGGAAAAAGCCAAATAAAAAGGGTACTCATCTTTCCTACCGCGCAGCAACTTCCACTCAGATACCCCCAGGTCGCCCATACACTTACCTTGCTCCCAGTCCAACGGGCCAATGCGCGAGCCTCGGCTGCATCCCCCGCTACCCTCTAACAGGGAGCGCGCCCGCGCCGGACCGTCACGAATGCCTGGCGCAAGCACTCGCCCTGCCAGAGGGACAGCGGGGAAGCGGCTCGCGCATGCGCCATTGGACCAGGAAGCAAGGTAAGTGTATGGGGAACCTGGGGGGTTTCATATAGCGGGGCATCCCAATTTTGGATGCCCAGGGGGAGGGAATCGATCGGCCCGGGAATCTTATAGATTCCCAGGCTGATCGCCGTGGATTTTGGTCCACTTTAAACTGGACCTTCAGCATGATTTAATGGAAAAATTGTTCCCCAGCATCTAAAATTAATATATTTTAATATATAATTACGTTTTAAGTATATTTTAAAGTGGTCCTTCACCCTGAATAAGAGTCTATCTTATATGTTCCCCCCCCTGTACATACAGATTGCTCACATTAATCCGGACCTTCACTCTGAATAAGAGCATATCTTGTATGTTTCCCACACCCTGTACATACAGATTGCTCACATTAATCCGGACCTTCACCCTGAATAAGAGTCTATCTTATATGTTTCCCACACCCTATACATACAGATTGCTCACATTAATCCGGACCTTCACCCTGAATAAGAGTCTATCTTATGTTTCCCTCTGTACATACAGATTGCCCACATTAATCCGGACCCTCACCCTGAATAAGAGTCTATCTTATATGTTTCCCACACCCTGTACATACAGATTGCCCACATTAATCCGGACCTTCACTCTGAATAAGAGCCTATCTTATATGTTTCCCACACCCTGTACATACAGATTGCCCACATTAAAAATCATCCTACCTGCATCTACTGCATGTTATGAGCCTTTAAACATCCAAGATGGCGGCTCATGGAACATCAGGCAGCCTGCAGGAAGTGACTTCTGACTGTGTCGTTCTGCATTCTGGGATTACTGACCTTTTCCTGACCCCAGCTCTGCTCTGTCTGAGCAAAGCACAGCTATAACCCGCCCCCTGCACTTTATCCCACTCTCCTCTGCTCAGTAAGTGTGATGCTTCTGAGTCAAGATGGCGGCGCCCGTATCCTAAAGTCCTGAACAGAGTTGCAGCCCAGTGGGGGAAAGAATAATAAGTAAATGACTCAAAACTTAAAATAATTAATTTTAGATGCTGGGGAATCATTTATAAGGGTTTGGGCTTTTCAATAAATCATGGTGAAGGTCCGGTTTAAGTTTTTAGTCACTAACTTATTATTCTTTCCCCCGCCGGGCTGTAACTCTGTTCAGGACTCTAGGGTACGGGCGCCACCATCTTGCCTCAGAAGCATCACATACTGAGGAGAGGGGGATAAAGTGCAGGGGCGGGGTTATAGCTGTGCACAGACAGAGCAGAACTGGGGTCAGGGAAAGGACAGCAATCCTAGAATGCAGAGCAGCACAGTCAGAAGACACTTCCTGTTTGCAGGCTCTCTGATGCCCTATGAGCTGCCATCTTGGATGTTTAAAGGTTCATAACATGCAGTAGATGCAGGTAGGATGATTTTTTTTGGGGGGTGGTAAAGCTGGAACATCTGTGAAGGTTCTCTTCAAGGTCAGCTTTAGGAATTTTGGATGCTGCCCCCCAAACACACACAATAGGGTCGATTCATGGATGTGCACCAGTGACTTTGGAGCACCAAATCGCGAACAGGCTTCCGGGTTATTCGTGGTTGTCTAAATGGGATGTGCATTTGTTTTTGATCCAATTTGCTCACTAGCGTTCGCCAATGCGCCAATCCGCGGCTGAAATTTTCCACTAGCGCCATTTTGGCGCAACAAACTATTTCTGGCGTCTGATTTATGGTATGTTTAGTGGGCAGAAAAGCGCGCGCTAATGGGGAAATTTGAAGAGTAAATTGCAATGAGTAACAGGCTTATTTCATTCCGAAAACACATGTCGGCAGTGTCCTGCATGTTTTTGAACAATGAAAGTGTCAGCTGCAAGTTCTTTTTTAGGGATTGAACCTTTTGTTTGTAAAAAAAAGTTGATAAGAAGTTGTCAAAAATCACAAAAATGAAGGTCAAAACAACAGAAATGTGGATATATCAGCAAAAACACAAACAATAAAAAAATATAGTTACATTATTAAGCATTAATATACAAACCAAACAGAGGAGGGAGGGTTATAGAGAACATCTGGGATCAAACGTTGGACCAAAAAACATTAACAGGCTGATTCATCATTAGCGGCAGGTAGCGACAGATGAGCGTCTGTAGCAGGCATTTTCAGAGCGCCCGCTAGTGGTCACTGTGCTCAGCCGTGGGTCGCTAGTTTATAGCGACTCAGAGGCCGATTCATTAATAGCGGCAGGTAGCGACAGTTGAGCGACTGTAGCAGTATTTTCACAGCGGCCACTAGTAGTTGCTGTGCTTGGCCGTTGTTCGGTTGTTGATAGCGACTCAGTCGGTGTGCTGTAATGTTGAATACAAGGTGACGAGTCGCTATTTGACAGGTTTCGCGATGTATGGGAGCGCATGATAGCGACTGGTCAGAGCGACCGGCTCCCTCCATATTCATTAACCCTTTAAGTGCCAGCCCACCTGGAGATTTTGTCACGCTCTGTTGCCAGAGCATTTTTCACTATTTTGAGCTACACATGTTCAACTGTAATTTTTGAAGGGATTTTCTGGGACTTCCCATAAAAATTACATATCGTTTTTTTCAGCAGAATCTGGGCTTTAACAGCATATGTCTTGCTGATCAATTTTGTTGTCTTATCCTAATTATTTTGGGCAAAATATGTGAAAGAAAATTAAAAATACACACGTTTTTACATTTTGCAGTGTTTTTCTTTAATCAAAAATAAAGGTTTTACAATAAAAACATATTGAGGGTAAAAGCCCCATTTCTCCTGGTTACAACGGTACCACACATGTATTAGTAGACACCCTTTACTGCCCAGGAGACCCCCGAAACTGCAAAGAGCGCTAGAGGAGATTTTCAGATAAAATACAAATACTATGCGCTCTTCGCAGTTTTTCAAAAAATACAACCCTTTACATTTGAAATACCCCCCACAAACTATATATTTTTGGAAAGTGCACAATTCAAGGTTTATAAGCATACTAGGCTTGTTGGCATTGTGCATTGGTTTGGACTCTATTCATTGGCAGAATCTCTGGTTCCAAAGGATTTCCCTAAAAAAAAAAGCAAAAAGCAGATTCAAAACCATATTTTCCTATAAAAACAATAAGCAAGCAAGAAGTAACACAGTAAATCTGAAAGCACAACATCTGCTGAACAAAATAATACCCCACATGCATAGGTACTTTGAAGGGTAGAGTTGCCAAACACCCCAAAGTCAAGTGTGCACTTGAGGGTCATTTTACTGGCAAAAATCAGCTGCGCACACAAAGTGCGCACCTTGCAGTTTTTCCAAATTTACAACCCTTTACATTTGGCCGGTGTGTCCAATGAGTAGAGGGCTCGAAATAGGGGGATGCTGGTATAAAAGTTATCCACATATAAGTGGTAACCTTTCCCCAGTAGAGGAGTCATGAGTTCCCAAACTATTTTTCCACTGACAGACAAATCAAGGGGACAACCAGGGGGGTCCAGATGTGTGTCCCTTCCTTCGTAAAGACGAAAAAATTTGATGTACCCGGTCGAGCTTTCACACAATTTGTAAAATTTTATCCCATAGCGGGCACGCTTACTAGGGATATACTGACGAAATACAATGCGCCCTTTATAAAGCAGAAGCGATTCGTCAATACTTAAATTTTGGGAGGGGGTGTACACTTCTGCAAAGCGCTCAGACAGACTATCTATCAGGGGACGTACTTTGTGAAGTCTGTCGTGACCGGGCTCACCACGGGGAATTGCAGTGGAATTGTCATTAAAATGTAGAAACCGCAGTAAAATTTGGTAGCGGTTTCTGGTCATTATGGCCGGAAATAATGGTGTTGCCAAAAGGGTTCGGGTATCCCAGTAGGAGGCGATACTAAATTTTTTGCAGATACCCATGGCTAAAGTGAGCCCCCAAAATTTTTTTAACTCACTTATGTTTGTGGGCTGCCATGCATGAGCGCGGGCGTGCCTTTGTGGGGGATTTTGTGCTAGGCCCCACTCAGCATAGCAGTTTGTATGGTAGACCATGTCCTGTAGCATGGCCTCCGTGATGAACAATTTGAAAAAGTCAACAGGACGGAAGTTTGTTGTGTCCACGTTGACTCCGGGGACCGAATCGAAAGGGGGAATTTCGGGGGAATAATTATTGGGAGGCCTCCATGTAGGCACTCCATCACCAGCTCCAGCACTCTCCATCTGATCTACACTCTCCTCCAGCGTGGCTTCTCCTTGTGCGCTACCATCCCTTCTAGGATGCCTAGCAATACCACTGGTACTACTGCACGGCTGTGTCTCTTCAGTAGAGGAGACACTGTCAGACTCACTATCTGAGGGCAAATAATCTGACCCTGAAACACTATACTCTTCCGAGTCTGACTCCATCATGTAAGCCGCTGCTTCCTGGGCAGAGTACCTTTTCCCAGCCATCCTGAAATCTGCTAAACAAAGGCTAAAACCAAATGAAAACAATAAAAATACTACACTAAAGGGGAGGAACTAGGGGGAAGTTTACAGTAACTAAAAGCTAAACTAAAGCCTAGAACTAAAGTTGGGGAACAAAACAGCCAAAAAGCAAATACTCAAAAGTGAACGTCAGCAAGCTTGCAGAACCAAGAATCTTCGAGAGCAATCGCAATCTAAAAGGAAGTTAAAGTAACAGAACATTACAATTAAGAAGGATGGTTGAAACCACCTGCAGCTGTAGTGCCCATGTACAGAGAGGCTGCGGGAGGAGTAGGTGTGTACACAATATGTATATGCTGGAGTTGTACCTCTCTGTACATGGGCCCCTCCAAGATAGAAACAGTGAATGGACAATTGCAGCAGCGCAACATGGTAGGAAGGAGCTGGTCAGGCGATCAGTGATCGCTTACACACCGAGCAGTGGAGGGAGGTGAGGATGGGGCGGCTCCTTGTGTTCCCCCCACTCAACGGAGGGGAGAGATTTGCGCTGATCATTGACAGGTCAGGGCAGCAGCGTAGGTAAGGGGGGGATTACATGTAGGGAGAGGGGCAACGCTAGCAGTTCAAAGCTTAGTGTGCCCAGGTGAGTGACAGGTCTGGGCAATGGCATCACTCCCTGCATGTGATTGCCGCTGCCCCGACCTGTCACCGACACGCCGTTATGGATGCACGTTCCAAACCGAATGCCTGCGTGCATGCGCAGACGTGATTGCATCATCCGTCTGGGGCGTAAGGGGCGGGGGAACCGGGGCGGACGCAGCAAGCACGGGAGGACAGAAGCCAAGAGCCTGCGCGACACCTGCTGGTGTAACAACAGTACACTGTAACATGAGGAACTGTGTTGCGGGGTCATGGCATTAGAAAGGTTGAGAACCACTGCTCTACTGTATCCACGTCTGTGCCCCTCCGAGGTGTATCATCAACATGTAACATCAATGCTGCCCCGACCTGTCACTGATCAGCATGAATATCCACCCCCTCTGCCAAGGGGCAATGGCGATCAGGATCAAGTGACAGGTTGGGGCAGCGTGATCGCCCCTAGCCCAAGACCTAACCTAGGGTTCGGGCTAGGGTTAGGAGTGTCTCTCCAACACTCGCTCTTTCCATTCCCCCTCATCCCATCCCATATGCATTGTGGCATTCCCTCCCATTTCATTCCCATTTGCAGTGTGGCATTCCCCCCACCCCATTCCCATATGCAGTGTGGCATTCCCCCCACCTCATTCCCATATGCAGTGTGGCATTCCCCCCACCTCATTCCCATATGCAGTGTGGCATTCCCCCCACCTCATTCCCATATGCAGTGTGGCATTCCCCCCACCTCATTCCCATATGCAGTGTGGCATTCCCCCCACCTCATTCCCATATGCAGTGTGGCATTCCCCCCACCCCATTCCCATATGCAGTGTGGCATTCCCTCCCATTTCATTCCCATATGCAGTGTGGCATTCCCCCCACCTCATTCCCATATGCAGCGTGGCATCCCCCCCACCTCATTCCCATATGCAGTGTGGCATTCCCCCCACCCCATTCCCATATGCAGCGTGGCATTCCCCCCACCTCATTCCCATATGCAGTGTGGCATTCCCCCCACCTCATTCCCATATGCAGTGTGGCATTCCCCCCACCTTATTCCCATATGCAGTGTGGCATTCCCCCCACCCCATTCCCATATGCAGTGTGGCATTCCCTCCCATTTCATTCCCATATGCAGTGTGGCATTCCCCCCACCTCATTCCCATATGCAGCGTGGCATCCCCCCCACCTCATTCCCATATGCAGTGTGGCATTCCCCCCACCCCATTCCCATATGCAGTGTGGCATTCCCTCCCATTTCATTCCCATATGCAGTGTGGCATTCCCCCCACCTCATTCCCATATGCAGCGTGGCATCCCCCCACCTCATTCCCATATGCAGCGTGGCATCCCCCTCATTTCATTCCCATATGCAGCGTGGCATCCCCCCCACCTCATTCCCATATGCAGCGTGGCATCCCCCCCACCCCATTTCCATATGCAGCGTGGCATTCTCCCCACCCCATTCCCATATGCAGCGTGGCATTCCCCGCCACCTCATTCCCATATGCAGCGTGGCATCCCCCCCACCTCATTCCCATATGCAGCATGGCATTCCCCCCACCTCATTCCCATATGCAGCGTGGCATTCCCCCCACCTCATTCCCATATGCAGCGTGGCATTCCCCCCACCTCATTCCCATATGCAGCGTGGCATTCTCCCCACCCCATTCCCATATGCAGCGTGGCATTCCCCCCCACCTCATTCCCATATGCAGCGTGGCATCCCCCCCACCTCATTCCCATATGCAGTGTGGCATTCCCCCCACCCCATTCCCATATGCAGCGTGGCATTCCCCCCACCCCATTCCCATATGCAGCGTGGCATTCCCCCACCTCATTCCCATATGCAGCGTGGCATCCCCCCCACCCCATATGCAGCGTGGCATTCTCCCCACCCCATTCCCATTTGCAGCGTGGCATTCCCCCCACCTCATTCCCATATGCAGCGTGGCATTTCCCCCACCCCATTCCCATATGCAGCGTGGCATTCCCCCCACCTCATTCCCATATGCAGCGTGGCATCCCCCCCACCCCATTCCCATATGCAGCGTGGCATTCCCCCCACCTCATTCCCATATGCAGCGTGGCATCCCCCCACCCCATATGCAGCGTGGCATTCTCCCCACCCCATTCCCATATGCAGCGTGGCATTCCCCCCCACCTCATTCCCATATGCAGTGTGGCATTCCCCCCCACCTCATTCCCATATGCAGCGTTGCATTCCCCCCACCTAATTCCCATATGCAGCGTGGCATTCCCCCCACCTAATTCCCATATGCAGCGTGGCATCCCCCCCACCCCATATGCAGCGTGGCATTCTCCCCACCCCATTCCCATATGCAGCGTGGCATTCCCCCCCACCTCATTCCCATATGCAGCGTGGCATTCCCCCCACCTCATTCCCATATGCAGCGTGGCATCCCCCCACCTCATTCCCATATGCAGCGTGGCATTCCCCCCACCTCATTCCCATATGCAGGGTGGCATTCCCCCCACCTCATTCCCATATGCAGCATGGCATCCCCCCACCTCATTCCCATATGCAGCGTGGCATTCCCCCCACCCCATATGCAGTGTGGCACCCCCCCACCCCATTCTCATATGCAGTGTGGCATTCCCTCCCATCCCATATGCAATGTGGCATCCCCCTACCCCATAGACAGTGTGGCATACCCCATCCCAATTCCATGGGCAGTGCGGCATCCCCCCCCCACGTGCCATTGACCCCCCCCCCCATATGCAGTGTGGCATTCCCTCCCATCCCATATGCAATGTGGCATCCCCCCACCCCATAGACAGTGTGGCATACCCCATCCCAATTCCATGGGCAGTGTGGCATCCCCCCCCACGTGCCATTGACCCCCCCCCCCCAACACAACACATGTGGCCATTGACAGATTGGGGGGAGCACGATTGCTGCTTTGCGCCGATCTGTCATTGACCATCATGAATCTCTCTCCCCTCAGCCGATGGGCGGAGGGGAGAGAGATTCATGATGATCAATGACAGATCGGCGCAGGTCGGCAGTGTGATGGGAGGGGGGACATATGGTCACAGATCGGGGGAGGGACAGATCGGGGGAGCGAGATCGCTGCGCCGACCTGTCATAGATCATCATAAATCTCTCTCCCCTCCGCTGATGGGCGGAGGGGAGAGAGATTTATGATGATCAATGACAGATCGGCGCAAAGCAGCGATCGTGCTCCCCCGATCTGTCCCTTGTCAGTGCAGGTCGGCAGCGTGATGGGAGGGGGGACAACACAAGGGACACAGACAACACAAGGGACACAGACAACCACTCACCTCAGATCCAGGCAGCAAAAGGCCGGATACCATGTGATCTGGCCTTTTTAAAGCAGTGCGGCGCCGGATGATGACACCGCAGAAGCCGCACTTTGATTGGCTCCTGCAGCGATCGGGTCACAGCTACAGTCATCAACTCACCTCTGGATGACTCCCCAAGCCTCGTCTTCAAGAAGAATCCAGAACTGAGGTGCTGCGAGCTTCCAATCAAGTTTAAGGTAAGAAAATGTCAGCTACGTGACTCTCACGTAGCTGGCACTTAACGGTAGGAGAGGCAGCTACGTGAGAGTCACGTAGCTGGCACTAGAAGGGTTAAAAAATCAGGCTCAAAAAATTCTCGCGCTGTGAAATGCTTGTTTAAACCCCAGAGCGCTGGAGGCGATGTGTTAAAAGTAGTTTTTTAACCCCCAAACAACTATATTTTGGGAAACCAAAACAAAAATTTTTTTTTTAAGAATTTAGTAATATGAATACAATAATATCAGACCAGTAATATCAATTCTGCACAAATTTTATTATTTTTTTTAACTTTAAACTTTTAACTTAAATTATCTAACATGGCAGAAGTGGTCACAGAATTTTTCAAATAAATAAAAAAAAAAAAATTAATAACAATGAATTATTAATATTTAAAGATTGTTCCATTGAAATGCATTGGAGAGCGCCAGGTAGCGAGAGGTCATACCTGTCGCTGTTCAAGGTCGGACACTGGCGCTGTGGGCTGAGACTGGAATAATGATGAATGAGTCGCTATATGGCGCTATCTCAGTCGCTAAGCAGGATCGGCTTGATAAATGTGTGATTGTGGTGGGGAGCCGGCGTTCTCGTGGCGGTGCTCGTCATTACCGGTCGCTCACCAGTCGCTACCTGGCGCTATTCCTTCATAAATAAGGGCCTCAGTCGCTGTTCAGTAATGTTGAAAACATTGTGAGGAGTCGCTATTTGACCAGTACAGCGCTGTATGGGAGCGCATGTTAGCGACTGCTCATAGCGACCGACTCACACCATATTCAGGAAAAAAACAGCCTCACAAATCTCTGGCGCTGAAAAATGCTTCTCTGAAGCCCAGAGCGCAGGAGGCTGTGTGATTAAAGTCTGTTTTTCAGCATCTATCCACTAGTAATAAAGCGCAAACTTGGAATTACATTGTAACATGAACACTTTAATGGCAGAGCTGTAATGTCATTTCTGAAGATTTTTTTAAAAAATCATAAAAATGGGAAAAAACTTTTTTTTCTATGTCAGAAGAGGTCACAGAAAAAACAAAAAAACAAAAACCCGGTTTAAAGAGAAGAAAAGGTTCGTCCATTGCAATGTATTGGAGAGCGACAGGTAGCGAGAGGTCATACCTGGCGCTGTGCAAGGCTGAACACCGGCGCTGTTCGCTGAGGCTGTGAAAATGATGAATCAGAAGCTACATGGCGCTATCCCAGTCGCTAAACAGATTCTGCTTGATAAATGTGGAATTGCGTGCCGTGTCCGACGTTCACCAGTTGCTATCTGTCGCTACCTCTCATTAACCAGGCGCTACCTGACGCTATCCTTTCATAAATAAGGGCCTAAGGATTAAATGGATTCAGAATATCTCCCCGAACTCCCCTCCCCCCCAAAAAAATGGAGAACACAGGTTCTCTAGAGAGTACACACCGAAATGTCAAATAGAGCTTCTAAGGGCCTTATTTAACAAGGGATAGCGCCAGGTAGCGAATGGTGAGCGAACGGTAATGACAGGCACCGCCACGAGAACGCCGGCTCCCCTACGCAATCGCACATTTATCAAGCCGATCCTGCTTAGCGAACGACAGAGCGCCATATAGCGAATCATTCATTATTATTCCAGCCTCACCCCACAGCACCAGCGAGCGAACTTGAACAGCGACAGGTATGACCTCTCGCTACCTGGCGCTCTCCAATGCATTTCAATGGAACAATCTTTAATTATTCATAATTAATTGTTAATAATGTTTTTTTTTGTTTTTTTTTAAATGTCAAAAATTCTGTGACCACTTCTGCAATGTTACATATTTTTTTTAAGGTTAAACAAAAAAGCAGAATTGATATTACAGGTCTGATATTAATGTATTCATATTACTAAATGTTTTTAAAAACTTGTGTTTTTTTTTTTTTAAATATGGTTGTTTGGGGGTTAAAAAACTACTTTTAACCAATCGCCGCCAGCGCTCTGGGGTTTAAACATGCATTTCACAGGGCGAGAATTTTTTGAGCTTGATTTGTTAATGAATATGGTGGGAGCCGGTCGCTATGGGCAGTCGCTATCATGCGCTCCCATACAGCGCGGAACCTGTCAAACAGCGACTCCTAACCCCGTATTCAACATTAGCACACATCGACTGAGTCGCTATCAACAAGCGAACAATGGCCAAGCACAGCAAATACTAGCGGCGCAGTGAAAATAACGCTACAGTCGCTCATCTGTTGCTACCTGGCGCTATTACTGAATCGGCCTCTGAGTTGATAATTAAAAAATAAATAAAGAAAGAAATAAAATAAAACCCTGTTTAAAGAGAAGAAAAGTTACGTTCATTGAAATGTATGGGAGAGCGACAGGTAGGACCAGGCGCTCTGGAAGCGCCGGCAGTATACGGTGAGCCGGCTGTGATGATGAATCGATCGCTACGTGTTGCTGTAAGAAGCGATCACCAGATTCGCTTTGTGGTATTGCGTAGAGCGCCTGGCGTTCACCTGCTGCTACCTGTCGCTTACAAGGCACTACCTGGCGCTATCCGTTGATGAATAAAGCCCACAGAAGCTGGAGAGATCAATTCGCTATGGAGAAACAGTAAAGGAAAAGGGAGAAACATGGGGGACCATTGTGGACACAGTCGCTACGATCAAAGGACGAGCGAGAATTGGTTTATCGGTCGCCCATCGTATTGTGTTGCCTAATCAAAAATGTCTTGTTCATCGCTCACTCGTTGCAAAGCGGAAACAGAAGTCGTCCATAAAAAAATGCGTTATAGCGCATAGAACGAGCGATCGCATTAGCAAACGATTGACCAACAAATCTTTCGTGTCTGAATGCAAGTTGTTCAATCGCAGAAGCATTGTAATGTCTTTTGTTCGCTTTGCGAACGTTTAATT
The DNA here is from genome assembly GCA_027917425.1 of Gastrophryne carolinensis. Taxonomy (NCBI): domain Eukaryota; kingdom Metazoa; phylum Chordata; class Amphibia; order Anura; family Microhylidae; genus Gastrophryne; species Gastrophryne carolinensis. Next base: position 9,737,656 of record CM051239.1, on the reverse strand, counting down.
TATCTGCTTTTGTTAATGAGACATTAGTGGCTTTCATATGTAACAAGAGGCCGGTGTCATTGTGTTGGATGGAGCCGGTGTAAATAGATGCAGATAAGGTGATTCAGCAAAAGACAATAGTGCAAATACCTGACCCGCCTCCCGCTACTGACAAACATTTATCTGACCAAATACAAAAGATTGAAGAAGTCTCAACAAACAAACTCATCCGAATCTGATTACAGAAGAGGAGACCCCTCCCATATTATTCAGTATAAAGTGACACAGACACCGGGCTCAGGGCACATTGCAGGACAGAGAACGCTCACCTACCTACACCACCGACTGCTCCACCCTGAATCAGCCATGAGGACCTCCATACTGCTCGCTGTTATCACCTCCTGCCTCTTCCTGTCACTCATCTCTCCCGCTCAAGGTAAGAGATAGATAGATAGATAGATAGATAGATAGATAGATATGGGATAGATAGATAGATAGATAGATAGATAGATAGATAGATAGATAGATAGATATGAGATACATAGATAGATAGATAGATATGAGATAGATAGATAGATAGATAGATAGATAGATAGATAGATAGATAGATAGGTAGATAGATTGATAGATGATAGATAGAAAGATATGAGATAGATAGATAGATAGATATTTTTTTCTGTCTTTTAGCAGTTTCTGATTTTTCTAATCATTGTTGTTATCATTGTATTTTAGCTGTGGATTGTACATCACCTCCAGTATATGGCCCCTGTAAGGCGCTTCTTACACGCTACTTCTACAACACAGCGACCCACAAGTGCCAGCAATTCACATATAGCGGCTGCGGAGGAAATGCCAACAGATACAATACTTTACTCGCCTGCAAAGCCGCCTGTGTACACGTTATAGCGTAAAGTATTATTTTTGTTTTCTCGCTATTGCATGAAAAATTATGTAGGGTTAGAATTGTCAAGATCCTAAATATATATATATATATATATATATATATATATATATATATATATATATATATATTTGATAGATAGATAGATATAATATTATCTAATATATATTCTTTAAAATATAATATATTGTAACATATATATTTATATCTATATATAATACATACCTCCCAAGTGTCCCTGATTTGGAGGGACTGTCTCTCTTTTGAGTCCATGCCCCTCGCTGTTCTCATTTGTCCCTCCTTGAGGTGTAACATGCAGATCTGCATCAATAAATAATTTGTTTCCCTATTCAAATTGTTTCTATTGTTGTAACTGTTACAATGTATCTCCTATCCATCCCTCAATGAAGGGGTGTGGCTTAATTTAGATATGGCTGAGCACAGTGACTACTAGCGGGCGCTCTGAAAATGCCTGCTACAGATGCTCATCTGGCGCTACCTGGCGTTAGTGATGAATCAGCCTGTAGGTACAAATAATTACCATAATAACGATTTGGCAAGTGTCACTCTAGGTCCTCCTGAGGGTTATTCAAGTTTGCTGGCTGCTTGGGTTATGGTAACGTATATATTTTGATACATAAATGCACCGTGTCATACAGAATATATGTGGAGGCTGATTCACTACTAACGCCAAGTATCGGCAGATGAGCATCTGTATAGCGGCACTTAGAACGACCTCTAGTAGACGCTGTAAGCGGGTATTGGGCGCTGTAACAGAGCATCTTAGTCGCTGTAGTAACCTGGCTGGCATTGATGAATGTGATGTGTGTTGGCTGTTCTAACAGTACAGCGCTGCAAGGAGCAAGAGCACTCGGTGTTCCACACCATACTCAAGAAAAAGCTACACACACACAGCGTTGGCGCTCTAAAGCTGGGCACTATAGCATAGAGCACCAGACGCTGTGTGATTAAAGTCTGTTTTTGAACACATATCCACCTCCAAAGCGAAAACACTGTGACATTAACACTTTAGTGCCAGACCTGTAATGACAATTCTGCATAAAAATATAAAAAAATTCAATAAATGTATAAAAATGTTTGTTTGTAGCCAGGAGACGTCACACAATGATTGGAGGAAAAAATAATAATAATAATAATAATTGCCAAACACGCTGTTTATACACAACTAATGAAATGTATGGGGGAGCGCTACAGAGTGACATGGCGCTTCTGAGCCTAGAGCGCCGGCGCTATACACTGAGCTGCCTGTAATAATACATGTGACGCTACATGACGCTGTTAGAGGCGCTATACACTGACCTGCCTGTAATAATACATGTGACGCTACATGGCGCTGTTAGAGGCGCTATACACTGACCTGCCTGTAATAATACATGTGACGCTACATGACGCTGTTAGAGGCGCTATACACTGACCTGCCTGTAATAATACATGTGACGCTACATGACGCTGTTAGAGGCGCTATACACTGACCTGCCTGTAATAATACATGTGACACTACATGGCGCTGTTAGAGGCGCTATACACTGACCTGCCTGTAATAAATAATACATGTGACGCTACATGACGCTGTTAGAGGCGCTATACACTGAGCCGCCTGTAATAATACATGTGACACTACATGGCGCTGTTAGAGGCGCTATACACTGAGCCGCCTGTAATAATACATGTGACGCTACACTGCGCCGCCTGTAATAATACATGTGACGCTACATGGCGCTGTTAGAGGCGCTATACACTGACCTGCCTGTAATAATACATGTGACGCTACATGGCGCTGTTAGAGGCGCTATACACTGACCTGCCTGTAATAATACATGTGACGCTACATGGCGCTGTTAGAGGCACTCGCCAGATTCGCTTTCATAAATGTGGTTTTGTGTTCACCAGGCGCTGCCTGCCGCTACGAGGCGCTACCTGGCGCTATCCCTTCTTAAATAACCCCCATAGATCATGGAACAGTAATAAACCGGGGGTCGCATAGCTATTTAGCGTGTGGCTTAATGTAACAATTGTCCCTCTTTCCCACCCTGGAAAGTTGGGAGCTTTGCCTTTTATAATGAATTTCCTTCCCAGTCTAATGATTGTGTATTTGTATTTCTTGCAGTGTTCCAGTTGATCTTCAGGACAGTTAAGTTCAAGTCCTCGGAAATATTCTGCTTTATATCTGAAAGAGGGATAAATGAGGGATTGGAAGATGGGGACTCCCCGGTGATCCCTGGTTTTGCGTCGGCTCCATATACAGCATGAAAAAATCATTACTATAACTCTTCTTTCCATAAATGCGAATGTGCTGGAAATATTCCACATTCAAGTTCAAATAAAATCAATAACAAAATGTTTCCGGTTTGTATTAATCTTTTACAGAATATAAAGAAAAAAGAATCTTAAGCTGTACGAATAAAAGAGCAGAGCGGCGTTTCTCACTGAGAAAATGTGAGATTTCACTTTGGGCCTTATTCATGAAGGGATAGCGCCAGTTAGCCGCAGGTGAACGCCGGACACGCCAGCAATTCCACATTTATGAAGACGATTCTGTTGAGCGACTGGGATAACGCCATGTAGCGTCCGATTCATCATTCTCTCAGCCTCAGTGTACAGCGCCGGCGTTCAAACTTTAAGAGCGCCGCGTCTTACCTCTCGCTACCTGTCGCTCTCCCATACATTTCAATGGACGTTCTTTTACTTCTCTTTAAATAGGGGGTTTTTATTAATCTTTTTTTTTTATTCTCTAACGTTGTGACCTCTCCTGCCCTAGAAGAAGCCCTTTTTTCATTTTTTATATATTTATGCAGAAATGACATTACAGGTCTGGCATTAATGTTTTCATGTCACAATGTTATAACAATGTCATTTCATATGTTTTCGCTTTTGTTACTGGTGGATACATGTTCAAAAAACGGTCTTTAATCACTCTGGGCTACAGCGAAGCATTGTTGAGCGCCGGCGGTGTGTGAAGCTGTTTTTTTTTATGAATATGATGTGAGTCGGTTGCACTGACCAGTCGCTACCATTCGCTCCCATACAGCACTGTATTGCTCATATAGCGACTCCCCACAGCATATTCATCAATGCTGCACAGCGACTGAGGCGCTCTGAACTAGCGAACCACGGCCGAGCACAGCGACTACTAGCGGGCGCTCTGAAAATGCCTGCTACAGACGCTCTGTGATCTGTCGCTACCTGGCGCTAGTAATGAATCAGCCTGAGAATGTAACGAAAAAAAAGAATCTTAGGCTGTACAAATAAAGAGCAGAGCGGCGTTTCTCATTGAGAAAATGTGAGATTTCACTTCGTCAAAGTAAAAGAACCTCCACACATGCGCGGCCCTTCACCTGCTCAGCCAATCAGCACGCTCGATATCACTCGGCTCCTTACGGCTCTGCTAGCGGCTAACAGCCAATCAGAGGCGAGTGCGCCGCCGGCCACAACCTCCGCTCAGCTTCTAGCTGTGGGGCGCTCGCGCCGCCCGTTCAGAAAGGCCTGGTGTGGGTGAGCGGGGATGTGGCGCATGGCGAGGGATCCAGGAGCGGTTAAGTGGAACGGACAATCCGAGGGTTTTCACACAGCGGGGAGTGGGAATCGGACGGCCCTGGAGTCCTTTATAGTCCAAGGCCTCGGAAGTTCCTCTTTAAAGTGGAGCAAAAACCAAGATTCTGACTCTCCTGGGTTTTGGTTTTTGGCTCCTTGGTCCTTGCTGTGTGAAACCCCCGAGGACGCCCGAACCAGCTCAACTCTTCCCGGTCCTACGGCGCATGCGCGGCCTCTCGTCCAATCAGTGCGCTCGGATTCGCTTTAGCCCCTGCGTCCAGGAGCTCGTCTGATGCAAGCGGATCTGAGCGTCGGTCGCGTCCCCCGCTATCCTCTAACAGGGAGCGTGCCCGCGCCGGCTATTCACAAATGCCTGGCACGGGCACTGCTAAAGGGATAGCGGGAATGTGGCTCGCGTATGCGCCGCTGGACTGAAAAAGGTGAGTTTACGGGCGACCCGGGGGGTGTCACACAGCGGGGCATCCCGATTTTGGAGGCCCCGGGGGTGAGGGAATCGATCAGCCTGCGAATTTATAGATTCCTGGGTCAAGCTCTGTGAGTTTTGGTCCACTTTAAAGACTCCAAGCTGGTGGTTCCTTGAAATGCTCAGATTTAGGCCGTTATTCATGAAGGGATGGCGTCAGGTAGCGCCTTGTAAATGAGAAGTAGCGGCAGGTGAACACCGGCCACAGCGCGCAATTACACATTTATCAAGCAGAATCTGGTGAGAGACTGGTATAACGCCATTTAGCGTCCGATTCATCATTATCCCAGCCTCAGCGTACAGCGCCGGCGTTCAGCCTTGCAGAGCGCCACGTCTTACCTCTCGCTACCTGTCGCTCTCCCATACATTTCAATGGACGTTCTTTTATTTCTCTGTAAACAGGGGGTTTTTATTATTTTTTTTTTTTTTTTATTCTCAAATAATGTTGTGACCTCTCCTGGCCTAGAAAAAGACATTCATGAAAACTTTTTTCATTTTTTATATATTTATGCAGAATTGACATTACAGGTCTGGCATTAATGTGTCCATGTCACAATGTCATTACAATGTCATTCCATGTATTTTCGCTTTGTTACTGGTGGATATGTGTTCAAAAACCGCCTTTAATTACACAGCCTTCGGCGCTCTGGGCTACAGACAAGCATTTATGAGCGCTGGAGGTGTGTGAGGCTGTTTTTTTTATGAATATGTTGTGAGTCGGTCGCACTGACCAGTCGCTACCATTCGCTCCCATACAGCGCTGTACTGCTCATATAACGAATCCCCACAACCTATTCAACAATGCTGCCCAGCGACTGAGGCGCTCTAAACTAGCGACCCATGGCCGAGCACTGCGACTACTAGCGGGCGCTCTGAAATGCCTGCTATAGACGCTCATCTTTCGCTACCTGGCGCTAATAATGAATCAGCCTGCCTGTTTTTATCAGCATATGGTTCGGTTTTGTAGGCATTGAGCAAATCAAGTGTGGGAAGCGGTGGACTGGCCATAGGGAGACCCGGGACAATGCCCAGCTTAGCTGCTGCTTTTAACCCTCACATTCAATCCCTGCTCCCCTTAGTCTCCCTCTCAGCCCCCTGTACCCACAAGCCAAGGAAGCCCAGCCCCCAATGCTATGGCCCTGGCATTATGATTGGGGGGGGGGGGGGTAGACCCAGCATGGATGCCATGGGCTGCTAAAATCCAGGGCTGGTTTTTGGCCCCAGTCCGCCATTGGGTGTGGGTAATAGGTAACGTTTAGTTAGCAGGATAGCAGCGGATCTATTTGGGGGTACACATCATTCTGCAGCATTGCCACGCTCCACCTCTAACAGACTAAAAAGAAATCCTCAGGGAGGCGCACCGATACATTAGAATAACCATAACTTATTATTAACAATCCATTAATGACAAAATACACCATCTAAAATACATACAGGCTGATTCATTACTAAAGCCAGGTACCGGCAGATGAGCACTACAGTTCGCTCACATATAGCGCTGTACTGGTGTTATAGCGGCTCACACATCAAATTCAATCAATGCCGGCCAGCGACTGAGGCGCTCTGTAATAGAGAACCAAGGCCGAGCACAGCGACTACTAGCGGTCGTTCTGAATGACTCGCTACAGACGCTCATCTCTCGGTACCTGGCGCTAGTAATGAATCAGCCCCTCATTGATGAAGGGAGCAAAGGAAAAAAAGAGAGAGAGAGGGGGAGGGGAGAGGTATGGAGAGAACAGGAAAAATACCATTTTGTGAATACTCACCTTGTAAAATGGGTATTATAAGTATGTCACACACCCCGCTTCAAGATAATCATAACCTGTGGGTAATACTGACCTGAAGAGGGCGATCTGCAGAGATGATTGGAAGAAAGAAAGCCCCTCCCGGTCCATAAATACCTGGGACCTCCCACTCATTACCCAGTATAAAGAAAGCAGTAAGGAAAGGGACCAGGAAGAGCCAAATATAAGTCATAACAACGCAAAGTTCACAGTAAGAAGGATCCAGAATACAAGAAGGGCGGGGTGAAGCGGGGTGTGTGACATACTTATAATACCCATTTTACAAGGTGAGTATTCACAAAATGGTATTATTCTAAGTATGTCACACACCCCGCTTCAAGATATTCATAACCTGTGGGACATCCAACAGCAGTGTCCATAAAGGGCGGGGATCCAAAACAAGGCAACAAGGCACAACTTAAACCACTGCAGCCTGCAGAAAAACAGCATCCGCTGAGGCCCGAACATCAACCTTGTAAAACTTGGAAAAGGTGTGAACAGAAGACCAGGTAGCGACCTTACAAACTTGCTGAACAGAGGCCCGGTGCTGAAAAGCCCAGGAAGCCCCAACCGCACGAGTAGAATGAGCTGTAACGCGAAAAGGAGGATTCCTCCCCTTAGCAGAATAGGCCCCAACAATGGCCTGACGAATCCACTTACTGATGGAAGATTTGGCGGGCGCCAAACCCTTCTTGGGCCCGGATGGCACCACAAAGAAAGCATCAGTCTTGCGAAAGGAAGACGTTACCACCAAATAGTACTTCACAACGCGAACCACATCCAAGGAATGCAGGGCCCTCTCCTTGTCGTTGCTGGGATTGGGACACAGAGAGGGCAGAACAATATTCTGATTTAGATGAAAAGCAGAAACCACCTTAGGAAGGAAATCCGTCTTGAAACGGAAAGCCACCTTGTCCTGATGTCTTTCAAAATACGGAGCTTGAATAGACAGAGCCGCCAACTCAGAAAAACGCCGAACAGAAGTGATAGCTACCAAAAAGGCCACCTTCTGCGTAAGGGAAGACAAGGCAATATCATGCAAGGACTCAAAGGGAGGAGCCTGAAGAGCAGAAAGAACCAAATTCAAATCCCAAACTGGAATCAGAGGCTTCCTAGGAGGCCGCACATGCGTAACCCCCTGGAAAAAGGTCTTAACCAATGGATGAAGAGCAAAAGATCTTTGGAAAAACACCGCCAGGGCAGACACCTGCCCCTTCAGAGTACTGAGTTGGAGCCCTAGATCCAAACCATGTTGCAGGAACTCCAAGATTCTAGAAATAGAGAATTCCCTACAAGGGAAGGCCCTAGTCTCACACCAATCAATATAAGACCTCCAAGTCCTATAGTAAACGGAAGAAGAAGACCTCTTCCTAGCGCTAATAAGAGTCCGAATCACAGCATCGGAAAGACCTTCCTCCTTCAAGATGGAGGTTTCAGCAGCCACGCCGTCAAAGCCAGCGTTGGTAAATTGGGGTAACGTAGATGACCCTGCGTGAGTAGATCTGGCAGCAGGGGCAGAGCAAACTGATCTTGTGCTAACCTTACCACGTCTGCGAACCAGACCTGTCTTGGCCACCTTGGGGCCACCAGAATTGCTGACGCTCCCTCCAGAGCCAGCTTGCGCACTACTCTGGCCACCATGGGAAACGGAGGGAACAGGTACAGGAAACCCAGATCCCTCCAGTTCAGGGACATGGCATCCGTTGCGAGAGCCAGAGGGTCCTTCGCCAGAGACACGAATGACGGAAGTTTGTGATTGTGACGGGAAGCAAAGAGGTCCACCACCGGTGACCCCCACCTGAGACAAATTGTGTGAAAAACCTTGGGACTGAGAGACCATTCCCCTTTGCGGGCTGACAACCTGCTCAGAGAGTCCGCCTCCATGTTCTCCACTCCCGGGATGTAGACCGCCGAGATGCACGGGACGTGGCTCTCCACCCAGTCCAGAATCAGAGACACTTCCCTGAGGGTACTCCTGCTGCGAGTCCCTCCCTGGTGATTGATGTAGGCAACCGCCGTGCGATTGGACCTGAACCGGCAAGCCCCGCAGTTGATGAGTCAAATGACAAAGAACCATCCTGATGGCTCTCAATTCCAGAACATTGATAGGCTCGTGGGCTTCCAGGGGTCCCCACAAACCCTGAAATTGCAGCTCCTTCCAGAAGCCCCCCCATCCTGAAAGGCTGGCATCCGTGGTGACCACCTCCCAACGAGGAGTCTGAAAGGATCTGCCCTTCAACAGATTGGCTGAGGTCAGCCACCACCGAAGCGAGTGGCGAACTCGGGGAGACATCAGAAAGAATTGATCCAGCGACTGAGGAGACCTGTCCCAGACCGACAACAGATGGAGCTGTAGCGTCCTTGTGTGAAACTGAGCAAAGGGGACTGCCTCGAAGGAGGCCACCATCAATCCCACCAATCTCATCCCTAGCCGGATGGTCGGCCGAGGAATGGACATGAGCAACCGAATCAACTCCTGACTCAAAAGAACCTTGGATTGAGGAAGGAACACTCTGGCCTGATCTGTATCCAGAGACATTCCCAGAAAGGATACTATCCTGGACGGGTAAAGGGAGGACTTGGGGTAGTTGATCACCCATCCGAACCTCTCCAGGGTGGATCTTACCGTCCTGGTGTCCGATTCCGCTTGGCTGAATGACGATGCCAATATGAGGAGATCGTCCAGATATGGCACTATGCGAATTCCCTGCGCTCTGAGGAGAGCCATCACCCCAGCGAGCACCTTGGTGAAAACCCTTGGAGCTGTGGTGAGACCAAAGGAAAGAGCTACAAACTGAAAGTTCCGATCCTCCACCGCGAACCTGAGAAACCTCTGGTGCGCTGGAGAAATGGGAACATGGAGGTAAGCGTCCTGGATGTCTATGGACGTCATGAAGTCCCCCTGACGAAGAGAGTGGATAGCTGAACGCAACGTTTCCATGCGAAATTTTCGCAGCCTGACAAACCTGTTGAGAATCTTTAGATCCAGGATGGGCCAGACAGAGCCATCCTTTTTGGGAACCGTGAACAGATTTGAGTAAAAACCCTGACCCCGGTCTAATGGGGGCACTGGGCAAATGACCGCCATTTCCAGAAGACTCGATACCACCGCCCGGAGTTCCTGCGCGGCCAGTGCGTCCGTGGACACCCGAGACCTGAAGAAACGCGGGGGGGGGCGGGACTCGAACTCCAGCTTGTAGCCGGAAGACACCACTTCCCGGATCCACTTGTCCGAGACCTCCCGAATCCAGATCTGGGAGAAGTGTCGCAGCCGTCCCCCCACCCGCACGGGTGAGGGCGCCCCCTCATTGCTGAGCAGGCTTGGCCGCGGGTTTGGGTTTAGAGCCCCAACTGTATCCTGAACGGGCACGACCCCTGCCCCTATTCCAGGAATCTCCTCTTGTAGAAGGGAAGGCAAATCCTCTTCCCGCTCTGGATCCCCGAAAGGAAGGAGTGAAAGAAGCCGCTCCTCGAAAAGGACGTTGTTGCTTCTTGCGTTGAGGTAGTTTACCACCTTTAGCTACAGAGTCCAATTTGTCTCCAAAAAGCCGTAACCCAACGAAGGGAAGAGACGTCAGTGACTTCTTTGACCCAAAATCAGCCGCCCACTGGCGCAACCAAATTGAATGCCTAATAGTCACCATTAGAGCAGAAGCTCTGCTACTCATCATCAAGGAATCATCCAAAGCGGCTAACATGAAGGACAAAAACACCTCACATCGTTTAAGTCCAAGAAAACAAAGGGGGGAAGGGGCCCACAGGGCCACTCACAGTGCCTCCGGAGTCCAGATGCTGTGTCCTCACAGCCTGAGGTGAAGAGACAGAGCGGGAGACTAAGAAGGGGGGCGTGGCCAGCGCGGACCGCGCGCTTGACCTGCTCCACCCCCCTTCACAAGACAGTGGTGAGGAGCAATCTCCTCAGCGGTGCCGGAGTTAGAGGGGGCGGGCCGAAGGTCCGGCCCCGCCCCCAAACTAAACGCGTGAGGGAAGAAGCTCCCCTCCGCTGTATCACCCAGAGGGCCGGTGTCGCGGCAACCCGCGGCACCGGACAAGCCAGAGTCAAACGGTAGCGGCCCGCAAAGGCATGCGGAGCCGCTCCCCGCTCGAGCCACGCTACAGCAGGCGCCCAGAGTAAGGGGAGCGGGCCGCAGCCTCGCGCCGAAGGCCCGGCCCCGCCCCCAACAGAAGAGCGTGAGGGGAGAAAACTCCCCTCCGCCTTCTGAGGTAAAAAACAGCGCCGTGGCGGCAATGGCGGCCGCGGTGTCTGACAGAAAAGTAAAAGTAATATACAATGACAAAAAAACACACACAACATACAGAAAAATAAGTGTAACACCTAAACCTGAGGAGAGGACCCCCGACCCAAACTAGGAAGGTGGAAAGGGGCCATACAGGAAAATTGCCAGTGGACAGGGCATCCCAAACCGGGGTCACCAACCCGGTGTAACCGCCTACCCTCTATATAGGGTCTCGCGGCGGAGCATAGCTCCTGAGCACCCGTGGTGCTAATATACCTTCGCCCGGACAGCAGTCAAGACTGGGAGGCATGTATATACACAGGATAAGTAAAGGGTTAAAAAGGAGTCCGAGCGGAAATAGATAATAACTGGCCGGGAGTCATCCCGGCTACCTGAAATCGCCCTGTGCAAGGAGGAGACATCATCTTCTGACTTGCTCGCCGTCTGCAGAGATGAAGACTGGGTAATGAGTGGGAGGTCCCAGGTATTTATGGACCGGGAGGGGCTTACTTTCCTCCAATCATCTCTGCAGATCGCCCTCTTCAGGTCAGTATTACCCACACAGGTTATGAATATCTTGAAGCGGGGTGTGTGACATACTTAGAATATAAAGAGAGGGAACAAGAGGAAAAGAGCAATGTACAGAACAAGTGAAAAATGCTTAAATGAAAAAGGAAGGCAGAGAAAATTCGGAAGAGCAAGAACAGCGAGGGTCTTATTTAACACTAGCACTGAAAATAATGCAGCGCCGGGCGCTCTTGTATAAGCTGCGCCAGTTGTAACCTGCGGCTGTAGGTGAAGATCCCATAGAGCACAATGGGCAGAACTGGATTGCAGTGTTTAATGCTTCTAATTAATATTACACACATTTATTTGTACAGAACTTGCATTGGGACTTGTCAGTAATGGAAACGCAGGACCCGGATGTTACCGAATTGATTTTTTTTTCTGTTATTGAAATTGATTTAATAATCTTTATTCAGGACGCCAACAACTAAAACGCAGCCTAAATGCACTGTAAAGTTTCTCCCCAGCAGTGATTTCCAGTAACTGTAATGATGAATCGCCAGCCAGCGGAGGGAAAATACAGTGCCAAAGATTTCAAGGAGAAAAAAAATCCTAGTGCCAGGTATCGGCAGATGAGCGTCTGTATAAAGGCGCTAAGAGCGACCGCTACTAGACGCTCGTGTTCAGGTATCAGACGCTGTAACAGAGCATCTCAGTCGCTGTAGTAACCTGGCCGGCATTGATGAATGAGATGTATGTTGGGCGCTCTAACACCAGTACAGCACTGCAGGGAGCGAGAGGTAGCGCCAGCTCAGTGCTCTCACACCTTATTCAACAAAAAAACAGACACACATAGCGTTGGCGCTCTAGAGCACCAGACGGTGTGTGATTAAAGTCTATTTTTGAACACATATCCACCAGTAACGATGCAAAAACACATGGAATGACATAGTTGTAACACTGTGGCATAAACACTTAAATACCAGACCTGTAATGACAATTCTGCATAAAAATGTAAAAAATAAAAAAGTTTTCAAAAATGACTCTTTCTAGGCCAGGAGAGGTCACACAATGATTTGAGAGAAAAATAAAAATATATATAAAAAAAAAACCCTGTTTAAACGAAAGAAAAGGAACATCCATTGGAATGTATGGGAGAGCGACAGGTAGCGACAGGTAATACCTGGAGCTCTTGAAGCTAGAGCGCCGGTGCTATACACTGAGCTGCCTGTAATGATGAATCAGATGCTACATGGCGCTGTTAGAGGCGTTCATCAGAATCGCCTTCATAAATGTGGTATTGCGTACAGCACCTGGTGTTCACCAGACGCTGCCCGCCACTACGAGGCGCTACCTGGCGCTATCCCTTCATGAATAACCCCCATAGTTTTTAGGTACATTCATTTTCCAGTGATGTAAGGATATATTATTAAAGTTTAGAAATAACAGCAGCCTATGGAAATAACAAGACCCTATGGGCTATGCTAAAGATGTCACCATTTTATTCTGCATAGCCCATAGGGTTCTGTTGTTTCCAAACTTTTAAAAAATGATCCTGACTTCACAGGAAAAATGATGGACCTTGCCCTTAAAAATGCCCCATAATGGGAACAGGTCATTTTGGTCATATAGCGCTGTACTGGTGTTATAGCGACTCACACATCAAATTCATCAATGCCGGCCAGCGACTGAGGCGCTCTATAATAGCGAACCATGGCTGAGCACAGCGACTACTAGCGGTCGCTCTGAAAGACTCGCTACAGACGCTCATCTGTCGGTACCTGGCGCTAGTAAGGAATCAGCCCCTCAGTGATGAAGGGAGCTAAGGAAAAAAAGAGAGAGAGCGGAGGAGGAGAGAGGTATGGAGAGAACAGGAAAATAAAGAGAGGGAACAAGAGGAAAGGAGCAATGTACAGAACAAGTGAAAAATGCTTAAATGAAAAAGGGAGGCCGAGAAAATACGGAAGAGAAAGAACAGCGAGCGTCTTATTTAACACTAGCACTGAAAATAATGCAGCGCCGGGCGCTCTTGTATAAGCTGCGCCAGTTGTGACCTGCGGCTGTAGGTGAAGATCCCATAGAACACAATGGGCAGACCTGGATTGCAGTGTTTAATGCTTCTAATTAATATTACACACATTTATTTGTACAGAATTTGCATTGGGACTTGTCAGTAATGGAAATCTCCTTCATAAATGTGGTATTGCGTACAGCACCTGGCGTACGCAAGTTTCCAAACTTTTAAAAAATGATTCTGACTTTATTGGAAAAATGATGGACCTCGCCTTTAAAAATGCCCCATTATGGGAACAGGTCATTATGGGGGAAAATAGGTTTTTGCACTGTTTTGTGTCTAAAAGCTAAAAAGACGCCCAAGACGCAGGATGAAATCCACAACGCAAGTCACACTGGCTTCACCAAATATTTAGCATGACCCCCATTGTGTTGGATGGAGCCGGTGTAAATAGATGCAGATAAGGTGATTCAGCAAAAGACAATAGTGCAAATACCTGACCCGCCTCCCGCTGCTGACAAACATTTATCTGACCAAATACAAAAGATTGAAGAAGTCTCAACAAACGAGTTATCCAACATATCTGATTACAGAAGAGGAGACCCCTCCCATATTATTCAGTATAAAGTTACAGACACCGGGCTCAGGGCACATTGCAGGACAGAGAACGCTCACCTACCTACACCACCGGCTGCTCCACCCTGAATCAGCCATGAGGACCTCCATACTGCTCGCTGTTATCACCTCCAGCCTCTTCCTGTCACTCATCTCTCCCGCTCAAGGTAAGAGATAGATAGATATGAGATAGATAGATAGATAGATAGATAGATAGATAGATAGATAGATAGATAGATATGAGAGAGATAGATAGATAGATAGATAGATAGATATGGGATAGATAGATAGATAGATAGATAGATAGATAGATAGATAGATAGATATTAGATAGATAGATAGATAGATAGATAGATAGATAGGAGATAGATAGGAGATAGATAGATAGATAGATAGATAGATAGATAGATAGATAGATAGATAGAGGATAGATAGATAGATAGATAGATAATAAAAATAGATAAATATGATTTAAAAGAATAGATAAACATAAGGAGACATTCCAGGCAACGGGTTACATGAACCTGCTTTTTGCTCTCCTCATGCTGGATGTCAGGGGTGGCATCTTTCATTCACCAGAACTTTGTATTTCCTGATAAACCCCATAGAACTTTCTCCCTTCTGCTGACACATTTTCCAAGGTCCCCAAAATGAACTGACTTCTGAGAGCACCAGGGGCATAACTTGTCCAGTGCACAACTGCACCGGGGCCCAGAAGGTCAGGGGAGGCCCCATCATTGTTGCTCCTCTGCCTTATATATTGCTTGTACAGCAGATAGTGTAGATAGACCCAATGACAGATAGGGATGGTCAGGTTAATCAATGTGTTCTGCATACCTCCCAAGTGTCCCTGATTTGGAGGGACTGTCCCTCTTTTGAGTCCATGTCCCCCTGTCCCTCGTTGTTCTCATTTGTCCCTCTTTGAGGTGTAACATGCAGATCTGCAGCAAAAAATGATTGATTTGCATATTTAAGGTGTTTCTGTTGTTGTAACTGTTACATCCTATCTCCTATCCATCAATCAATGAGGGGGCGTGGCTTCACCCATCCCTTAATGAGGGGGCGTGGTTTCATCTATCCCTCAATGAGGGGGCATGGCTTTATTTAACAATTATCCCTCTTTCCCACCCTGAAAAGTTGGAAGCTATACTGTTCTGTTTCAGTAGCAATGACTCAGTAACGCGACTTATATTGTGTCTGCCTGGTGTTATTATGTATATTATTATGTATATTGGGCAATATGTAACCTGATTGTTTTGCTTGGTTTAGGCAGTGATTGTGTATCAGACCCATACGCGGGCCCCTGCACATCGTACACCACCCGATATGCTTACGTTAAAAAATTCAAGCGATGTGTGGCTTTCACCTATGGCGGCTGCGGAGGGAATGGAAATAACTACAAGACTTTATTGGCCTGCGTACGCGCCTGCACAATTCCAAGGTATTTCATTTTATTTTATTATTATATATTGCTTGCAGTCCCTATAATATATATATATATATATATATATATATATATATATATATATATACTCCAATACATACAATAGATTCTATTGTGGGTTACCATAAATGTTTTGTTTAAGCCGGACCTTCAGCATCATTTTATGAAAAGCCCAAACCCTTAAAAACTATTCCCCAGCATCTAAAATGAATGTATTTTAATTTTAAAGTCGCTTACTTAATATACTTTCCTCCACTGGGCTGCAACTGTGTCCAGGACTCTAGTATACGGGCGCCGCCATCTTGCCTCATCACATCACATATTGAGGAGAGGGGTGAAAAGTGCAGGGGGCGGAGTTATAGCTGTGCTTTGCACAGACAGAGCAGAGCTGGGGTCAGATAAAGGACAGCAATCTCAGAATGCAGAGCGACACAGTCAGCAGACACTTCTTGTTTGCAGGCAGCCTAGACTCCATGGGCCGACATCTTGGATGTTTAAAGGCTCCGAAAATGCGCTAGGTGCAGGTAGGATGTGGGCAATCTGTATGTACAGGGAGGAAACATACAAGATAGGCTCTTATTCAGGGTGAGGGTCCGGATTAATGTGAGCAATCTGTATGTACGGGGGGGGCATACACGATAGGCTCTTATTCTGGGTGAAGGTCCAGGTTAATCTGGGCAATCTGTATGTACAGGGTGTGGGAAACATACAAGATAGGCTCTTATTCAGGGTGAGGGTCCGGATTAATGTGAGCAATCTGTATGTACGGGGGGGGCATACACGACAGGCTCTTATTCTGGGTGAAGGTCCAGGTTAATGTGGGCAATCTGTATGTACAGGGGAGGGACATATAAGATAGGCTCTTATTCAGGGTGAGGGTTCGGATTAATGTGGGCAATCTGTATGTACAGGGGGGGACATATAAGATAGACTCTTATTCAGGGTGAAGGTTTAGAGAAACAAATCTAAAAGCAGATCATTCCGCTGCTAGCGGGTGGGTGTGGCTTGTGTACAGTTAACTCCCATTGAGGACAATATATGAGCCAGCCGTGCACAAGCCACACCCATCCACTGGCCACAACCAGGAGAAGCAATACGCGGTTTTACAAACCGGGGATGTGGGAGCCTGATCTGCGGCACAGGAGTGACGGTAACATCTCCTTATGTCCTATAGGGTATCCCTGGTCCGAGATCTAAGTCCACGAAAGTGGACCTTTCCTTTAAAGTGCTTTGCTCCCACAACACCCCGATCAGAGATGCCCCTCTGTGTAACCCCCCCCCCCCAGGTTGCCCGATCTCACTTACCCTTCCCCGATCCTACGGTGCATGTGCAGCCCTCTTGTCCAGCCACAAACAGCGCCCGCATCCCCGCTATCCTTTTAGCAGGGCGCATCCCCGCACCAGTCATTTGTGAATGGGCAGCGCAGGAACGCTCCCTGTTAAAGGGTAGCGGGGGATGCGGGCGCTAAACGAGCTCTTGGACGAAGGGGCGCGGCAGATCCGAGCGCGCTGATTAGACGAGAGGGCTGCGCATGAGCCGTAGGACTAGGGAAGGGTGAGTGAGATCAGGTGATCTGGGGGTTAAACACAGCCGATCGTGGATCCCCCGCGGGCAAGAACCAAAACCCGGGATAGTCAAAATCCTGGGTTTTGGTCCACTTTAAGCTTCTTCTTAAAGTGGACCAATGACCCTCTATAAGATTCCAGGGTCGTCTAATTCCCTCCCTTGAGTCCCCTAAAAAACCCCACCTTTTCCATGATCAACCGGTGCATGCACGAGCTGCGACCGCTGTCAGCTATACCTTAAGCAGTAAAAAGTAAAACACCGCGCTAGAATCTTACAAGCATAAAAATTTCATATAAAATATTCTTTTAGAATTTTGCTACAACGTGCCAAGCTTTTCATCCACAAAAAAGTCCCACAGTAATGTACAATTGTAAGACATGGAGCAATAATGGACACAGTTTATTGTGACCGCAAAAAAGTCTTTAGAATTATTTTTATAGAGGTATCCCACGGTGCATGCACATCCACAGAAAGGGTCTTGTCACACGTGCCCGCCACCTCCACAAATGTGCGCTTACCAGATTTATGAAATCAGAAAGCCTTAGAGCAATTTCAGCTACTGGAGAATTCCATAAAATTCAATGCTTCAATCTGAAGTTTAAACACTCCTCACGACCGTTTGTAGGATCCATTCATGTATTTAAAAAAGCATAAAGAAATCTAGTGCAACCCCATCAGGATTTAAAAAAAAAACTAATTTAATAGATAAAATGCACTCACAATTTCGTTGAAGTAAAATAAGCATGTATAATAATGCAAGTCAGGAGGGAGTCCTTTCTTCCCTTAATTCCATGCAATCCTTGATGAGGACGCCAAACATGGAGTAAATGAAAAATTGACTTGAAGTCCCGTGGCCGCCGTCTCCTACCTCCTAATGCGTTTTGTTGCGTGAGCAAGTTTATCAAAGGATCATAATTGATAAAGTTGCGCACGCAACGAAACGCGTTGAATTTTATGGAATTCTCCAGTAGCTGAAATTGCTCTAAGGCTTTCTGATTTCATAAATCTGGTAAGCGCACATTTGTGGAGGTGGCGGGCACGTGTGACAAGACCCTTTCTGTGGACGTGCACACACCGTGGGATACCTCTATAAAAATAATTCTTTTTTGCGGTCACAATAAACTGTGTCCTTTATTGCTCCGTGTCTTACAATTGTACATATACCTTAAGCAGGTTGCATGCCCGCGTCTGGCATTTGTAAAAGTGGGGCATCCCGATTTGCGTGGTTGGGGCAAGCCGATTCCGGGGCAAGCCTAGTTGGGTTTTATCACGCTTTAATTTTTTTTACTCATCGGTGATATAAGTTGATTTGGTATATTTAACATATATATATATATATATATATATATATATATATATATATATATATATATACTTTTTATTTCTATGATCTGATCGCTTTAAAACAATATCCAAACTCTGTATTTTATTAGTAGCAAAAAACATTCCACATGTGTTGGGCATTAGCAAAAAAACAAAAATGATGTTAAAGCTTATCTTCTTATTTCTTGCAGCGTTCCTGAGGCTTCTGAGAAAATTATCAAATTTCCCTAATTAGATGGAAAGCAAACTGGGACGAAAACTCCGGACGGCTTCTGTTCGGGGCTCCACATTCTTTTGCGTTCTTCGTCTACTTTCTGCATTCGACCTGAAGCAAAGTAAAAAAAAAAAAGACCTGATACCATGGAATAAAGCAATAAAACTGGTGAACACCTGTGCCATGAATGTGACACTTTTATTTTACTTTTCCGATTGTATGATTTTTAAATAATAGGAAAAAAAAAAAAAAAAAAAAAAAAAACAACAAAGCGAATATACAAAAAAAATTGGTAAAAGTACTATTTAGAAAAAAAATGTATCCTTGTTTGTGTACTGTACCTGGCGTGCTGCTCAATAAAGTTGTTGTTGAGATTCAGCCCCTTTCATGTAGCCCAGCCCCTGGATTTGATTTATATAGGACCACCTTTTTTTTTAGCATTGACTTTTTTTCCACCACTTTTGCATCAGGCTGTGTGGGTCACACCCAGGGCCGGTTCCAGATTTTTGGGGGCCCTTGGGCAACATAGTCTACAGTGGAACCCAATATAGTGAGTCACATGATGTCACCTTTCAGGGTCATCTCCTGCTGCTGATCGCCCTCCAGTCCATATTGTATTGGTAGACACCCTTTCCTGCCCAGGAGACTCCCCCAAACTGAAACTGCTCTTTAGGAGATTTTCAGATAAAATACAACTGCTATGCGCACCTTGCAGTTTTTCAAGAAAAACAACCCTTTACATTTGAAATACCCCCCACAAACTATATATTCTCTGGAAGTATACACTTCAAGCTTTCTAGGCGTACCAAGCTTGTTGATGTGGGCACTGTTTTTCTGAAAGTAATCCCTAGATTAATTCTTTGGTTGCACAGGGTTTCCCTAAAAAAAGAATAACAAAGCAGAATCAAAGCCACATGTTCCTAAAAAAGCTATATGCAAACAATAAAAACCAAGTTAAATATGAAAATTTCAGCTCTGCAAACAATGAGCACCTTGCGCTTTTTCTAGCAAAACAAACCTTTACATTTGAAATACCCCCCATAAACCATATATTCCCTGAAAGTACACACATTACGGTTTCTAGGCATACCCAGCTTGTTGTAGTGGGCTCATCTTTCTGGAAGTAATGTCTGGGCCCTCTCCTCACGGTGGCAGAGCCTGGGGGGGGGGGCGGTCAGAGGCCACCCCCCCTGGGAACAGGGCCGGATTAACGTAGGGGCGGATGGAGCTGCCGCTCCAGGCCCCTACGTTAAGACAGGCCCAGCAGCCTGCAAACGCGGCCCGCATAGGCCGCACTCGCGGCCGCCTGGTCTGCCAGTCAGCGTTCCCTCTAACGAGCGGGGGCGCACTCGCATTTGTCCCTCCGCGCAGCCCCGTCTGCTGCCCGCGCATGGTCGCCTTACGTCAGCCTGGAGCAGAGACAGATGCGGCCGCGGGGCTGGCGGCCAGGAGGAAAGACTGCGCGCGGAGCCAGTGGGCGGGGCCGGCGAGCAGGAGGAAAGACAGGGGCGGGGCCGGCGGCCAGGAGGAAAGACCACGTGCGTAGCTGGTGGTCGGGGCCGATGAGCAGGAGGAAAGACGCGGGGCCGACGAGCAGGAGCGGGGCGAGGCCTAATTAGTAGCACCGGGCAGATGGCAGGTGGGAAGTAATGTATGGACCTTGTTGCTGTGTCCCCAGGAGTTGGGGGGTAGTGACTGTGGCTCTGTGACTGGCACCAGGCTGAAGATTTAAGAGCAGGAAGAGAGTCCCCCTCATGGCTGCAGACCCTGGCCCGATGCTCTGGGTGTTCCTTTTCCCCTTGCTGGCAGGCCTGGGAGTGACAGTGGCAGGTAAGTGTGTGAGCTGAGTGTGTCCCCCGATGCCAACCAACTGCCTGATGTCTTCGAACTGCCCCTCAATCCATTCATTCTGTGCCGCCTGTACTACCCTTCAGTCCTTCTGTACTCCCTGTACTGTCCCTTATTCCCTCAGTGCCCCCTGTACTGCCCCTTAGCCTTTCTGTGTACCCTCTACTGCTCAGTATTTCTGTGCTCCCTGTACTACCCCTCATTCCCTCGGTGCACCCTCTACTGCCCCTCAGCCTTTCTGTGTACTCTGTACTGCTCCTCAGTCCTTCTGTGCTCCCTGTACTTCCCCTCATCCCCTCGGTGCCCCCTGTACTGCCCCTTAGCCTTTCTGTGTACCCTGTACTGCCCCTCGGTCCTTCTGTGCTCCCTGTACTTCCCCTCATTCCCTCGGTGCCCCCTGTACTGTCCCTCATTCCCTCGGTGCCCCCTGGACTGCCCCTCAGCCTTTCTGTGTACCCTGTACTTCCCCTCAGTCATTCTGTGCTCCCTGTACTTCCCCCTCATTCCCTTGGTGCCCCCTGTACTGCTCCTCAACCTTTCTGTGTACCCTGTACTGCCCCTCAGTCCTTCTGTACGTCTAGAGGGGCGCGCGGGAGGCAAGGTAAGGGGTTTTGGGGGGTTTCACCCGTGGGACATCCCGATCGGGGGCGATTCGGGATGCCTCATTGTGTGGAGCATCCAGAATTGGGATGCCCAAGGGACAATGATATTGAAAATCCTGGTGATCCGCTTTAATTGGTGTCTGGGGCTAACTGGTGTGTATGTTTGGGGGTTTATTGGGTGGGGGTTACTGATATATATGTTTGTGGGGAGGGCGTAATGACTGTATATTCAGGAAGGCCAGTTTTCTCCATCCTTGGGGCTGCCTGATTTGGGATGCCCCCTTGTGCAACCCCCCTCGTGTTTCCACAAAATTCTCCTTTAATCTGGCTCCAAGGACAGTGTAAACAATGTGGTTGCATCCCCAGCATCTCCCGCCCTGACACCAAATTGCGATGCCCCCTGGGGTTGTAAGTCTTTTAGGGCATTTTCCTCTTTAAAGTGGACCAACGCACAGCTGAAGAATGCAAGCGATGCCACCCACTGTCGATGTGTGTAGCTGGGATTTCAGTAAGGTGGACCAAAACCCACGGAGATAGGCCCGGGAATCTATAAAATTGCAGGGCTGCTTGATTCCCTCCCCCCCAGGGCATCCAGAATCGGGATGCCCTGCTATGTGAAACCTCTCAGGTTGGGCAGAAACTCACCTTCTTTCCCGGTCCAACGGCGCATGTGCGAGCAGCGGCCGCATCCCAGCTACAGTTACAGTCTGGGGGCATAGCGAACCCTCTACAACACCTCTTTGACACTCTGGGCCCCCCCAAAAGCGAGTTGGTTCTTTTTTTTTTTTAGCTAAAGAACAAACTCTATGAAGATATGCACATTTTTCATACACTAACATGTATTCAGCTATCCTGGTAATTTAATGTACATTAGACATGTGACAAATGCACTTTGTCTTAAACAAAATTGCTTTGTGTTGCGTTTTCATTTTATATACTTCGATAAATAGGCCCGTCAAAATCTACAGCACCAGGCCCGGGATGCTCTTAATCCGGCCCTGCCTGGGAAGAGGAGACCCTGGCGGGTGGGATCGGGGCCACAGGTGAGTAAATGTCATTATCCTTCTTCATATAGTCAGTGGCATCATGGCAGGTTGAGGAAGTAGAGTCAGCAGCGTCAGCTGTAGTGGAGGGGGGCCCATTCCAGGCACTCTCTTGAGGCCCCGAGTGAAGAGAATACCCAACCTGGATGGTTCGAGGAGACAGTGAGAGTGAGTGTTTTTTTTCTGTACTTGGCGGCCCGTAATTCTAACATGCTTGGCGGTTAACAACAGGAGAGGCAATCACACGAGAGCTACATGCTTGGCGTTTAAAATGTTAAGGTTAGATGTAACATGGAGGGGATAGATTTGGGGAAAAAAATGTTATGGGTGTTGTTCCAGTTTTAAAAAAATGGACTTTCCGTCTGCTTTAAGCTACTCCCTTCAGGCCCAGCAGGTATCCAAACTTTTCTCTCATGGCCAAAAAATGAGTAAGTTATGCTGACGGTATGTGGTACAGCCACAGGCCAAAGTGATTTCCTTGTATGTTGTAATGGTGGACTGGTTGAATGTAGTGATTATTTTCTACTACTGGCCCCTGGCTCTAGTAACTTGTGCGCTATGTCATAAGCCTGGTGCTGAGCACTGGACCCATGTTAAGGGGCACTTTGGCACCCTCCCCGGCCATTGGGAATGCAGGTAATGTGGCAGGGGGTTCAGCACACCACCCCGTATGTCGAGCAGGTGGCTTGCCACCCCCTCCTGCAGCGGTTAAGAACTGATATGCTTTATTGATTAAAAAATGTTTTCAGGGCAAACTATAGTCAGGGAGTGAGGGCTAGAGTAGGGTTGGACTGGGGGGGTTGTCACTACTATTGCATTAATACCACTGGCTTGTTACTACTGCCTCCTTATCCCACACTGAGCTCTATGCACTGGGGTAATTGTGTGAACCCTTACTGGGATGAGAGTGATTCCATATACCAAACCTATCTGTAAAGACTGGGGTGAGTGTGCACCCTCATATACCAAACCTATCTGTAAAGACTGGGGTGAGTGTGCACCCTTATTGCAGACCTAGCTGTAAAGACTGGGGTGAGTGTGCACCCTTATTGCAGACCTAGCTGTAAAGACTGGGGTAAGTGTGTACCCTTATTGCAGACCTAGATGAAAAGACTGGGGTGATTGTGTACCCCCATATACCAAACCTATCTGTAAAGACCGTGGTGATTGTGTACCCCCATATACCAAACCTATCTGTAAAGACCGTGGTGATTGTGTACCCCCATATACCAAACCTAGCTGTAAAGACAGGGGTGAGTGTGTACCCCCATATACCAAACCTATCTGTAAAGACCGTGGTGATTGTGTACCCCCATATACCAAACCTAGCTGTAAAGACTGGGGTGAGTGTGTACCCTTATTGCAGACCTAGATTTAAAGACTGTGGTGAGTGTGTACCCCCATATGCCAAACCTATCTGTAAAGAGTGGGGTAATTGTGTGAATCCCTAAAGTAGACCCATCTGAAATCACTGGGAAGAGAGTGTCCTCTTATACCAAACCTATCTGTTATCACTGCAGTGAGTGTGTCGCTGTAACTGCAGGTATCTAACAATGCAGAAAGCAGCAAGTAAGCCACAGGTGACTTGCCAGCCCCCAAACCCTGTGAACTGGTATAGGGGTCTTATGGGGTCTCGTCGTCTCCTTTCGCCCAGCTGGTATAAAAGGCTTCCAGCAGGAGAACAGAAGCCAGAGTGGTTGTGGGCCAGGGGCCACCAAGGCTGACTCCTGCACCCTGTTCTACAAGCCCCCATAGCTGGTCCCCAGGCTGGTTATGCCATTTTTTGGGGGAATGTCGTGGGGTCCCCACTAAAGTAAACTATTAGGTAGAAAGCACACCAGGGTATATATACATTGTAATGCAGAAAAGTGTATTAATACAGATAAGAAAAATAATAACATAAATCAGTGCTGTACAGTATAGTGCAATATGGTAAACTAATACAACTATGATGTATAACACCAGGGTATATTACCCAGAAAAAGGATATATGGAGGGGAATCCCTTTGTGGTAACACATCCGTCATCAGGATAGTCCTGGCACCTCAGAAACAATGAAGAATAGATAGTAATAACAGTAACTCTAACTGTATCTATTGATGAGACTAAAGTAAGGTAAAAAGGTTTTACCATGTAAATCTATGAGGTGCTTAAGTGGCATTCCTGATGATTAGTGCAGCCATATGTTCAGGCAATGTGAAGCACAGGTTAAGGATAATGATCTTTGCAGCATAAGAGCACAATATCTGACCCCAATGCTCTGGTCAGTTTTAAGCAGCATACATCACACCAGAGAAAACCTCATACAATATATAGTTTACAAAAGGAAGATAATCATAACGTGTCACATCATAGATAAAGTAAACAATTGGTTAAATAAGATTACAATTGTATTACCAGGCAGATAAGCAAGAAAGGTCCCCACTACCCATCATAACCAGCCCAGGGACCAGCTATGGGGGATTGTGGAACAGTGCGCAGGGGCCAGTCTTGGTTGCCCCTGGCCCTGCCTGCTGCAAGCCCGCAAAGCCTGGCCTGGGGATCTTCTGCCCACCACCTCGGGCTTAGGGGAGGCAGGTAAAGGGGGGGGCTGGGGGTTAATGGCAAGTCACCTGCTAGCTGCAGGTTACTGGCCAGCTCCTTAAGCCTTGTGAACTGGTCTAGGGGTCTCACGGATCCATTACCAGTTCACAAAGGGTTAACTGTAAAAAATAGACACTGACACAGAAAAAAAATACTTTATTTTTTTTTTCAACACTCACCTCCGATCCTGTGTCCCGTGGCGATCCTGTCCCACAGCGTTCCGATGATGGCTGCCAGGGGTAATCACTGGAGGGGGTCTGGGGAGGCAGCGGATCAAAACCCCTTATCCCTGCAACCTCCCTTCAGTGATCACCTGCGGCACCTGACAGCTTAGCGCCAGGAACAGGGTGACGTCATCCGTCCCGCCCACAAAAGTCAGGGCTATCGGTGGTGACTGCGGAAGATGGGAGAAGGGCCCTTTTTGGCGGAAAAGCCCGGGGAGGGGATCAGAGGCCCCCCTGGTGAAGAGAAGACCCGGTGGGAGCGATCACGGTGAGTAAATTTTTTTTACAGTCAGTGGGGGCGGCCATAGCTGGGGGGGCTAATCCGGGCCCTCTGCTGAAGCCACAGTTCCCTTGGGGGGGGGGGGGGGATTGGATGCCCCCCGGATGAAGACCCATTCGGATCTTTCAAGGAGTCAGGTGTTTTTTTTTCTGTACTTGACAATTAGCTGGGGGAAAAGCCAGGCCCGTAACTCTCATGTGCTTGGCGATTAACGACAGGAGGGGCAACCACATGAGAGCTACGTTCTTGGGTTAAGGGTAGATGTAACGTGGGGAGATTTGGGGAAAAAAATGGCATGGGTGCTGTTCCGGTTTAAAAAAAAAGGGACTTTCCCTCTGCTTTAAGCTATTCCCTTCTGGCCCAGCAGGAAGTTATGGTGACGGTATGTTCTGCATGTTTATTTTGTTTCACCCTGTACAGCCCCGAGCCAAAGTGATTTCCTTGTATGTTGTAATGGTGGACTGGCTGATTATTTTCTACTGCCGGCCCCTGGCCCTAGTTATTACCAGCCATTATGCCCTATGCCATAAACATGGTGCTGAGCAACGGGCACATGCTAAGGTAATGTGGCAAGTGCCGTCAATGTGGCAGGGGGTTCAGCAAGCCATCCAATGGTATGTCCAGCAGGGCTTGCCACCCCCCTGCAGCGGTTTAGGCACAGATAAGCTTTATTGTTTAAAAAACGTCCCTTTTCAGGGCAAACTATAGTCAGGGAGTGACGGCTAGAGAAGGGTTGGACTGGGGGGATCGTCACTACTACTGCACTAATACCGCTGGCTTGTCACTACTGGGTTCTGGGTGTCCCCTTATACCACATTGAACTTTAAACCCTGGGGTGATGTGTGAACCCTTAAATCAGACCTATCTGTATTCACTAGGGTTAGAGTGTTTCCATATACCAAACCTAGCTATAATTAACCTGGTGATTGTGTACCCTTATAGTAGACCTATCTGTAGAGCCTGGGGTGAGTGTGTACCCCTATATACCAAACCTATTTGTAAAGAGAGGGGTGAGTGTGTACCCCCATATACCAAACCTATTTGTAAAGACAGGGGTGAGTGTGTACCCCAAAATACCAAAGCTATCTGTATAGACCGGGGTGATTGTGTACCCCCATATACCAAACCTATATGTAAAGACTGTGGTGATTGTGTACCCCCATATATCAAACCTGTCTGTAAAGACTGGGGTGGGTGTGTACCCCCATATACCAAACCTATCTGTAAAGACTGGGGTGAGAATGTACCCCCATATACCAAACCTATCTGTAAAGACTTGGGTGATTGTGTACCCCCATATACCAAACCTATCTGTAAAGACTGGGGTGAGAATGTACCCCCATATACCAAACCTATCTGTAAAAACTGGGGTGATTGTGTACACCCATATACCAAACCTATATGTAAAGACAGGGGTGAGTGTGTACCCCCATATACCAAACCTATTTGTAAAGACAGGGGTGAGTGTGTACCCCCATATACCAAACCTATCTGTAAAGACTTGGGTGATTGTGTACCCCCATATACCAAACCTGTCTGTAAAGACTGGGGTGATTGTGTACCCCCATATACCAAACCTATCTGTAAAGACTGGGGTGAGTGTGTACCCCCATATACCAAACCTATCTGTTTGATCTGATCAAACCGGCCAATCGTACCCCATGTGTTTCACCACAACATTAGACGTCATTCAACTGGCAACACGCGTGGCTGTAAAATGCTGCCACCAGAACACAAACAGTGTTCACCTCTATAATGAGGGGGCGTGACTGCATATATCCCTCAATGAGGGTGCGCGCATACCTCCCAAGTGTCCCTGATTTGAAGGGGCTGTCCCTCTTTTGAGTCCATGTCCCCCTGTCCCTGGTTGTTCTCATTTGTCCCTCTTTGAGGTGTAACATACAGATCTGCAGCAATAAATGATTCATTCTCCTAATTAAAGTGTTTCTATTGTTGTAAATGTCACAATGTATCTCCTATCCATCCCTCAATGAGGGGGTGTGGCTTCTTCCATTCCCCAATGAGGGGGTGTGGCTTCATTTAACAATTGTCCCTCTTTCCTACACTAAAAAGTTGGAAGGTATGAGGAACATTGTTATAGCTCAAAAAACGATTTACCTATTGCACGGTCACACTAAATAGAGGATTAGGTCTGGTTTAAGGTGACCAAACCTATCTGTATAGACTGGGGTGAGTGTGTACCTCCATATACCAAACCTATCTGTATAGCCTGGGGTGAGTGTGTACCCCATATACCAAACCTATCTGTATAGCCTGGGGTGAGTGTGTACCTCCATATACCAAACCTATCTGTATAGCCTGGGGTGAGTGTGTACCCCCTGTGACAATTGCTGATCAGACCTTTTGATCATTGATCTGATCAAACCGGCCAATCGTACCCCATGTGTTTCACCACAACGTTAGATGTCATTCAACTGGCAACATGCGTGGCTGTAAAATGCTGCCACCAGAACACAAACAGTGTTCACCTCTATATAAACCACACACAACACAATCAGATTGAACGGATTGATCGACCCACAACCACTTCCAGGCAGGGGGCAATCAAGCGTCCTAGGCAAGTAATGTAGGCAGGCTTTTCAGAACTAGTGTGAGCTTTTTTAGATCCTTAATTCAGAGCATCAGTGACCGCCTATTTTTAGAATTCATTTAAACAAAAACAGAAAAACAATGAGAAAAACGGTGCAAAAAAAAAAATAAAACGGTGATAAAACAGGATTAACTATAAAACAATAGATAAATAGTAATACACATAAAAAGGGGGAAAAATACTTAAGAGTCTGTCTGAGCTGCGGTTCAATCGAATCAGTTGTCTGTCAGTCCTCACACGCTTCCTGGTCTCCTCCTTAGATGTTACAGTGGAGTGTGTATCACCCTTCATGGTAAGATTCTAGTGATTCTCTGGCTATTCTGATGCTCACCTTATTGCCTCTAACCAGGGTCAGTTTATGACCCCTCCTATTGGGCAGAATGATTAGAGTCCCCGACTGTTTAATTGGTGCAACTCGGATTCTTCATCTTTGGGTACCTGGAAGTTGGTCCATATGATATCCGCCATCTGTTCTGGAATTCCACAGGGAGGAGGGATGGAGGACATTCCATGGAAGGGGGGGCAAGGGCAGGAGATGGGCCCTGTCTCTGCATTCTATGGCGGGGTGATTTCTGATAACCCTCATTACATTACATTGTTTATCCAGAGTTTTATGAGGGAAGACAGTCATCCCAGCTGACCCTGTGTGCATGCAGGGGGCTTATATGCATACCTTCCAAGTGTCCCTGATTTGGAGGGACTGTCCCTCTTAGGAGTCTATGTCCCTCTGCCCCTCGTTGTTCTCATTTGTCCCTCTTTGAGGTGTAACGTGCAGATCTGCATCAATAAATGATTCATTTGCCTATTCAAAGTGTTTCTATTGTTGTAACTGTTACAATGTATCTCATGGATCAATGAGGGGACGTGACTGCATATATCCCTCAATGAGGCGGCTTGCATACCTCCCAAGTGTCCCTGATTTGGAGGGACTGTCCCTCTTGTGAGTCCATATCCCCCTGTCCCTGGTTGTTCTCATTTGTCCCTCTTTGAGGTGTAACACTCAGATCTGCAGCAATAAATGATTCATTCTCCTATTCTAAGTGTTTCTATTGTTGTAACTGTCACAATGTATCTCCTATCCATCCCTCAATGAGGGGGCGTGGCTTCTTCCATTCCCCAAGGTGGGGGTGTGGCTTCATTTAACAATTGTCCCTCTTTCCTACCCTAAAAAGTTGGAAGGTATGAGGAACATTGTTATAGCTCAAAATACGATTTACCTATTGCACGATCACACTAAATAGAGGATTAGGTCTGGTTTAATGTGACAATAACCTAATCGCATCCCGAGGCCTTAAAAAAATCATCAGACAAAGGTATGAAAGGGAAGTCAATGTCGCTTTATGCTGTGGCCTGGCATCCAGGTAAAGAGCCAAGTGGGAGCTGTGCAAAAAGCGGGCAAGGATTAAGTGCCAAGTGGACCAAAACCCACGCCCCAACGGCCCTGAAATCTATAAGATTCTAGGGCCGCTGGATTCCCTCCCCCCAGAATCGGGATGCCCCGCTGTGTGAAACCCCCCAGGTCACCCGGAAACTCACCTTGCATGAGCGAGCATCGGCCACATCCGCTTTAAGGTGGAGGAGCAACGATGATGGAACTCCCCTGACCTTCTGGGCCCCCATGCTCCTTGCCAGAGCATTAGCTTGGCAGGCTGCTAAAGAAGGAGGAGAGGGGGCCTGTGTTTCCCCCCTCACTACAGATGCTAGCGGGTCCCTGGCATCAAAAATATCACAGCCGCCGGACCAGGAGGGAGCCCCCCACCCAGTGGACCTGCATAGATGATGCTGCCCAGCAGGGGGCAGATGAAGGGAGGCTATGTAATGGTTACTTTTTTAAACTGTGTTTTTTAACTGTTTTTGGACTGGTAAGGGGTCCAAGTTTCCAGGGTAGGAATGGCCAGAATGTCACCTGCCAGCGTTGGTGGGTGGCATGCTGAAAAATTTAACCTTTCTGGTTACCGGGGATGGGGCAAACGGTCCAGATCCAGGCCTAATCTCGCTTTGTCCCAGATCTGAAGCCTGTCAGTACTCTCTAAAGGACCCCTACACAAGTTTCCAGGGTAGTGATGGCCGGCATGTCACCTGTCAGTGTTGGTGGGTGGCATGCTGAAAAAATGTAACCCGGATCTTGCTGGTTACCGGGGATGGGGCAAATGGACCAGATCCAGGCCTAATCTTGCTTTGTCCCAGATCTGAAGCCTGTCAGTACTCTCTAAAGGACCCCTACACAAGTTTCCAGGGTAGTGATGGCCGGCATGTCACCTGCCAGCGTTGGTGGGTGGCATGCTGAAAAATTTGACCCGGATCTTGCTGGTTACCGGGGATGGGGCAAACGGTCCAGATCCTGGCCTAATCTTGCTTTGTCCCAGATCTGAAGCCCATCAGTACTCTTCAAAGGACCCCTACACAAGTTTCCAGGGTAATGATGGCCGGCATGTCACCTGCCAGCGTTGGTGGGTGGCATGCTGAAAAATTTGACCCGGATCTTGCTGGTTACCGGGGATGGGGCAAACGGTCCAGATCCTGGCCTAATCTTGCTTTGTCCCGGATCTGAAGCCCGTCAGTATTCTCCAACGGGAATGTGTAATCTCCCACACACGCCTCCCCTGGTGAATCCATGGCACATTCGTGGGTTGCGTACCAATCAGTGGCTTGCCCTCCAGTTACCCAATGCATGTGCCATGGGATCACAAACAAGGTACATATACTGGGGGTTTCACACAGTGGGGTATTCCGAATGCCCTAGGGATGGGTAAAATCTGCCTCCCTGGAATCTTTTAGAATGCGGGGAGGCCAAAGTGTCTCTGTAATCTTATCTGCACCATTTAGACTCTATTTAGGGACTGGGATACAATAGAAGCGTCCACTTGTAGAGAGCCTCTGTCTGTACGAGGACAAACAATTTCTTTCCTGGATTGTTAATGTTGGGGGGTGTTAAAGCTGAGACTTCTGTGAAGGTTCTCTTCAGGGTCAGCATTAGGAATTTTGGATGCTGCCCCCCAAACACACACAATAGGGTTGATTCATGGTTGTGCACCCGTGACTTTGCGCGCGCTATTTGGAGCACCAAAACACAATCGGGCTTCCACATGATTTATGGTCATCAAAATGAGATGCGCATTTGTTTTTGATCGAATTTGTGCACTAGCGTTCGCCAATGCGGCTATCTGCTGCTGCAATTTTCCACTAGCGCCATTTTGGCGCAAAAACTGTCAAACTGTCGCCGGCACCTGATTTATGGTATGTTTAGATAGGCAGAAAATGTGGCAAGCTGAAGAGTGAATTTCCTCCAGAAAATAGGTGGAGGAAACTATTCGAATGAGAAACAGGCTTATTTCATTCCGAAAACACATGCTAACGTCAGGCATGTTTTTGAACAATGAAAGTGTCAGCCGCATGTTCATTTAAGAGATTGAACTTTTTGTTTGTAAAAAAAATTGATAAAAAGTTGTCAAAAACCACAAAAATGAAGGTCAAAACAACAGAAATGTGGATATTGGGCCCAAAGTTCAGCAAAAACACAAACAATATTTTTTTTTTTAATTAAATTATTAAAATATGCAAACAAAAGAGGGGAGGGAGGGCTATAGAGAACATAAAGCAACAAATAAAGCTTTGCAGAAAACACAGAAGCTGGAGAGATCAAATCACTATGGAGAAACAGTAAAGGGGAGAACCATGGGGGGACCATTGTGAAAATGGTCGCTGCGATCAAAGGACGAGCGACAAATGGTTCATCGGTCGCTCGTCATATCGTGTTGCCTGATCATAAATGTCTTGCTCACTCATTGGAATGTGGAAACAGAATTCGCCCACATAAAGGGCCTTATTCATGAAGGGATACCGCCAGGGAGTGCCTTGTAAGCAACAGGTAGCGCAAGGTAGCGGCAGGTGAACGCCGGCCACGGCACGCAATTCCACATTTATGAAGCTGATTCTGGTGAGCGACTGGAACAACGCCATGTAGCGTCCGATTCATCATTATCCCAGGCTCAGCGTACAGCGTCGGTGTTCAGCCTTGCAGATCGCCACGTATTACCTCTTCTGTCGCTCTCCCATACATTTAAATGGACATTTCTTTTCTTCTATTTAAACAGGGTTTTTTCTTATTTTTTTTGTTTTGTATCAAATCATTGTGTGACCTCTCCTGGCCTAATTAAGGACACATTTTGAGCGCCGGCGCTGTGTGAGGCTGTTTTTTTTATGAATATGGTTTGTATAGTGCAAATACCTGACCCGCCTCCCACTACTGACAAACGTTTATCTGACCAAATACAAAATATTGAAGAAGTCTCAACAAACGAGTTATCCAACATATCTGATTACAGAAGAGGAGACCCCTCCCATATTATTCAGTATAAAGTGACACAGACACCGGGCTCAGGGCACATTGCAGGACAGAGAACGCTCACCTACCTACACCACCGACTGCTCCACCCTGAATCAGCCATGAGGACCTCCATACTGCTCGCTGTTATCACCTCCAGCCTCTTCCTGTCACTCATCTCTCCCGCTCAAGGTAAGACAGTGTAAGGTAGATGGATATGGGATAGATTGATACATAGAGGCTGATTCATTACTAATGCAGGTATTGCCAGATGAGCATCTGTATAGTGGCGCTTAAAGCAACCGCTATTAGACGCTGTAAGCGGGTGTCGGGGGCTGTAGTAACCTGGCCCGCATTGATGAATGTGAATGTTGGGCGCCCTAACACCAGTACAGCTCTGCAGCGAGCGAGAGGTAGCGCCAGCTAGATAGATAGATAGATAGATAGATATGAGATAGATAGATAGATAGATAGATAGATAGATAGATAGATAGATATGGGATAGATAGATAGATAGATAGATAGATAGATAGATAGATAGGAGATAGATAGATAGATAGATAGATAGATAGATAGATAGATATGAGATAGATAGATAGATAGATAGATAGATAGATAGATAGATAGATATGGGATAGATAGATAGATAGATAGATATGAGATAGATAGATAGATAGATAGATAGATAGATAGATAGATAGATAGGAGATAGATAGATAGATAGATATGGGATAGATAGATAGATAGATAGATAGATAGATAGATAGATAGATATGGGATAGATAGATAGATAGATAGATATGGGATAGATAGATAGATAGATAGATAGATAGATAGATAGATAGATAGATATGGGATAGATAGATAGATAGATAGATAGATAGATAGATAGATAGATATGGGATAGATAGATAGATAGATAGATAGATAGATAGATAGATAGATATGGGATAGATAGATAGATAGATAGATAGATAGATAGATAGATATGGGATAGATAGATGATAGATAGATAGATAGATAGATAGATATGAGATAGATAGATAGATAGATAGATAGATAGATAGATAGATAGATAGATATGAGATAGATAGATAGATAGATAGATAGATAGATAGATAGAACACCGATCGGAGGTGCCCCGCTGTGTGAAACCCCCCCAGATCCCCAAAAATCCTACCTGATCCTCGTTCCAGCAGCACATGCGTGGGCCGCCGCCTCCCGCGCGTCCCTCTAGCAGGGCGCGCACCCGCGCCGGCCGTTTGTGAATGGCCGGCGCGGGCACGCTCCCTGTAACGGCGAGCGAGTCACGTGGGAGTGGGGTCAGGTGAGTTTTCGGGCTTTCTGGGGGGTTTCACACAGCGGGGCACCCACGATCGTGGTGCCCCCGCGGAGGTGGACCACTACCCAGGATAGTCAAAATCCTGGGTGTTGGTCCACTTTAAGAGAAGCATTTTTGAGCGCCAGAGTTGTGTGAGGCTGTTTTTTTGATGAATATGTTGTGAGTCGGTCGCATTGACCAGTCGCTAACATGCGCTCCCATACAGCGCTGTACTGGTCAAATAGCGACTCCTCACAATGTATTCATCATTGCAGCACAGCAACTGAGTCGCTCTGAACTAGCGAACCACGGCCGAGCACTGTGACTACTAGCGGGTGCTCTGAAAATGCCGCTACAGACGCTCATCTGTCGCTACCTGGCGTTAGTGATGAATCAGCCTGTTATATTGCCATCGTGTCTGCCTGGTGTTATTATGTATATTATTATGTATATTATTATGTATATTATTATGTATATTGGGCAATATGTAACCTGATTGTTTTGCTTGGTTTAGGCAGTGATTGTGTATCAGACCCATACGCGGGCCCCTGCACATCGTACACCACCCGTTATTTTTACAGTAAAAAATTCAAGCAATGTGAGACCTTCACCTACGGCGGCTGCGGAGGGAATGGAAATAACTACAAGACTTTATTGGCCTGCGTGCGCGCCTGCACAATTCCAAGGTATTTCATTTTATTTTATTATAATATATTGCTTACAGTCCCTATAACATATATATATGCACCAATACATACAATAGATTCTATTGTGGGTTACCAGAAATGTTTTGTTTAAGCCGGACCTTCAGCATCATTTTATGAAAAGACCGAACCCTTAAAAAACTATTCCCCAGCATCTAAAATTAATGTATTTTAATTTAAAAGTCGCTTACATAATATTTTTTCCTCCGCTGGGCTGCAACTGTGTCCAGGACTCTAGTATACGGGCGCCGCCATCTTGCCTCATAAGCATCACATATTGAGGAGAGGGGTGAAAAGTGCAGGGGACGGAGTTATAGCTGTGACAGCAATCCCAGAATGCAGAGCGGCACAGTCAGAAGACACTTCTTGTTTGCAGGCAGCCTAGACTCCATGGGCCCACATCTTGGATGTTTAAAGGCTCCGAAAATGCGCTGGGGGGGGGGGGGGGGGGGGACACATACAAGATAGGCTCTTATTCAGGGTAGGATGTGGGCAATCTGTATGTACGGGGGGAACATACAAGATAGGCTCTTATTCAGGGTGACGGTCCGAATTAATGTGAGCAATCTGTATGTACTGGGGGGGGCATACAAGATAGGCTCTTATTCAGGGTGAGGGTCCGGATTAATGTGAGCAATCGGTATGTACGGGGGGGGGACATACAAGATAGGCTCTTATTCAGGGTGAAGGTCTGGATTAATGTGGGCAATCTGTATGTACGGGGGGGACATACAAGATAGGCTCTTATTCAGGGTGAGGGTCCAGATTAATGTGAGCAATCAGTATGTACAGGGGGGACATACAAGATAGGCTCTTATTTAGGGTGAGGGTCCGGATTAATGTGGGCAATCTGTATGTACAGGGGGGGACATATAAGATAGGCTCTTATTCAGGGTGAAGGTCCGGTTTAAAGTGGACCAACACCCAGGATTTTGACTATCCTGGGTGTTGGTCCACTTAGGTGGGGCACCCCGATCGGGGGTGCCCCGCTGTGTGAAACCCCCCGATCGCCGCAAAAACTCACCTCTCCCCGCTCCCACGTGACCTCGTCCGGCCAATGACAGCGATCAGAGCCGCTCTGGTATGCGCGTCCAAAGCCGCTTGGACGCGCATACCAGAGCGCTGTCATTGGCTGCGTCTCTCGCTTCCCTCTAACAGGGAGCGCGCCCTGCTAGAGGGAAGCGAGAGACGCGGCCGCGTCTCGCGCATGCGCCGTTGGATCGCCGGTAAGGTAAGGATTGTGGGCCTCCTGGGGGGTTCCTCCCCGCGGGACATCCCGATTTCGGATGCCCCGCGGGGAGGGATCTGATCGGTCCGGGAATCTTATAGATTCCTGGGCCGATCCCCCCTGGGTGTTGGTCCACTTTAAAGAAACAAATCTAAAAGCAGATCATTCCCCTGCTAGCGGGTGGGTGTGGCCTGTGTACATTCAACTCCCCTTGAGGACAATAGATGAGCCGGCCGTACACAAGCCACACCCACCCACTTGCCACAACCAGGAGAAGCAGCACCCGGTTTTACAAACTGGGGATGTGGGAGCCTTATCGGCGGCACAGGAGTGACGGTAACATCTCCTTATGTCCTATAGGGTATCCCTGGTCCGAGATCTAAGTCCACGAAAAAAGTAGACCTTTCCTTTAAAGTGGACCAAAACCCAGGATTTTGATTACCCTGGGTTTTGGTCTTTGCCCCCCGAGCATCTCGATCGGGGATGCCCCTCTGTGTAACCCCCCAGGTCGCCCGATCTCACTTACCCTTCCCCGGTCCTATGGTGCATACGCAGCCCTCTTGTCCAGCCACAAACAGCGCCCGCATCCCCGCTATCCTTTTAGCAGGGCGCATCCCCGCACCAGTCATTTGTGAATGGGCGGCGCAGGCACGCTCCCTGATAAAAGGGTAGCGGGGGATGCGGGCGCTAGACGAGCTCTTGGACGAAGGGGCACGGCGGATCCAAGTGTCCTGACTGAACAAGAGGGCTGCGCATGTGCCGTAGGACTAGGGAAGGGTGAGTGAGATCAGGTGATCTGGGGGTTAAACACAGCCGATCGTGGATCCCCCGGGGGCAAGAACCAAAACCCGGGATAGTCAAAATCCTGGGTTTTGATCCACTTTAAGCTTCTTCTTAAAGTGGACCAATGACCCTCTATAAGATTCCAGGGTCGTCTAATTCCCTCCCTTGTGTCCCCTAAAAAACCCACCTTTTCCATGATCAACCGGTGCATGCACGAGCTGCGACCGCTGTCAGCTATACCTTAAGCAGGTTGCACGCCCGCGTCTGGCATTTGTAAAAGTGGGGCATCCCGATTTGCGTGGTTGGGGCAAGCCGATTCCGGGGCAAGCCTAGTTGGGTTTTATCACGCTTTAATTTTTTTATTTATTGGTGATATAAGTTGATTTGGTATATTTTTACATATATATATATATATATATATGCTCGGTCATTTGTTACATGTAAGATTTGCTGATTATTGGATATATGTTTTTTCTGATGCTTACCCGGCTGGTCCTCATGTATGCACTCGATGATACTATAGCATAGGTTCACATATAGTTTGTGGTACTTTAGCACTGGCACTTTTTTGTATATATCAATATCATGTATATCATATATATTATATATATTTTTTTATGTTAGATGTTAGCACTTTAATATTGCCAGCCTGGTTCAGCTTATTTTACATATATTGATTTCTTATGACCATGAAATAGCAGTTTGTCATCTGCCCCCCCCCCCCCCTTCCTTTAAGGCTTTGTCTTTATGTGTTATATGTTTTTTAACATGACAGATTAAGTGTAGATATATTTTTTCAATAAAATGTTTTTTATTTTGATACTTTAATAGTGGTGCCATACATTCTTTATAGGGGCAGGTCGGGGAGTTGTGGGACTCGGGGTTTGGCCCTTATTTATGAAGGAATAGCGACAGGTAGCGACTGGTGAGCGACCGTTAATGACGGCCCCGCCACGAGAACGCCGGCTCCCCACCACAATCACACATTTATCAAGCCGATCCTGCTTAGCGACTGGACTGAGATAGCGCCAGATAGCCACTCATTCATCATTATTCCAGCCTCAGCCCACAGCGCCAGCGTCCGACCTTGAACAGCGACAGGTATGAGCTCTCGCTACCTGGCGCTCTCCAATGCATTTCAATGGAACAACTTTTAAATATTCATAATTAATTGTTATTCATTTTTTTTTTTTTAATGTGAAAAATTCTGTTACCACTTCTGCCATTTTAAATAATTTTTTTAATTAAAAAAAAAAAATTGTACAGAATTGATACTACAGGTCTGATATTAATGTATTCATATTACAAAATTATTAAAAAAACTTGTTTTTTTTGGTTTCCAAAAATATGGTTGTTTGGGGGTTAAAAAACTACTTTTAACACATCGCCGCCAGCGCTCTGGGGTTTAAACATGCATTTTACAGCGCGAGAATTTTTTGAGCGTGACTTGTTAATGAATATGGTGGGAGCCGGTCGCTATGGCCAGTCGCTATCATGCGCACCCATACAGCGCGGAACCTGTCAAATAGCGACTCCGACTTCAACATTACTGCACACCGACTGAGTCGCTATCAACTACCGAACAACGGCCAAGCACAGCGACTACAAGCGGGCGCTCTGAAAATGCCGCTACAGTCGCTCAACTCCCCCTTTTCCCATGTTGTTGGTATATATACTTTTTATTTCTATGATCTGATCACTTTAAAACAATATCCAAACTCTGTATTTTATTAGTAGCAAAAAACATTCCACATGTTTTGGTCATTAGCAAAAAAATAAAAAATGATGTTAAAGCTGTCTTCTTATTTCTTGCAGCATTGCTGAGGCTCCTGCGCAAATGGTCCAACTTCCCTAATTAGATGGAAAGCAAACTGGGACAACAACTCCGGACGGCCTCTGTTCGGGGCTCCACACCCTTTTGCATTCTTATTCTACTTTCTGCATTCGACCTGAAGCAAAGTAAAAAAAAACTGATCTGATACCATGAAATAAAGCAGCTGGTGAACACCTGTGCTATGAATGTGACATTTTACTTTTCAAATCATATTATTTTTAAATAATAGAACCAAAGCAAAGGTTAGAGGGGTAAAAGCACTTTTTTTAATAATGATCCTTGTTTGTGTACTGTATCTGGTGCGCTGCTAAATAAAGTTTTTTTTAGCATTGACTTTTTTCCACCAATCTTGCATCAGACTGTGTGGGTCACACCCAGGGCCAGTTCCAGGTTTGTAGGGGGCCTTGGGTAAGAAAGTCCTAGTGGGCCCCAAAGTAGTAAGTCATATGATGTCATCTTTCAGCTCTGCTGCCACCAATGGGTCATCTTCTGATGTTGATCGTCCTCCAGTCCTTATTGTCTTCCCTATAGCCACCAATCATCCTCCAGTCCTTATCGCCTTCCTGATAGCCACCAATCATCCTCCAGTCCTTATTGCCTTCCCTATAGCCACCAATCACCCTCCAGTCCTTATTGTCTTCCCTATAGCCACCAATCACCCTCCAGTCCTTATTGCCTTCCCTATAACCACCAATCACCCTCCAGTCCTTATCGCCTTCCTGATAGCCACCAATCATCCTCCAGTCCTTATTGCCTTCCCTATAGCCACCAATCATCCTCCAGTCCTTATCGCCTTCCTGATAGCCACCAATCATCCTCCAGTCCTTATTGCCTTCCCTATAGCCACCAATCACCCTCCAGTCCTTATTGTCTTCCCTATAGCCACCAATCACCCTCCAGTCCTTATTGCCTTCCCTATAGCCACCAATCACCCTCCAGTCCTTATTGCCTTCCCTATAGCCACCAATCACCCTCCAGTCCTTATTGTCTTCCCTATAGCCACCAATCACCCTCCAGTCCTTATTGCCTTCCCTATAGCCACCAATCACCCTCCAGTCCTTATTGCCTTCCCTATAGCCACCAATCACCCTCCAGTCCTTATTGCCTTCCCTATAGCCACCAATCATCCTCCAGTCCATATTGCCATTCCTATAGCCACCAATCACCCTCCAGTCCTTATTGCCTTCCCTATAGCCACCAATCACCCTCCAGTCCTTATTGCCTTCCCTATAGCCACCAATCGTCCTCCAGTCCTTATTGCCTTCTCTATAGCCACCAATCGTCCTCCAGTCCTTATTGCCTTCCCTATAGCCACCAATCGTCCTCCAGTCCTTATTGCCTTCCCTATAGCCACCAATCGTCCTCCAGTCCTTATTGTCTTCCCTATAGCCAGCAATCGTCCTCCAGTCCTTTTTGTCTTCCCTATAGCCAGCAATCGTCCTCCAGTCCTTATTGCCTTCCCTATAGCCACCATTCGCCCTCCAGTCCTTATTGCCTTCCTTATAGCCACCAATCGTTCTCTAGTCCTTATTGCCTTCCCTATAGCCACCAATCACCCTCCAGTCTATATTGCCTTCCTTATAGCCACCAATCATTCTCCAGTCCTTATTGTCTTCCCTATAGCCACCAATTGCCCTCTAGTCCTTATTGCCTTCGCTATAGCCACCAATCATCCTCCAGTCCTTATTGCCTTCCCTATAGCCACCAATCACCCTCCAGTCCTTATTGCCTTCCCTATAGCCACCAATCATCCTCCAGTCCATATTGCCATCCCTATAGCCACCAATCACCCTCCAGTCCTTATTGCCTTCCCTATAGCCACCAATCATCCTCCAGTCCTTATTGCTATTCCTTTAGCCACCAATCACCCTCCAGTCCTTATTGCCTTTCCTATAGCCACCAATCACCCTCCAGTCCTTATTGCCTTCCATATAGCCACCAATCATCCTCCAGTCCTTATTGCCATTCCTATAGCCACCAATCGCCCCCCAGTCCTTATTGCCTTCCCTATAGCCACCAATCATCCTCTAGTCCTTTTTGCCTTCCCTATAGTTACCAATCGTCCTCTAGTCCTTATTGCTTTCCCTATAGCCACCAATCATCATCCAGTCCTTATTGCCTTCCCTATAGCCACCAATCATCCTCCAGTCCTTATTGCCTTCCCTATAGCCACCAATCGCCCTCCAGTCCTTATTGCCTTCCCTATAGCCACCAATCGCCCCCCAGTCCTCATTGCCTTCCCTATAGCCACCAATCATCCTCTAGTCCTTTTTGCCTTCCCTATAGTTACCAATCGTCCTCTAGTCCTTATTGCCTTCCCTATAGCCACCAATCATCCTCCAGTCCTTATTGTCTTCCCTATAGCCACCAATCGTCCTCCAGTCCTTATTGCCTTCCCTATAGCCACCATTCGCCCTCCAGTCCTTATTGCCTTCCCTATAGCTACCAATCGTCCTCCAGTCCTTATTGCCTTCCCTATAGTCACCAATCGTCCTCCAGTCCTTATTGCCTTCCCTATAGCCACCATTCGCCCTCCAGTCCTTATTGCCTTCCCTATAGCTACCAATCGTCCTCCAGTCCTTATTGCCTTCCCTATAGCCACCAATCACCCTCCAGTCTATATTGCCTTCCCTATAGTCACCAATCGCCCCCCAGTCCTTATTGCCTTCCCTATAGCCACCAATCATCCTCTAGTCCTTTTTGCCTTCCCTATAGTTACCAATCGTCCTCTAGTCCTTATTGCTTTCCCTATAGCCACCAATCATCCTCCAGTCCTTATTGCCTTCCCTATAGCCACCAATCATCCTCCAATCCTTATTGCTTTCCCTATAGCCGCCAATCGTCCTCCAGTCCTTATTGCCTTCCCTATAGCCACCAATCATCCTCCAGTCCTTATTGTCTTCCCTATAGCCACCAATCACCCTCCAGTCCTTATTGCCTTCCCTATAGCCACCAATTATCCTCCAGTCCTTATTGCCTTTCCTATAGCCACCAATCACCCTCCAGTCCTTATTGCCTTCCCTATAGCCACCAATCACCCTCCAGTCCTTATTGCCTTCCCTATAGCCACCAATTATCCTCCAGTCCTTATTGTCTTTCCTATAGCCACCAATCACCCTCCAGTCCTTATTGCCTTCCCTATAGCCACCAATCGTCCTCTAGTCCTTGTTGCCTTCCCTATAGCCACCAATCGTCCTCTAGTCCTTGTTGCCTTCCCTATAGCCACCAATCATCCTCTAGTCCTTATTGCCTTCCCTATAGCCACCAATCACCCTCCAGTATATATTGCCTTCCCTATAGTCACCAATCGCCCTCCAGTCCTTATTGTCTTCCCCATAGCCACCAATCACCCTCCAGTCCTTATTGCCTTCCCTATAGCCACCAGTCGCCCTCCAGTCCTTATTGCCTTCCCTATAGTCACCAATCGTCCTCCAGTCCTTATTGCCTTCCCTATAGCCACCATTCGCCCTCCAGTCCTTATTGCCTTCCCTATAGTCACCAATCGTTCTCTAGTCCTTATTGCCTTCCCTATAGCCACCAATCACCCTCCAGTCCTTATTGCCTTCCCTATAGTCACCAATCACCCTCCAGTCCTTATTGCCTTCCCTATAGTCACCAATCACCCTCCAGTCCTTATTGGCTTCCCTATAGCCACCAATCACCCTCCAGTCCTTATTGGCTTCCCTATAGCCACCAATCACCCTCCAGTCCTTATTGCCTTCCCTATAGTCACCAATCGCCCTCCAGTCCTTATTGTCTTCCCTATAGCCACCAATCACCCTCCAGTCCTTATTGCCTTCCCTATAGCCACCAATTATTCTCCAGTCCTTATTGCCTTTCCTATAGCCACCAATCACCCTCCAGTCCTCATTGCCTTCCCTATAGCCACCAATCATCCTCTAGTCCTTTTTGCCTTCCCTATAGTTACCAATCGTCCTCTAGTCCTTATTGCTTTCCCTATAGCCGCCAATCGTCCTCCAGTCCTTATTGCCTTCCCTATAGCCACCAATCATCCTCCAGTCCTTATTGTCTTCCCTATAGCCACCAATCACCCTCCAGTCCTCATTGCCTTCCCTATAGCCACCAATCATCCTCTAGTCCTTTTTGCCTTCCCTATAGTTACCAATCGTCCTCTAGTCCTTAT
Organism: Gastrophryne carolinensis; assembly: GCA_027917425.1. Lineage (NCBI taxonomy): Eukaryota > Metazoa > Chordata > Amphibia > Anura > Microhylidae > Gastrophryne > Gastrophryne carolinensis. Next base: position 9,695,505 of record CM051239.1, on the reverse strand, counting down.
TGCTTTCCCTATAGCCGCCAATCGTCCTCCAGTCCTTATTGCCTTCCCTATAGCCACCAATCATCCTCCAGTCCTTATTGTCTTCCCTATAGCCACCAATCACCCTCCAGTCCTTATTGCCTTCCCTATAGCCACCAATTATCCTCCAGTCCTTATTGCCTTTCCTATAGCCACCAATCACCCTCCAGTCCTTATTGCCTTCCCTATAGCCACCAATCGTTCTCTAGTCCTTGTTGCCTTCCCTATAGCCACCAATCATCCTCTAGTCCTTATTGCCTTCCCTATAGCCACCAATCATCCTCTAGTCCTTATTGCCTTCCCTATAGCCACCAATCATCCTCTAGTCCTTATTGCCTTCCCTATAGCCACCAATCATCCTCTAGTCCTTATTGTCTTCCCTATAGCCACCAATCACCCTCCAGTCCTTATTGCCTTCCCTATAGCCACCAATTATCCTCCAGTCCTTATTGCCTTTCCTATAGCCACCAATCACCCTCCAGTCCTTATTGCCTTCCCTATAGCCACCAATCATCCTCCAGTCCTTATTGCCTTCCCTATAGCCACCAATCGTCCTCTAGTCCTTATTGCCCAAATTTGGCTTAGCACAGGGGGAATGAGAGGTGTTACAGAATGCCTGGACACCAGAGTTCCTCAAGGTTTTATCTTATCCCCATTACTCTTTTACTGTGCAGCCATGAATGCTCTACCACTGCGGTTGGATGACAGTTCTCAACAATATTGATTTCCTTAAACAGTTTTATTCACTTGGTAACACAAAAGCTCATATCGCATCCACGAAGATAAGCAAACGTGAACACCTTAGAACAGACCTCAGCACAGTTTAAAAGCATTCAGTTAATCCAAATTAGGCTCAGTTAATGCCTGTTTAACCCTTGGTCCATAGTTTACAGTTCACTTTAGCAATGGGAATAATTGGCCTGATGCAGATGCAGTTCAGCTATCCCGTACGTTTTCCCGTTGGTTTTGGGCTGTGATCGGGTCATGAAAGTGTGCTACGTTGCTTTTTGTGTGCGTTTATGCGCTCAGGTGTGTCGGCATGCGCCTTTCTGATTGACGGCTCGCAAGAGGCTGAACTCTGTGAAAACGGACTGGCCGTTGATTGGCCCGTTTTTCCAACTGATTCAAAGCCTTGTTTCCGATTGAAATCAGACCAATAAAACGCCAGTGTTAGCAGCCGTATCTGTGTTCCATGATGCATTCTGCTGTGCGCGAGCATCAAAGACGCCGGCTACGCGGCCTGTTCCGTTTGAGCCTGGCAGAAACCTGGCTGCACCTCACCCGTCTGGACATCGATGGCATGCATGACCTTGAGCTATTCGAGCTCACCCGCCTTAACCGTGTTTCTCTCCAGGACTTGTATAGCCAGCTGCGGCCATGGTTAGCCCGCACCACAAGGAAGGGACATGCAATTGCAGGTATGACCAAATCGGTTGGCTGCCTGCAGTTTTTGGCAAACGGCTCGTTCCAGAGACTGGGTGCCTTCTCCCTGGGGATGTCCCAGTCTACGTTGAGCCGCAGCCTTACCAAGTTCTTGGATGGCATGGCTACCCTGGCACTAAAAAATATATATTTTTCCCTGACACAGCGGAAGCCTGGAATGCGGTTAAGTTGGGCTTTTATAATATAGCCGACATGCCCAACGTATGTGTTTAAAAATAGTTGTTGCCGTCCAGCATGATTTTTCTGATTGGTCTGTGCCTGTACCCCATTAATCTGTTATAGACTCCAATGAAACAGAAGAAGTTAACACTCACTTACTTACCAGTATGGCTTTGTTTCTGATTCGCCACTATATCTTTCTGTCCTGACCCTCTTAGCTATGTTGCATCCCAGAGTCATTGTACAGGAGTGTGCTGGGTGGATGTGCATGTTGCCTCATCAGAACTGTGCTTTGCACTGACACTGCACAGCTGACCTATTGTCCCTGTTCACTAATGCTGGAATGCTAAACAGCACATTATTGACCCTCTTCCCCTTAGGCCTCTGTCTGTTGTTCCCTGTTCTTAGCAGTTTTAAGTTACCTAACATGCAGTATTTGGAAGTAGCATGTAAGGTACTTGTGACTCTTCCTTAGTAGCCTGATGGTACTTGTTTAGATACACTTTAGATGTTTGTTGTTTAGGTTTCTCTGTCTCGGTTGGTTATGGGGCCTGCCACTACATATGTGGCAAAGGGGCCCATTTGTCATGTGTTTTTTGTATTATGGTGTGTGCTTATTTTTTGTATCTTTTTTGGCAGGTGATTCTGGCTATCCATTGCTCCCCTGGTTACTCACCCTCATCCTCCACCCATCCTCGCAGGCCCAGGAGCGGTATAACACTGCACATAGGAGGACTCCCTCAGTGGTGGAACGTGCCTTTGGCTTGTTGAAGATGCGCTTCCGTTGTCTGGACCAGACTGGGGGTGCCTGGCAGTATGAGGCCGCCAAGGTCCTCCAAATAATTGTTGCGTGTGGGGTCCTGCACAACCTCGCCATCCGGAGCCGGGTTCCCAGATACAGTGACATGGCTGAGGACGCTTTCGTCATTTCAGAAGATGTCTCCCTACTCTGGACCACAAAGTGGCTCGCCACAGGCGATCCGTTCCCGGCTTGTTGTCAATGTTTTTGCTTAAAGTGGACCAACACCGAGAGGTGATCGGCCCGGAAATCTATAAGATTCCCGGGCCGATCACCTCCCACCCCGCGGGACATCCGAGATCGGGATGTCCCGCGGGGTGAAACCCCCCAAAAAAACCCCAAAGACCTTACCTGATCTTCGGCGGCGGCCGGCCGCCGCTGCCTCCCTCGCGCCCCTGTAGGCGTGCCCGCGCCGGCCGTCTGCGAATGGCCGGCGGGGGCGCGCGCGCGCCGAAAGTGACGCGAGGGAGGCGGCGGCGGCGGCAGCCGCTTGGACTTTCCTGATCCCCGCCAGGACGTTGGCGGGGATTGGACCGTCCAGTCACGTGGGAGCGGGGACAGGTAAGATTTTGGGGCTTTCTGGGGGGTTTCACACAGCGGGGCACCCCCGATCGGGGTGCCCCGCCGAAGTGGACCAAAACCCAGGATAGTCAAAATCCTGGGTGTTGGTCCACTTTAATTATCATGCATTTTTGGGAATGTGTGCCTTTCTTATTTTGTGTGATTACCAAAAAAAAAATTGTGTCAAACATTGTGGAAAAATGTTTAGGCTGTTACTGTGGGGTTGTGGAAGAGCATGTGTTTGGGGTTACGGTAGTCTTGTGTCCTGCTCCCCAGAATCAATACATAAACACATGACTTCAGTGGTAGGTAGAGTAGGAAGTTGAAGTTGATGGATGGGGTTGCTGCATGTTAGCGGCAATATGAGCAAGGCTCTGATTCATGAACTGCCATTGCTGGACCATTTCCGCCATATGCCTGCTTTGTTGTCTGGTTTCTGCAAGCAGGCCGGACCCATTTTGATTCCAAACCTCTAGTTGTTGTGACATAGAGGTGATTTGTGAACACACTGTCTCATTAAACCTCTGTGTGTTAGCTGCAAACTCCACGTTTTCCTGGTGCCATGCTTCCTCCATTATCTGCAGATGTCTCCTCTGGCTGATATGGCGACGCTGCTGGGTTCCGCCACTGGCACGGGTGGGTGCGTCTGGTACTGATTGAGTGGCTGCAGGTGGCTGGCTGGGTGCAGAGTCTGTTGTGCGTCCAATGTCCACGGCAGCAGAGGTTTGTGCCCCTGAGGTATGGGTAGTGGACATCAGGGGCTGCACTTGCTGGGGCTGGTGTATTGGATGTTGTCCCACTGGGTCTGGTGGCCTTGGCTGCAGCAGACTTGTGTCCTCCTCCTCCAAATCCCGAATTACTTCACTAATGGGTGGGCTGGGTAGGGACTGCCAAGAAAGGTAGCAGGTAGTGAGGCCACTATTTTAACTTAAATGTAGGCAAGTGCTATTTCATTTGGGCGGGTGAATATAGGTCAACACATGCTCTTCCGCTGGTGTTAGGAGGATTTTATTTGGGATCCCACCCCCTGTCTGCAGGCTGGGGAAGAGTAAAGCACACATAATAAGTGTTACATACTGCTACAAAGCAGGCTGTCCATTCAGTTACACTCTAAATGGGCTTTACCTCTGCTGGCAGCGCATGTCCATTTTTTTGGCACATAATCTTTATGGTCCCCCAATTTTCTTTTAATTTTCTCCACATCCCTCCTCACCGAACCTACACTATTCACTTGCCGGCAAATGTTCTCCCAAATCTCCTGCTTGGCATGCTTTGGGGTTGACTTTGAATAACGCCCAAATAGGGCATCATAGTGCTCACAAACACCAGTGGCTACAGCCATGCTTTGGACATCACTGAAACGGACTGTAAGTGAGCCACGGCGCAGCTGGCGCCCACATGGGTGTGTGGTGTCCCCGGCAGCAGACGACATTGATGGCTGGCTGTCTGGGGAGTAGTTTAGGTTTCTTGGGCTGATGGGTGAGTGTTATGGAGTGTGTGGGGTGCTAGGTGATAATGGCTGGGTGCCTGTCGAGCTGTCACCCGTGGAGCTCTCTATTGACTCTGTGCTTGTGGTACTTGGGGACACAGAGTGTCGAGGAGGAGGGGTGGTTGGCCTGGGTGGGCTAGTGGTTTGGGACCTACGTTTCCCCTTGGTTGTGTGGCTGGATTTACCCACATGCTTTGTGGGTGGAGGAGGTGGAGGCTGCAGGGTTGGAAGAGATTTGTGGCCCTTGTGAGGCCTGGCTGATTTAGCAGTTGGGGGCGACTGTGCCAAGGGCTCCTTGCTCCTGCGTTTTTTCCAAGAAGCCTGTGTGGCTGGCTTCTCCACACTTTGACTATGGCCATGTCCCTCCCGGCTCTTGTGCCTGCTCTTGTGTGGGTGTTCGTGATGTCTATCTGTGCGGCTAGTATGTGCCTCTGGGCTTTTTGGGGTCTTACGGCTCCCTTTTGGTCTGGGCATAGTGATATGGTAACCAACACAGAGCTGAGTGCATTGACCTTTAAATCGTTTTCCCGTGTGGGCGTGTTCTGCAGCGTGTGTGGCTGCGTGCGCGCGTGCACGCACGCCACCGCGAGGGAACGTCATAACCACACCCGGAAGATCCTGAAAGATGTCGCCAGCAATTTACACTGCGAAGCAGGACAAAATTATAATGGATGTGAGTAGGCGAGCGTGCGTTTATGTGCGCGCACAAGCACTAAACAAAAAATAGCTATGGCAGGGCAAGATTAGTGAGGACAAAATGACTTGTTAAACTAAACTACTAGGCCAGCTTAGTTTTAACCATGTGCGCAGCAGCACACTAGCCTAGAGGCAGATAGACTAATAGGCCCATGTGAGGAATGAGTCTCCGAAACTGGCTATAGTGAGACTGTGTCATCTATTTGTGTCACTAATGCTCTGCCATTGTGTTTTTTGATACAGATGATGCTGAGGAACCGTTATTATTTCCTGCCGTGCGATTTCGAGAAGAGGACGTTGGCACTGGCGGTGGTGGACGCGATTGCCAGGAGTTCGTGAACCACCTATACCTTCACCCAGATCGCCCAACACTGGTCTGACTTGAAGAGGAGGCATAGGCCCCCGGGTGAGGCGGTACTTTTCCAAGCACTTTCCAGGTAAGTCTTGCTACTTGACATGCAATAATCACACTGCCCTTGGCTGGGCCTGTGTAGCGATAACCCTTATCGCCGGAGGGCTTCACCGCCCGAGACGTCCTTTTCCCAATCGTAAGAGGTGCTGCTGGAATTCCAGAGTCGTCCGTGAGGAAACAGGAACAGCCCTTACAAGGGCTAGTGAATTGTAATATAGCGTTTCCCCCAATAAGAGACAGAACTTCAGTATTGAGGGTGAAGGTGAAGTAGACTTTATTAGTGCCACTCTAGGCTTTATATACACAAGTCTCCATTGCATGACACACACACCGACCAATAGCAGCAGGGCACACAATCCCTCAACTCTGCCAGTGACGCAATCAGCAATACAATAGACGTCTGTAACACTCAATCCGAACAATGCCATTGTCTGTGACGTAATCAATCAATACAATGGCAGTCAGAACAATGAATAACGTAATCAATCAATACAATGGCAGTCAGAACAATGAATAACGTTATCAATCAATACAATGGCAGTCTGTAACATGCTTAAGAAAAGGAAAGTAATGAACCTGTGTAAAGTCCAAAGGGGCAGAGAGTCTGTCACAATGCCCCCTTTTTGTGGAACACCCGGCAGACCCGGATTGACCCTGTTCGGGTTAACGTGGGGCTGTCCGGACTCTTGTTAGGGGCAGAGTTCTGTTTGCCGGGATAATCCATCTGCATTACCGTTTTGTCTACCGGGCCTGTATACACACACACACACACACACACACACACACACACACACACACACATACAGTTGTACTCACAGGGTGCTGGTCTTGTCTTTTCCCCCCAATAAGAGACAGAACTCAGTATTGAGGGTGAAGATGATACACACACACAGTTGTACTCACAGGGTGCTGGTCTTGTACACACACATGTACTCACAGGGTGCTGGTCTTGTACACACATACAGTTGTACTCACAGGGTGCTGGTCTTGTACACACACATGTACTCACAGGGTGCTGGTCTTGTACACACATACAGTTGTACTCACAGGGTGCTGGTCTTGTACACACATACAGTTGTACTCACAGGGTGCTGGTCTTGTACACACACATGTACTCACAGGGTGCTGGTCTTGTACACACATACAGTTGTACTCACAGGGTGCTGGTCTTGTACACACATACAGTTGTACTCACAGGGTGCTGGTCTTGTACACACATACAGTTGTACTCACAGGGTGCTGGTCTTGTACACACATACAGTTGTACTCACAGGGTGCTGGTCTTGTACACACACATATACTCACAGGGTGCTGGTCTTGTACACACACTCTTAGCTCTGGTTGCAAGGCATTGAGAAAATGTTCTAGTAAAAACAACTGTAGGCTTCCGGGGTGACAGCGTTCCGGGCTAACAAAGCCTCCTTTACCAGATGGTAGTGTGGTAAGTCTGCATCAGGGATGGCCCGGAAAGCATCGGAAGCTTTCCCAGATAGTTTCCCTGATAATATGGTGACCCATTCCTCCGTGGGTACCCGGTGTAAAGCGCACTGCCGTTCAAAAACGGCCAAAAATCCGTCAATCTCGTCGTCATTTTCCTGGAAGGACTTAAATGCTGCAAATGGAATCTTTCTCCCCCCAGTGTAACTGAGGCTGAGAGGCTGCTGGGTTGAAAGTCGCCGATCTTCCCTTCGCTTACTGGCCTCTGCCTCCGCTGCAGCGAAGACTCGGTCGATCAGTTCCTGTGATGGATTCGGGCCATAGACCGACAATCTGTTCCGAACCGCTTGAACGAGAGCAGCGTCTTCATCGATCTCTATATTGGTTTCGGTCCTCACTGCTGCACGATCCATTTCGATCAGCTCGGCTATCAGTTCCCGACGTGGGCGGTTGCTAGCTGACCTTCCCCGGCTCTCGAGTAGATCCTTCAGGGTCAGCCTTTTCAACTTGTCCTACTGACTCTCCATCAGGGTAGCACTCTCTCTGGGTACAAAGGACCATCCGACCGCTTGCCACCAATTGTAGCGATAACCCTTATCGCCGGAGGGCTTCCCCGCCAGAGACGTCCTTTTCCCAATCGTAAGAGGTGCTGCTGGAATTCCAGAGTCGTCCGTGAGAACCAGGAACAGCCCTTACAAGAGCTAGTGAATTGTAATATAGCGTTTCCCCCAATAAGAGACAGAACTTCAGCATTGAGGGTGAAGGTGAAGTAGACTTTATTAGTGCCACTCTAGGCTTTATATACACAAGTCTCCATTGCATGACACACACACCTACCAATAGCAGCAGGGCACACAATCCCTAAACTCTGCCGGTGACGCAATTAGCAATACAATAGACGTCTGTAACACTCAATCCGAACAATGCCATTGTCTGTGACGTAATCAATCAATAAAATGGCAGTCAGAACAATGAATAACGTAATCAATCAATACAATGGCAGTCAGAACAATGAATAACGTAATCAATCAATACACTGGCAGTCTGTAACATGCTTAAGAAAAGGAAAGTAATGAACCTGTGTAAAGTCCAAAGGGGCAGAGAGTCTGTCACAGCCTGTGTTTATGATTGTGTTTATATTGCAGCGCATGAATGGAATATGTGGTTCCGCCCCACCCGGACAAGAGCCTGAAGCCCAGTGTTGGGAGGTACTGGTGAAGGTGTAGGTGGTGCCCCACCAGTGCCAATGCCCACCCCCTCCTCTGCCAGTGACTTTGATGAACCATTGGACCGGAGGATACAGGGGGGGGGGGGGGGGGGAGACGCACGGCAGGGAGTCAATCCAGCCACAGCAGCAACCTGACTCGGGTAAGACTCTCAAACCTACATATGTCCGGATACATGCAATAAAGACATATACTAATGTGCACTATTGTTATTTTTAGATGATGACATCGCAGGACCATCCCAAAGGAGAGTGGAGGAAGCGGGGCAAGCTGAAGAGGTGCCTGGGGAAGGTGAGTGATTGGATGCATAGAAGCCTAACCTAATCTGACATTCAGGAGGCACAAACAGTCAATAATATCCTTGTGTTTTGGATCCCAACAGCTTCACAGCAGGACGAGATGGTGGACCCTGGGAGGAGGCTGCGCCCCAGATGCCCTGTTGGCCCCAAGCCTTGTAAGTTTTTAAAATATATCATACATGTAGTTTAAACTCCTTCCCAAAACACCAAAAACATGGTCCAAGACACATTAATGTAATAACTTAGGGAAAAATTCACCCTAAAAATGGACCAAACCAAAACCCATAGATAAGCAAAATACTTACAAGGCAAAACTGTTGATGTTTTTCATTCACAGATCAAAGAAAAGGGCAACAATGAACACGAAGAAGAGCCTCCTGCCTCCTGTTGTTTAATTTTTTTTAAAAATTGCAAAATTTATACAATTTGTGTTCTCTTTCCTGGCACTGTACATTCTCACAACATAACCATACAGTTACATGTCCCAAAAGGTAAGTACATGGGACAAGGAATAGGAGGAAGAAGAAGGAGAAGAAGAAAAAGAAGACGGAGAAGAGATTCAGGTAAGCATTGTACACAGGGAAGAAGAAAAAGAAGGAGAAGAGATTAAGGTAATCATTAAACACAGGGAAGAAGAAAAAGAAGGAGAAGAGATTCAGGTAAGCATTAAACACAGGGAAGAAGAAGAAGAAGGAGAAGAGATTAAGGTAAGCATTAAACACAGGGAAGAAGAAGAAGAAGAAGAAAAAGAAGAAGGAGAAGAGATTCAGGTAAGCATTAAACACAGGGAAGAAGAAGAAGAAGAAGGAGAAGAGATTCAGGTAAGGAGGGCTTCCCCGCCAGAGACGTCCTTTTCCCAATGGTGAGAGGTGCTGCAGGAATTCCAGAGTCATCCGTGAGGAACCAGGAACAGCCCTTACAAGGGCTAGTGCATTGTAATATAGTGTTTCCCCCAATAAGAGACAGAACTCAGTATTGAGGGTGAAGATGAACTTAAGTTTAATAGTGCCACCCTGTGCCTTATATGCAAGGCTCCATGCAAGGGGACCTCCCCCGTGGACCTGATGGAGAACTGCATGACAAACCCACAGACCAATGGGAGCAGGGCACACAATCCCTCAACTCTGCCGGTGACGCAATCAGCAACACAATAGCCGTCTGTAACACAATCAGTAGAACAATAGCAGTCTGTAGCACAATCAGTAGAACAATAGCAGTCTGTAATACAATCAACAACACCATGGCAGTCTGTCTGGGACATGCTCAAGAAAATGAAAGTAATGGGTCTATGCAAAAACAGTGCCTTTAAAATCCAATGGCAGAGTCTGTCACAGCATTAAACACAGGGAAGAAGAAGAAGAAGGAGAAGAGATTAAGGTAAGCATGAAACACAGGGAAGAAGAAGAAGAAGAAGAAAAAAAAGGAGAAGAGATTCAGGTAAGCATTAAACACAGGGAAGAAGAAGAAGAAGAAGAGATTCAGGTAAGCATTAAACACAGGGAAGAAGATGGAGAAGAGATTAAGGGAAGCATTAAACACAGGGAATAATAAGAAGAAGGAGAAGAAATTAAGGTAAGCATTAAACACAGGGAAGAAGATGGAGAAGAAATTAAGGTAAGCATTAAACACAGGGAAGAAGATGGAGAAGAGATTTAGGGAAGCATTAAACACAGGGAAGAATAAAAAGAAGGAGAAGAGATTCAGGTAAGCATTAAACACAGGGAAGAAGAAGGAGAAGAGATTCAGGTAAGCATTAAACACAGGGAAGAAGAAGGAGAAGAGATTAAGGGAAGCATTAAACACAGGGAAGAATAAGAAGAAGAAGAAGAGATTAAGGTAAGCATTAAACACAGGGAAGAATAAGAAAAAGGAGAAGAGATTAAGGGAAGCATTAAACACAGGGAAGAAGAAGAAGAAAAAGAAGAAGGAGAAGATATTCAGGTAAGCATTAAACACAGGGAAGAAGAAGAAAAAGGAGAAGAGATTAAGGTAAGCATTAAACACAGGGAGGAGGAGGAAGAAGAAGAATATTTTTTTAAGGTAAGTTTTGGTGTGGGTAAAAGTGTCAGTTTGTTGTATGGTGAAAGCTTGAGGGAGGACTAGGGATGTGCACTTGCGTGGACCCAGATTGACAACAGGAAATCCATGGAAATGTATACACGGAAAAACAGTCGGAATCGGGGTGAAAACGGAAACAGATGGCACGAAGCTACGTTTGGAAAAGCAAGAAAAAGGACCAAAAAACGGATCGTCCGTGGCAACGGCAACGGAACCCACGACCACACGGAAAGCACCCGAGAGGGGAAAAAACACTTCCCGATTGAAGACACATAAATGGAACAGTAACGGAGCTCTCCTGACGGCGGCTCTGAATCACATTTGGACCTCGAGACAAATGAAAGGAAAACGGGCCATAGGAAAAACTGAACAAAATAAGGTCAGATCGGGGGAGGCTCTGCATCAGGCCAATTCAGATCAGGGCACATTGCAGGACAGAGAACGCTCACCTACCTACACCACCGACTGCTCCACCCTGAATCAGCCATGAGGACCTCCATACTGCTCGCTGTTATCACCTCCAGCCTCTTCCTGTCACTCATCTCTTCTGCTCAAGATAAGACAATGTAATGGCCCATTTAGAGAAAGTAATTATAGAGCAGAAAAATCGCTAAAGCGACCGCAATTTAGCGATAATCGCTCTGTGGAAAAATCAGCTGCAATCAAGAGATGAGTGAGAATCGGTCAATCGGTCGCCCGTTGTGACCAAAAATCTCTAGTTCGACGCTTGATGGCTGGAGTGTGTTTCTCGTTCGACGCTTGATGGCTGGAGTGTGTTTGTCGTTCGACACTTGATGGCTGGAGTGTGTTTCTGGTTCGACGCTTGATGGCTGGAGTGTGTTTCTTGTTCGACACTTGATGGCTGGAGTGTGTTTCTTGTTCGACACTTGATGGCTGGAGTGTGTTTCTGGTTCGACGCTTGATGGCTGGAGTGTGTTTCTCGATCGACGCTTGATAGCTGGAGTGTGTTTCTCGTACGACGCTTGATGGCTGGAGTGTGTTTCTCGTTCAACGCTTGATGGCTGGAGTGTGTTTCTCGTTCCACGCTTGATGGCTGGAGTGTGTTTCTCGATCGACGCTTGATAGCTGGAGTGTGTTTCTCGTTCGACGCTTGATGGCTGGAGTGTGTTTCTCGTTCGACGCTTGATGGCTGGAGTGTGCTTCTTGATCGACGCTTGATAGCTGGAGTGTGTTTCTCGTTCGACGTTTGATGGCTGGAGTGTGTTTCTGGTTCGACGTTTGATGGCTGGAGTGTGTTTCTCGATCGACGCTTGATAGCTGGAGTGTGTTTCTCGTTCGACGCTTGATGGCTGGAGTGTGTTTCTCGTTCGACGCTTGATGGCTGGAGTGTGTTTCCGGTTTGACGTTTGGTGGCTGGAGTGTGTTTCTCGTTCGACGCTTGATGGCTGGAGTGTGTTTCTCGATCGACGCTTGATAGCTGGAGTGTGTTTCTCGTTCGACGTTTGATGGCTGGAGTGTGTTTCTGGTTCGACGTTTGATGGCTGGAGTGTGTTTCTCGATCGACGCTTGATAGCTGGAGTGTGTTTCTCGTTCGACGCTTGATGGCTGGAGTGTGTTTCTGGTTCAACGCTTGATAGCTGGAGTGTGTTTCTCGTTCGACACTTGATGGCTGGAGTGTGTTTCTCGTTCGACGCTTGATGGCTGGAGTGTGTTTCTTGATCGACGCTTGATAGCTGGAGTGTGTTTCTCGTTCGACGTTTGATGGCTGAAGTGTGTTTCTGGTTCGACGTTTGATGGCTGGAGTGTGTTTCTGGTTCGACGTTTGATGGCTGGAGTGTGTTTCTCGATCGACGCTTGATAGCTGGAGTGTGTTTCTCGTTCGACGCTTGATGCCTGGAGTGTGTTTCTGGTTCGACACTTGATGGCTGGAGTGTGTTTCTCGTTCGACACTTGATGGCTGGAGTGTGTTTCTTGTTCGACGCGTGATGGCTGGAGTGTGTTTCTCGATCGACACTTGATAGCTGGAGTGTGTCTCTCGTTCGACGCTTGATAGCTGGAGTGTGTTTCTCGTTCGACGTTTGATGGCTGGAGTGTGTTTCTCGTTCGACGCTTGATAGCTGGAGTGTGTTTCTCTTTCGACGCTTGATGGCTGGAGTGTGTTTCTCGTTCGACGCTTGATAGTTGGAGTGTGTTTCTCGTTCGACGCTTGATGGCTGGAGTGTGTTTCTCGTTCGACGCTTGATGGCTGGACTGTGTTTCTCGTTCGACGCTTGATGGCTGGAGTGTGTTTCTCGTTCAACGCTTGATGGCTGGAGTGTGTTTTGCTCTGAGAACGAGCACCACAAGTGATCGCATTAGTGTCCGATTGACTCTTGAATCTTCGGCTCCTGAATACGGAGCCTTATTTAAGAAGCTTCAGCGCCAGCCCTCCACTCCAGACAGTGAGGGGCATCCCTCCAATACAACCAGCGAGGGGCATCCCTTATTACATCCAGTGAAGGGCATCCCTCCATTACAACCAGTAAGGGACATTCCTTATTACATTACAGCCAGTGACGGGCATCCCTCCAATAAAACCAGTGAGGTGGAGTGTGTTTCTCGTTCGACGCTTGATGGCTGGAGTGTGTTTCTTGATCGACGCTTGATAGCTGGAGTGTGTTTCTCGTTCGACGTTTGATGGCTGAAGTGTGTTTCTGGTTCGACGTTTGATGGCTGGAGTGTGTTTCTGGTTCGACGTTTGATGGCTGGAGTGTGTTTCTCGATCGACGCTTGATAGCTGGAGTGTGTTTCTCGTTCGACGCTTGATGCCTGGAGTGTGTTTCTGGTTCGACACTTGATGGCTGGAGTGTGTTTCTCGTTCGACACTTGATGGCTGGAGTGTGTTTCTTGTTCGACGCTTGATGGCTGGAGTTTGTTTCTCGATCGACGCTTGATAGCTGGAGTGTGTTTCTCGTTCGACACTTGATAGCTGGAGTGTGTTTCTCGTTCGACATTTGATGGCTGGAGTGTGTTTCTCGTTCGACGCTTGATGGCTGGAGTGTGTTTCTCGTTCGACGTTTGATGGCTGGAGTGTGTTTCTCGTTCGACGCTTGATAGCTGGAGTGTGTTTCTCGTTCGACGCTTGATGGCTGGAGTGTGTTTCTCGTTCGACGCTTGATAGCTGGAGTGTGTTTCTCGTTCGACGCTTGATGGCTGGAGTGTGTTTCTCGTTCGACGCTTGATGGCTGGACTGTGTTTCTCGTTCGACGCTAGATGGCTGGAGTGTGTTTCTCGTTCGACGCTTGATGGCCGGAGTGTGTTTCTCGTTCAACGCTTGATGGCTGGAGTGTGTTTCTTGATCGACGCTTGATAGCTGGAGTGTGTTTCTCGTTTGACGTTTGATGGCTGGAGTGTGTTTCTGGTTCGACGTTTGATGGCTGGAGTGTGTTTCCGGTTTGACGTTTGGTGGCTGGAGTGTGTTTCTCGTTCGACGCTTGATGGCTGGAGTGTGTTTCTCGATCGACGCTTGATAGCTGGAGTGTGTTTCTCGTTCGACGTTTGATGGCTGGAGTGTGTTTCTGGTTCGACGTTTGATGGCTGGAGTGTGTTTCTCGATCGACGCTTGATAGCTGGAGTGTGTTTCTCGTTCGACGCTTGATGGCTGGAGTGTGTTTCTGGTTCGACGCTTGATAGCTGGAGTGTGTTTCTCGTTCGACGCTTGATGGCTGGAGTGTGTTTCTCGTTCGACGCTTGATGGCTGGACTGTGTTTCTCGTTCAACGCTTGATGGCTGGAGTGTGTTTCTTGTTCGACGCTTGATGGCTGGAGTGTGTTTCTCGTTCAACGCTTGATGGCTGGAGTGTGTTTCTTGATCGACGCTTGATAGCTGGAGTGTGTTTCTCGTTCGACGTTTGATGGCTGGAGTGTGTTTCTCGTTCGACGTTTGATGGCTGGAGTGTGTTTCTCGATCGACGCTTGATAGCTGGAGTGTGTTTCTCGTTCGACGCTTGATGGCTGGAGTGTGTTTCTCGTTCGATGCTTGATGGCTGGAGTGTGTTTCCGGTTTGACGTTTGGTGGCTGGAGTGTGTTTTTCGTTCGACGCTCGATGGCTGGAGTGTGTTTCTCGTTCGACGCTTGATGGCTGGAGTGTGTTTCTGGTTCGACGCTTGATAGCTGGAGTGTGTTTCTCGTTCGACACTTGATGGCTGGAGTGTGTTTCTCATTCGACGCTTGATGGCTGGAGTGTGTTTCTCGATCGACGCTTGATAGCTGGAGTGTGTTTCTCGTTTGACGTTTGATGGCTGGAGTGTGTTTCTGGTTCGACGTTTGATGGCTGGAGTGTGTTTCTCGATCGACGCTTGATAGCTGGAGTGTGTTTCTCGTTCGACGCTTGATGGCTGGAGTGTGTTTCTGGTTCGACACTTGATGGCTGGAGTGTGTTTCTCGTTCGACACTTGATGGCTGGAGTGTGTTTCTTGTTCGACGCGTGATGGCTGGAGTGTGTTTCTCGATCGACACTTGATAGCTGGAGTGTGTTTCTCGTTCGACGCTTGATAGCTGGAGTGTGTTTCTCGTTCGACGCTTGATGGCTGGAGTGTGTTTCTCGTTCGACGTTTGATGGCTGGAGTGTGTTTCTCGTTCGACGCTTGATAGCTGGAGTGTGTTTCTCTTTCGACGCTTGATGGCTGGAGTGTGTTTCTCGTTCGACGCTTGATAGCTGGAGTGTGTTTCTCTTTCGACGCTTGATGGCTGGAGTGTGTTTCTCGTTCGACGCTTGATAGCTGGAGTGTGTTTCTCGTTCGACGCTTGATGGCTGGAGTGTGTTTCTCGTTCGACGCTTGATGGCTGGACTGTGTTTCTCGTTCGACGCTTGATGGCTGGAGTGTGTTTCTCGTTCAACGCTTGATGGCTGGAGTGTGTTTTGCTCTGAGAACGAGCACCACAAGTGATCGCATTAGTGTCCGATTGACTCTTGAATCTTCGGCTCCTGAATACGGAGCCTTATTTAAGAAGCTTCAGCGCCAGCCCTCCACTCCAGACAGTGAGGGGCATCCCTCCAATACAACCAGCGAGGGGCATCCCTTATTACATCCAGTGAAGGGCATCCCTCCATTACAACCAGTAAGGGACATTCCTTATTACATTACAGCCAGTGACGGGCATCCCTCCAATAAAACCAGTGAGGGGCATCCCTCCATTCCAGCCAGCGAGGGGCATCCCTCCAATGCAACCAGTGAAGGGCATCCCTTATTACAGCCAGTGAGGGGCATCCCTTCATTCCAGCCAGTGAGGGGCAGCCCTCCATTCCAGCCAGTGAGGGGCATCCCTCCAATACAACCAGCGAGGGGCATCCCTCATTACATCCTTCCCTATAGCCACCAATCACCCTCTAGTCCTTATTGCCTTCCCTATAGCCACCAATCACCCTCCAGTCCTTATTGCCTTCCCTATAGCCACCAATCACCCTCTAGTCCTTATTGCCTTCCCTATAGCCACCAATCATCCTCCAGTCCTTATTGCCTTCCCTATAGCCACCAATCATCCTCCAATCCTTATTGCCTCCCTATAGCCACCAATCACCCCCCAGTCCTTATTGCCTTCCCTATAGCCACCAATCACCCTCCAGTCCTTATTGCCTTCCCTATAGCCACCAATCACCCTCCAGTCCTTATTGCCTTCCCTATAGCCACCAATCACCCTCCGGTCCTTATTGCCTTCCATATAGCCACCAATCACCCTCCCCCCCCTTGTTCCTCCTCCCCTCCCTTCCTCCCCTCCATCCCCAACGCCCCTCTCCCCTCCGCCTCGACCCCCCTAATCCGGTTCCCCTCTTCCTCTTGTAATACTAAAGACTTAAAAGTTTTCAACGATTCCTCTTGGAACTTGGAAATGTTTGATAGTCTAAGCCACGCCTCATCCCATCTGGCACTAGGACCGGGGGATAGTAGGTGTGCCGGTGGCGGTGCTGATGGCCCCCGCCTGTCCTTGACACAGGTCGGGGCATATTGCTGCTTAAAATTTGTTGCATTCCACTTGCTCCATCCTTATCTAAAGTCCATACATGTACTGTTGAAAACCTAATAAAAATGTTGAAACAAAAACTCCAAAGATACTTTAATGAATGAAGAATTGCACTCACAAAAATAAAAGCGATGAAAAATATGTAAATTGTTCAGACAACAGAAACGCCAACAGTTCTCACCGCCACGGATCAAAGTCTTCAGAATTCACAATGTTGCCGCCCGAAAATGCTGCGCCAAAAAGAGAGAGTCCTGTCGAGCCTCCTCCAATACGTTTCGTCGCCACAGTGACTTTAACTAGGATACTCAGCGCTAAACCAAAGCTGGTATTTATACCGGAAGAAGCGGGTGGGGTTGTTAGTGAGAGCCTGGGCGTCATTCCACTTCAGGCTGGCGTACTTGGGCTGGGCGGGGAAGAGACTGGGAACTGACCTCCCACAATCCATCAAGGGGAGGAAAGAGGAGGTAAAGACCTCCTCTTCCTCCTCACTGCGTCGCTCAGCACGCCGCGGCAATAAAGCCGCAAATCTATTCAGAATACACTAAATGTGTTGGGCATTAGCAAAAAAAAAATGATATTAAAGCTGTCTTCTTATCTCTTACAGCGTTGCAGCTGAGCCTCCTGCGGAAACTATCCAGCTTCCCTAAATGGATGGGAAGCAAACTGCAAAGACTCCGGACAGCCTCTGTTCGGGGCTCCACACTCTTTCGCGTTCTTATTCTACTTTCTGCATTCGACCTGAAGCAAAGTACCTAATTTTCCCCAGGAAAGAGAATTAGTATCTGTGAGTTAGGCCAAGCGCAGATCACAGACTCCCTGCTGATTCTTTCGCACCGGGAAGGCCCCGATGGGTCTGAAGCCGACATGACCCCCTGGCTGTGAGCTTCCTCACATCAAAGACAAGAACCTCAGACAACCGGCACCAACACAAATCGGACCGTAGCCACTGTGTGTCCCAGCCAGATACAGAACCAGAACAGGCCCAAAAAAATGCACAAAGACATACAATTCTTAGGGTCATGTGACCAGAGGAACTTAGAGAAATGAAGATCTCGGGTTCTGACCCATTTAGGGACTCATCGCATTCCCGGCGTCCAGCCCAATTGTTTGGTGCCATATCCGGAGTTATATGACCCCCCGGCCCGAAGTTATAACCCCTAACGGGTTTTAGGTTCTAAAGCAGGTTCCACAATGGGGGGGAGGGAACAGGCCGCCCCACAGAAGGGATGGAGTGAAAGCATCCAGAGGAATAAAAGGGGGATGACCCTGGGCCAGGCTTTTATAACATCTTGGGAGGTCGCGCTGCAATGTGCGGGAGGTGCCCGAACCATCAATAAGCTTGTCACTCACTTCCATGTGGGAGCCCCTCATCTTCACTACTCAGTTAAGCCACACCCCTAACCACGCCCATAACGGGAAGCACCACCTAAGAATTACATAATAATAATACTGGCAAACCCCCTACGCACACAAGCAGACAAGCCCCCACGCATGCAATAGTGTGATAGTGAAAGAAGAGGTAGAAATTCAAAAGAAAATAAGAGAAAGGAGTAAAGGGAGAAAGAAAGAGAGGGTGGGGAACAGAGAAAGAGAAAGCATCAGAAAAAAAGGAAAAAGTTAGGAGGAAGGGAGGAAGAGTAAAGAAAGAAAAGGAGAGGAAAAAAGAATGTGAGAAAAAAAGAGATGAAAATAAAAAGAAGGAAGTGAGTGAGCAAGGAAGAGAGGGAAAACGGAAGTGGGAGAGGTAATGAAGAAAGAAAGAGAGAGAGGGGATAAAGAAAACATAAAGAATGTATAGCAATGAGAGAGTGAAAAAAAGGAGAAAGGGAGGAAGGAGGGAAAGAATGAAAGAAAGAGGGGATGTAGAGGGGGGCGAGAAAGAAAAAAATAAAAAAGAGAGTAAAGAGACGGGAAGGAGAGAGGAAGGAAAGAGGAGAGGAGAAATGAAGTAAGAAGAGGGCATCATGGGACATTCTTTTAAAGACGCGGGCAGGGCCGTATTTGGTATTCATGTTGCCCTAGGCACTTTAAGTGCTTGCGCCCCCTTTTTTTAGCTTTGGTCACGGTCCATATAAAAAAAAAAAAGTAAGAAGGGGGAAAGGGTGCAATGGGTTAGATGCAGAGTATATGTGTGGAGGGCTGTATTGCCCATTAGGCAACCCCAAGGCATGTGCTTAGGGTGGAAAAGTAATGTGGCAGGTTGCAGGTAATGTGGCAAGTGCAGGTAATGTGGCAAGTACAGGAAATGTGGCAAGTACAGGAAATGTGGCAAGTACAGGAAATGTGGCAAGTACAGGAAATGTGGCAAGTACAGGAAATGAGGAAAGTACAGGAAATGTGGCAAGTACAGGAAATGTGGCAAGTACAGGTAATGTGGCAAGTACAGGAAATGTGGCAAGTACAGGTAATGTGGCAAGTACAGGAAATGTGGCAAGTACAGGAAATGTGGCAAGTGCAGGTAATGTGGCAAGTACAGGAAATGTGGCAAGTACAGGAAATGTGGCAAGTACAGGAAATGTGGCAAGTACAGGTAATGTGGCAGGGGGATCAGCAAGCCACCCTATGGTATGTCCAGCAGGGCTTGCCACCCCCCTTCTGCAGCAGTTTAGGCACAGATAAGCTTTATTGATTAAAAATGTCCCTTTTCAGGGAAAACTTTAGTCAGAGAGTGAAGGCAAGAGTAGGGTTGGACTGGGGGATTCGTCACTACTACTGCACTAATACCACTGGCTTGCCACTACTGGGGTCGGAGTGCCTCCTTATCCCACATCGAGCTTTAAACGCTGGGGTGATTGTGTGAACCCTTAAAGCAGATCTATCTGTATTTACTAGGGTTAGAGTGTTTCCATATACCAAACCTAGCTATAATTAACCGGGGATTGTGTACCCATATACCAAACCTATCTGTATAGACTGGGGTGAGTGTGTTCCCATATACCAAACCTATCTGTATAGACTGGGGTGATTGTGTACCCCCATATACCAAACCTATCTGTATAGACTGGGGTGAGTGTGTTCCCATATACCAAACCTATCTGTATAGACTGGGGTTAGTGTGTACCCCCATATACCAAACCTATCTGTAAAGACTGGAGTGGTTGTGTACTTCCATATAACAATGTTGTGATTGTGTTCCCATATACCAGACCTATCTGTATAGACTGGGGTGAGTGTGTAGCCTTATATCAGACCTGGCTGTAAAGACTGGGGTGAGTGTGTACCCCCATATTCCAAACCTATCTGTAAAGACTGGGGTAAGAGTGTCCCCATATACCAAACCTATCTGTATAGAATGGAGTGATTGTGTACCCCCATATACCAAACCTAGCTGTAAAGACCGGGATGAGTGTGTACCCCCATATACCAAACCTAGCTGTAAAGACCGGGATGAGTGTGTACCCCCATATACCAAACATATCAGTATAGACTGGGGTTAGTGTATACCCCCATATACCAAACCTATCTGTAAAGACTGGAGTGGTTGTGTACTTCCATATAACAATGTTGTTCTGGTTTTAAAAAATTGGACTTTCCGTCTGCTTCAAGCTATTCCCTTCAGGCCCAGCAGGTGTCCAAAAGTTTCTCTCATGGCCAAAAAATGAGTAAGTTATGGTGACGGTATGTTCTGCGTGTTTATTTTGTAGCTCCCTGTACAGCCCCGAGCCAAAGTGACTTCCTTGTATGTTGTAATGGTGGAATGTTTGTAGTGATTATTTTTTACTTCCGGATCCTGGCCCTAGTAGTAACCAGCTCGTATGCCCTATTTCATAAGCCTGGTGCTGAACACCGGGCCCATGCTAAGGGGCACTGGGCTCTTTGGCACCTCACTGGCCATTGGGAGTGCAGGTAATGTGGTAGGTTGCAGGATGTGTCAGGGGGTTAAGCAAGCCACCCGACAGTATGTCGTAGATTGAGGCAGTGGTAGGTTACATGGTACGCAGTGCTAGCAGTTCCAGCGGATATTCTTCCACCCACTACACTGGAGCTGAGAGTGCAGAGGTCTCCACCTCACCCCCCGTAATGTCTGCAAGGCAGTCCCAGCCAGAAGAAGTCAATAATGCTCTATCATACCATGGGCCATCGATCTGCCCCTGCCCCAGTTGCAGACCTAGGGCTTACAGATGTTGAGGCTGAGAGGGAGGGTAGCAGGGAGGAGTGGGTGGAAGAAGATGCCAGGGAGGATGATGAGGTCCTAGACCCTATGTGGACTGAAGACCATCACAGTTCAGAGGTGGACAGCAGAAAAAGAAGGGTGCAAACCCTCAGCGGTCAGCCCATTGCTGCCACTGTCACCCACACCCAGGGACTGACTGTGCCAAAGCAGAACTCACCAGCAGGGCTGGCTCCAGGTTTATGTGGGCCCTTGGGCGGCATGGTCTCAGTGGGCCCCTTTGTGGTGAAGAGTCACAATGCCCCCAAAGGATCATGCTACTTGGACCAAAACTCTAGTTTTGGTCTACTTTGAAGCACACCAAACCCCTTTAAGCCTGACCTCGAGGTCTAAACAAATCTAGATTCTCCAGATTTTGGATGCCCCTTTGTGCGACCCCCCCATTTCCTCTAAATGGTGAATGCATTGTGGGATCGCCAGTTTGAGTTAACAGCCAAACCAGTAGTGGGTTCTTTCACAAACAGGGGCATCCCGAATTGAGATGCCCCTGTAAAGCAGACCAAAATTCAGAGGTGGAATCGCTGTGGCAATGCCTTCCCAGTCCACTGCCGGTAAAGCGCCGTCGCACACTTCAGTGGGCCCCCCCAGAGAGTGGGGGCCCCGGCAGCTGCCCTGCCTTGCCGGGTGCTGACGCCGTCCCTGCTCACCAGCGTGCCATTTTTTTTACACAGTCCACAACGGATAAAACGAGGTCATTCGTAAGCTGTGTCGAGGGAATCATCTCTGCACCTCGTGCATGACCAGGCATCTGCAAGCAAAACACGAGCTGCAGCGGCATAACTACCAGAAAAACCTGCAAACACCTGAGTCTCCCTCTGTCTCAGCCTGCAGCTCCACAACAAGGCCACCTATCTCCCCCCAAAGGGAGAATGTGGGAACCCCAACCGCTCCAGCACCAACAGTAGCACCCCCACCAAGCCGGTCCGCGCCATGTCAGGGGAGCGTTCAGCTCTGCATCCCGCAAACTTTGGAGAGAAAGTGGAAGTTGGGCCCATCTCACCCGCGAGCCCTGGCCCGGAATTGGAGCATTTCAAAGTTTCTGACCTTTGAAATGTTCCCATTTGGTGGAGATGGACAGTTTTAAAGATCTCATGGCGGTGGCTGTCCCATAATATACTGTTCCCAGCCGCCATTAATTTTCTCGCCAGGCCATCCTTGCCCCGCACCAACAACAAAAAAATGTGTACTGGGCAATGCGGTTATTTCCGCCCCACCACGGACACATCTCTCTAACTGCCCACTGGGTGAAATTAATGGCGGCTGGGACTGAGGCGGGAAACACTGTGGCGTAGATCCTTCCACCACCCAGAATTGCGGGACATCAGTTGGAGCCTCCTCCTCCTCTGCTTCCTCCTCTTGCAGTCAGCGCAGTCTCTGCACCACCATTTTGAGCACTGCCATAGGAAAATGGCAGCATGCGGTGCTAAAACTCATCTGTCTGGGCGAAAGACCCCACACCGCCCAGCATTAAAGTGAGGTTTTCACTATCCTGGGTTTTGGTCCACTTCCGTGGGGCACCCCGATCGGGAGTGCCCCGCTGTGTTGAACCCCCCAGAACGCCCGGAAACACTCACCTCACCACGCTCCTACACGAGCGCTCGTCCAATCAGAGCGCTCAGAGCCGCTGTGGTATGCACGTACAAGCGGCGTCAAACCACAGCGGCTCTGAGCACTGGTGGCCGCATAGCGCGCTTCCTTCTAACAGGGAGCACGCCCGCGCCGGCCATTCACAAATGGCCGGCGCGGGTGCGCACCCTGCTAGAGGGAAGCGCATGCGCCGTTGGAATGGGGTTAAGGTAAGGTTTCTGGGCTTCCTGGGGGGTTTCACCCTGCGGGACATCCCGATTTCGGATGCCCCGCGGGGAGGGATCTGATCGGCCCAGGAATCTTATAGATTCCCGGGCCGATCCCCCCTGGGTGTTGGTCCACTTTAAGGAGCAGACAGATAAGTGGCTGCTGCCATTGGACCTGAAGCCTGGCAAGGTGGTGGGCGATAATGGGCGTAACCATGTATCAGCCTTGGGCCGAGGCGGATTGAATCACATCCCGCGCCTGGTGTATGTGCTCAACTTGGTAGTGCATATGCAAAAAATAGGGGATGCCTAAGAAACCCCCCCACCGGGACTGTTCCAGAGACTTATTGTTGCACACACCCAAATATATGTAAAAATATTTTTTTATTAGATCACTGTCACAGATCAAGACACAAGGACAATGTTAAAAAACATATAGGACATGCAATTTCATAATCTGCCAAAAGGGGGCGCTGTTGTACCGAGCTGCCATTGGTACTAATTATACATCTATGTCATAAAATGTAAAGCTCTCATAATATCTATACAATACAAAAATTGTTATTAAAATACAAAGTGCAAGTGCCACAAACTAAAGTACATCAATTATTAGAAGAAGCTCAATACAAAAAGTACCTGAATTTTACCACAAATAGTGACTATACAAAAAAGGGCCCAAATCATTAGAATAAAGGTAGTGCTACTTATCTCGCAAAAATCCATGACAGCACGTGCGCCCCCGAGAAGCCCACGCGTTCCGAGAGCTCTAGTCTCTTTCTCAAGGTAGAGTGCCTTGGTAGTGCGGAGCTTCCTGGCCCATTATCCAGACATGCCAGAGGCACTGTCAGACCCCGAGAATACCTGTCTTCATTGTGAGCCTGCAACCCCCAATCTTCACAGCCAGCTTCACCTATAGACAAGCCCCCGTTTGCCGGGACGCTATATACGCCACGCCGGACACGGTTGCCCCCAGGACTTGATGGCTCAAAGATTGTAGGGAGTGAAGACAGATAAAGTCAGACTGGGCAAAGTAGGTAAGTACTGGAAACAGTTTGGGTGCTTCGGAAACAGGTAAGTACTGGAAGCAATTCGGGTGCTCAGGAGAAATCAAGCGAAGTCAGACGTCAAGCCAAGGGTCCCAGCAGGGGGTCAGAGAGCTGTGCAGAACAAGGGCGGAGATGAGGCGGAGACGTGGTTGAGATTCAAGCAAATGGTCAATAACGACATGTACAGAAAATCACAGGAGCAATCACAAAGCCAGCTAAGTGCCATCACGGCCACTGACACACTGAAGTAGTAATCCCTTTATAGGACTGAACCCAACCGGATTGGACAGGGGCGCAGTGACAGTGATTGGTGCCCTTCGGATCTGTGGGTTGGTTGGTGCACTTCGGATCTGTGGGTTGGTTGGTGCACTTCGGATCTATGGGTTGATTGGTGCACTTGGGATATGTGGGTTGGTTGGTGCACTTCGGATCTGTGGGCTGATTGGTGCACTTCGGATCTGTGGGTTGATTGGTGCACTTCGAATCTGTGGGTTGATTGGTGCACTTCGGATCTGTGGGTTGATTGGTGCACTTCGGATCTGTGGGTTGATTGGTGCACTTCGGATCTATGGGTTGATTGGTGCACCTTGGATCTGTGGGTTGGTTGGTGCACTTTGGACCTGTGGGTTGATTGGTGCACTTCGGATCTGTGGGTTAGTTGGTGCACTACGGATCTGTAGGTTTATTGGTGCACTTCGGATCTGTGGGTTGGTTGGTGCACTTTGGATCTGTGGGTTGGTTGGTGCATTTCGGATCTGTGGCTTGGTTGGTGCACTTTGGACCTGTGGGTTGATTGGTGCACTTCGGATCTGTGGGTTAGTTGGTGCACTACGGATCTGTAGGTTTATTGGTGCACTTCGGATCTGTGGGTTGGTTGGTGCACTTTGGATCTGTGGGTTGGTTGGTGCATTTCGGATCTGTGGCTTGGTTGGTGCACTTTGGACCTGTGGGTTGATTGGTGCACTTCGGATCTGTGGGTTGATTGGTGCACTTCGGATCTATGGGTTGATTGGTGCACCTTGGATCTGTGGGTTGGTTGGTGCACTTCGGATCTGTGGGTTGATTGGTGCACTTGGGATCTGTGGGTTGATTGGTGCACTTCGAATCTGTGGGTTGATTGGTGCACTTCGGATCTGTGGGTTCATTGGTGCACTTTGGATCTGTGGGTTGATTGGTGCACTTCGGATCTGTGGGTTCATTGGTGCACTTGGGATCTGTGGGTTGATTGGTGCACTTCGAATCTGTGGGTTGATTGGTGCACTTCGGATCTGTGGGTTCATTGGTGCACTTCGAATCTGTGGGTTGATTGGTGCACTTCGGATCTGTGGGTTCATTGGTGCACTTCGGATCTGTGGGTTGATTGGTGCACTTCGGATCTGTGGGTTAGTTGGTGCACTTCAGATCTGTGGGTTGGTTGGTGCACTTCGGATCTGTGGGTTTATTGGTGCACTTCGGATCTATGGGTTGATTGGTGCACTTTGGATCTGTGGGTTGGTTGGTGCACTTTGGATCTGTGGGTTGGTTGGTGCACTTTGGATCTGTGGGTTGATTGGTGCACTTCGGATCTGTGGGTTGGTTGGTGCACTTTGGATCTGTGGGTTGGTTGGTGCATTTCGGATCTGTGGGTTGGTTGGTGCACTTCGGATCTGTGGGTTGGTTGGTGCACTTCGGATCTGTGGGTTGGTTGGTGCACTTCGGATCTGTGGGTTGGTTGGTGCACTTCGGATCTGTGGGTTGGTTGGTGCACTTCGGATCTGTGGGTTGATTGGTGCACTTCGGATCTGTGGGTTGGTTGGTGCCCTTCGGATCTGTGGGTTGGTTGGTGCACTTCGGATCTGTGGGTTGGTTGGTGCCCTTCGGATCTGTGGGTTGATTGGTGCACTTCGGATCTGTGGGTTGATTGGTTCACTTCGGATCTGTGGGTTGATTGGTGCACTTGGAGACCTCTGAGCTGATTGCCCCATCTGAAGTTTAAAGGCGTACTGCCCAGAACTGGACCTCCTAGGATTAGCTCCTTTAAACAGCCTCCAGTGGCGGCACTGTGTGCAGCACCACCAGACAGGGGTGGCTCCAGGTTTATGTGGGCCCTTGGGCGGCATGGTCTCAGTGGGCCTCTTTGTGGTGGAGAGTCACTTCACATCACTGAGGGACCTCCCAAATCTGGTTGCCCCCTGGATGCACCCCCATCTTGGTCATTGCTGGCTCACCGCTAGGAGATGTGGGCACCAGCTGTGGCCAGTCCTCTGTCCAAGCGCCATCGCACACCCCAAAGACCAGCCCTGTTAGTGGGCCCCCCCTGGAGGCCGGAGGCCCTGGCAGCTGCCCAGCCTTGCCGGGTGCTGACGCCGGCCCTGCTGCCAGACGACATATGCTGACTGTGATCGCGCGCAAGCACGAGCCAAATGACAGTGTACGAGGGCGCGCTCGGCGAAACACGCGCTGGCGGAAGCGGCTGCCGGGCAGGAGAAGCCCTGGCCAGCTGCCTAAGGACACCACGGGCACAGACTGAAGGTAAGTCATTCATGACAGCCGCTGCATAAAGTGCGTAGCGTGTGCTCGCACCTTCAGCGTTCCCACAACTGACTGCACTGCAGAGAAATTCAGACTTCCCACCCACCGCCTCATATGTGACTTGCCCACCAGGTGGAATTTCACGTTGTACATGATGTGTGTGAGCAGCAGCAGGCGATAGTGGCTGTGCTTGGATGTGCAGCGATCGGCCACCGGCTGACAGCTCTGCACGGCTGCCCAGGCACGGGGGGCCCCCACTGCTGCCGATAGCTTTGTTGCCGGCCCGTGGCCCGTCAGACCAAAGGCTCTAAAGCCTCCCGGACCTGACCATAACCCAAAGGTTGTTGGAGGCCTCCTTTGCAGGGCCAGTGGTGGAGGCCCCAGGGCACGTGCACCATGCGCCCTCCTCCGGCCCTGAATACCTTAGTGTGAATGTAACCTAAATACTTCAATAAGACCGATACGCGGTATCACTTACTATAGGTACAAAGTTTCTCGAACAACTTTTCTCTTTCTAAAATGTCCTTAAACAGGTAGACCAAGATGTTTTTGTGGAAGACACCCAAAGGCGAGTCTATAAAATGTCCCGAGCAGGTTACATAGCGAGAAGGTTTTATCCAGGAACAGAACCAGTCGGGCGACCCCTTGCAGAAGCTGCATCAGCCATGAAGGGCTCTGTGCTTACCTCGGTTATTGCCTTCGGTCTCCTGGCGTTGGCCACTTTTCCAGCTCAAGGTTTGTACATCTAAATGCTGTTTCTTTAATTGAACGATTGAGCTAATGTGCGTTTTTTGTTGAACAATCTCTGATTGTTTGGGATCTACCCTACATTTACTGTTTCGTGATAATAGTTTATTGTGCCTGATAGAAAGATAATGGGGGTCATGTTTAAAGAGGAACATCGAGGGAGGTTATGATCTCCCCCCAAACCTCACGGATCTGCTCCCCCGCCCCTCCTCCGATTTTACATTTGGGTCGTTTTTATTCACCTCCCATATAATATAAACCTTATTTAAATATTCTAACAACGGCTAGACCTTAAAGCTCGACGTTAACAAAGGCGACTAAGGCCCTTATTTAAGAAGGGATAGTGTCAGGTAGTGGCTGGTTAATGAGAGGTAGCGACTGGTGAACGCCGGACACGGCACGCAATTACACCTTTATCAAGCAGAATCTGTTTAGCGACTGGGATAGCGCCATGTAGCGTCTGATTCATCATTTTCACAGCCTCAGCGAACAGCGCCGGCGTTCAGCCTTGCACGGCGCCAGGTATGACCTCTCGCTACCTGTCGCTCTCCCATACATTTCAATGGACGATCCTTTTCTTCTCTTTAAAAGGGGTTTTTGTTTTTTTATTTTTTTCCAAAAAATCTCAAATAATTCTGTGACCTCTTCTGGCATTGAATAAGCAGTTTGTTCACATTTTTTTCATGTTTTATATATTTCTTCAGAAATGACATTACAGGTCTGCCATTAAAGTGTTCATGTTACAATGTTGCTACAATGTAATTCCATATGTTTTCGCTTTGTTACTAGTGGATAGATGCTGGAAAACAGACTTTAAAGACACAGCCTCCTGCGCTCTGGGCTTCAGAGAAGCATTTTTCTTGTGAAAAACATTTGTGAGGCTGTTTTTTTGCTGAATATGGTGCGAGTCGGTCGCTATGAGCAGTCGCTAACATGCGCTCCCATACAGCGCTGTACTGGTCAAATAGCGACTCCTCACAATGTATTCAACATTACTGAACAGCGACTGAGTCGCTATAAACTAGCGACTCACGGACGAGCACAGTGACTACTAGCGGGCGCTCTGAAAATGCTGCTACAGACGCTCTTCTGTCGCTACCTGGCGCTAGTGATGAATCAGTCTGTAAGACAAAGACAGCAGACAAGCGGACCTCAAGGTTTCATTAAGCAAAGGTCGGCATAACAATAGGAACACATCTTCCCTAATATTTCAATGACAGGTCTCTGATTCTTAATAAGGGCTTTATTCATCAACGGATAGCAACAGGTAGCGGCAGGTGAACGCTGGCCACGGCACGCAATACCGCATTTATGAAGGCGATTCTGGTGAGCGACTCTAACAGTGCCATGTAGCGTACAATTCATCATCACAGGCGGCTTAGCGTATAGCGCCAGCGCTCTAGCTTCCAGAGCGCCAGGTATTACCTGTCGCTCTCCCATACATTTCAATGGACGTTCCTTTTCTTCTGTTTAAACAGGGTTTTTTTTGTGTTTATTTATTTATTTTTTTCTCTCAAATCATTGTGTGACGTCTCCTGGCCTAGAATGAGTCATTTTGGAAAACTTTTTTGACTTTTAATATTTTTATGCAGAATTGTCATTACAGGTCTGGCACTAAAGTATTAAAGTGGACCAACACCCAGGGGGGATCTATAAGATTCCCGGACCGATCAGATCCCTCCCCGCAGGGCATCCAAAATCGGGATGTCCCGCGGGGAGGAACCCCCCAGGAGGCCCACAATCCTTACCTTACCGGCGATCCAACGGCGCATGCGCGAGACGCGGCCACGTCTCTCGCTTCCCTCTAGCAGGGCGCGCTCGGGCGCCGGCCGTTTTGTGAATGGCCGGCGCAGGCGCGCTCCCTGTTAGAGGGAAGCGAGAGACGCAGCCAATGACAGCGCTCTGGTATGCGCGTCCAAGCGGCTTTGGACGCGCATACCAGAGCGGCTCTGAGCGCTGTCATTGGCCGGACGAGGTCACGTGGGAGCGGGGAGAGGTGAGTTTTTGCGGCGATCGGGGGGGTTTCACACAGCGGGGCACCCCCGATCGGGGTGCCCCACCTAAGTGGACCAACACCCAGGATCGTCAAAATCCTGGGTGTTGGTCCACTTTAATGTCACAATGTTACAACAATGTCATTCCATGTGTTTTCGCTTTGAACTAGTGTTCAAAAACGGACCTTAATCACACAGCGTCTGGCGCTCTATGCTACAGCACCCAGATCCAGAGCGCCGACGCTGTGTCTGTTTTTTTTTTAATACGGTGTGAGTCGCTGAGAGTCGGTCGCAATGAGCTGGCGCTACCTTTCGCTCCCTGCAGAGCTGTACTGGTCTTAGAACGCCCAACATACATCTCATTCATCAATGCCGGCCAGGTTACTACAGCGAATGAGACTCTCTTTAACAGCGCCCGATAGCTGATCACAGCGTCTACCAGCGGTCGCTCTTAGCGCCTCTGTACAGACTCTTATCTGCCAATACCTGGCGCTAATAGTGAATCAGCCTGCCCGTCGGTTAAATCCAGGCAGCAGCATGGCTGAGATGCTGGGAAAGGAGGCTCCAAAACATGTTAGTTTAGATTAAACTAATCACACAGGTTGGCAACAGATCAGCCTCACTAAACAGGATTTCAAACACAAATGAGTAGTTACACATCTCTGTATACAAGTTAGTTGAGACCCATTGTCATTTGTTTGTTAACGTCGAGCTTTGAGGTCTGTCCATTGTTAGAATATTTAAATAAGGTTTATATTATATCAAGCTTTGAGGTCTATCCATTGTTAGAATATTTAAATGAGGTTTATATTATATTATGCCGACCTTTGCTTAATGAAACCTTGAGGTCTGCTTGTCTGCTGTTTTTGTCTTATTCATGTTTGTTAACGTCGAGCTTTGAGGTCTATCCGTTGTTGGAATATTTAAATAAGGTTATATATCTCTTATACTATAAACCTTATTTAAATATTCTAACAATGGATAGACCTCAAAGCTCAACGTTAACAAACACGACGGGCAGGCTGATTCATCACTAACGCCAGGTAGCGACAGATGAGCGTCTGTAGCAGGCATTTTCAGAGCGCCCGCTAGTAGTCGCTGTGCTCAGCCGTGGGTCGCTAGTTCTTAGCGACTCAGTCGCTGTGCAGCAATGATGAATACATTGTGATGAGTCGCTATTTGACCAGTACCATGTTAGCGACTGGTCAGTGCGACCGACTTACAAAATATTCATTAAAAAAACATCCTCACAAATCTCTGGCGCTGAAAAAAGTTTCTCTGAAGCCCAGAGCGCAGGAGGCTGTGTGATTAAAGTCTGTTTTTCAGCATCTATCCACTAGTAACAAAGCGAAAACATATGGAATTACATTGTAACAACATTGTAACATGAACACTTTAATGTCAGAGCTGTAATGTCATTTCTGAAGAAATATATAAAAAATGATACATTTTTGAAAAAACTGCATTTTCAATGCCAGAAGAGGTCACAACATTATTTGAGGTTTTTACAAAAAAAACAAAAAAAAAAAAACCCAGTTAAAAGAGAAGAAAAGGATCGTCCATTGAAATGTATGGGAGAGCGACAGGTAGCGAGAGGTCATACCTGGCGCTGTGCAAGGTTGAACGCCGGCGCTGTTCGCTGAGGCTGTGATAATGATGAATCAGACGCTACATGGCGCTATCCCAGTCGCTCAACAGATTCTGCTTGATAAATGTGTAATTGCTGCCGTGTCCGGCGTTCACCTGTCGCTACCTGTCGCTACCTCTCATTAATCAGCCACTACCTGACGCTATCCCTTCATAAATAAGGCCCTAAGACAAAGACAGCAGACAAGCGGACCTCAAGGTTTCATTAAGCAAAGGTCGACATAACAATAGGAACACACCTTCCCCAATATTGCAATGACAGGTCTCTGGATAGCTGCAGGTAGCGCCTTGTAAGCATCAGGTAGCTTCAGGTGAACGCCGGGCACGGCATGCAATATCCACATTTACGAAGATGATTCTGGTGGACGACAGGAACAACGCCATGTAGCGTCCGATTCATCATTACAGGTGGCTCAGCGTACAGCGCCGGCACTGAAGCTTCCAGAGCGCCAGGTATTACCGGACAAGCGCTGGATAAGCCGCCGCCTCTCGCGCGCCCCATTCACAAACGGCCGGCGCTGGTGCGCGTCCTGCTAGAGGGACGCGAGGGAGGCAGCGGCAGCTTATCCGTCGCCGATAAGGTACGTTTTTAGGAGGTTTCACACAGCGGGGTACCCCCGATCAGGGTGCCCCGCGGAAGTGGACCAACACTCAGGATAGTGAAAATCCTGGGTGTTGGTCCACTTTAACCCCCCTGGCGTTATGATAGAGGCAAATGTAATGGTAACGAAAGCGTTACCATTACATTTGTCTCTGACGCATGGCTCCGCCCCCATGAGCCTCTGCGGCTCACAGAGACGGAACCCGGAAGTGCGATGGACGCCGCAGCCGCGGCTCTCACCTGCGATCGCAGCGGGGACATCGCTGGATCGCAGGGAGAAGGTAAGGAGACTGCGCCGCCCGCTCCTGCTCCCAAATCGATCCCTAGCGTGACTCGGGGTTACCGCTACTTACAGCGCAAATTAACCCCGAGTCACGCTCGGGATCACCGCTAAGGAGGTTAATACTCAATTAACGATGGTAGAAGGACTCCATGATATGGTCATGTAAAGAAAAAATATAAAATCCATAGTGCAACATGCTAAAGTATTAACCTCCTTAGTGGTGATCCCGAGCGTGACTCGGGGTTAATTTGCGCTGTAAGTGGCGGTAACCCCGAGTCACGCT
This sequence comes from Gastrophryne carolinensis, assembly GCA_027917425.1. Classification (NCBI taxonomy): domain Eukaryota; kingdom Metazoa; phylum Chordata; class Amphibia; order Anura; family Microhylidae; genus Gastrophryne; species Gastrophryne carolinensis. The sequence continues at coordinate 9,663,871 of CM051239.1, read as the reverse complement.
AGGGATCGATTTGGGAGCAGGAGCGGGCGGCGCAGTCTCCTTACCTTCTCCCTGCGATCCAGCGATGTCCCCGCTGCGATCGCAGGTGAGAGCCGCGGCTGCGGCGTCCGTCTCACTTCCTGGTTCCGTCTCTGTGAGCCGCAGAGGCTCATGGGGGCGAAGCCGTGTGTCAGAGACAAATGTAATGGTAACGCTTTCGTTACCATTACATTTGCCTCTATCATAACGCCAGGGGGGTTAAGGGTGGCGTTAAGTCGGTAATTCCTATAAGAGTGGGAAACCATATGGAAATGTTATTGATTCATCGCATTCCAATACCATTCATTTGGTAAGCGCACATGTATGGAGGTGGGATTGCACAAAGTTTGATCGCACAGTCACTGGTGGATATAAAGCATTACTGGACACAATTTAAAGAGGACTTTTACTTGAAGATAATTTAGCTCTGTGCTTTTTGAGCTGGTTGTCTGGCTCCGCCTACTTACTGGAAGGTCAGATGGAGTCCCTTGTGCCCCCCTTGTGCGGGTGCTGCTGCTTTGCCATTCTGGGTGGGGGGCAGTGTAGTCGCCCGGCTGGTTCCCTGCATTGAGCTGCCAGCGGCTGTGCTTGGTGGCTTATGTGCAGTGACAGCTCTGCACCCATCACTGTAGCGTTGCTGGCGGCGGCTTTGCTGCTCTAGACTCTCCGTCCTGCCCTGTGGCGGCTTTGGCCCCCACATCCACCCATAGCCTTGTTGCTGGCCCCGTGGCCCATCAGACCAAAGACTGAAAAGCCTCCTGGACCAGACCATAACCCAAAGGTTGATGGAGGCCCCCTGTTTGCAGGGCAAGTGGTGGGGCAACGCAGATTGCGGCATATAAAAATCAATTTACCTTTTTCTAACTCCTACTCAATTTCACAAACTAAATGGCGTCTCCTAGAGCTTCAGTCCGCCTGAAAACAGGAAGTGCTGCTGGGCTTCCTGTTACTGTACATTGTCGGTTATGCTGGTTGAGTTCATGCAGCAGCACAGTTGGGAAGCTGGGAGAGGAAGCTCCAAAATGGCCGCTACCATTAGAAAAACAGTTAGGGGGTGTTTTAGCTTCTAATGGATGCAGGAGCAAATGTAAGTGCTGACAACGCTTCAGTATCATGCATGCAGACAGGGCAAGGGTGTTTTGGGGCGTTTTCGTTTCCAACCGTGCAAGGCTGTTGGTCCAGTTTAATGGAGCGGCGGCTGCACATGTGGCTGTGGGTAGGGTGCAGGGACCCCGTGTGAGGACTTCTGTTCTTATAGTATAGCTGTGTGTCTAAAGGGCCTAGAGACAAAGGACGTGGGCTTGGCCACCACTCCCCATAGCAAGGCCACAAAAAGATGGACACCACTCCCATGAGCAAGGCCACAAACAGATGGCCACCACTCCCATGAACAAGGCAACAAAAAGATGGCCACCACTCCCATGAACAAGGCCACAAACAGATGGCCACCACTCCCATGAACAAGGCAACAAAAAGATGGCCACCACTCCCACGAACAAGGCCACAACAAGATGGCCACCACTCCCATGAACAAGGCAACAAAAAGATGGCCACCACTCCCATGAACAAGGCCACAATAAGATGGCCACCACTCCCATGAACAAGGCAACAAAAAGATGGCCACCACTCCCATGAACAAGGCCACAATAAGATGGCCACCACTCCCATGAACAAGGCCACAATAAGATGGCCACCACTCCCATGAACAAGGCCACAATAAGATGGCCACCACTCCCATGAACAAGGCCACAATAAGATGGCCACCACTCCCATGAACAAGGCCACAATAAGATGGCCACCACTCTCATGAGCAAGGCCACAAAAAGATGGCCACCACTCCCATGAACAAGGCAACAAAAAGATGGCCACCACTCCCACAAACAAGGCCACAAAAAGATGGCCACCACTCCCACAAACAAGGCCACAAAAAGATGGCCACCACTCCCACGAACAAGGCCACAAAAAGATGGCCACCACTCCCACGAACAAGGCCACAAAAAGATGGCCACCACTCCCATGAACAAGGCCCAAGGCCACAAAAAGATGGCCACCACTTCCATGAACAAGGCCACAAAAAGATGGCCACCACTCCCATGAACAAGGCCACAAAAAGATGGCCACCACTCCCATGAGCAAGGATACTCCTAGTGCCAACTGGCAGTGCTAGTGCTAGGAGTGTCCTCACACATGGGGGCAATGGCCATCTTTCTGGGGCCACGGCCGTAGACCGGGTTTGATTCCCAACCATGGAACATGACTGAAATGCCCTGGAGCAAGGCACCAAACCGCCAATTGCTTCCCGGGCGCTGAGTTTAGGGCGGCCCACCGCTCCGGGCACACGTGCACTCCCCTGCCCCTTAGTGTGTTATTAACTTGTGTATAGTCACTGACATGGTGTTTATTCACTGGTGTGTCCACTGTGTGTAGCCACTAATATAGTGTGTATTCACAGTGCACGGATGGGTTAAATGTGGAGGAAGAATTCCATGTGTGCGTTGGCACACAATGGCCACTATTACTATTATCAGGCTGATTCATTACTAACGCCAGGTAGCGACAGATGAGCGTCTGTAGAGCGGATTTCAGAGCGAACGCTAGTAGTCGCTGTGCTCACCCATGGTTCGTTGTTTTAGAGCGCCTCAGTCGCTGTCCGGCATTGATGAATATGATGTGTGAGTCACAGTACTATGCTGTATGGGAGCGAACGGTAGAGCCAGCTCAGTGCGACTGATTCACACCACATTCATCAAAAAAACAGCCTCAAACAGCGCCGGCGCTCAAAATTGGGTCGTTGTAGCCCAGAGCGCCAGAAGCTGTGTGATTAAAGTCTGTTTTTGAACATGTATCCACTAGTAACAAAGCGAAAACACATAGAATGACATTGTTATAACATTGTAACATGAACACTTTAATACCAAACCTGCAATGACAATTCTGCATAAAAATATTATTAATCCAAAAAGTTTTCAAAAATGTCATTTTCTAGGCCAGGATACATGTCAGAAAGATTTGAGGTTTTTTTAATTAAAAAAAATTGGGATCAGAAAAGGGATTTAAGGATCGTCCATAGAAATGTATAGGAGAGCGCCATGTAGCGAGAAGTAAGACGTGGCGCTCTGCAAGGCTGAACGCCGGCGCTATACGCTGAGCCTGGGATAATGATGAATCGGACGCTACATGGCGTTGTTCCAGTCGCTCACCAGATTCTGCTTCATAAATTCGAAATCGCTGCCGTCTCCGGCGCTCACCTGCCGCTACCTGGCGCTTACAAGACACTACCTGGTGCTATACCTTCATGAATAAGGCCCTCAGTCTCAAAGGTGGGACCAGCTGCTATAACACATTGGTTGCAAATCCTAGTGATATGCCCCCTAGTCCTTAAAACAGGCACTTTATAGCCATTTTACACCACCAATATTTCAGCCCCCGTTGACTTCTATGAAGTTTGGTGCCCTGTGTCAAGTTCGGGTCTTCGAACATCTCTAATAGTGAGGAATAAAGTGACAATAATCCAATAGGAAACCAAACAGGAAACCTTTTTCCCTCTATTTTATCATCTTCCACCTACCTCCTACTAATTACATAATGCAACTATTCTAAGTATGTCACACACCCCGCTTCAAGATATTCATTACCTGTGGGTAGTATGGTCCTGTAGAGGGCTTCTGCAGAGATGATTGGAGAAAAGAAAGCCCCTCCCAGTCCATAAGTACCTGGGACCTCCCACTCATTACCCAGTCTTCATCTCTGCAGACAGCGAGCAAGCAGCAGATGATATCTCCTCCTTGCACAGGGGGACTTTAAGGTAGCCGGGTCTACTCCCGGCCTATATATATTTTTATTTCCGTTCGGACTCTTTATTCCCTTTATTAATATATAGCTATTTAAATGCCTCCCAGTCTTGACTGCTGTCCGAGCGAGGGTATAACAGCACCTCAGGTGCTCAGGAGCTATGCTCCACCGCGAGACCCTATAAAGAGGGTAGGCGGTTATACCGGGTTGGTGACTCCGGTTTGGGATGCCCTGTCCAAGAGTTTAATTTTCCCCTTAAACGGCCTATTCCCCTTTTTTAGTTGTGTGGAGGCCTCTTATTCAGCTTCTGGTGTTTTTCTATGGGGGCGCCTGGAAAATAGATTTATTTGAAATGTTTGTTTAAAATGTTTACTTTTCTGGTATGAATAGTTATAATGTAAACTTGTTGCAATCTTTTTTGCTGACAGACACTGGATTTTACCTCAGAGCTTAGGGGAGGATTTCTCCCCTCACGCTCTTCAGTGAGGGGGCGGGGCCGGGCCTTCGGTATGAGGCCGCAGCCCGTGCCCTTTAGGAGTTTGGAGCTGCTGGGCGGAGCCTTGCAGCGCGCGATCCACGCTGGCCACGCCCTCCTGCTGCGTCTCCCGCTCTGATCTGTGTTACCTCAGGCAGAGGACACAGTGTATTGGCGCCCAAAGACTCAGTGAGTGGCCCTGCGGCCGTTGCTTATCTGTACATATTTGCATATATATATGTATATATATAGGTATAATAGATATAGGTTTATATAGGGAGAACCTCTTACTATCTTTTTCTATGTTTTTCAGGCTGAACTGCCAGGAATTTTTTTTTAGGTTTCTCCTGGTCCTAGAGTACCTGGGTACTTTTGCTATTTATTACAAAACCTCCCACTTGGACAATATAAGGGCATCCCGGGTTGCTTAATAGCGTAATTCCCTCACTCATAGCGACTATTCAAGTTCACCTTATGGAGGCATCCCAAGATTCCGGGCTCCCCTCGGGACAATCCCGGCAGTGTATGGGTTGTGGGGTATCCCTAACAGGGGATGATTTTTTCCTATGTATATCATGTGCACAGCAGACTATTACACGGCAGTCCGGTCCCCAGGCATCTGGGTCAGCGCAGCCGGCTTCATCCTCTCCCCCTCCCACTTTGACCCGTGCCCCGTGTGAGATTTCCACGGGGGGGCAGTCACAATCTGATGTGTGTGCCAGGTTGGCCAGTATTGAAAAATTCATTTCCTCCACGGTTGCCAAGAAAGCACCGGCTAAGAGGAAGCATTTATCACCGGTTAATCATTTTGAATATGATGATGACGAGGACGGCCTGGATTGGTCAGATTATTCCCCTCTAGAAGAAGGGGAATTATTTGAGGATTCAGATATTTCTGATGATCAGCAATTTGTTGGTGCTGATTCCGATCGGAGCTCAGGGACTTCCTTGGATACTCCTAATGTTCTGACTCAGATGTTTGAGGTGCTTGCTATCTTGCCTCCGGCGGAGGTTCCTCAACAGCAAGGGGAGTTTTATGACGAATCCAAGCCGCGGTTGGAATTCCCTAATCAAAAGCATTTTGATAATATTATTTCTAAGGAATGGGAAAGGCCTGCCCGGCTCCCAGGCATTCCCCAAAGTTGGGATAAGAGGTATCCTTTTCCAGTGGATACGGTTAAGCGCTGGGCGTCTCCCCCCGAGGTGGACGCCCCTATTTTGGGGTTATCCAACTCAGCCGTATTGAACAACCCTGATTGTTCCTCTCTTAAGGATGGTGAGGATAAACGCATTGACCAGATGGCTTGTCATGGTTTTGCCAGTATTGGGGCAGCAATAAGGCCTGTTTGTGCCTCATCGCTGTTGGCGGTGGCTACGAGAAAGGTGGTCAGGCACTTGTTATCCTCCTCCGGTTTGAATCCGGACAGTGAGGAATTTCGTGAACTAAAACAATGTGAGGGGTTTTTGTCCTTCATGGTGGCCGCTTTGGATGATTCCTTGATGATGAGTAGTAGAGCCTCTGCTCTAATGGTTACTATCAGGCGTTCAATTTGGTTACGCCAGTGGGCGGCTGACTTTGGGTCAAAAAAGTCACTAACAGCTCTTCCCTTCGTTGGGTTACGGCTCTTTGGAGACAAGCTGGATGCCGTGGCCAAGGGGGGCAAACTACCTCAACGCAAGAAGCAACGTCGCCCCTTTCGAGGAGCGTCTTCCTTCACTCCTTCCTTTCGGGGATCTAGAGCAGGAAGAGGTTTCGCCTTCCCTTCTACAAGGGGAAATTCCTGGAATAAGGGCAGAGGACGTGCCCGTTCAGGATACAGTTGGGGCTCAAAACCCAAACCCGTGGCCAAGCCTGCTCAACAATGAGGGGGCGCCCTCACCCGTGCGGGTGGGGGGACGGCTACAGCACTTCTCCCAGGTCTGGAACCGAGAGGTCTCGGACAGGTGGATCAGGGAAGTGGTGTCTTCCGGCTACAAGCTGGAGTTCGAGTCCTACCCTCCCCCGCGTTTCCTCAGGTCTCGAGTGTCCCCGGAGGCACTGGCTGCGCAGAAGCTCCGGGCGGCAGTATCGAGTCTTCTGGAAATGGCAGTCATTTGCCCAGTTCCCTCATTAGACCGGGGTCAGGGTTTTTACTCAAATCTGTTCACGGTCCCCAAAAAGGATGGCTCCGTCCGGCCCATACTGGACCTAAAGATTCTCAACAAGTTCGTCAGACTGCGAAGGTTTCGCATGGAAACGTTGCGCTCGGCTATTCATTCTCTTCGTCAGGGGGACTTCATGACGTCCATAGACATTCAGGACGCTTACCTCCATGTTCCCATTTTTCCCGCACACCAGAGGTTTCTGAGGCTCGCGGTGGAGGATCGGCACTTTCAGTTTGTAGCTCTTCCCTTCGGTCTCACCACAGCTCCAAGAGTTTTCACCAAGGTGCTTGCTGGGGTGATGGCTCTCCTCAGAGCGCAGGGGATTCGCATTGTGCCATATCTGGACGATCTCCTCATCATGGCACCGTCATTCAGCCAGGCAGAATTGGACACCAGGACGGTAATATCCACTCTGGAGAGGTTCGGCTGGGTGATCAACTACCCCAAGTCCTCCCTACACCCGTCCATGACAGTATCCTTTCTGGGAATGTCTCTGGATACAGATCTGGCCAGAGTTTTCCTTCCTCAGTCCAAGGTTCTTCTGATTCAGGAGTTGGTTCGGTCGCTCATGTCCATGCCTCGACCGTCCATCCGTCTAGGGATGAGACTGGTGGGTTTGATGGTGGCCTCATTCGAGGCGGTTCCCTTTGCTCAGTTTCACACAAGGACACTTCAGCTCCATCTGTTATCGGTCTGGAACAGGTCTCCTCAGTCGCTGGATCATCTTTTTCAGATGTCTCCTCGGGTTCGCCGCTTGCTTCGGTGGTGGCTGAACTCAACCAACCTACTGAGGGGCAGATACTTTCGGACTCCTCAGTGGGAGATAGTCACTACGGATGCCAGCCTCTCAGGATGGGGGGGCTTTTGGAAGGATCTGCAAGTTCAGGGTTTGTGGAGTCCCCTGGAAGCTCACGAGTCTATCAATGTTCTGGAATTGAGGGCCATCAGGTTGGTTCTTTGTCATTTGACTCATCAACTGCGAGACTTGCCGGTCCAGGTCAGGTCGGACAATCGGACGGCGGTGGCCTACATCAATCACCAGGGAGGAACCCGCAGCAGGAATGCCCTCAAGGAAGTGTCTCTGATCCTGGACTGGGCAGAGAGACATGTCCCGTGTATCTCAGCAGTTTACATCCCAGGTGTGGAGAACACGGAGGTGGACTCTCTGAGCAGGATGTCAGCCCGCAAGGGGGAATGGTCTCTCAATCCCAGGGTCTTTCACTCAATTTGTCTCAGGTGGGGGTCACCGGCGGTGGACCTATTTGCCTCCCGTCACAATGACGAACTTCTGGCTTTTGTGTCTCTGGCGAAGGACCCACTGGCTCTCGCGACGGACGCCATGTCCCTGAACTGGAGGGATCTGGGGTTTCTGTACCTGTTCCCTCCGTTTCCCATGGTGGCCAGAGTAGTGCGCAAGCTTGCTCTGGAGAGAGCAACAGCAATTCTGGTAGCTCCAAGGTGGCCAAGACAGGTCTGGTTCGCAGCCGTGGTAAGGTTGGCAGAAGATCAGTTCGTTCTGCCCCTGCTGCCAGATCTGCTCACACAGGGTCATCTTCGTTACCCCAATTTACCAACGCTGGCTTTGACGGCGTGGCTGCTGAAACCTCCATCTTGAAGGAGGAAGGTCTTTCTGACGCTGTTATTCAGACTCTCATTCGTGCTAGAAAGAAGTCTTCTTCATCCGTGTACTATAGGACTTGGAGGTCTTATATTGATTGGTGTGAGGCTAGGGCCTTCCCTTGTAGGGAATTCTCTGTTTCTAGAATTTTGGAGTTCTTGCAACATGGTCTGGACTTAGGGCTCCAACTCAGTACTCTGAAGGGGCAGGTGTCTGCCCTGGCGGTATTTTTCCAAAAGTCTTTTGCACTACATCCTTTGGTTAAGACCTTTTTCCAGGGGGTTACGCATGTGCGGCCTCCTAGGAAGCCTTTGATTCCGGTTTGGGATTTGAATTTGGTTCTTTCTGCGCTACAGGGTCCCCCCTTTGAGCCCTTGCATGATAGTCCTTTGTCTTCCCTTACGCAGAAGGTGGCATTTTTGGTAGCTATCACTTCAGTTAGACGTGTTTCTGAGTTGGCGGCTCTGTCTATTCAAGCTCCATATTTTGAAAGACATCAGGATAAAGTGGTTTTCCGTTTTAAGACGGACTTTCTTCCTAAGGTGGTTTCGTCCTTTCATTTAAATCAGGATATTGTTCTGCCCTCTCTCTGTCCTAACCCCAGCAATGACAAGGAGAGGGTCCTGCATTCTTTGGATGTGGTTCGTGTTGTGAAGTATTATTTGGTGGTAACGTCTGCCTTTCGCAAGACTGATGCATTCTTCGTGGTGCCTTTTGGGCCCAAGAAGGGTCTAGCACCCACAAAGTCTACCATCAGCAGATGGATCCGTCAGGCCATTGTAGGGGCCTATTCTGCTAAGGGGAGAGATCCTCCCTTTCGTGTTACTGCTCATTCTACTCGTGCGGTTGGGGCCTCCTGGGCTTTTCAGCACCAGGCCTCTGTTGAGCAAGTTTGCAAGGCCGCTACCTGGTCTTCTGTACACACTTTTTCAAAGTTTTACAAGGTTGATGTGCGGGCCTCAGCGGATGCTGTTTTTGGCCGCAAAGTTCTGCAGGCTGCAGTAGTTTGAGTTGTGCTTTATACCTTTTTTGGATCCCCACCCTTTATGGACACTGCTATTGGATGTCCCACAGGTAATGAATATCTTGAAGCGGGGTGTGTGACATACTTAGAATAATACCATTTTGTGAATACTCACCTTGTAAAATGGGTATTGTAAGTATGTCACACACCCCGCTTCAACCCGCCCTTTGGATTCTGCATCCTTCATATGGTGAACTTTGCGTTGTTATGACTGATATTTGGCTCTTCCTGGTCCTTTACCTTACTGCTTTCTTTATACTGGGTAATGAGTGGGAGGTCCCAGGTACTTATGGACTGGGAGGGGCTTTCTTTTCTCCAATCATCTCTGCAGAAGCCCTCTACAGGACCATACTACCCACAGGTAATGAATATCTTGAAGCGGGGTGTGTGACATACTTACAATACCCATTTTACAAGGTGAGTATTCACAAAATGGTATTTTTATTAATACAATTGATTCAACTGATGAAGTAGTGGGGGTCTCCACTACGTAACGTGTCAGTGGGATTGGTGGACATCGGCTCCATTGATTATGGTGATACAATTTACTGATCCTTTTTTTTGATTAGTTCCCATGTAACCAGTGTTTCACTCGGGTATAGATTGTTGCACTCGAGTCCCTTCCTTTTCACATTATTCTTAAATATGTGTAATAGCTTTTCTTATGTGTAATAATAGGGTTTTCACATTGACATATATATATTAGATTAATGTTTATGAATTTAGCTTATGCTGGATTGCACAAATAACTTTACATGCACAGGTCACTTTCTCACGGGCAGGCTGATTCATCATTAGCGGCAGGTAGCGACAGATGAGCGTCTGTAGCGGCATTTTCAGAGCGCCCGCAAGTAGTCGCAGTGCTCGGCTGTGAGTCGACTCAATCGCTGTTCAGTAATGTTGAAAACATTGTGAGGAGTCGCTATTTGACCAGTACAGCGCTGTATGGGAGCGCAAGTTAGCGAGTGCTCATAGCGACCAACTCACACCATATTCAGCAAAAAAACAGCCTCACAAATCTCTGGTGCTGAAAAAATGCTTCTCTGAAGCCCAGAGCGCAGGAGGCGGCGTGATTAAAGTGTGTTTTCCAGCATCTATCCACTAGTAATAAAGCGAAAACATATGGAATTACATTGTAACCACATTGTAACATGAACACTTTAATGGCAGACCTGTAATGTCATTTCTGAAGTTTTAAAAAAAAAAACATAAAAATGTGAAAAAACATCTATTTCAATGTCAGAAGAGGTCACAGAATTATTTGTGATTTTTTGGCAAAAAAAAAAAACTGGTTTAAAGAGAAGAAAAGGTTCGTCCATTGAAATGTATTGGAGAGCGACAGGTAGCGAGAGGTCATACCTGGCGCTGTGCAAGGCTGAACGCCGGCGCTGTTCGCTGAGGCTGTGAAAATGATGAATCAGACGCTACATGGCGCTATCCCAGTCGCTAAACAGATTCTGCTTGATAAATGTGGAATTGCGTGCCGTGTCCGACGTTCACCAGCCGCTATCTGTCGCTACCTCTCATTAACCAGGCGCTACCTGACGCTATCCTTTCATAAATAAGGGCCTAATTGTATACTTGTATTGGTAAACCTATATATATATACTTTTTAGCACTTTATAACAGCACTTTTTTTCTAGATAAAATAACTGGCGTAGGGAACACTTATATTAATTGATATCTGTTATAAGGGGTCCGATATATCCATTTTTAATTGTGTTTTTTTAAACGTGTGTCTTATATGTTTGTTGGTATGCGCTCATTAGAATAATGATTTTATCTTAAAGTGGACCAACACCCAGGATTTTGACTATCCTGGGTGTTGGTCCACTTAGGTGGGGCACCCCGATCGGGGGTGCCCCACTGTCTGAAACCCCCCCGATCGCCGCAAAAACTCACCTCTCCCCGCTCCCACGTGACCTCGTCCGGCCAATGACAGCGCTCAGAGCAGCTCTGGTATGCGCGTCCAAAGCCGCTTGGACGCGAATACCAGAGCGCTGTCATTGGCTGCGTCTCTCGCTTCCCTCTAACAGGGAGCGCTCCTGCGCCGGCCATTCACAAAACGGCCGGCGCGGGAGCGCGCCCTGCTAGAGGGAAGCGAGAGACGCGGCCGCGTCTCGCGCATGCGCCGCTGGATCGCCGGTAAGGTGAGGATTGTGGGCCTCCTGGGGGGTTCCTCCCCGCGGGACATCCCGATTTCGGATGCCCCACGGGGAGGGATCTGATCGGTCCGGGAATCTTATAGATTTCCGGGCCGATCCCCCCTGGGTGTTGGTCCACTTTAAGTGTGCGGCATTTATATTAGGGGTGCGTTTTGGCTGTTCTGGGAGCTATATTTAGCATGACCAATTGATTCATTGATTTTATAATACACATACAAGCTATATATAGATAGTAAAGCACATTTATCAATACATATTTATATTAGCTTTTTATTTTTTTTATAGGATATGATTGTTCATCCCCCAAAGATCCGGGTTCATGTAAAGGATCTTTTCCCCGCTACTACTACTACCCAGTAACACATCAGTGCCTTCCCTTTCTCTATGGCGGCTGCGAGGGAAATGGCAACAGATATGTATCGGCACTGGCCTGTATGAAAGCCTGCATCATCCAGATAAGGTCTTACTTTAATGTTCTCTTCTTCCTCTTTACTGTTCATTTCTATTTGTATTTCTATGTGGAAGCATTTACGACTACACACGTTTTTTTTTTTTTTGCATTAGGAAGATTGTTTTAAAATAACAGGAGCAATATTCTCGACATTACTTAGGCCAAGTGAGTCATCGGAGGCAGAATTGCCCCCAAAGTTCATTGATTTCAATGGGTCTCTGAACCTAACCCAGAAGCAGGGTTGGGGGTTAGGGGACAGTTGTGGCCTAGAGGTAAGGGAGTGGTCTTGTAACTGGAAGGTGGCAGGTCCTGGGACATGACTGAAGTGCTCTTGAGCAAGACACCCCGGCTGCTCCCCGCAATTAGGGCAGAACATTGCTCCGGGAATGTATACACTCACTGCACGGATGGGTTAAATGTGGAGAAAGAATTCCGATGTGTGCGCAAGCATACAATGGCCATCTATACCCCAAAAAAGAGCACGCAGAACGAAGCCCCAATCCAGTCCCCGGTCGGCGGTGGGGTTTCTTTCAAATGGTCTACGGCTGGGTCCACAAAAAGATGGCTACCACTCCCGCGAACAAGGCCACAGAAAGATGGCCGCCACTACCATGAGTAAGGGCTTCCTAGTGCCAACTGGCAGGGTTATATTGTTGTAACTGTTACACCCTATCTCCTATCCACCCCTCAATGAGGGGGAGTGGCCTAATTTAAAATGGTCCCTCTTTTCCACCCTGAAAAGTTGGAAGGTATGTATTTATGAGATAAGAGGGGGGGTGACCAGGGGGAGCTATAGTGGAGTGGGTGCTCCTGTTGTATTTTTAATCCCCGTGGTGTAGAGGTGTGGCCTCTCGGGCACTATAAACTAAGTTTATGGGCGGGGAGCCCCTTCTGTTACCGAGGAGGTACCTTCCGGTTCACGTCTGCCACCAATAACGTTGTTGGTCGTGCAGCTGTAAAGCCCGGTGGCACCCCTAGGAAAAGGAGGGGGAGAAACCTCTAAGAGGCCGATTCATTAATAGCGCCAGGTAGCGACAGATGAGCGACTGTAGCGCGATTTTTTCAGCGCCAGCCAGTATTCGCTGTGCTTGGCCGGCGTTAGCTTGATGACAGCGACTCAGTCGGTGTGCGGTAATGTTGAATACGGGCTGGGGGGTCGCTGTTTCACAGGTCCAGCGTTGTATGTGAGCGCCTGACAACGAATGGCCAGAGCGAACGGCTAGCTTCATATTCATCAACAAATCACGCTCCGAATGTGCTGTCGCTGTCCATTCCTTGTTTAAACCCCAGAGCGCTGGCGGCGATGTGTATTAACTAGTTTTTAACCCCTAAACAACCATATTTTTGGAATGTAACATTATACATGTTTTTAGAATCATTTTGTAATATGAATACATTAATCTCAGACCTGTTGGATCAATTCTGCACAAATTTGTTTGAAATTTTTTTTTTACTTAAAAATAAATCCTAACATTGCAGAAGTGGTCTCCAAATTTTTGACATTAAAAAAAAAAAAAAAAAAAATAATACCAATTAATTATGATTAATTATAGATTGCTCCATTGAAATGCATTGGACATCGCCAGGGAGCGACAGCTCATACCTGGCGCTGTGAGGGAATTTGCAGCGGCGCTGTTCGGTCCAGGCGGCTTCATGATGAATGCCGCGCTAGCCGTCGCTCTCGCCGGCGCTAGCCTCATTTTGCTTGATAAATGCGTCATTGTGACCGCCGCCGGGCGTACTTGAGTCGGTAGTCGCCGTTAGCTGCCGCTACCTGGCGCTCGTCAGACACTACCTGGCGCTATCGCTTGATGAATAAGGGCATAAGTCACTCACTGGGAAATACCGATTACAATAAACATGTGCTATGTTATACCATAATACATTTCAAATTTATTTTTCTTACATTTGTACAAAAAGTATTCAAATCATACTTGTTCAAGAAAGGGTGAATCGTCTCTGCATTTAAGTACAGTTCTTTTGTGCAGTGACACTTTTTTTTGAATAGATACCCAACTTGGGTTCTGTATGCTCTTGGTTGTTCTGGGGCCTACTGTGCCCTCAGCCTGTAGCAAGTTGTATTCTACTTAGTCGTTATGTATTTATGAGGCCTCAGAATTCATTGCCTTTTGCCCGGGGGGTAAAAAGTACATTAGAATATTACAATACAATATAGTTTTGCCTCTTCTCTTCTTCTTTTATCAGCATCATCAGTATCTCCATGTCTTCCATGACATCAGTAATTTATGCCGTTACCGCCATTGAGTTTTGTCTTTGTTTTCTTACTGCAGTTCCGTTGATATTAAGCTTAAGGAGTGAGGTTCTCTGGAAGCGTTGCCCTCGAACTTTGAAACAGGAGCTACAAGAGCAACATTTTGCAAAGGAAGTGGTTGGATCGTGGAAATTGGGGACCATCATTTGATTGTGCTCTGATTTATTTCTTGATACTTTGAAGCTTCTGCATAACGTCACCGCACGCCAACGCTGTCTAAATTCTGACCCGCTAATAAACGAAATACATGAAAATAAACATTTTGAATGTTCTGAATAACGAAAATGTGTTAAGTGAATGTTATAAATTTATGATGACTGGAGATGAGTGAACTGAATAATTTGAATCAGAGCTCGGGCTGAACTTTTGAAAAAATCTGGTTTGGCACGCTCCCTGCCAGATCCTTCACATGAACTGTTGGTTTTCATTGGCTATTACACTTGGGCCCTTATTTAACAAGGGATAGCGCCAGGTAGCGAATGGTGAGCGAACGGTAATGACGCTCACCGCCACGAGAACGCCGGCTCCCCTCCGCAATCACACATTTATCAAGCCGGTCCTGCTTAGCGACTGACAGAGCGCCAGATAGCGAATCATTCATCATTATTCCAGTCTCACCCCACAGCGCCAGCGAGCGACCTTGAACAGCGACAGGTATGATCTCTCGCTAATGAACAAAAGGGGGTGGGAGCAGCTCAATCCCTCTTATTTATACGAGATTGTTCCTTCATACAAGATTATTCTTATTATATAACCCCTTATCATCCAAAATCATTATATATCCTCTTATCATCCAAAATTATTATTATTATATATCCTCTTATCATACAAAAATATCATTATTATAATTCAGGGCCTGGGAACTAACCCAGTTTAACCCTCTCATCATCAATCTCATCTGATTATTCAGCACCAAACATGTCTAGCTGATCTCTCGCTACCTGGCGCTCTCCAATGCATTTCAATGGAACAATCTTTAAATATTCTTAATTAATTGCTATTAATGTTTTTATTTTTATTTTTTTTTTTAAATGTCAAAAATTCACACAGCCTGCGCTGTGAAAGTAACGCTACTGTCGCTCATCTGTCGCTACCTGGCGCTATTAATGAATCGGCCTCCCGGATTCGGGTACCAGAATGTGGCAATTGCAAAGGAAGCAGGGGTTACAGATAATGCAATGCAGCTGGCCAATCCGCTCCTAACCCTCCACAAGCCACCCACTAGCCATCCCCCTTTGATGTTGCACATGCCCTGCCAGTATAAAATGCCATGCCCGCGCACATGGGTGCCATCGCTGTCCATTGCTTCATGCACCTGCTCGAGTGGCGCTGCGAGCCTCCAGCTTCAACCGCATCCCCAGTTCCCTGGCTTGTGTGGGTGCACATGCGTACACAAGAGACGTATGCCTCTCATTGGCGCTGCAGATAGCACACTTGCCGGAGGCTGATTTAAATGGGCCAATGAGCCCTATTGCTACTCATGGGGCTGATTGCCCACTTGGTTCACAGAAGGGACTGGAAGGGCTGTGTAGGTGTGAGAAGGGATGGGGATGGTTGTGGAAGGGCAGAGAGCAGGGTGTTGGGGTAATTCCCTGGGGTATCCTCCTGTACCCCTGCCTGTTGAGCGTCTGCCTCTGAGAAATCCCTGCGTAGCCGGGCTAGGAACTCATATGATGCGCGAAGGGAAAGCGAATACAACAGCTTTCATCATACAAGTTCAGTTTAATGAAGAGAAGCTTACAATCTTATACCCTGCAGCGCGCAGCCAGTGCCCTCACCTTTCCAAAACGGGGAGGCCGATTCATTAATAGCGCCAGGTAGCGACAGATGAGCAACAGTAGCGTTATTTTCACAGCGCACGCTAGTATTCGCTGTGCTTGGCCGTTGTTCGGCTGTTGACAGCGACTCAGCCGGTGTGCGGTAATGTTGAATACGGGGTTATGAGTCGCTGTTTGACAGGTTCCGCGCTGTATGGGAGCGCATGACAGCGAATGGCCATAGCGAACGGCTCCCAGCATATTCATTAACAAATCACGCTCAAAAAATTCTCGCGCTGTGAAATGCTTGTTTAAACCCCAGAGCGCTGGCGGCGATGGGTTAAAAGTAGTTTTTTAACCCCCGAACAACCATATTTAAAAAAAACAAAAAAAAACAAACATGTTTTTCAAAACATTTTGTAATATGAATACATTAATATCAGACCTGTAATATCAATTCTGCACAATTTTTTTTTTATTTTTTTTTTTTTAGCTTAAAAAAAATATCTAACATTGCAGAAGTGGTCACAGAATTTTTGACATTTAAAAAAAAAAAAAAACATTAATAGCAATTAATTATGAATATTTAAAGATTGTTCCATTGAAATGCATTGGAGAGCGCCAGGTAGCGAGAGGTCATACCTGTCGCTGTTCAAGGTCGCTCGCTGGCGCTGTGGGGTGAGGCTGGATTAATGATGAATGATTCGCTATCTGGCGCTCTGTCAGTCGCTAAGCAGGATCGGCTTGATAAATGTGTGATTGCGGAGGGGAGCCGGCGTACTCGTGGCGGTGACCGTCGTTACCGTTCGCTCACCATTCGCTACCTGGCGCTATCCCTTGTTAAATAAGGGCCAAAATCTCACACAGGACACAGCAACACTTCTTAAAGTGGACCAACACCCAGGATTTTGACTATCCTGGGTTTTGGTCCACTTCAGGGGGGCACCCCGATTAGGGGTGTCCCGCTGCGTAAAACCCCCCAGAACCCCGAAAAACTCACCTCACCACGCTCCCACGTAGCCACGGACAAGCGGCGGACAAGACAGTGCGCCCGCCGCCGCCTCCCGCACGTCGCTCTGACAGGGCGCGCGCCCGCGCCGGCCATTCACGAACGGCCGGCGCGGGCGCGCGCACGTCTAGAGGAGTGCGCGGGAGGCGGCGGCGGCTAGTTTTTTTGGGATGAGGTGAGTTTTTTGGGGATTTTGGGGGGGGGTCCCTCACCGCGGGACATCCGAGATCGGGATGTCCCGCGGTGAGGGACCCCCCCCCAAAATGATGTCCCCGGTGAGGGAGGTGATCGGCCCGGGAATCTTATAGATTCATCGTGACCTAATAACAAAAAGCATTTCTTCTATTTTACGATAAATGAATGTCTTAAAGCATAACTCTCAACCTCTATTCTAGGTTTAAGTAAGCCTTGGCATATATTGGGTTAAATTCCCCTCCCCTCCCCCCGCACAGGGGCCGACTGGCCATAGGTAGACCCGGGACAATGCCCAGTGGGCTGCACTGCTTTAGCACCAGTTGGGCTGCTGCTGTTTTAAACACCCACATTCAATCCCTGCCACCAGGGCCGGCTCCAGGTTTGTGGGGGCCCTTGGGCAAGAGAAACTTAGTGGGCCCCAAAGTAGTGAGTCACATGATGTCACCTTTCAGGCCCGTGCCACAAATGGGTCATCCCCTGCTGCTGATTGCCCTCCGGTCCTTGCCAGCTGTCACCTGGTTCTCGCCACCTTCCAAGCTTCCATCAATTGCCCCCCCCATTCCAGGCCACCTTCCCAATTTTTGCTGATCATTCCCTGTTGCTGAGGCCAACCATGAGCAGCTCTGCTTACAACACCCGGAATTCGGTGGTTCGGGTCCGCTGTAAAATAATACCATGGCCAAGTGTGAGCCTGAGTGGGCCCCTGAAGATTCCAGGCAATTGCCCAGGTTTGCCCTGTGCTGGCGCCGGCCCTGCCTGCCACCATAGTCTCCCTCTCAGCCCCCTGTACCCACAAGCCAAGGAGCCCCAGCCCTCAATGCTATAACCCCGGCATCATGGTGGGGGGGGGGGGGGGGACCTCTGCAGGGATGTCTCAGGCCAGCCAGGGGCTTCTAAAATCCAGGGTTGATTTTTGGCCCCAGTCTGCCACTGGTGGAGAGGGTTGGGGAGGGGTGGGGAGCGATGGGACGCCCTTCCCCATACAGTTTGACACTCTTCAACCCTTGAAACTTACAAAAGCACCCTCAAAACCCATCTATTTAGACAGTCTTACCACGTGGCCTAACCAAACCCCCCTTACAGTCCTGTCACCCTTTAGAGCAACAGGTATATTAGATTCCAGGGCTGGCTGTGCAGGGTTTTATTCCACTTGAACAAGATCAACAAAAACTCATTCCGTTCTGATGATGTCTGACATGTGATGTAGGTTATTTCCTGCACCCAGGGCCAGCGCATGTGTTTTGTGTAACATTAATGCCTTCAGGGGTTTAGAGATATGTTTCCTTATTCTAGAGCAGGGGTACTCAAATACTTTCAGTGGAGGTCCACTTACCAGGGTCTGCCGTGGGATGAAGGTCCGACCTGCACACCGACAGTAAAGAACCCTGGTCCCCTAGCAATAAGGCCAATTTGGTGTGAGGGAGTCGGGGGGGGGGGGGGGGGGGGTAAGTAAGAGTGCATGTCACGGGCTGGGAGAAGGGTTAGGGGAGGGTGCAGATCAGCTGCTGGGGGGGTAGGTGAGGGTCAGTGGATGTGTAGAAGGGTTAGGTGAGGGGTGCAAGTCAGCAGCTGGGAAGGAGGAGGTAGGTGGGGTGCAGGTCAGTGGCTGGAAAGGAGAGGGTAGGTGGGGGTGCAGGTCAGTGGCTGGAAAGGAGGGGGTAGGTGGGGGTGCAGGTCAGTGGCTGGAAAGGAGGGGGTAGGTGGGGGTGCAGGTCAGTGGCTGGGAAGGAGGGGGTAGGTGGGGGTGCAGGTCAGTGGCTGGGAAGGAGGGGGTAGGTGGGGGTGCAGGTCAGTGGCTGGAAAGGAGGGGGTAGGTGGGGGTGCAGGTCAGTGGCTGGGAAGGAGGAGGTAGGTGGGGGTGCAGGTCAGTGGCTGGGAAGGAGGGGGTAGGTGGGGGTGCAGGTCAGTGGCTGGAAAGGAGGGGGTAGGTGGGGGTGCAGGTCAGTGGCTGGGAAGGAGGGGGTAGGTGGGGGTGCAGGTCAGTGGCTGGGAAGGAGGGGGTAGGTGGGGGTGCAGGTCAGTGGCTGGGAAGGAGGGGGTAGGTGGGGGTGCAGGTCAGTGGCTGGAAAGGAGGGGGTAGGTGGGGGTGCAGGTCAGTGGCTGGGAAGGAGGAGGTAGGTGGGGGTGCAGGTCAGTGGCTGGGAAGGAGGGGGTAGGTGGGGGTGCAGGTCAGTAGCTGGGAAGGAGGGGGTAGGTGGGGGTGCAGGTCAGTGGCTGGGAAGGAGGAGGTAGGTGGGGGTGCAGGTCAGTGGCTGGGAAGGAGGGGGTAGGTGGGGGTGCAGGTCAGTGGCTGGGAAGGAGGGGGTAGGTGGGGGTGCAGGTCAGTGGCTGGAAAGGAGGGGGTAGGTGGGGGTGCAGGTCAGTGGCTGGGAAGGAGGGGGTAGGTGGGGGTGCAGGTCAGTGGCTGGAAAGGAGGGGGTAGGTGGGGGTGCAGGTCAGTGGCTGGAAAGGAGGGGGTAGGTGGGGGTGCAGGTCAGTAGCTGGCTGACGCAGTATGCCTCTCAGCCGGGGTTGCAGCTGTGGCCTGCCCACCTGCCGTGGGATCAATTGGGGATCCCTGGGGATGCACAGAGTCTCAGAGACAGGCCTAGGTCCTGATTTGGGATGCCCCAGGGATGAGGAATTATGCCTTCCTGGGAGGCTGACTTTTCTATTGAAGGTGGAGCAAAAGTTTTAAAACAGCACGGGCCTGTCCGGCACAGGAAGGGTCATTGCTCAGGTCTCCCTTCCCAGCATGTTGTTGGCTGAAAAGCTTGCACTCTACACAGCATGGGGTCAGGCCCTTATAGGAACTGTCGGCCAATGAAGTTTGAGAACCCGCTCTGTTGCTGGAGGATTAGGGAAATCACCCGATGCAGATGAACCATGTAAATGTGGGCATTATGCCCCAATTTGGGCTTCCTAGTTTTCTATTTACAGGGGTATCCCAAATATGGATGTCATAAGAGGGGTATGCCAAATATGGATGTCATAAGAGGGGTATCCCAAATGGATGTCCAAGGGAAAGGGACATAATTCATGTTTGGAGGTCCTCTTTAATAATTAAAGGTCCTCCTATTCCTGGTGTCAGCTGATCTCAGTACAGGCTCCATTTTAAGGAGTGACCAGGCCGGTGACAGGTCCTCTTTACTCCAACACTGAATGTCAGCGCAGGGTTAGGTGAGTAGCAGACAGTACCGGGGGCAGCTGGACGATTAGTTGCCCCAGTTATTATACCCCACCCGGTGTTACCTGCACAGCGTCCCAGAGCGGAGATGCAGCCGTACACAGGGCAGCGCCATGACACCGGAGACCCGAACGGTACCAATGCTCCGGCAGAGGAGGGGGAGAAAGAGCGCCGTGCACTGCTAACCCCGCCCCCAGCTCAGTGTAGCCGCCGGGCCGCGGAAACCCCTCTACCTATTCATTCTTCCAGCACACCCCTCCTCCAGGCAAGGGTTTGGTACATTCCACTTCCACTGTTACCACACGTGCAGCCAAATGTCCTTGCCGGCAAAAGCGTTGAGCTTCTCCTCCCGCGCCTCCTTCCTCCTCCCGCGCCTCTTCGTCTCCACTCCTCTCCCCCCCCGCGCCTACGAGGCCCAAGCCGCTTCCACCTTCCCCGGCCTGGCCACGCCCATGTGCCCGCCCCCAGCTCTGACAGCCCCGGCCGGCAATTGTCACCGGCCCCGCCGGATCCCGGGCTGGGCAGCGGTCCGGACAAATGGCGTCTGCGGTCCAGATTCGGACCGCGGTCCGCCATTTGAGTACCCCTGTTCTAGAGCCTTATTTAAGAAGCGTCAGCGCCATTCTTTGGCCTCAGTGGCGCTCAGCGTGCGATTTAAAGTGGACCAAAGCACAGGACTTTCACTGGGTTTTGGTTCTTGCCACCAGAGCACCCCGATCGAGGATTCCCCAACTGTGTGAAACTCCCCAGGTTGCCCAAACAAACTCACCTCTTCCTACGGCGCATGCGCAGCCTCTCGTCCAATCAGTCGCATCCCCCGTTACCCTCTAACAAGGAGCGTGCCTGTGCCGGCCAATCACAAATGCCTGACGCAAGCATATGCCCTGCTAGAGGGATAGAGGGGATGTAGCTGCTGTTCGCGCATGCACCGTTGGACCGGGAAAGAAGGTGACTTTCTGGGTGACCTGGGGGGTTTCACGCAGCGGGGCATCCCAACTCTTATAGATTCCTAGGCCAATCTTCGTGTGTTTTGGTCCACTTTAAGAAATAAAAAACAGGCTGCAGCACTGCGGCACCAGATATACAGGGGCCAGCGCCGCTCCTCCTGGGCTGGTATGGCCGCCGCAGGCAAAGATACAAAGCAACGTACCCCGGGTTCATGCGCTTCACTTAAATGGGCGGGCGCGAGCGTGCGCGATTCCGGGTGAATGCTGCCCTGTGTTTTACTTTTAAGATGACGGCGCCCAGGATGCAGTGCTCCTCCGGTGCGGGACCCTGGATATGTTAAGGGTTATTTTTTTCGTTGTAACCCCCCCCCCCCGCCCTGTCCTGCCAGGGATAGAGTGGCAGGACAGGGGCGTGGTCATATTGTGACTGGAATTCCACTTTAAAGCTGATTGCCCCTCTTTTTTCTTGCACCTTATTGTGAGACAAAAGCTGGCGCTGCCCAATGATCTCAAAGCATTTAAACTGGACCTTCACCATATTCAGAGTGAAGGACCGCTTTAAGTTTCTGGGTGACCAGGAGGGTTTCACACAGTGGGGCATCCCGATTTTGGATGCCCGGGGGGGAGGGAATCAATGAGCCCAGGGAATCTTCCTAGGCCAATCTCCGTGGGTTTTGGTCTACTTTAAGAACTAAAAAACAGACTGTGGCATAGCGGCATAGGTCGCAGCGCCGGGCGCTCTTGTATAAGCTGCGCCAGTTGTAGAGCACAATGGGCAGAACTGGATTGCAGTGTTTAATGCTTCTAATTAATATTACACACATTTATTTGTACAGAACTTGCATTGGGACTTGTCAGTAATGGAAACGCAGGACCCAGATGTTACCAAATGGATTTTTTGGGGGGTATTAATATTGGTTTTAATGGCTTTTTTTGCTTAACAATGTGTCATGTGGAGGCTGATTCATTTCTAGCGCCAGGTATTGCCAGATGAGCGTCTGTATAGCGGCGCTTAGAGCGACCACTAGTAGACGCTGTAAGCGGGTATCGGGCCCTGTAACAGAGCGTCTCGGTCGCTGTAGTAACCTGGCCGGCATTGATGAATGTGATGTGTGTTGGACGCTCTAACACCAGTACAGCGCTGCAGCGATCGAGAGGTAGCGCCAGCTTAGTGCGTCCGGCACTCGGCGCTCCACAACATACTTAACAAAACACTAGACAAACACACAGCGTCGGCGCTCTAAAGCTGGGCGCTGTAATTAAAGTCTGTTTTTGAACACATATCCACCTGTAACAAAGTGAAAACACATGGAATTACATTGTTATAACACTGGGACATTAACACTTTAGTGTCAGACCTGTAATGACAATTCTGCATAAAAATATTAAAAGTCAAAAAAGTTTCTAAAAGTGTTTGTTTGCAGCCAGGAGACGTCACACAATGATTGGAGCAAAAAAAAAAAAAAATGTCAAACACGCTGTTTAAACACAAGCAAATGAACGGCCATTGAAATGTATGGGAGAGCGACAGTGAGCGAAAAGTAATACCTGGCGCTCTGGAAGCTAGATTGCCGGCGCAATACGCTAAGCCGCCTGTAATAATACATGTGACGCTACATGGCGCTGTTAGAGGCGCTCACCAGAATCACCTTCATAAATGTGGTTTTGTGTACAGCGCCCGACGTTCACCAGACGCTGCCTGCCGCTACGAGGCGCTACCTTAGAGAACAACAACTAAAACGCAGCCTAAACGCACTGTAACGCTTGTCCCCAGCAGTGATTTCTTGTAACTGTAATGATGAAACGCCGACCAGCGCCGGAAAAATACAGCGCCAAAGATTTCAAGGCGGGAAAAAGTCATAAATATGCGGAGGAGCCCCGGAATAACGGCGGTACAAAGCGGCGCCCACTGGCGCTGGAATAATCAGCCAGCGGGTACAACGGGAGCTGACATAGGCCGACCAATGCCTAATGTAACAATCTAAACTAATTAGTAGCGTTCTGCACAGCGCCAATGTAGTGCACAGCATAGCGCCGGAGAAGACGGGAATGGCGGCACTCCGATATAGCCACAATAATGATGCAAAAAGGCGCACATCATAAATATCGCCCATAGTGGTTTTGGAATCTTGCGTCTTCAGTTTATTGAGTTAACCAATAAATAGTATTCCTATAAATCTGGCTACTGTATTGAAATTGTAATATTATGCTGTTACATGGGACTCACATACCTCATTGGTTTCTATTAGGAGCAGTATGATTAAGGGTCTTTTACGGCCTGAAACGCGTTACAGGGTCCCCGCTGTGGGACACATTTGGATCTGGGTCCTTTCCTTTGATTTTTGACACGGGGAGGCCGATTCATCAATAGCGCCAGGTAGCGACAGATGAGCGACTGTAGCGTGATTTTTTCAGCGCCAGCCAGTATTCGCTGTGCTTGGCCGGCATTAGCTTGATGACAGCGACTCAGTCGGTGTGCGGTAATGTTGAATACGGGCTGGGGGGGTCGCTGTTTCACAGGTCCAGCGTTGTATGTGAGCGCCTGACAACGAATGGCCAGAGCGAACGGCTAGCTTCATATTCATCAAAAAATCACGCTCCGAATGTGCTGTCGCTGTCCATTCCTTGTTTAAACCCCAGAGCGCTGGCGGCGATCTGTATTAACTAGTTTTTAACCCCTAAACAACCATATTTTTTGAATGTAACATTATACATGTTTTTAGAATCATTTTGTTATATGAATACATTAATCTCAGACCTGTTAGATCAATTCTGCACATATTTTTTTTTTTTTACTTAAAAATAAATCCTAACATTGCAGAAGTGTTCTCCGATTTTTTGACATTAAAAAAATTAAAAAAAAAAATTATTACCAATTAATCATGAGTTATTATAGATTGCTCCATTGAAATGCATTGGACATCGCCAGGGAGCGACAGCTCATACCTGGCGCTGTGAGGGAATTTGCAGCGGCGCTGTTCGGTCCAAGCGGCTTCATGATGAATGCCGCGCTAGCCGTCGCTCTCGCCGGCGCTAGCCTCATTTTGCTTGATAAATGCGTCATTGTGACCGCCGCCGGGCGTACTTGAGTCAGTAGTCGCCGTTAGCTGCCGCTACCTGGCGCTCGTCAGACACTACCTGGCGCTATCGCTTGATGAATAAGGGCATTGGTTTTTGGATATTTTCTGTTTTGGGCAATATTTTAAAAAGGATCAATAAAAGTAATTTATTTAAGACAAGCAAGATTTATACTTTCTATTAGGAGCCGCACAGATCACTTTATGGGATTCCCAATACTTCATTGTGTATTGTGCACCATGTCTGACCCGTGTTAGTGCCCCCCCCCCCCCCCCCCCTCCAGCCAGCAGAGGGTCTTCATATGTAACAAGAGGCCGGTGCCATTGTGTTGGATGGAGCCGGTGTAAATAGATGCAGATAAGGTGATTCAGCGAAAGACAATAGTGCAAATACCTGACCCGCCTCCCGCTACTGACAAACATTTATCTGACCAAATACAAAAGATTGAAGAAGTCTCAACAAACAAACTCATCCGAATCTGATTACAGAAGAGGAGACCCCTCCCATATTATTCAGTATAAAGTGACACAGACACCGGGCTCAGGGCACATTGCAGGACAGAGAACGCTCACCTACCTACACCACCGACTGCTCCACCCTGAATCAGCCATGAGGACCTCCATACTGCTCGCTGTTATCACCTCCAGCCTCTTCCTGTCACTCATCTCTCCCGCTCAAGGTAAGAGATAGATAGATAGATAGATAGATAGATAGATAGATAGATAGATATGAGATAGATAGATATGAGATAGATAGATAGATAGATAGATAGATAGATAGATAGATAGATAGATAGATAGATATGAGATATATAGATAAATAGACAGACAGATAGATTTCACCATTACCTGATATTGTCGTATCTTTCATGTCTAAGGTTTTCAGTGTCTTTTATGACATTTTATCTAACGTTATTGTTTTGTTTTAGGCAGTGATTGTGTATCGCGCCCAGACCCAGGCAACTGTATATTCTACACCACGCGCTATTTCTACAATAAATACTCTAAAAATTGTGAACCATTCAAATATGGCCAATGCCAAGGAAATGGCAATAACTACAGGCGTTTAGAGGACTGCAGGCAGGCCTGTGGAGGCCTGAGGTATAATAAGGTATAATTTTATTATAATTGTATTTATTGTTTATAATATTTTATTTCATAAGAGAAATCCCTTCACCTGTCCCGACCATGAGCCATCCGCTCATCTTCCTGATATCTAAGCCAGGATCCTCATCATATTTTCCTATGCTGCTCAATTTTTTCAATTACCCAGACCCAGTTAGCTTGGTTTAAAGTAGACTAAAACCCAGGATTTTGACTATTCTAGGTTTTGGTCCTTTCCCCCGGGGCACCCCGATCGGGGATGCCCCACTGTGGGAAACCCCCCAGGACGCTGAGACCAGCTCACATCTTCCCAGTCCCAGTCCCTTTTCTGACCGGATTTCCGCTTTAAGAAAGTGGATCCACGAGACTCTGCTCCTTAGACGAGCCTAGACGAGATCTCGGCAGCGCAGGCGAGTGCGCTGATTGGACGGGAGGCCGCACATAGGAAAGGGTGAGTTGAAGTGGGCGGCCTGGGGGGTTTCACACAGCGGGGCATCCCACATCGGGGTGCAATCTCCACCCTGCTCCATGCTGCACCCCCATCTCCACCCTGCTTCATGCTGCACCCCATCTCCACTGGTTTCATGCTGCTCCCCAACTCAACCCTGCTCCATGCTGCACCCCCATCTCCACCCTGCTTCATGCTGCACCCCCATCTCCACCCTGCTCCATGCTGCACCCACATCTCCACCCTGCTTCATGCTGCACCCCCATCTCCACCCTGCTCCATGCTGCACCCTATCTCTGCCCTGCTCCATGCTGCACCCCCATCTCCACCCTGCTCCATGCTGCACCCTATCTCTGCCCTGCTCCATGCTGCACCCCCATCTCCACCCTGCTCCATGCTGCACCCCCATCTCTGCCCTGCTCCATGCTGCACCCCCATCTCCACCCTGCTCCATGCTGCACCCCCATCTCCACCCTGCTCCATGCTGCACCCCCATCTCTGCCCTGCTCCATGCTGCACCCCATCTCCACCCTGCTCCATGCTGCACCCCATCTCCACCCTGCTCCATGCCGCACCCCCATCTCCACCCTGCTCCATGCTGCACCCCCATCTCCACCCTGCTCCATGCTGCACCCTATCTCTGCCCTGCTCCATGCTGCACCCCCATCTCCACCCTGCTCCATGCTGCACCCTATCTCTGCCCTGCTCCATGCTGCACCCCCATCTCCACCCTGCTCCATGCTGCACCCCCATCTCTGCCCTGCTCCATGCTGCACCCCCATCTCCACCCTGCTCCATGCTGCACCCCCATCTCCACCCTGCTCCATGCTGCACCCCCATCTCTGCCCTGCTCCATGCTGCACCCCATCTCCACCCTGCTCCATGCTGCCCCCATCTCTGCCCTGCTCCATGCTGCACCCCCATCTCCACCCTGCTCCATGCTGCACCCCCATCTCCACCCTGCTCCATGCTGCACCCCCATCTCCACCCTGCTCCATGCTGCACCCTATCTCTGCCCTGCTCCATGCTGCACCCCCATCTCCACCCTGCTCCATGCTGCACCCCCATCTCTGCCCTGCTCCATGCTGCACCCCCATCTCCACCCTGCTCCATGCTGCACCCCCATCTCCACCCTGCTCCATGCTGCACCCCCATCTCTGCCCTGCTCCATGCTGCACCCCATCTCCACCCTGCTCCATGCTGCACCCCCATCTCCACCCTGCTCCATGCTGCACCCCCATCTCCACCCTGCTCCATGCTGCACCCCCATCTCCACCCTGCTCCATGCTGCACCCCCATCTCCACCCTGCTCCATGCTGCACCCCCATCTCTGCCCTGCTCCATGCTGCACCCCCATCTCCACCCTGCTTCATGCTGCACCCCATCTCTGCCCTGCTCCATGCTGCACCCCATCTCCACCCTGCTCCATGCTGCACCCCATCTCCACCCTGCTCCATGCTGCACCCCATCTCCACTGGCTTCATGTTGCACCCCCATCTCCACCCTGCTCCATGCTGCACCCCCATCTCCACCCTGCTCCATGCTGCACCCCCATCTCCACCCTGCTTCATGCTGCACCCCATCTCCACCCTGCTCCATGCTGCACCCCATCTCCACTGGCTTCATGCTGCACCCCCATCTCCACCCTGCTCCATGCTGCACCCCCATCTCCACCCTGCTCCATGCTGCACCCCATCTCCACCCTGCTTCATGCTGCACCCCATCTCCACCCTGCTCCATGCTGCACCCCATCTCCACTGGCTTCATGCTGCACCCCCATCTCCACCCTGCTCCATGCTGCACCCCCATCTCCACCCTGCTCCATGCTGCACCCCCATCTCCACCCTGCTCCATGCTGCACCCCCATCTCCACCCTGCTCCATGCTGCACCCACATCTCCACCCTGCTTCATGCTGCACCCCCATCTCCACCCTGCTCCATGCTGCACCCCCATCTCCACCCTGCTCCATGCTGCACCCTATCTCTGCCCTGCTCCATGCTGCACCCCCATCTCCACCCTGCTCCATGCTGCACCCTATCTCTGCCCTGCTCCATGCTGCACCCCCATCTCCACCCTGCTCCATGCTGCACCCCCATCTCTGCCCTGCTCCATGCTGCACCCCCATCTCCACCCTGCTCCATGCTGCACCCCCATCTCCACCCTGCTCCATGCTGCACCCCCATCTCCACCCTGCTCCATGCTGCACCCCCATCTCTGCCCTGCTCCATGCTGCACCCCCATCTCCACCCTGCTCCATGCTGCACCCCCATCTCCACCCTGCTCCATGCTGCACCCCCATCTCCACCCTGCTCCATGCTGCACCCCCATCTCCACCCTGCTTCATGCTGCACCCCATCTCTGCCCTGCTCCATGCTGCACCCCCATCTCCACCCTGCTTCATGCTGCACCCCATCTCTGCCCTGCTCCATGCTGCACTCTCATCTCCACCCTGCTCCATGCTGCACCCCATCTCCACTGGCTTCATGCTGCACCCCCATCTCCACCCTGCTCCATGCTGCACCCCCATCTCCACCCTGCTCCATGCTGCACCCCCATCTCCACCCTGCTCCATGCTGCACCCCCATCTCCACCCTGCTCCATGCTGCAC
This sequence comes from Gastrophryne carolinensis, assembly GCA_027917425.1. Classification (NCBI taxonomy): domain Eukaryota; kingdom Metazoa; phylum Chordata; class Amphibia; order Anura; family Microhylidae; genus Gastrophryne; species Gastrophryne carolinensis. The sequence goes on along the minus strand of CM051239.1, from coordinate 9,635,599 downwards.
CCCCATCTCCACCCTGCTCCATGCTGCACCCACATCTCCACCCTGCTTCATGCTGCACCCCCATCTCCACCCTGCTCCATGCTGCACCCCCATCTCCACCCTGCTCCATGCTGCACCCTATCTCTGCCCTGCTCCATGCTGCACCCCCATCTCCACCCTGCTCCATGCTGCACCCTATCTCTGCCCTGCTCCATGCTGCACCCCCATCTCCACCCTGCTCCATGCTGCACCCCCATCTCTACCCTGCTCCATGCTGCACCCCCATCTCCACCCTGCTCCATGCTGCACCCCCATCTCTGCCCTGCTCCATGCTGCACCCCATCTCCACCCTGCTCCATGCTGCACCCCCATCTCCACCCTGCTCCATGCTGCACCCCCATCTCCACCCTGCTCCATGCTGCACCCCCATCTCCACCCTGCTCCATGCTGCACCCCCATCTCCACCCTGCTTCATGCTGCACCCCATCTCTGCCCTGCTCCATGCTGCACCCCCATCTCCACCCTGCTTCATGCTGCACCCCATCTCTGCCCTGCTCCATGCTGCACTCTCATCTCCACCCTGCTCCATGCTGCACCCCATCTCCACTGGCTTCATGCTGCACCCCCATCTCCACCCTGCTCCATGCTGCACCCCCATCTCCACCCGGCTTCATGCTGCACCCCCATCTCCACCCTGCTCCATGCTGCACCCCCATCTCCACCCTGCTCCATGCTGCACCCCCATCTCCACCCTGCTCCATGCTGCACCCCCATCTCCACCCGGCTTCATGCTGCTCCCCAACTCAACCCTGCTCCATGCTGCACCCCCATCTCCACCCTGCTCCATGCTGCACCCCCATCTCCACCCTGCTCCATGCTGCACCCCCATCTCCACTCTGCTCCATGCTGCACCCCCATCTCCACCCTGCTCCATGCTGCACCCCCATCTCCACCCTGCTCCATGCTGCACCCCCATCTCCACCCTGCTCCATGCTGCACCCCCATCTCCACCCTGCTCCATGCGGCACCCCCATCTCCACCCTGCTCCATGCTGCACCCCCATCTCCACCCTGCTCCATGCTGCACCCCCATCTCTGCCCTGCTCCATGCTGCACCCCCATCTCCACCCGGCTTCATGCTGCTCCCCAACTCAACCCTGCTCCATGCTGCACTCTCATCTCCACCCTGCTCCATGCTGTACCCCCATCTCCACCCTGCTCCATGCTGCACCCCCATCTCCACCCTGATCCATGCTGCACCCCCATCTCCACCCTGCTCCATGCTGCACCCCATCTCTGCCCTGCTCCATGCTGTACCCCCATCTCCACCCTGCTCCATGCTGCACCCCCATCTCCACCCTGATCCATGCTGCACCCCCATCTCCACCCTGATCCATGCTGCACCCCCATCTCCACCCTGCTCCATGCTGCACTCTCATCTCCACCCTGCTCCATGCTGCACCCCCATCTCTGCCCTGCTCCATGCTGCACCCCCATCTCTGCCCTGCTCCATGCTGCACCCCCATCTCCACCCTGCTCCATGCTGCACCTCAATCTCTACCCTGCTCCATGCTAAACCCCAATTTCTACCTTGCTTCATGCTGCATCCCCATCTCTGCCCTGCTCTATCCTGCACCCATTTCCACCCTGCTCCATGCTGCACCCCCATTCTGCTCCATGCTGCACCCCATCTCCACCCTGCTTCATGCTGCACCTGCATCTCTGCCCTGCTCCATGCTGCACCCCCATCTCTGCCCTGCTCTATCCTGCACCCATCTCCACCCTGCTCCATGCTGCACCCCATCTCTGCCCTGCTCCATGCTGCACCCCCATCTCCACCCTGCTCCATGCTGCACCCCCCATCTCCACCCTGCTCCATGCTGCACCCCCATCTCTGCCCTGCTCTATCCTGCACCCATCTCCACCCTGCTCCATGCTGCACCCCATCTCTGCCCTGCTCCATGCTGCACCCCCATCTCCACCCTGCTCCATGCTGCACCCCCCATCTCCACCCTGCTCCATGCTGCACCCCCCATCTCTACCCTGCTCCATGCTGCACCCCCATCTCTGTCCTGCTTCATGCTGCACCCCCATCTCTGCCCTGCTCTATCCTGCACCCATCTCCACCCTGCTCCATGCTGTACCCCCATCTCCACCCTGCTCCATGCTGTACCCCCATCTCCACCCTGCTCCATGCTGCACCTCAATCTCTACCCTGCTCCATGCTGTACCCCCATCTCCACCCTGATCCATGCTGCACCTCAATCTCTACCCTGCTCCATGCTGCACCCACATCTTGAGGTAAAGGTAAGAATTTAGGGCGCCCTGGGGGGGTTTGCACAGCAGGAATCCCAATTTAGGATGCCCTGGGGCAGTAAGCCTGCCCAGAAGTCTCAAAGACTGACCATTACAGACGGCCAGTATGGATGCAGCCTCACTACATACCTCCCAACAGTCCCTGACTTGGAGGGACTGTCCCGCTTTTCAGTCCATGTCCCCCGTCCCTCGTTGCTCTCATTTGTCCCTCTTTGAGGTGTAACATGCAGATCTGCAGCAATAAATGATTCATTTGCCTATTCAAAGTGTTAAATTAGTTGTAACTGTTACATCCCATCTCCTATCCATCCCTCAATGAGGGGGCGTGGCTTCATTTAACACTTGTCCCTTTTTCTCACCCTGAAAAGTTGGAAGGTATGTCACTATCCACTCCCCCCCCCCCCACCATCCTGTCCAACCAATCCCAGCACCTCCCCCCGCAGTGTAGCTGTCCTGGTTTAATATTACCCGCTGTCTATCTGGGAGCAGGGGGTAGGCCAGACGCCCCTTCTGGATGGGGCTTAAACATGCTCCTCCTAGATTGACAGTAGCTCATCAATAATTGTGCTTGGGCTTGCCCCCGCCCCCCCCCCCCCCCTTCCTGATGTCTGAGTTTTGTGGGTGGAAGTTCTGTTTCTAATGACACCGGCAAGTCGTTACCCGGCCGTGGTGGCCCGGAGCACATTGCCACAGCCACAGGGCATCTCGGGACATCCCTTCACAGCACGGGACGGCGGGACCACGGCACAAAATTGGGATGGTCACGGGCAAAGCGTGGCCCTTGGGAGGTGTGCTAACATGCCTCCCAACTGTCCCGATTTTCCCGGGATTGTCCCGATTTTTGAGAAGGATCCCGCGGTCCCGGAACATTACCAAATGTCCCGGGACGCCCTGCGCTGTGACAGCCCAGGGCCGCAATGACGCCGGCGCGAAGATAACTTCCTGGCGCGTGAGGTGAGAGAGTGGGGTGGGCGCACGGGGGTGGGTGGGCAGGCGCACGGGGGTGGGGGGGCGGGCGGTATGCTGGTTTGGGGATACGTACGCATGCAGGGGTGAAGGCAGCCGACATTGCTGGAGCTGGAGAGCGTGGCCGGGGCGTGACGGGGGTGTGGCCGGGGTGTGACGGGGGTGTGGCCGGGGCGTGACGGGGGTGTGGCCGGGGGCATGGCTTGTCCCGCTTTCACGTTTTCAGAAGTTGGGAGGTATGTGCTAACTGTCTATGGGGGATATTTAAGAAAGGATAGCGTCAGGTAGCGCCTGGTTAATGACAGGTAGCGACAGATAACGACTGGTCAACGCCAGACACGGCACGCAATTCCACATTTATCAAGCAGAATCTGTTTAGCGACTGGGATAGCGCCATGTAGCGTCTGATTCATCATTTTCAAAGTCTCTGCGAACAGCACCGGCGTTTAGCCTTGCACAGCGCCAGGTATGACCTCTCGCTACCTGTCGCTCTCCCATACATTTCAATGGATGATCCTTTACTTTACTTTAAACGGGTTATTTTTCCCAAAAATCACAAATAATTCTGTGACCTCTTCTGGCAGTTTTTTCACAGTTTTTCATTTTTTATATATTTCCTCAGAAATGACATCACAGCTCTGCCATTAAAGTGTTCATGTTACAATGTTGCTACAATGTAATTCCATATGTTTTCGCTTTGTTACTAGTGGATAGATGCTGAAAAACAGACTTTAATCACACAGCCTCCTGCGCTCTGGGCTTCAAACAACTATTTTTCAGCGCCAGAGATTTGTGAGGCTGTTTTTTTGCTGAATATAGTGTGAATCGGTCGCTATGAGCAGTCGCTAACATGCGCTCCCATACAGCGCTGTACTGGTCAAATAGCGACTCCTCACAATGTATTCAACATTACTGAACAGCGACTGAGTCCCTATAAACTAGCGACTCACGGCTGAGCACAGCGACTACTAGCGGGCGCTCTGAAAATGCCGCTACAGACGCTCATCTGTCGCTACCTGGCGTTAGTGATGAAATGAGCCTCTAAGTCAAATAATTGTGTATTATCATGTCTTGCAGTGACGTGGCGCTTACAGAAGATACTTAAAAAAAGTCTGAAAAAGTTCTGCTCCCCTTTTCTGGATCTGAGATAGGAAAGATGGCGACGATGGTGAACACAGTTTGCCTCTCTGCTCTATTTTCTAAAATAAATAAAAGTATAAAAAACAAATTATAAAAAAATAAACCAGCGATTGCCTGTCCTAAGCCCCAATGGGATTTATTTTCTTTTTTAAACATAAAAAAGGTCGGATTTAATTGAAATGCATTGACAAAAAAGTCACCCTACATGGGCAGACCTGCAGTGACTCCAGCAAGTCCTGAACCCTTCCACTGCCGGCCTACCTAGAGGTGTGTCGCCCTCTGTTGCCAGACAAATTTTAAGCATTTTGCGCTATACATGTTTAACTGTGAATTTTGCAGGGATCCCCAGGAAAATTATATATTGTTTTCTTCAGCAATGAAGCAAATGAAATGCCATGTTTGTATTTTTTTTCAGAGCTTTCTCAATATTTTTGGTTGAAATATGTGGAAAAAAAAATAAATTTTTTAAAATTTTGAAGCTGTGTTTGTTTAAATTATGTTTATTATTGTTTATTTGTTTATTATTATTATTATTATTATTATTATTATCATCATTATTATTAATATTATTACTATTATTATTATTATTATTATTATTATTATCAATATTATTGTTATTATTATTACTAATATTAGTATTATTATTAATAATAATATTATAATTATTATTATTAATATTATTATTAATATTATTATTATTAATAATATTAATAATGTTTATTGGCATAGCGCCATCATCATATATCGCTTTACCAGGTGTCATTACACACAAGATAAAACATATAGCATGCTACAAGGTTTAAACATGGAGCTTGATTCATCACTAGCGCCAGGTATCGGCAGATAAGCATCTGTACCGAGGCGCTACGAGCGACCGCTAGTAGACGCTGCGATCGTCTATCGAGCGCTGTAACAGAGCGTCTCAGTCGCTGTAGTAACCTGGCCGGCATTGATCAATGAGATGTATGTTGGGCGTTCTAACACCAGTACAGCGCCGCAGGTAGTGAAAGGTAGCGTCAGCTCATTGCGACCGACTCTCAGCGACTCACACCATACTCTCAGCGACTCACACCATATTCAACAAAAAAAGACACACACAGCGTCGAATGGCCGTTCCTTTTATTGTGCTCGACCGTGGATCGTTGTTTCAGAGCGCCTCAGTCGCTGTCCGGCATTGATGAATATGATGTGTGAGTCGCAATGCTACGCTGTATGGGAACGAACGGTAGCGCCAGCTCAGTGCGACCGACTCACACCACGTTCATCAAAAAAACAGCCTCAAACATCGCCGGCGCTCAAAATCATGTAGTTGTATTATAAATATTATAAATCAAAAAAGTTTTTAAAAATGTCATTTTCTTGGCCAGGACACGTCAGAAGATTTGTGTTTTTTATTAGGGAAAAAAAAATTGGGATCAGGAAAGGGATTTAAGGATCGTCCATAGAAATGTATGGGAGAGCGCCAGGTAGCGACAGGTAAGACGTGGCGCTCTGCAAGGCTGAACACCGGCGCTGAGCCTGGGATAATGATGAATCGGACGCTACATGGCGTTGTTCCAGTCGCTCACCAGATTCGGCTGCACAAATGTGTAATTGCTGCCGCTACCTGCCGCTGTACAGGCGCTACCTGGCGCTAGAGCTTCATGAATAAGGCCCTTAGCAGTGCAGGGGAGAGGGTGCAAAGAGGTAAATGCGGGTTTACAGGTGAACATAATCTTATTGGCTTCCTGGCTCCAGACGGGAGGACGCTGCTGGATGAAGACGGCCGAGGAGAGAATAGATTAATAATGAAAAATACTGATGGGAGGAGCAATGGAGAGAATGAGGGGAGGAATGTATAAATAAAGATGGAGGGAATGTGGGAAAGAGAGAAAGATGGAGGGAATGTGGGAAAGAGAGAAAGATGGAGGGAATGTGAGAAAGAGAGAAAGATGGAGGGAATGTGAGAAAGAGAGAAAGATGGAGGGAATGTGAGAAAGAGAGAAAGATGGAGGGAATGTGAGAAAGAGATAAAGATGGAGTGAATGTGAGAAAGAGATAAAGATGGAGGGAATGTGAGAAAGAGATAAAGATAGAGGGAATGTGGGAAAGAGAGAAAGATGGAGGGAATGTGGGAAAGAGAGAGAAAGATGGAGGGAATGTGGGAAAGAGAGAAAGATGGAGGGAATGTGGGAAAGAGAGAAAGATGGAGGGAATGTGAGAAAGAGAGAAAGATGGAGGGGATGTGTGACAGAGAGAAAGATGGAGGGAATGTGAGAAAGAGAGAAAGATGGAGTGAATGTGAGAGAGAGAGAAAGATGGAGGGAATGTGAGAAAGAGAGAAAGATGGAGTGAATGTGAGAGAGAGAGAAAGATGGAGGGAACGTGGGAAAGATGGAGGGAATGTGAGAAAGAGAGAAAGATGGAGGGAACGTGGGAAAGATGGAGGGAATGTGAGAAAGAGATAAAGATGGAGGGAATGTGAAAAAAGAGATAAAGATGGAGGGAATGTGAGAAAGAGATAAAGATGGAGGGAATGTGAGAAAGAGAGAAAGATGGAGGGAATGTGAGAAAGAGAGAAAGATGGAGGGAATGTGGGAAAGAGAGAAAGATGGAGGGAATGTGGGAAAGATGGAGGGAATGTGAGAAAGAGATAAAGATGGAGGGAATGTGAGAAAGAGATAAAGATGGAGGGAATGTGAGACAGAGAGAAAGATGGAGGGAATGTGTGACACAGAGAAAGATGGAGGGAATGTGAGACAGAGAGAAAGATGGAGGGAATGTGGGAAAGATGGAGGGAATGTGAGAAAGAGAGAAAGATGGAGGGAATGTGGGAAAGAGAGAAAGATGGAGGGAATGTGAGAAAGAGAGAAAGATGGAGGGAATGTGAGAAAGAGAGAAAGATGGCGGGAATGTGAGAAAGAGAGAGAGATGGAAAAAATGCATAAATACGCGGGGCAGCATCGGAATAATGGCGGTACAAAGTGGCGCTCACTGGGATAATCGGCTGGCGGGTGCGACAGGCGCTGACATAATCCGGCCACCGCCTAGTGCAACAATAAGAGATAATTAGCAGCGTTCTGTGCAGCGATTGCTGGAGCCAATGTAGTCCACAGCGCAGCGCCAGAGAAGACAGGAACACCGGCTTCTCCGAAACTAGTGCTATAGGAGGTTATTTAAGAAGGGATAGGCCAGGTAGCGCTTTGTAGCACCATTTAGCGTTTGTTGGGCGCTGTACGGGAAACCACATTTATGAAAGCGATTCTGGTGAGCGACTCTACCAGCGCCATGTAGGGTCACATGTATTATTACAGACGACTCAGCGTATAGCGCCGGCGCTCTAGGTTCCAGAGCGCCAGGTATTACCTTTCGCTCAGTGTCGCTCTCCCATACATTTCAATAGGATTTCATTAGTTGTGTATAAACAGCGTGTTTGGCAATTACATTTTTTTATTTTATGCTCCAATCATTGTGTGACGTCTCCTGGCTGCAAACAAACACTTTTATACATTTTTTCTTTTTTTTTATATTTTTATGCAGAATTGTCATTACAGGTCTGGCACTAAAGTGTTACTGTCACAGTGTTATAACAATGTCATTCCATGTGTTTTCGCTTTGTTACTGGTGGATATGTGATCAGAAACAGACATTGATCACACGGCGTCTGGCGCTCTATGCTACAGCGCCCAGCTTTAGAGAGCCGACGCTGTGTGTAGTTTTTTCTTGAATATGGTGAGGAGCGCCGAGTGCCGGACACACTCCGAAGCCGAAGATCACTTTATGGGATTCCCAATACTTCATTGTGCATTGTGCACCATGTCTGACCCGTGTTAGTGCCCCCCCCCCTCCCCTCCAGCCAGCAGAGGGTCTTCATATGTAACAAGAGGCCGGTGCCATTGTGTTGGATGGAGCCGGTGTAAATAGATGCAGATAAGGTAATTCGCCAAAGGACAATAGTGCAAATACCTGACCCGCCTCCCGCTACTGACAAACATTTATCTGACCAAATACAAAAGTTTGAAGAAGTCTCAACAAACGAGTTATCCAACATATCTGATTACAGAAGAGGAGACCCCTCCCATATTATTCAGTATAAAGTTACAGACACCGGGCTCAGGGCACATTGCAGGACAGAGAACGCTCACCTACCTACACCACCGACTGCTCCACCCTGAATCAGCCATGAGGACCTCCATACTGCTCGCTGTTATCACCTCCAGCCTCTTCCTGTCACTCATCTCTACCGCTCAAGGTAAGAGATAGATAGATAGATAGATAGATAGATAGATAGATAGATAGATAGATAGATAGATAGATATGAGATAGATAGATAGATAAATAGATAGATAGATAGATATGGGATAGATAGATAGATAGATAGATAGATAGATAGATAGATAGATATGAGATAGATAGATATGAGATAGATAGATAGATAGATAGATAGATAGATAGATAGATATTAGATAGATAGATAGATAGATAGATAGATAGATAGATAGATAGATATGAGATAGATATGAGATAGATAGATAGATAGATAGATAGATAGATAGATATTAGATAGATAGATAGATAGATAGATAGATAGATAGATAGATAGATATGATATAGATAGATAGATAGATAGATAGATAGATAGATATGAGATAGATAGATATGAGACAGATAGATAGATAGATAGATAGATAGATAGATAGATAGATAGATAGATAGATAGATAGATAGATGGGATAGATAGATAGATAGATAGATAGATAGATAGATAGATAGATAGATAGATAGATAGATAGATAGATATGAGAGATATTAGATAGATAGATAGATATGAGAGATATTAGATAGATAGATAGATAGATAGATAGATAGATATGGGATAGATAGATAGATAGATAGATAGATAGATAGATAGATATGAGATAGATAGATAGATAGATAGATAGATAGATAGATATGGGATAGATAGATAGATATGGGATAGATAGATAGATATGAGATAGATAGATAGATATGAGATAGATAGATATATATGAGATAGATAGATAGATATGAGATAGATAGATAGATATGAGATAGATAGATAGATAGATAGATAGATAGATAGATAGATAGATAGACAGATAGATATAGAGACATAGATAGATAGATAGATAGATAGATAGATAGATAGATAGATAGATAGATAGATATGGGATAGATAGATATGAGATAGATAGATAGATATGGGATAGATAGATAGATAGATAGATAGATAGATAGATAGATAGATATGGGATAGATAGATAGATATGGGATAGATAGATAGATAGATAGATAGATAGATAGATAGATAGATAGATATGAGATAGATAGATAGATATGAGATAGATAGATAGATAGATAGATAGATAGATAGATAGATAGATAGACAGATAGATATAGAGACATAGATAGATAGATAGATAGATAGATAGATAGATAGATAGATAGATAGATATGAGAGATATTAGATAGATAGATAGATAGATAGATAGATAGATAGATAGATATGGGATAGATAGATAGATAGATAGATAGATAGATAGATAGATAGATAGATTTCACTATTACCTGATATTGTTGTATCTTTCATGTCTAAGGTTTTCAGTGTCTTTTATGACATTTTATCTAACGTTATTGTTTTGTTTTAGGCAGTGATTGTGTATCGCGCCCAGACCCAGGCCCCTGTATATTCTACACCACGCGCTATTTCTACAATAAACTAGCTAAAAAGTGTGAACCATTCACATACGGCCGATGCAAAGGAAATGGCAATAACTACAAGTTTTTAGCGGACTGCAGGCTGACTTGTGAACGGATCTAAGGTATCATTTCATTCTAATTATATTTATTGTTTATAATATTTCACAAGAGAAATCCCTCCACCTGTCCCGACCACGAGCCACCCGCTCATCTTCCTAATATCTAAGCCACAACCCCCAAACCTGTTCATATTTTCTTATGCTGCTCATTATTTTTTATTATCCAGACCCAGTTAGCTTGGTTTAAAACGTCCAACCCAGATCCCACTACTTACACGTTCTTCTTACAATTCAGTGAAGTGAGTGAGCTTGACTGCGCCTGACTGTGATATACCAAAACCCAGGAATTTGACTATCCTGAGTTTTAGTTTTTTCCCCCGGTGCACCCCGATCTGGGATGCCCCGCTGTGTGAAACCCCCTGGATCGCCAAGCGCAACTCACCTCTTCCCGGTCCTACAGCGCTTGCGTGGGCCCTTGTCCAATCAGCGCGCTTGGAGCCACTGACAGCACGTCGTCTAAGCCTTCGCCTACGCTAACAGGGAGCGTGCCCATGCCGGCCATTCACAAGTGCCTGGCGCAGTCACACGCGCTGCTAGAGGGATAGCGGCCGCGGCTCGCACATGCGCTGTTGGACCGGGAAGCAAGGTAAGTGAAGGGGGCGACCTGGGGGGTTTCACACAGTGGGACATCTCGATTTTGGAATCGATCGGCCCAGGAATCTATAATAATGGCACATGTGCGAGCAGCGACTGCCTCCTTGCTATCTCTTTAGCAGGGTGCGTGGCAGCACCAGGCATTTGTGAGTGCAGGAACGCTCCCTGTTAAATGGTAGCACCTGCATGCTTGGCTAGACTCGCCTCCTTAAATCGGAGCCTAGACGAGTTCTCGCCAGCGCAAGCGAATGTGCTGATTGGACAGGAGGCCGCACATGTGGAAGGGTGAGTTGAAGTGGGTGACCTGGGGAGTTTCACACAGCAGGACATCCCACATCGGGGTGCAAGAACCAAACCTAGGATAGTCAAAATGTACTACAGAACAGGGCCACACAGAACCTCACCTCTTCTGGGGTCTCTCCACAGTGGCCTGAAGCAGTCTATCAGCTCGAACAGCTGGTGGGTGAACATTATTGTGCTTGGTGGGCGGATGCCCTGATAGGCTGCTCACAGTCATGTGGGACGCGCAGTCCGGAAGAAGTGAGTATCCGAGTGGCCCCATTTGTAGTTTGACGCTGCCGATGCACATTAAAGAGGGAGTCTGGGCATTTCTGATTTTACAATACAGTGCATTTCACGGACATTAGAATGAAAAACAGACATGAAAATGTCCTCTAAGACCACAAATGTATCATCCCTCAAAGTGACTCAGCAGCATACCCTGCTCCATGCTGCACCCCCATCTCCACCCTGCTCCATGCTGCACCCCCATCTCCACCCTGCTCCATGCTGCACATCCATCTCTGCCCTGCTCCATGCTGCACCCCCATCTCCACCCTGCTCCATGCTGCACCCCCATCTCCACCCTGCTCCATGCTGCACCCACATCTCCACCCTGCTCCATGCTGCACCCCCATCTCCACCCTGCTCCATGCTGCACCCCATCTCTGCCCTGCTCCATGCTGCACCCCCATCTCCACCCTGCTCCATGCTGCACCCCCATCTCTGCCCTGCTCCATGCTGCACCCACATCTCCACTCGGCTCCATGCTGCACCCCCATCTCCACCCTGCTCCATGCTGCACCCCATCTCCACCCTGCTCCATGCTGCACCCCCATCTCCACCCTGCTCCATGCTGCACCCCATCTCTGCCCTGCTCCATGCTGCACCCCCATCTCCACCCTGCTCCATGCTGCACCCCCATCTCCACCCTGCTCCACGCTGCACCCTATCTCTGCCCTGCTCCATGCTGCTCCCACATCTCCACTCGGCTCCATGCTGCACCCACATCTCTACCCTGCTTTCTGCTACATCCCCATCTCCGCCCTGCTCCATGCTGCTCCCCCATCTCTCCCAGGGGGGAATAAGCCTGCCTAGGAGTCTCATAGACTGACCATTACAGGTGGCCAGCAAACTCCCTGGCAGAGCATGAAACCGGCGGCCAGCTGGATGCAGCCTCACTACATACCTCCCCAACTGTCCCTGATTTGGAGGGACTGTCCCTCGTTGTTTTAATTTGTCCCTCTTTGAGGTGTAACATGCAGATCTGCCTATTCAAAAGTATTACATTTGCTGGGACTGTTACACTCTATCTCCTATCTATCCCTCAATGAGGGGGCGTGGCTTATTTTAACAATTGCCCCTCTTTTTCACCCTAAAAAGCTGGAAGGTATGTCACTATCCACTCCAGCCCTGCCCCGCACCATCCTGTGCAACCAATCCTAGCACTGTATCTGTCCCAGTTTAATATTACCTGTTGTCCATCTGGGAGCAGGGGGGCGGGCCAAATGTCCTTCTGTGCAGGCTTAAACATGCTGCCAAACATACGGGGAGGCCGATTCATTAATAGCGGCAGGTAGCGACAGTTGAGCGACTGTAGCGGCATTTTCAGAGCGCCCGCTAGTAGTCGCTGTGCTTGGCCGTTGTTTGGTCGTTGATAGCGACTCAGTCGGTTTGCCGTTATGTTGAATATTGGGTGAGGAGTCGCTATTTGACAGGTTCCGCGCTGTATGGGAGCGCATGATAACGACTGGCCCTAGCGACCGGCTCCCACCATATTCATTAAAAAATCACGCTCAAAAAATTCTCGCACTGTAAAATGCTTGTTTAAACCCCAGAGCGCTGGCGGCAATTGGTTAAAGGTAGTTTTTTTAACCCCAAAACAAGTTTTTTAAATAATTTAGTAATATGAATCCATTAATATCAGACCTGTAATATCAATTCTGTACAATTTATTTTTTTTTTTATTTTTTTTCCCTTAAAAAAATTATCTAAAATGGCAGAAGTGGTCACAGAATTTTTCACATAAAAAAAAAAATAAATAAAAATAATAACAATTAATTATTAATATTTAAAGATTGTCCCATTGAAATGCATTGGAGAGCGCCAGGTAGCGAGAGGTCATACCTGTCGCTGTTTAAGGTCGGACGCTGGCGCTGTGGGCTGAGGCTGGAATAATGATGAATGAGTCGCTATCTGGCGCTATCTCAGTCGCTAAGCAGGATCGGCTTGATAAATGTGTGATTGTGGTGGGGAGTCGGCGTTCTCGTGGCGGGGCCCGTCATTACCGGTCGCTCATCAGTCGCTACCTGTCGCTATTCCTTCATAAATAAGGGCCTAATTCTACACTGCCCTGCTCCTCCTATATTGACAGTAGATCATCGATAACTGTGATTGTGCTTGCCCCCGCCCCCCCCCCCCCCCCCCCCCCCGGTCCAGATGTCTTGAGTTTTGTGGGTGGAAGTTCTGTTTCTAATGACACCGGCAAGACACATTGCCACAGCCACAGGGCATCTCGGGACATCCCTTCACAGCACGGGACGGCGGGACCACGGCACAAAATCGGGATGGTCACGGGCAAAGTGTGGCCCTTGGGAGGTTTGCTTACTGTCTATGTCAAATAATTGTGTATTATCATGTCTTACAGTGACGTGGAGCTTACAGAAGATAATAGACCAAAGTGGTGCACCACATGTTATAAGAAAAAACTGTGCTACACTGCAACAATAGTAGTATCAAAACAAAATTAGGCTCGTGGGAATAAACCCACAGGTCTAAAGGACAGGAGCACCAACAATAATAAAATAACCAATTTCATTTATTAAAGAATCAACATGAAACATACAGTGCAAAACATGCAATACATACAAGACATGACTAACACTTTAAAAACACTGCCTAGTACCCCAAATTTCATCCAGTGCTGAATGCCACAGCATAAAAAATATATCTGGGATAGCTCCTAATATCAAACACGTATGGCCCCTGATAATAAACAGTAGTCTATTGTGCCGGCACAATAAAGCCCTATACAATAACCTGATAATATAAATAATTAAAGTGCAGTGCATGAAAAAATGAACCAAAGCACTACGTGACTATAGCAGCAAAGTATGTGTGCTAACCCTTTAACAGTGTAGGGTAAAAATGGCTATGTGTACAAACAAGTGAATAATAAACCAAAAAACATGGTCATGGATACCTGTAAATAAGCAAACCGGGAAATCAATCAAACTCTGACAGTGAAAATAGTGACACAGATTCAAGATAAAACGAGCACTAGCAACAAAAAATAATAACAAAGGGTAAATCACGTGAAATAAAGGAGTGAGGCCTAGCAGAGGGGACACCTACGTTCGCGGCCGCCCGTGCCGCTTCGCTGGCTTCTGCTAGGCCTCACTCCTTTATTTCACGTGATTTACCCTTTGTTATTATTTTTTGTTGCTAGTGCTCGTTTTATCTTGAATCTGTGTCACTATTTTCACTGTCAGAGTTTGATTGATTTCCCGGTTTGCTTATTTACAGGTATCCATGACCATGTTTTTTGGTTTATTATTCACTTGTTTGTACACATAGCCATTTTTACCCTACACTGTTAAAGGGTTAGCACACATACTTTGCTGCTATAGTCACGTAGTGCTTTGGTTCATTTTTTCATGCACTGCACTTTAATTATTTATATTATCAGGTTATTGTATAGGGCTTTATTGTGCCGGCACAATAGACTACTGTTTATTATCAGGGGCCATACGTGTTTGATATTAGGAGCTATCCCAGATATATTTTTTATGCTGTGGCATTCAGCACTGGATGAAATTTGGGGTACTAGGCAGTGTTTTTAAAGTGTTAGTCATGTCTTGTATGTATTGCATGTTTTGCACTGTATGTTTCATGTTGATTCTTTAATAAATGAAATTGGTTATTTTATTATTGTTGGTGCTCCTGTCCTTTAGACCTGTGGGTTTATTCCCACGAGCCTAATTTTGTTTTGAGCTTACAGAAGATACTTAAAAAAATGTCTGAAAAAGTTCTGCTCCCCTTTTCTGGATCTGAGATAGGAAAGATGGCGACCTTCCGATGAACACTTTTCGCCTCTCTGCTTTATTTTACAAACCTTAATCTATTTTCTGCAATGCAAAAGGAACAAAAATACTATAAAGCAATAAACCGTTGATTACCTATGCTAGCCCCCCCCCCCCGAGATTTTTTTTCTTTTTTAAACATACCCTACATGGGCAGACTTGCAGTGACTCCAGCAAGTCTTGAACCCTTTCACTGCCAGCCTACCTAGAGGTGTTGTCATCCTCTGTTGCCAGACAAATTTTAAACATTTTGCGTCATACATGTTTAACTGTGATTTTTGCAGGGATTTCCAGCAAAATTATATATTGTTTTCTTTAGCAGAAAAATGAAATATCATGTTAGACTAGCAGATTTTGATACTACTCTCTTGTTTATTTAAGGGCATACATGGGCAACCCGTTCTTCTGTTCTCATATTCCTTTAATTATCTGTCTTTTCCCTCTTTTTTTTCTCTTTTTCTCTTCTCCCTTATGCCTAGCCCCGTTCCCCTTTTTCCCTCATTTTCCCTTCACCCCCGTATTAGTGATTCCCGAGTTTTGGGTTATAAGGGAAAAAGCTCGGCTTAGATACCCGGGTTACGGATAGGTTACCCAAACAGAATGTTTTATATATATTTTTTTTTTTCTTTGCTTCTTGATCGACGATTTTGCAGATCACTGTTGGTTGGCAACAGGTTATTGTGAAAGGATTTTGTCTTTTTATGTGCTATTCAGGCGATTGCCTATACTGCTTCGTGTACTATATGTAATCTTCTGTCAATAAAAATCATAGAAAAAGAAATGTCATGTTTGTATTTTTTTTTAGAGCTTTCTCAATATTTTTGAGTGAATTATGAATAAAAAATATATTTTTAAAAATTTTGAAGCTAATTATTATTATTATTATTATTATTATTATTGTTTTTAATAATAAGAATAATAATAATATTGTAATTATTATTTTATTATTATTAGTATTATTTTAATGATCATTATTATTTTAAATAAATAAATATATATATATATATATATTTTTTTTTTTTTTTGTTAATAATAATAATAATAATTATTATTATTTTAATCATTACTTTTATAATTATTTTTACAAGGTATGATTACAAACAAGGTAAAACATATAGCACAGGGAACAAAATAAACTAGATGCTACGAGGTTTAACCCAATTGTTGTGAGCAGAGACAATAGGAAAGGGATCCCTGCCTTTGCGAGTCTAAAGGTTGGGGGTGGAGACAAAGGGACGGGATCACAAGTAATTTAAAATGTAAGTTTTTACAGATAGTCAAAATCCTGAGTTTTGGTTCTTGCCCCCGGGGCACCCCGATTGGGGATGCCCCACTGTGTGATACCCTCCAGGTCAAGCCAATCTAACGCACCTTTCCCATGTCCTGTCCTACGGCGCATGTGTGGCCTCTCGTCCAATCAGAGTGCCTGAATCCGCTCCCGCCCATACATCTAAGAATCATCAGGCAGGCTGATTCATTACTAGCGCCAGGTAGCGACAGATGAGCGTCTGTAGAGCGGATTTCAGAGCGCCCGCTAGTAGTCGCTGTGCTCGGCCATGGTTCGTTGTTTCAGAGCACCTCAGTCGCTGTCCGGCATTGTTGAATACGTTATGTGATTCGCAGTACTACGCTGTAAGGAAGCGAATGGTAGCGCTAGCTCAGTGCGACTGACTCACACCACATTCATCAAAAAAACAGCCTCACACAGCGTCGGCGTTCAAAATCAGGTCGATGTAGCCCAGAGCGCCAGAGGCTGTTTGATTAAAGTCTGTTTTTGAACATGTATCCACTAGTAACAAAGCAAAAACACATGGAATCACATTGTTATAACATTCTAACATGAACACTTTAATACCAGACCTGTAAGGACAATTCTGCATAAAAATATTATTAATCAAAAAAGTTTTCAAAAATGTCATTTTGTAGCCCAGGATACATGTCAGAAAGATTTGAGTTTAAAAAAAAAAAAAAAAATTGGGAACAGGAAAGGGATTTAAGAATCGTCCATAGAAATGTATGGGAGAGCGACAGGTAGCGACAGGTAAGACGTGACGCTCTGCAAGGATGAACGCCGGCGCTGTACGCTGAGCCTGGGATAATGATGAATCGGACGCTACATGCCGTTGTTCCAGTCGCTCACCAGAATCGCCTTCATAAATGTGTCATTGCTGCCGTGTCCGGCGTTAACCTGGCGCTACCTGCCGCTTACAAGGCAATACCTGGCGCTATCCCGTCATGAATAAGGCCCTAAGACAAGCCCAAGCACACTGTCGCCCCCATCCCTGCTTCCCTCTAACATGAAGCGTGCCCACAACGACCTTTCACAAATGCCTGGAGTGGGTGCACATCCTGCTAAAGGTAAAGCAGGGAGCGTCCGCTGCTCGCACATGCGTCGGGGGAGAAGGTGACTTTACCAGGGCAACCTGAGGGTTTCATGTGCGGCATCCCAAATCTGGATGCCCTGAGAGGCAGGGAATCAATTGGCCCTAAAAGCTTTTAAATTCCAGGGCTATCGGGGTCTGAGTTTTGGTCCACTTTAAAGAAAATAATTTTGCGTGTAAAAGCCCCGTTCCTCCAGTTGTATCGATAAAGCTAAATTGGCGC
The DNA here is from genome assembly GCA_027917425.1 of Gastrophryne carolinensis. Classification (NCBI taxonomy): domain Eukaryota; kingdom Metazoa; phylum Chordata; class Amphibia; order Anura; family Microhylidae; genus Gastrophryne; species Gastrophryne carolinensis. The sequence goes on along the minus strand of CM051239.1, from coordinate 9,617,821 downwards.
TTTATGAGATTTTCAATTAAAATACACCTACTATTCACAGGGTTAAACTCTTAAAATGTTTTTGCATGAGGTCCCCCGCTCTAGAAAAAAACAACCTGGGCACCAGCTATGGGGGCTTGTAGACCAGGGTACGGAGGCCGAGCTGCCGGCCCTAAAGGCTACCAGCCCACATAGCCCACACCGGCCATAGGCTCTTCTGCATCCCCCTGCCCTTTGAGGATGCAGGTACCAGCCCACATAGCCCACACCGGCCATAGGCTCTTCTGCATCCCCCTGCCCTTTGAGGATGCAGGTACCAGCCCACATAGCCCACACCGGCCATAGGCTCTTCTGCATCCCCCCGCCCTTTGAGGATGCAGGTACCAGCCCACATAGCCCACACCGGCCATAGGCTCTTCTGCATCCCCCCGCCCTTTGAGGATGCAGGTACCAGCCCACATAGCCCACACAGGCCATAGGCTCTTCTGCATCCCCCCGCCCTTTGAGGATGCAGGTACCAGCCCACATAGCCCACACCGGCCATAGGCTCTTCTGCATCCCCCCGCCCTTTGAGGATGCAGGTACCAGATTTCACAAAAATGTTTTGGGTAAGGCAGGCTCTGAAGGGGTGGCGCAGGGAGCATAAGACAGTGGATACGAGGCGTCCGGTCTCCTGGGAGATTTTACAAGGGGTCATGGGTCGGCTTAATCAGGTTTGTTCATCGGAATTTGAGGTACGGCTTTTCCAAGCAGCATTTTCGGTGGCGTTTTTCGGGGCGTTACGGGTGGGGGAACTAGTTAGCCGGAATAAGCGAGAGCCAGGTGGCCTCCAGGTGGATGATGTGTTTTTTGCGGGGGAAGGGGTTTGGATTCGGATTTGCGTGTCAAAGACTGACCAGGAAGGTAGAGGGGTGAGTATATTTTTGGGTCAGCTGGGTCCGAATGTTTCATGCCCGGTTCTCGCGCTAAGGGGGTTTTTGGGCGTTAGGCCACTTACGGGGGGACCATTGTTCATACACGAGGATGGGACTTTTTTGTCGCGCTTCCAGTTTTTGGCAGTGTTTCGGAAATGCTTAGCGGTGATGGGGCTGTCTAGCAGGGAGTATGGCACTCACTCTTTTCGCATAGGAGCGGCGACGGAGGCGGCGAGATTGGGTTTGCCGGTAGACCTGGTAAAAAAGCTGGGGAGATGGGAGTCAAAAAGGTTTATGTCATATATTCGTCCAGGGAGAATTCAGCAGGTGTAACAGCATGGTGGGGGGGGGGGGGGGAGTGTCGGTACCGTTACTAATGTTATTTTCTTTTAGACTCGGCGTGCTCGGTGTTGGTGGTCGGCCATTCGTTTGTTTTTTGGGCGGCGCAGAGAGCGGCGCTGAGAAGGAGCGGCGAACAGCTCGGCATTTTGGGGGATCGAGCGAAGCTGGTGTGGGCCGGCGTCAGGGGGTTGAAGTGGCGGGATATGAGAAAGCACATCTTGAAGTCGGCGATGAAGTGGGGTCCTCCAGGGGTTTTGGTGCGTCACGCGGGGGGGAACGATTTGGGCCAGGTGCCGATGAGGCAGCTGATCAAATCGATCACCAGGGACCTCTTGTTTTTTCTAGGGGAATTTCCCGGGGTGGTCTTGATTTGGTCCGAGATAGTTCCCCGGTACGAGTGGAGGCACGCGAGGGATCCAAGGCCTATGGACCGGGTACGTATCAAGGTGAATAGGGCAATTGCCCGGTTCGTTAGATTGAATGGAAGGCTGAGTGCACGCCACGTGGAGGTGGAAGGAGTTAGGGGTTTCTACAGGGCCGATGGGGTACATCTAAACGGGTTGGGGATAGATCTATCTATTCTCCTTAAAGTGGACCAACACCCAGGATTTTGACTATCCTGGGTTTTGGTCCACTTCGTGGGGGCACCCCGATTGGGGGTGCACCGCTGTGTGAAACCCCCCAGAAAGCCCCAAAAACTCACCTCACCACGCTCCCACGTGACGCGCCGTCCAATCCCCGCCGACGCCCAAGCAGGTGACAGCGACGTCCAAGACAGCGCGTCCGCCGCCGCCTCCCATACATCACTCTTACAGGGCGCGTGCCCGCCATTCACAAACGGCTGGCGCGGGCGCGCGCATGTCTAGCGATAAGGTAAGGTTTTTGGGGGGTTTTGGGGGGGATCACCTTCCTCACCGTGGGACATCCGAGATTGGGATGTCCCGCGGTGAGGGAGGTGATCGGCCCCGGAATCTTATAGATTCCCGGGCCGGTCACCCCTGGGTGTTGGTCCACTTTAAGGAGCGAATTGAATTGGCAGTGGAGAGGTGGCGGGCTGGGCGGCGCTAAGGTTTCAGCGCCGTCCAGCTTTGGCTGTCTCCTCTGCTCGGTTCGGGTCTGAGATGGCAGGAAAGTGGGGGTGGGTTACAAGGAAGCGGCTGTTTCGGCGGAAACGGGCCAGGAGGATAGGTGACTGAGTTTAAGGGGAGGGGAGGGACTAAGGGAAGGGGTTAAGGTGGATCTTGGCAGTTGGCCCCGTTGAGCTACCAGGCCTAGGAGGGACGCGGCCGGGCTCACGAATCGGCTTCTGTTTCAGATTCCGGGAGGTTGTTGAGCCTTCGGGCCGCCTCCCCTCCGGTTGGTAGTTATGGTGGAATCTCAGACCTGGATCGGGGAGAGCGGGAGTGCATTGTTAATTGTTATTTGTTACTGTTTTTTATGTTGAGGCTGTGGCCAATTAAAATTCCATCAATTCCGAAGAAGTGGTTGTTTGGCTCCTTTATTTTGGGAGTGTGGGCGGGTTGGTGTCAGCTGAAGGCGTATGGAACGCGAGCACAGTCAAGGAGTAAACACTTCTCTACTTTTCTTAGGAGTAAAAAAGTGCCATTGACTTTCATTGTCTTCTTATCTAGTGATTCAGTAACAGTGACTTTCATTGTCTTCTTATCTAGTGATTCAGTAACAGTGACTTTCATTGTCTTCTTATCTAGTGATTCAGTAACAGTGACTTTCATTGTCTTCTTATCTAGTGATTCAGTAACAGTGACTTTCATTGTCTTCTTATCTAGTGATTCAGTAACAGTGACTTTCATTGTCTTCTTATCTAGTGATTCAGTAACAGTGACTTTCATTGTCTTCTTATCTAGTGATTCAGTAACAGTGACATTCTCAGGCTTTTTTCTCATGAATTGAATCTTTTACCACCATGAGAATTTTTTTCTACCTTTATTGAATCGAGGCCAATCTCTTCATTTTTTTCTCTCCCTCTTTCCTGTTTTTTTTTTCTGTCATTCCTTTTTTTCCTTCTTTGTTTCTGTCTATCCATTAATTTATTCTATTTTGTTTCTCTCATTCATTTTATGCTTTTGTTCTTTTGTTTCTTTCTTTTATTTATTTTTTATTTCTTTCCATCAATTTTTTTTTTTCATTACTTTTCTCTTTCTTTTTTTTTTCTGTCATTCCTTTTATTCTTTCATTCACTTTATTTCTGTCTTTCCTTCTATGCTTTGTCATTCCTTCTATTATTTCGTTCTGTCCTTTGGCAGTATTCACCATACAGGCAACTTTATCACCATGTATGGAGTGTATTACCACACTGCAAGGGGCCCGCTGAGACTCTGTCGCCCAAGGGCCCGCATACACCTGGAGCCGACCCTGCTCCCCCCCCTCTATTTACCTCCTTCCATCTGTCCCACACCTTCTGATCTTCATCCTAAATGAGCGTCAGAAGCCGGGAACGGTGACCTCTGCTCCACCCCGGCTTCCGGCGCTCCCTCCAGGCTCCGCCTCTCACTGCAGGGAGGGGGTGACATCAGCTCACTCGCTGGTATAAAAGGCCCCTCCCTATATCGGTGAGCGACCAATCAGAAGCCATGACAGAGAATAGGCTTTCTCTCCCTGACTGAAGACCCTGTCCTGACAATCGGGCCCCCTCTCAGGGGATGTAGAGACCCCCTATGCTGGATTCTAGATGGACGTTAGCTTGTTTTTTTGCCCCTTATTAAAGCAGTCCTTCACTCTGAATAAGAGCCTATCTTGTATGTTTCCCACACCCTGTACATACAGATTGCTCACATTAATCCAGACCTTCACCCTGAATAAAAGCCTATCTTATATGTTTCCCCCCTGTACATACAGATTGCTCACATTAATCCAGACCTTCACCCTGAATAAAAGCCTATCTTATATGTTTCCCCCCTGTACATACAGATTGCTCACATTAATCCGGACCCTCACCCTGAATAAGAGCCTTTCTTATATGTTTCCCACACCCTGTACATACAGATTGCCCACATTAATCCGGACCTTCACCCTGAATAAGAGCCTATCTTATATGTTTCCCACACCCTGTACATACAGATTGCTCACATTAATCCGGACCTTCACCCTCAATAAGAGCCTATCTTATATGTTTCCCACACACTGTACATACAGATTGCCCACATTAATCCGGACCCTCACCCTGAATAACAGCCTATCTTATATGTTTCCCACACCCTGCACATACAGATTGCCCACATTAATCCGGACCTTCACTCTGAATAAGAGCCTATCTTATATGTTTCCCACACACTGTACATACAGATTGCCCACATTAATCCGGACCCTCACCCTGAATAACAGCCTATCTTATATGTTTCCCACACCCTGTACATACAGATTGCCCACATTAATCCGGACCCTCACCCTGAATAAGAGCCTATCTTATATGTTTCCCACACCCTGTACATACAGATTGCTCACATTAATCCGGACCTTCACCCTGAATAAGAGCCTATCTTATATGTTTCCCACACCCTGTACATACAGATTGCCCACATTAATCCGGACCTTCACCCTGAATAAGAGCCTATCTTATATGTTTCCCACACCCTGTACATACAGATTGCTCACATTAAAAATCATCCTACCTGCATCTACTGCATGTTATGAGCCTTTAAGCATCTAAGATGGCGGCTCATGGAACATCAGGCAGCCTGCAAACAGGAAGTGCCTTCTGACTGTGCTGCTCTGCATTCTGGGATTGCTGACCTTCTCCTGACCCCAGCTCTGCTCTGTCTGTGCAAAGTACAGCTATAACCCTCCCTCCTGTACTTTATCCCACTCTCCTCTCCTCGGTAAGTGTGATGCTTCTGAGGCAAGATGGCGGCGCCCATATCCTAAAGTCCTGAACAGAGTTGCTATATGACCAGTACAGCGCTGTATAGGAGCGAATGTTAGCGACTGCTCAGTGCGACCAACATATTCATCAAAAAAACATCCTCACAAAACTCCGGCGCTGAAAAAAACTTCTCTGAAGCCCAGAGCGCAGGAGGCTGTGTGATTAAAGCGAAAACATATGGAATTACATTGTAACATGAACACTTTAATGGCAGAGCTGTAATGTCATTTCTGAAGAAATATATAAAACATGAAAAATATTTGCAATAATGTCTTTTTCTAGGCCAGGAGAGGTCACAACATTATTTGAGATTTAAAAAAAATAACAAAAACCCTGTTTAAAAAGAAATAACAGAACGTCCATAGAAATGTATGGGAGGGCGACAGGTAGCGAGAGGTCATACCTGGCGCTGTGCAAGGCTGAACGCCGGCGCTGTTCGCTGAGGCTGTGATAATGATGAATCAGACGCTACATGGCGCTATCCCAGTCGCTAAACAGATTCTGCTTGATAAATGTGTAATTGCTGCCGTGTCCGGCGTTCACCTGTCGCTATCTCTCAATTACAAGGCGCTTTGTGGCGCTATCTCTTCATGAATAAGGCCCTAAGTAAAGCAGGGGATGAGAACCCCAATATAAACCCAATACACAACAGTGCTGTTAGTGTCGGGCTGCCTATGGAAGTGTAACACTTAATAAAATATTATAATTTGATGGTATTTGTGGAGTTCTGCCCCTTTCTTATGAATTTGGTTTGGCCCTTCCTGTTGTTCCCAGGTTGCAGGCTTGGCCGAAACCGAGCACGCTGATTGGCTGAGCAACCTTCTCAGCCAATCACTGCGCTCAATTTCACATGGCTCCCGCCTGGCCACCAGCCGCATCCTCCGCTCAGCTTCTAGGCCTGGCGTGTGTGTGCGCACGGGTACAGGTGAGCGGGGATGTGCCGCAGCGCCCAGACGCAATGAGGGATTAGGTGAGTGCATACCTCCCAGGTGTCCCTGATATGGAGGGACTGTCCCTCTTTTGAGTCCATATTCCCCTGTCCCTTGTCGTTCTCAGTTGTCCCTCTTTGAGGTGTAACATGCAGATCTGCAGCAATAAATGATTAATTTGCCTATTCAAAGTGTTTCTATTGTTGTAACTGTTACAATGTATCTCCTATCCATCCCTCAATGAGGGGGCGTGGCTTCATCCATCCCTGAATGAGGGGGTGTGGCTTAATTTACATATTGTCCCTTTTTGAGGTGTAACATGCAGATCTGCAGCAATAAATGATTCATTTGCCTATTCAAAGTGTTTTTATTGTTGTAACTGTTACAACCTATCTCCTATCCATCCCTCAACGAGGGGGCGTGGCTGCATCCATCCCTCAATGAGGGGGCGTGGCTTCATCCATCCCTCAATGAGGGGGCGTGGCTTCATTTAAATATTGTCCCACTTTGAGGTGTAACATGCAGATATTTTCTTCCTGACTCTCCAATGCTCCAATACTTTTAAAGATAACTTAGGAACTACAGGGTCCAGGGCCGGCGTCAGCACCTGGCAAGGTGGGGCAGCTGCCGGGGCCCCTGCCTTCTGGGAGGGCCCACTGCCAGGGTCGGCCTTTGGGGTGTGTGATGGGGTTTGACCGGCGACGGGCTGGGAGGGCGCCGTCACAGCTGGTGCCCACATCTCCTCGAATGGCGGGGTTCCACACAATGGGGCATCTCGATTTAGATTCCAGGGCAGGAAGTGCTGGGTTTTGTTCTGCTTTTAAGTTGCCCACCCCAGCTGATTTCCTATCCCTGGAGCATCCCAATCTGTGATACTGTGTGACACCCCCTGGGATCGCTGCCATACCCACTATGCAAGCAATTCCACCCCTGAGTCTTGGTCCGCTTTACATCTCATTTTGGGATGCCCCTGTGTGTGAAAGAACCTCCCTGGTTTGGCCGGTAACTCAAACTGGCGACACAGTGCATTCACCAGATCCAGGAAAGTAATGAACAAAGGGGGGAGGAGGAGGGGGGCACACACAGGGGCATCCAAAATCAGGAGGATCTAGATTCCTTCAGACTCCGAGATCAGGTTTAAAGGAGTTTGGTGCGCTTCAAAGTAGACCAAAACTGGTCCAAATAGCATGATCCTTAGGGGGCATCCAGATCTGGGACGTCCCTCGGTGATGTGACGCGACTCTTCACCACAAAGGGGCCCCCTGAGACCATGCCGCCCAAGGGCCCACATAAACCTGGAGCCGGCCATGACAGGGTCTTTATAAAAACTGAAGCTTGGGACAGTGCAACATGTAGCCCGAGACAATGGGACGACAATTGCCCGCTCATCTTTAGTATAATTTATGCATAGCTAGGAAAAGAGGGAAACTCACAGAAGGAAGAAACTGAGGCCAAAGCTCAAAACAGGAACTACAAGGGCCCACCCCCAGACTGTCCCTCTTTTGGGTCCATGTCCCCCTGTCCCTCGTTGTTCTCATTTGTCCCTCTTTGAGGTGTAACATGCAGATCTTGTGTTTAAACAGCGTTTGCTTTTTTTTTTGCTCTAATCATTGTGTGACGTCTCCTGGCTGCAAACTAACACTTTTATACGTTTTTTTTAACTTTTTTATTTTTATGCAGAATTGTCATTACAGGTCTGGTATTAAAGTAATAATGTCACAGTGTTATAACAATGTCATTCCATGTGTTTTCGCTTTGTTACTGGTGGATATGTGTTCAAAAACAGACGTGGAAGCTGATTCATTACTAGCGCCAGGTACCGGCAGATGAGCGCCTGTAAAGTGGTTCTTAGGCCCTTATTTAAGAAGGGATAGCGTCAGGTAGCGGCTGGTTAATGACAGGTAGCGACTGGTGAACGCCGGACACGGCAGCAATTACACATTTATGAAGCAGAATCTGTTTAGCGACTGGGATAGCGCCATGTAGCGTCTGATTCATCATTTTCACAGCCTCAGCGAACAGCGCCGGCGTTCAGCCTTGCACAGCGCCAGGTATGAGCCCTCGCTACCTGTCGCTCTCCCATACATTTCAATGGACGAACCTTTTCTTCTCTTTAAACAGGGTTTTTTTTTTTTCAAAAAAATCACAAATAATTCTGTGACCTCTCCTGGCATTGAATAAGCAGTTTTTCCACAATTTTGTCATTTTTTATATATTTCTTCAGAAATGACATCACAGCTCTGCCATTAAAGTGTCATGTTACAATGTTGTTACAATGTAATTCCATATGTTTTCGCTTTGTTACTGGTGGATAGATTCTGAAAAACAGACTTTAATCACACCGCCTCCTGCGCTCTGGGCGTCAAACAAGTATTTTTCAGCGCCAGAGATTTGTGAGGCTGTTTTTTTCCTGAATATGTTGTGAGTCGGTCGCTATGAGCAGTCGCTAACATGCGCTCCCATACAGCGCTGTACTGGTCAAATAGCGACTCCTCACAATGTATTCAACATTACTGAACAGCGACTGAGTCGCTATGAAGTAGCAACCCACGGCCGAGCACAGTGACTACTAGCGGGCGCTCTGAAAATGCCGCTACAGACGCTCATCTGTCGCTACCTGGCGTTAGTGATGAATCAGCCTGCCCGTCTACAAAACCGAACCATATGCTGACGAAAACTAAATATGTGCATTTCAAGGAACCACCAGCTTAGAGTCTTTAAAGTGGACCATCTATAAGATTCTCAGGCTGATTGATTCCCTCCTCCCGGGGCATCCAAAATCGGAATGCCCCGCATAAACTTGCCTTCTTTTTCAGTCCAGCGGCGCATGCAAGCGCCACATCCCCGCTATCCCTTTAGCAGTGCCCGTGCCAGGCATTTGTGACAGTCCGGCGCGGGCACGCTCCCTGTTAGAGGATAGCGGGGGATGCAGCCGTCAGCACGCTTGGATTTGCTCGCATCAGACGAGCTCCTGGACGCAGGGGCTCGAGCGAATCCGAGCACACTGATTGGACGAGAGACCGCGCTTGCATCGCAGGACCCGGAAGAGTTGAGCTGGTTCGGGCGTCCTCGGGGGTTTCACACAGCAAGGACCAAGGAGCCAAAAACCAAAACCCAGGAGAGTCAAAATCTTGGGTTTTGCTCCACTTTAAAGAGGAACTTCCGAGGCCTTGGACTATAAAGGACTCCAGGGCCGTCCGATTCCCACTCCCCGCTGTGTGAAAACCCTCGGATTGTCCGCTCCTGGATCCCTCGCCATGCGCCACATCCCCGCTCACCCACACCAGGCCTTTCTGAACGGGCGGCGCGGGCGCCCCACAGCTAGAAGCTGAGCGGAGGTTGTGGCCGGCGGCGCACTCGCCTCTGATTGGCTGTTAGCCACTAGCAGAGACGCAAGGAGCCGAGTGATATCGAGCGTGCTGATTGGCTGAGCAGGTGAAGGGCCGCGCATGTGTGGAGGTTCTTTTACTTTGACGTAGTGAAATCTCACATTTTCTCAATGAGAAACGCCGCTCTGCTCTTTATTTGTACAGACTAAGATTCTTTTTTTTTCGTTACATTCTCAGGCTGATTCATTACTAGCGCCAGGTAGCGACAGATCACAGAGCGTCTGTAGCAGGCATTTCAGAGCGCCCGCTAGTAGTCGCTGTGCTCGGTCGTGGTTCGCTAGTTCAGAGCGCCTCAGTCGCTGTGCAGCATTGATGAATACGTTGTGGGGAGTCGCTATATGAGCAGTACAGCGCTGAATGGTAGCGACTGGTCAGTGCGACCGACTCACACCATATTCGTAAAAAAAAAAACAGCCTCACACACCGCCGGCGCTCAAAAATGCTTCGCTGTAGCCCAGAGTGATTAAAGATCGTTTTTTGAACATGTATCCACCAGTAACAAAAGTGAAAACATATGGAATGACATTGTTATAACGTTGTGACATGAAAACATTAATGCCAGACCTGTAATGTCATTTCTGCATAAATACTTAAAAAATGAAAAAATGGCTTTTTCTAGGGCAGGAGAGGTCACAACGTTATTTGAGAATAAAAAAAAAATTAATTAATAAAACCCCCCCCAAAAATTAATAAATAAAATAAAAATAGATTAATAAAACCCCATGTGTAAAGAGAAGTAAAATAACGTCCATTGAAATGTATGGGAGAGCGACAGGTAGCGAGAGCCGGCGCTGTACACCGAGGCTGGGATAATGATGAATCGGACGCTACATGGCGTTATCCCAGTCGCTCAACAGAGTCGGCTTCATAAATGTGGAATTGCTGCCGTGTCCGGCGTTCACCTGCCGCTACCTGTCGCTACCTGGCGCTATCCCTTCATGAATAAGGCCCAAAGTGAAATGTCACATTTTCTCAGTGAGAAACGCCGCTCTGCTCTTTTATTTGTACAGCTTAAGAATCTTTTTTCTTTATATTCTGTAAAAGATTAATACAAACCGGAAACATTTTGTTATTGATTTTATTTCAACTTGAATGTGGAATATTTCCAGCGCATTCGCATTTATGGAAAGAAGAGTTATAGGAATGATTTTTTCATGCTGTATATGGAGCCGACGCAAAATCAGGGATCACCGGGGAGTCCCCATCTTCCAATCCCTCATTTATCCCTCATTCAAATATAAAGCAGAATATTTTCCGAGGACTTGAACTTAACTGTCCTGAAGATCAACTGGAACACTGCAAGAAATACAAATACACAATCATTAGACTGGGAAGGAAATTCATTATAAAAGGCAAAGCTCCCAACTTTTCAGGGTGGGAAAGAGGGACAATTGTTACATTAAGCCACACGCTAAATAGCTATGCGACCCCCGGTTTATTACTGTTCCATGATCTATGGGGGTTATTTAAGAAGGGATAGCGCCAGGTAGCGTCTCGTAGCGGCAGGCAGCGTCTGGTGAACACAAAACCACATTTATGAAAGCGAATCTGGCGAGTGCCTCTAACAGCGCCATGTAGCGTCACATGTATTATTACAGGCAGGTCAGTGTATAGCGCCTCTAACAGCGCCATGTAGCGTCACATTTATTATTACAAGCAGGTCAGTGTATAGCGCCTCTAACAGCGCCATGTAGCGTCACATGTATTATTACAGGCAGGTCAGTGTATAGCGCCTCTAACAGCGCCATGTAGCGTCACATGTATTATTACAGGCAGGTCAGTGTATAGCGCCTCTAACAGCGCCATGCAGTGTCACATGTATTATTACAGACAGGTCAGTGTATAGCGCCTCTAACAGCGCCATGTAGCATCACATGTATTATTACAGGCAGGTTAGTGTATAGCGTCTCTAACAGCGCCATGTAGCGTCACATGTATAATTACAGCTAGCTCAGTGTATAGCGCCTCTAACAGCGCCATGTAGTGTCACATGTATAATTACAGCTAGCTCAGTGTATAGCGCCTCTAACAGCGCCATGTAGCGTCACATGTATTATTACAGGCAGGTCAGTGTATAGCACCTCTAACAGCGCCATGTAGCGTCACATGTATTATTACAGGCAGCTCAGTGTATAGCGCCTCTAACAGCACCATGTAGTGTCACATGTATTATTACAGGCAGGTCAGTGTATAGCACCTCTAACAGCGCCATGTAGCGTCACATGTATTATTACAGGCAGCTCAGTGTATAGCGCCTCTAACAGCGTCATGTAGTGTCACATGTATTATTACAGGCAGGTCAGTGTATAGCGCCTCTAACAGCGCCATGTAGCGTCACATGTATTATTACATGCAGGTCAGTGTATAGCACCTCTAACAGCGTCATGTAGCGCCACATGTATTATTACAGGCAGGTCAGTGTATAGCGCCTCTAACAGCGTCATGTAGCGTCACATGTATTATTACAGGCAGGTCAGTGTATAGCGCCTCTAACAGCGCCATGTAGCGTCACATGTATTATTACAGGCAGGTCAGTGTATAGCGCCTCTAACAGCACCATGTAGCGTCACGTATTATTACAGGCAGCTCAGTGTATAGCGCCTCTAACAGCGCCATGTAGCGTCACATGTATTATTACAGGCAGGTCAGTGTATAGCGCCTCTAACAGCGCCATGTAGCGTCACATGTATTATTACAGGCAGGTCAGTGTATAGCGCCTCTAACAGCGCCATGTAGCGTCACATGTATTATTACAGGCAGGTCAGTGTATAGCGCCTCTAACAGCGCCATGTAGCGTCACATGTATTATTACAGGCAGGTCAGTGTATAGCGCCTCTAACAGCGCCATGTAGTGTCACATGTATTATTACAGGCAGGTCAGTGTATAGCGCCTCTAACAGCGCCATGTAGTGTCACATGTATTATTACAGGCAGGTCAGTGTATAGCGCCTCTAACAGCGCCATGTAGCGTCACATGTATTATTACAGGCAGGTCAGTGTATAGCGCCTCTAACAGCGCCATGTAGTGTCACATGTATTATTACAGGCAGGTCAGTGTATAGCGCCTCTAACAGCGCCATGTAGCGTCACATGTATTATTACAGGCAGGTCAGTGTATAGCGCCTCTAACAGCGCCATGTAGCGTCACATGTATTATTACAGGCAGGTCAGTGTATAGCGCCTCTAACAGCACCATGTAGCGTCACATGTATTATTACAGGCAGCTCAGTGTATAGCACCTCTAACAGCGCCATGTAGCGTCACATGTATTGTTACAGGCGGCTCAGTGTATAGCGCCTCTAACAGCGCCATGTAGCGTCACATGTATTATTACAGGCAGGTCAGTGTATAGCACCTCTAACAGCGCCATGTAGCGTCACATGTATTATTACAGGCAGGTCAGTGTATAGCGCCTCTAACAGCGCCATGTAGCGTCACATGTATTATTACAGGCAGGTCAGTGTATAGCGCCTCTAACAGCGCCATGTAGCGTCACATGTATTATTACAGGCAGGTCAGTGTATAGCACCTCTAACAGCGCCATGTAGCGTCACATGTATTATTACAGGCGGCTCAGTGTATAGCGCCTCTAACAGCGCCATGTAGCGTCACATGTATTATTACAGGCAGGTCAGTGTATAGCACCTCTAACAGCGCCATGTAGCGTCACATGTATTATTACAGGCGGCTCAGTGTATAGAACCTCTAACAGCGCCATGTAGTGTCACATGTATTATTACAGGCAGGTCAGTGTATAGCGCCTCTAACAGCGCCATGTAGCGTCACGTATTATTACAGGCGGCTCAGTGTATAGCCCCTCTAACAGCGTCATGTAGCGTCACATGTATTATTACAGGCAGGTCAGTGTATAGCGCCTCTAACAGCGTCATGTAGCGTCACATGTATTATTACAGGCAGGTCAGTGTATAGCGCCTCTAACAGCGTCATGTAGCGTCACATGTATTATTACAGGCAGGTCAGTGTATAGCGCCTCTAACAGCGCCATGTAGCGTCACATGTATTATTACAGGCAGGTCAGTGTATAGCGCCTCTAACAGCGTCATGTAGCGTCACATGTATTATTACAGGCAGGTCAGTGTATAGCGCCTCTAACAGCGCCATGTAGCGTCACATGTATTATTACAGGCAGCTCAGTGTATAGCGCCGGCGCTCTAGGCTCAGAAGCGCCATGTCACTCTGTAGCGCTCCCCCATACATTTCATTAGTTGTGTATAAACAGCGTGTTTGGCGATTATTATTATTTTTTTTTTTTCCTCCAATCATTGTGTGACGTCTTCTGGCTACAAACAAACATTTTTATACATTTATTGAATTTTTTTATATTTTTATGCAGAATTGTCATTACAGGTCTGGCACTAAAGTGTTAATGTCACAGTGTTATAACAATGTCATTCCATGTGTTTTCGCTTTGTTACTGGTGGATATGTGTTCAAAAACAGACTTTATTCACACAGCGTCTGGCGCTCTATGCTATAGCGACCCGATTTTGAGCGCCGACGCTGTGTGTGTGTGTAGCTTTTTCTTGCGTATGGTGTGGAACACCGAGTGCCAGGCGCACTGATCTGGCGCTACCTCTTGCTCCTTGCAGCGCTGTACTGTTAGAACGCCCAACACACATCACATTCATCAATGCCAGGCAGGTTACTACAGCGACTGAGATGCTCTGTTACAGCGCCCAATACCCGCTTACAGCGTCTACTAGAGGTCGTTCTAAGTGCCGCTATACAGATGCTCATCTGCCGATACTTGGCGCTAGTAGTGAATCAGCCACCACATATATTCTGTATGACACGGTGCATTTATGTATCAAAATATATACGTTACCATAACCCAAGCAGCCAGCAAACTTGAATAACCCTCAGGAGGACCTAGAGCGACACCTGCCAAATCGTTATTATGGTAATTATTTGTACCTACAGGCTGATTCATCACTAACGCCAGGTAGCGCCAGATGAGCGTCTGTAGCAGGCATTTTCAGAGCGCCCGCTAGTAGTCGCTGTGCTCGGCAGTGGGTCGCTAGTTCAGAGCGCCTCAGTCGCTATACAGTAATGATGAATACATTGTGAGGAGTCGCTTTTTGACCAGTACAGCGCTGTATGGGAGCGCATGTTAGCGACTGGTCAATGCGATCGACTCACAACATATTCATTAAAAAAACAGCCTCACAAAACTCCGGGGCTGAAAAATGCTTCTCTGAAGCCCAGAGCGCAGGAGGCTGTGTGATTAAAGTCTGTTTTTCAGCATCTATCCACTAGTAACAAAGCGAAAACATATGGAATTACATTGTAACAACATTGTAACATGAACACTTTAATGGCAGAGCTGTAATGTCATTTCTGCATAAATTTTTAAAACGTGGAAATATTTGAAAAAATGGCTTTTTCCAGCCCAGAAGAGGTCACAACATTATTTTTTTTTTTTAAAAAGCTCAAATAAACAAAAACTCTGTTTAAACAAAAATAAAAGAACGTCCATTGAAATGTATGGGAGAGCGACAGATAGCGAGAGGTCATACCTGGCGCTCTGCAAGGCTGAACACCAGCGCTGTTCGCTGAGGCTGGGATATTGATGAATCAGACGCTACATGTCGTTATCACAGACTCAACAGATTGCTACCGTGTCCGGCGTTCACCTGGCGCTACCTGTCGCAACCTTTCATTTACAAGGCACTACCTGACGCTATCCCTTCATGAATAAGGGCCCTGTATTTACATTACAGTTACAGGCTGATTCATTACTAGCGCAAGGTAACGGCAGATGAGCGTCTGTACAGCGGCACTAAGAGCGACCACTAGTGGTCGCTCTGATCGGCCATGAGTCGCTATTACAGTCGCTCTAGTAAAAATGCCGGCATTGATGAATTTGGTGTGTGAGTCGCTATAACACCAGTACAGAGCTGTATGGGAGCGAACGGTAGCGACTGGTCAGTGTGAGCTACTCAAACCATATTTATCAAAAAAACAGCCTCACACAGCGCCGGCGCTCAAAATTCTGTCGCTGTAGCCCAGAGCGCCAGACGCTGTGTGAATAAAGTCTGTTTTTGAACACATATCCACTAGCAAGAAAGCAAAAACATATGGAATGACATTGTTATTACATTGTAACATTAACACTTTAATACTAGACCTGTAATGACAATTCTGCATAAATAAAAAAAAAGTTTTCAAAAATGACTTTAAATAGACCAGGAGAGGTCACATGATGATTTGATACAAAACTAAAAAATATTAAAAGAAAACCCTGTTTAAAGAGAACAAAAGTAACGTTAATTGAAATGTATGGGAGAGCGACAGGTAGCGACAGGTAATACCAGGCCATCTGGAAGCCAGGAACCTGCTGAGCCGCCTGTGGTGATGAATCGGTTGCTACATGGTGCTGTTAGAGGCGCTCACCAGAATCGCCTTCATAAATGTGGTATTGCGTACAGCGCCCGGCGTTCACCTGACGCTGCCTGCCGCTACAAGGCGCTGCCTGCCGCTATCCCTTGATAAATAAAGCCCTTAGCCGATTACACATTTCTTTTTGAGAGGTGCACCATTCTCCTGGGGTTATGAACAACTGCAGCCTTGCTGATCTGTATAACTTTTCTATATAATTCTAATACACTTTTTACTTGCAATCGCAACCAGATTGGTGTGTTGTGCATCCTTTCGGAGTTAGGTGTGCTATAACCTACATTTCTCATATCTAAATTAAGCCACACCCCCTCATTTAGGGATGGATGAAGCCACGCCCTCTCATTTAGGGATGGACAAAGCCACGCCCCCTCTTTTAGGGATGGATAGGAGATAGGATGTAACAGTTACAACAATAGAAACAATTTGAATAGGGAAACAAATCATTTATTGATGCAGATCTGCATGTTACACCTCAAGGAGGGACAAATGAGAACAGCGAGGGGCATGGACTCAAAAGAGGGACAGTCCCTCCACAACAGGGACACTTGGGAGGTATGTATTATATATAGATATAAATATATATGTTACATTATATTTTAAAGAATATATATTAGATAATATTATATATATATATATATATATATATATATATCTACCTATCTATCTATCTATATATATATTTTAGATTTGGGATCTTGACAATTCTAACCCTACATAATTTTTCATGCAATAGCGAGAAAACAAAAATAATACTTTACGCTATAACGTGTACACAGGCGGCTTTGCAGGCGAGTAAAGTATTGTATCTGTTGGCATTTCCTCCGCAGCCGCTATATGTGAATTGCTGGCACTTGTGGGTCGCTGTGTTGTAGAAGTAGCGGATAAGAAGCGCCTTACAGGGGCCATATACTGGAGGTGATGTACAATCCACAGCTAAAATACAATGATAACAACAATGATCAGAAACTGATAAAAGACAGAAAAAAATATCTATCTATCTATCTGTCTATCTATCTATCTATCTATCTATCTATCTCATATCTATCTATCTATATATCTATCTATCTATCTATCTATCTATCTATCTATCTATCTATCTATATCATATCTATCTATCTATCTATCTATCTATCTATCTATCCCATATCTATCTATCTATCTATCTATCTATCTATCTATCTATCCCATATCTATCTATCTATCTATCTATCTATCTATCTATCTATCTATCTATCTATCTCATATCTATCTATCTATCTATCTATCTATCTATCTATCTATCTATCTCATATCTATCTATCTATCTATCTATCTATCTTACCTTGAGCGGGAGAGATGAGTGACAGGAAGAGGCTGGAGGTGATAACAGCGAGCAGTATGGAGGTCCTCATGGCTGATTCAGGGTGGAGCAGTCGGTGGTGTAGGTAGGTGAGCGTTCTCTGTCCTGCAATGTGCCCTGAGCCCGGTGTCTGTAACTTTATAGTGAATAATATGGGAGGGGTCTCCTCTTCTGTAATCAGATATGTTGGATAACTCGTTTGTTGAGACTTCCTCAATCTTTTGTATTTGGTCAGATAAATGTTTGTCAGTAGCGGGAGGCGGGTCAGGTATTTGCACTATTGTCTTTTGCTGAATCACCTTATCTGCATCTATTTACACCGGCTCCATCCAACACAATGGGGGTCATGCTAAATATTTGGTGACGCCAGTGTGACCTGCATCCCGGGGGGTCTTTTTAGCTTTTAGACACAAAACAGGTACACAAATTCTTTTTTGCACTATTTTCCCCCAAAATGACCTGTTCCCATAATGGGGCATTTTTACAGGCGAGGTGCATCATTTTTACTATAAAGTCAGGATCATTTTTTTTAAAGTTTGTAAACAATAGAACCCTATGGGCTATGCAGAAAAAATGGTGACATCTTTAGCATAGCCCATAGGCTGCTGTTATTTCCACAGGCTGCTGTTATTTCCATAGGCTGCTCTTATTTCCATAGGATGCTCTTATTTCCATAGGATACTGTTATCTTCATAGGCTGCTGTTATTTCCATAGGGTGCTGTTATTTCCATAGGCTGCTTTTATTTCCATAGGATGCTGTTATTTCCATAGGATGCTGTTATTTCCATAGGATACTGTTATCTTCATAGGCTGCTCTTATTTCCATAGGATGCTGTTATTTCCATAGGATGCTGTTATTTCCATAGGCTGCTTTTATTTCCATAGGATGCTCTTATTTCCATAGGCTGCTGTTATTTCCATAGGATGCTGTTATTTCCATAGGCTGCTTTTATTTCCATAGGATGCTCTTATTTCCATAGGATACTGTTATCTTCATAGGCTGCTGTTATTTCCATAGGGTGCTGTTATTTCCATAGGATACTGTTATCTTCATAGGCTGCTCTTATTTCCATAGGCTGCTTTTATTTCCATAGGATGCTGTTATTTCCATAGGATGCTGTTATTTCCATAGGCTGCTTTTATTTCCATAGGATGCTCTTATTTCCATAGGCTGCTGTTATTTCCATAGGATGCTGTTATTTCCATAGGCTGCTTTTATTTCCATAGGATGCTCTTATTTCCATAGGATACTGTTATCTTCATAGGCTGCTGTTATTTCCATAGGGTGCTGTTATTTCCATAGGATACTGTTATCTTCATAGGCTGCTCTTATTTCCATAGGCTGCTTTTATTTCCATAGGATGCTGTTATTTCCATAGGATGCTGTTATTTCCATAGGCTGCTTTTATTTCCATAGGATGCTCTTATTTCCATAGGCTGCTTTTATTTCCATAGGATGCTGTTATTTCCATAGGATGCTGTTATTTCCATAGGCTGCTTTTATTTCCATAGGATGCTCTTATTTCCATAGGATGCTGTTATTTCCATAGGCTGCTTTTATTTCCATAGGCTGCTCTTATTTCCATAGGCTGCTGTTATTTCCATAGGATGCTGTTATTTCCATAGGCTGCTTTTATTTCCATAGGATGCTCTTATTTCCATAGGATACTGTTATCTTCATAGGCTGCTGTTATTTCCATAGGGTGCTGTTATTTCCATAGGATACTGTTATCTTCATAGGCTGCTGTTATTTCCATAGGGTGCCGTTATCACCATAGGGTGCCGTTATTACCATAGGGTGCCGTTATCACCATAGGGTGCCGTTATTACCATAGAGTGCCGTTATCACCATAGGGTGCCGTTATTACCATAGGGTGCCGTTATTACCATAGGGTACTGTTATTTCCATAACTTTGTACCGCCGTCATTCCGGCGCAATTTTTCCCCCCTTGAAATCTTTGGCGCTGTATTTTTCGCCACTGGTCGGAGTTTCATCATTACAGTTACAGGAAATCGCTGCTGGGGACAAACGTTACAGTGCGATTAGGCTGCGTTTCAGTTGTTGGCGTCCTAATTAAACATTATTAAAGCAAAAGTATAGACTCAGCAAAATGTTTAGCACAGCAGACCCCATCTGCTGGAGGTGCGGGTTGGAACGGGGGACCCTTTTTCACATATTCTGGACGTGCCCTAGGATACAGGCGTTCTGGGATAAGGTTCTGCCTTACAGCTTACGGGGACCCAATTACAAAAAGACCCTGCCCAAATTCTACTCCACTCGACAAAAACCCCGACAGGGAAATACAAGAAAAATCTGCTGGTTCATCTACTAAATGCGGCCAAACAGACCATACCCAGGTTCTGGAAACAGAGAAAAGCCCCCTCGGTAAGGGACTGGGTGTCTGAGGTCATGAATAGGGATGAGCGAATCGATCCGGACGAACCCGGATTCGATCCGAATTTCAGGAAAAATTCGATTCGGATCGAATCCGAATTTCCCCGCGATTCGATCACTCGAAGTTTTCCTTTAACATCCATTCATTTACATTTACAGGCATTCTAAGATGGCGGACGGGACATGTCTGGACATGTATCCCGCGCCAGTGCAAGCTGGGGCAGTCACATGCAGCCTATCAGCAGCCAGCAAGCCCGGTGACGTCACACAGCGGTATTTAACGGCGGTCATCTTGCTTTTCCTCATTTCTCTATTGCATTCGTGACAGACAGACAGAACGCTGTGTAGCTGAGGCAGTTAGACAGGCTGGAGACAGGGACAGACAGGGACAGGCAGGAGACAGGCAGGAGACAGACAGGAGACAGACAGAAAGCCAGGGAAAGGTAGGAAAAACGGAGCTGGCTGACAGGGAGATTTTTTTTTTTTCATCCAGCCTTTGTTAGCGTTTTCAGGCTGCTTATAGTAACTAACTGTGCATATATACTGAACTGATCTTAAGTCTGCTGTGAGGCATCCCATTCTGTGACTAAAGCAGCCTCTGTTTAAGACCATATAAGCATTTGCTCTTATCATATTTGAAATTAGGCCTGATAAAGACACTTTTGCTGGCCAAAGCACTACTGGACCCTGCCAGGTCCATTCCTGCCCAGGGCATCCCATTCTGTGACTACAGCAGCCTCTGTTTAAGACCATATAAGCATTTGCTCTTATCATATTTGAAATTAGCCTGATAAAGACACTTTTGCTGGCCAAAGCACTACTGGACCCTGCCAGGTCCATTCCTGCCCAGGGCATCCCATTCTGTGACTAAAGCAGCCTCTGTTTAAGACCATATAAGCATTTGCTCTTATCATATTTGAAATTAGGCCTGATAAAGACACTTTTGCTGGCCAAAGCACTACTGGACCCTGCCAGGTCCATTCCTGCCCGGGGCATCCCATTCTGTGACTACAGCAGCCTCTGTTTAAGACCATATAAGCATTTGCTCTTATCATATTTGAAATTAGCCTGATAAAGACACTTTTGCTGGCCAAAGCACTACTGGACCCTGCCAGGTCCATTCCTGCCCAGGGCATCCCATTCTGTGACTAAAGCAGCCTCTGTTTAAGACCATATAAGCATTTGCTCTTATCATATTTGAAATTAGGCCTGATAAAGACACTTTTGCTGGCCAAAGCACTACTGGACCCTGCCAGGTCCATTCCTGCCCAGGGCATCCCATTCTGTGACTACAGCAGCCTCTGTTTAAGACCATATAAGCATTTGCTCTTATCATATTTGAAATTAGGCCTGATAAAGACACTTTTGCTGGCCAAAGCACTACTGGACCCTGCCAGGTCCATTCCTGCCCGGGGCATCCCATTCTGTGACTACAGCAGCCTCTGTTTAAGACCATATAAGCATTTGCTCTTATCATATTTGAAATTAGGCCTGATAAAGACACTTTTGCTGGCCAAAGCACTACTGGACCCTGCCAGGTCCATTCCTGCCCGGGGCATCCCATTCTGTGACTACAGCAGCCTCTGTTTAAGACCATATAAGCATTTGCTCTTATCATATTTGAAATTAGGCCTGATAAAGACACTTTTGCTGGCCAAAGCACTACTGGACCCTGCCAGGTCGATTCCTGTTGGGGCATCCCATTCTGTGACTAAAGCAGCCTCTGTTTAAGACCATATAAGCATTTGCTCTTATCATATTTGAAATTAGGCCTGATAAAGACACTTTTGCTGGCCAAAGCACTACTGGACCCTGCCAGGTCGATTCCTGTTGGGGCATCCCATTCTGTGACTACAGCAGCCTCTGTTTAAGACCATATAAGCATTTGCTCTTATCATATTTGAAAATAGCCTGATAAAGACACTTTTGCTGGCCAAAGCACTACTGGACCCTGCCAGGTCCATTCCTGCCCAGGGCATCCCATTCTGTGACTAAAGCAGCCTCTGTTTAAGACCATATAAGCATTTGCTCTTATCATATTTGAAATTAGGCCTGATAAAGACACTTTTGCTGGCCAAAGCACTACTGGACCCTGCCAGGTCCATTCCTGCCCGGGGCATCCCATTCTGTGACTACAGCAGCCTCTGTTTAAGACCATATAAGCATTTGCTCTTATCATATTTGAAATTAGCCTGATAAAGACACTTTTGCTGGCCAAAGCACTACTGGACCCTGCCAGGTCCATTCCTGCCCAGGGCATCCCATTCTGTGACTAAAGCAGCCTCTGTTTAAGACCATATAAGCATTTGCTCTTATCATATTTGAAATTAGGCCTGATAAAGACACTTTTGCTGGCCAAAGCACTACTGGACCCTGCCAGGTCCATTCCTGCCCAGGGCATCCCATTCTGTGACTACAGCAGCCTCTGTTTAAGACCATATAAGCATTTGCTCTTATCATATTTGAAATTAGCCTGATAAAGACACTTTTGCTGGCCAAAGCACTACTGGACCCTGCCAGGTCCATTCCTGCCCAGGGCATCCCATTCTGTGACTAAAGCAGCCTCTGTTTAAGACCATATAAGCATTTGCTCTTATCATATTTGAAATTAGGCCTGATAAAGACACTTTTGCTGGCCAAAGCACTACTGGACCCTGCCAGGTCCATTCCTGCCCGGGGCATCCCATTCTGTGACTACAGCAGCCTCTGTTTAAGACCATATAAGCATTTGCTCTTATCATATTTGAAATTAGCCTGATAAAGACACTTTTGCTGGCCAAAGCACTACTGGACCCTGCCAGGTCCATTCCTGCCCAGGGCATCCCATTCTGTGACTAAAGCAGCCTCTGTTTAAGACCATATAAGCATTTGCTCTTATCATATTTGAAATTAGGCCTGATAAAGACACTTTTGCTGGCCAAAGCACTACTGGACCCTGCCAGGTCCATTCCTGCCCAGGGCATCCCATTCTGTGACTACAGCAGCCTCTGTTTAAGACCATATAAGCATTTGCTCTTATCATATTTGAAATTAGCCTGATAAAGACACTTTTGCTGGCCAAAGCACTACTGGACCCTGCCAGGTCCATTCCTGCCCAGGGCATCCCATTCTGTGACTAAAGCAGCCTCTGTTTAAGACCATATAAGCATTTGCTCTTATCATATTTGAAATTAGGCCTGATAAAGACACTTTTGCTGGCCAAAGCACTACTGGACCCTGCCAGGTCCATTCCTGCCCGGGGCATCCCATTCTGTGACTACAGCAGCCTCTGTTTAAGACCATATAAGCATTTGCTCTTATCATATTTGAAATTAGCCTGATAAAGACACTTTTGCTGGCCAAAGCACTACTGGACCCTGCCAGGTCGATTCCTGTTGGGGCATCCCATTCTGTGACTAAAGCAGCCTCTGTTTAAGACCATATAAGCATTTGCTCTTATCATATTTGAAATTAGGCCTGATAAAGACACTTTTGCTGGCCAAAGCACTACTGGACCCTGCCAGGTCCATTCCTGCCCAGGGCATCCCATTCTGTGACTACAGCAGCCTCTGTTTAAGACCATATAAGCATTTGCTCTTATCATATTTGAAATTAGGCCTGATAAAGACACTTTTGCTGGCCAAAGCACTACTGGACCCTGCCAGGTCCATTCCTGCCCAGGGCATCCCATTCTGTGACTAAAGCAGCCTCTGTTTAAGACCATATAAGCATTTGCTCTTATCATATTTGAAATTAGGCCTGATAAAGACACTTTTGCTGGCCAAAGCACTACTGGACCCTGCCAGGTCCATTCCTGCCCGGGGCATCCCATTCTGTGACTACAGCAGCCTCTGTTTAAGACCATATAAGCATTTGCTCTTATCATATTTGAAATTAGCCTGATAAAGACACTTTTGCTGGCCAAAGCACTACTGGACCCTGCCAGGTCCATTCCTGCCCAGGGCATCCCATTCTGTGACTAAAGCAGCCTCTGTTTAAGACCATATAAGCATTTGCTCTTATCATATTTGAAATTAGGCCTGATAAAGACACTTTTGCTGGCCAAAGCACTACTGGACCCTGCCAGGTCCATTCCTGCCCAGGGCATCCCATTCTGTGACTACAGCAGCCTCTGTTTAAGACCATATAAGCATTTGCTCTTATCATATTTGAAATTAGGCCTGATAAAGACACTTTTGCTGGCCAAAGCACTACTGGACCCTGCCAGGTCCATTCCTGCCCGGGGCATCCCATTCTGTGACTACAGCAGCCTCTGTTTAAGACCATATAAGCATTTGCTCTTATCATATTTGAAATTAGCCTGATAAAGACACTTTTGCTGGCCAAAGCACTACTGGACCCTGCCAGGTCCATTCCTGCCCAGGGCATCCCATTCTGTGACTAAAGCAGCCTCTGTTTAAGACCATATAAGCATTTGCTCTTATCATATTTGAAATTAGGCCTGATAAAGACACTTTTGCTGGCCAAAGCACTACTGGACCCTGCCAGGTCCATTCCTGCCCAGGGCATCCCATTCTGTGACTACAGCAGCCTCTGTTTAAGACCATATAAGCATTTGCTCTTATCATATTTGAAATTAGGCCTGATAAAGACACTTTTGCTGGCCAAAGCACTACTGGACCCTGCCAGGTCCATTCCTGCCCGGGGCATCCCATTCTGTGACTACAGCAGCCTCTGTTTAAGACCATATAAGCATTTGCTCTTATCATATTTGAAATTAGGCCTGATAAAGACACTTTTGCTGGCCAAAGCACTACTGGACCCTGCCAGGTCCATTCCTGCCCAGGGCATCCCATTCTGTGACTACAGCAGCCTCTGTTTAAGACCATATAAGCATTTGCTCTTATCATATTTGAAATTAGGCCTGATAAAGACACTTTTGCTGGCCAAAGCACTACTGGACCCTGCCAGGTCCATTCCTGCCCAGGGCATCCCATTCTGTGACTAAAGCAGCCTCTGTTTAAGACCATATAAGCATTTGCTCTTATCATATTTGAAATTAGGCCTGATAAAGACACTTTTGCTGGCCAAAGCACTACTGGACCCTGCCAGGTCCATTCCTGCCCGGGGCATCCCATTCTGTGACTACAGCAGCCTCTGTTTAAGACCATATAAGCATTTGCTCTTATCATATTTGAAATTAGGCCTGATAAAGACACTTTTGCTGGCCAAAGCACTACTGGACCCTGCCAGGTCCATTCCTGCCCGGGGCATCCCATTCTGTGACTACAGCAGCCTCTGTTTAAGACCATATAAGCATTTGCTCTTATCATATTTGAAATTAGCCTGATAAAGACACTTTTGCTGGCCAAAGCACTACTGGACCCTGCCAGGTCCATTCCTGCCCAGGGCATCCCATTCTGTGACTAAAGCAGCCTCTGTTTAAGACCATATAAGCATTTGCTCTTATCATATTTGAAATTAGGCCTGATAAAGACACTTTTGCTGGCCAAAGCACTACTGGACCCTGCCAGGTCCATTCCTGCCCAGGGCATCCCATTCTGTGACTACAGCAGCCTCTGTTTAAGACCATATAAGCATTTGCTCTTATCATATTTGAAATTAGGCCTGATAAAGACACTTTTGCTGGCCAAAGCACTACTGGACCCTGCCAGGTCCATTCCTGCTCGGGGCATCCCATTCTGTGACTACAGCAGCCTCTGTTTAAGACCATATAAGCATTTGCTCTTATCATATTTGAAATTAGCCTGATAAAGACACTTTTGCTGGCCAAAGCACTACTGGACCCTGCCAGGTCCATTCCTGCCCAGGGCATCCCATTCTGTGACTAAAGCAGCCTCTGTTTAAGACCATATAAGCATTTGCTCTTATCATATTTGAAATTAGGCCTGATAAAGACACTTTTGCTGGCCAAAGCACTACTGGACCCTGCCAGGTCCATTCCTGCCCAGGGCATCCCATTCTGTGACTACAGCAGCCTCTGTTTAAGACCATATAAGCATTTGCTCTTATCATATTTGAAATTAGGCCTGATAAAGACACTTTTGCTGGCCAAAGCACTACTGGACCCTGCCAGGTCCATTCCTGCCCGGGGCATCCCATTCTGTGACTACAGCAGCCTCTGTTTAAGACCATATAAGCATTTGCTCTTATCATATTTGAAATTAGGCCTGATAAAGACACTTTTGCTGGCCAAAGCACTACTGGACCCTGCCAGGTCCATTCCTGCCCAGGGCATCCCATTCTGTGACTACAGCAGCCTCTGTTTAAGACCATATAAGCATTTGCTCTTATCATATTTGAAATTAGGCCTGATAAAGACACTTTTGCTGGCCAAAGCACTACTGGACCCTGCCAGGTCCATTCCTGCCCAGGGCATCCCATTCTGTGACTAAAGCAGCCTCTGTTTAAGACCATATAAGCATTTGCTCTTATCATATTTGAAATTAGGCCTGATAAAGACACTTTTGCTGGCCAAAGCACTACTGGACCCTGCCAGGTCCATTCCTGCCCGGGGCATCCCATTCTGTGACTACAGCAGCCTCTGTTTAAGACCATATAAGCATTTGCTCTTATCATATTTGAAATTAGCCTGATAAAGACACTTTTGCTGGCCAAAGCACTACTGGACCCTGCCAGGTCCATTCCTGCCCAGGGCATCCCATTCTGTGACTAAAGCAGCCTCTGTTTAAGACCATATAAGCATTTGCTCTTATCATATTTGAAATTAGGCCTGATAAAGACACTTTTGCTGGCCAAAGCACTACTGGACCCTGCCAGGTCCATTCCTGCCCAGGGCATCCCATTCTGTGACTACAGCAGCCTCTGTTTAAGACCATATAAGCATTTGCTCTTATCATATTTGAAATTAGGCCTGATAAAGACACTTTTGCTGGCCAAAGCACTACTGGACCCTGCCAGGTCCATTCCTGCCCGGGGCATCCCATTCTGTGACTACAGCAGCCTCTGTTTAAGACCATATAAGCATTTGCTCTTATCATATTTGAAATTAGCCTGATAAAGACACTTTTGCTGGCCAAAGCACTACTGGACCCTGCCAGGTCCATTCCTGCCCAGGGCATCCCATTCTGTGACTAAAGCAGCCTCTGTTTAAGACCATATAAGCATTTGCTCTTATCATATTTGAAATTAGGCCTGATAAAGACACTTTTGCTGGCCAAAGCACTACTGGACCCTGCCAGGTCCATTCCTGCCCAGGGCATCCCATTCTGTGACTACAGCAGCCTCTGTTTAAGACCATATAAGCATTTGCTCTTATCATATTTGAAATTAGGCCTGATAAAGACACTTTTGCTGGCCAAAGCACTACTGGACCCTGCCAGGTCCATTCCTGCCCGGGGCATCCCATTCTGTGACTACAGCAGCCTCTGTTTAAGACCATATAAGCATTTGCTCTTATCATATTTGAAATTAGGCCTGATAAAGACACTTTTGCTGGCCAAAGCACTACTGGACCCTGCCAGGTCCATTCCTGCCCAGGGCATCCCATTCTGTGACTACAGCAGCCTCTGTTTAAGACCATATAAGCATTTGCTCTTATCATATTTGAAATTAGCCTGATAAAGACACTTTTGCTGGCCAAAGCACTACTGGACCCTGCCAGGTCCATTCCTGCCCAGGGCATCCCATTCTGTGACTAAAGCAGCCTCTGTTTAAGACCATATAAGCATTTGCTCTTATCATATTTGAAATTAGGCCTGATAAAGACACTTTTGCTGGCCAAAGCACTACTGGACCCTGCCAGGTCCATTCCTGCCCGGGGCATCCCATTCTGTGACTACAGCAGCCTCTGTTTAAGACCATATAAGCATTTGCTCTTATCATATTTGAAATTAGCCTGATAAAGACACTTTTGCTGGCCAAAGCACTACTGGACCCTGCCAGGTCCATTCCTGCCCAGGGCATCCCATTCTGTGACTAAAGCAGCCTCTGTTTAAGACCATATAAGCATTTGCTCTTATCATATTTGAAATTAGGCCTGATAAAGACACTTTTGCTGGCCAAAGCACTACTGGACCCTGCCAGGTCCATTCCTGCCCAGGGCATCCCATTCTGTGACTACAGCAGCCTCTGTTTAAGACCATATAAGCATTTGCTCTTATCATATTTGAAATTAGGCCTGATAAAGACACTTTTGCTGGCCAAAGCACTACTGGACCCTGCCAGGTCCATTCCTGCCCGGGGCATCCCATTCTGTGACTACAGCAGCCTCTGTTTAAGACCATATAAGCATTTGCTCTTATCATATTTGAAATTAGCCTGATAAAGACACTTTTGCTGGCCAAAGCACTACTGGACCCTGCCAGGTCCATTCCTGCCCAGGGCATCCCATTCTGTGACTAAAGCAGCCTCTGTTTAAGACCATATAAGCATTTGCTCTTATCATATTTGAAATTATGCCTGATAAAGACACTTTTGCTGGCCAAAGCACTACTGGACCCTGCCAGGTCCATTCCTGCCCAGGGCATCCCATTCTGTGACTACAGCAGCCTCTGTTTAAGACCATATAAGCATTTGCTCTTATCATATTTGAAATTAGGCCTGATAAAGACACTTTTGCTGGCCAAAGCACTACTGGACCCTGCCAGGTCCATTCCTGCCCGGGGCATCCCATTCTGTGACTACAGCAGCCTCTGTTTAAGACCATATAAGCATTTGCTCTTATCATATTTATATTATAAGACACTTTTGCTGGGCATAGGCTTACTGCTGCCTGCCAGGTGCACTTCTGTTGAGGCATCCCATTCTGTAACATAGCATACCCCTCTTTATTTACACTAAGCAGCTCTCTTATTTACACTAAGCAGGCCTGTTGGAGGCTGAGTGTTACTGCTCACTTTTGGTGTGCATTATATTCTGTTTCATATAGACCCACCGCTGCCCGGGGTTTTTTTAAATATCACCTACTACCACGCCAGTTAGACTATGTCGGGCAGACAAGTGCCTGGAAGTGAAAAGAGGAGTGGCAGAGGCCAAGATTCCGCAGGCAGAGCTCGCATCAGACTGGGGGCCAGTAGCAGCAGGAGTCACGCTGAGAGACCTAATCTGCCAGTATCTGCTAGCGGTCGGGTCTCCACCAGTAACGCATCTGCCGTGGTAGATTGGTTGACGCGCTCATCAACAACATCATCACAACTTACGTCTGAGACCCCCAGTCTAGGGTCGGTAGGTTCCTCTGACACAACCCTGAGTTGGCATGCCCCGAGAGCAGTCCCTGTCCTCCCATTGCCTCTGGCCTACGCCGTTCCCTCCCCCAGCGACGTATCCTATGCTTTGGGTTCAGCTCCACTCTTTAGTGAGGAGGACCATCAGATAGAGGACAGTCAGCAGCTACTGCCCAGCCAAGAAATGGAGGTGGCTTCTTTAGCTAGGCAGACAAATAGTGATGTGGACAGTGTCGTGGGTGCTGCGAGCGTTCCAGCTCCTGCGCCAGACACTGTTGACGAATCCACGAACATCAGTGACGTACAGCCACAACTCGGTGATGATGATGATGATGACGATGAAGCCGATCGCACTTGGGAGCCGGGTGATGAAGGGGCTTCATCGTCATCATCAGGAGAAGAGGGGTGCAGGTTGCCCCGGAGTCAGCAGCTGAGGCAGCAAGGTGGTAGCAGTCAGCATGGGGGCACAATTCCAAAGGCTGGAGCCGGCCGGGGCCGGGGCCGGGGTAGAGCACCTGCTGTGCGGCAGTCTACCTTATCGGGAGGTAGTGGAGCAGGGGTTCCTGGAGTTGGCAACAGCAGCAGTGAATCAGTGAGGCCAGGGGGTGGGAAAAGTAGCTACTCGGCAGTGTGGCAGTTTTTCCTGAGGCATCCGCAGGAGGGTAACATGGCCACATGCAAGATATGTAGGCAAAAGGTGAAGCGTGGCCAGGGTCCAAATGTTGGCACCACGGCCCTGCGTCAACATATGATGCGTCACCATAAAACGACCTGGGAGAACCGAGGCTCCCAAGGGGTGGTCCAGTCTGCTTCCTCACCAAGTGAGCTCCCAATTTCTGCCAGCCAAGGCTCCAGCACCTCAGCCGAAGGCAGCTGTGCGTCATACCCATCCTCTGTCGCTCCTGCTCCTCCTCCAAGTCATGCATCCCGCCAGCAATCCATCAGCGAAGCCATGTCCAAGAGACAGCAGTATGCGCCCACTCATCCTACGGCGCAGAAGCTGAATGTGCTCCTGTCCAAGTTGCTGGTGCTGCAGTCGCTCCCTTTTCAGGTGGTGGAATCTGCACCTTTCAGAGAACTGATGGCTTGTGCCGAGCCGAGGTGGAGAGTCCCAAGCCGTCATTTCTTTGCCAAGAAGGCAGTACCAGCGCTGCACACTTTTGTTGAACAGAAGGTGGGCCAGTCCTTGAGCCTGTCGGTGTGTAGCAAAATACATGGCAGCGCCGACATCTGGAGCTGTAACTACGGTCAGGGGCAGTACATGTCGTTTACGGCCCACTGGGTGAATGTGGTCCCTTTGCAGCAGCAACTTGGACAGGTCACGCCGCTTCGGCCTCCGCGCTCTCTGCCCATTGGGCCTGTGACACCGTGCGACTCGGCCTCCTCATCCTCCGCCATCTCCTCACCCTCCACTGTAGGCTCAAGTCTCAGTGCCCCTCCAGTCTACCATGTGTGCAGGGCACGGAGGTGTCACGCAGTGCTTCACATGGTTTGTCTTGGCGAACGGAGTCACACAGGGGAGGAACTGCTTAAATGTATTCATCAGGAAATCCAAACATGGCTTACTCCGAGAAAACTTAAAATGGGAATCATGGTTACCGACAATGGGAAGAACATTTTGTCTGCGCTGCGCCAAGGAAGCCTGACCCATGCCCCCTGCATGGCTCACGTCTTCAATCTGGTTGTCAAGCGGTTTCTGAAGTGTTCCCCCCATCTGCAGGACATCCTAACAACTTCACGGAAACTTTGCATGCACTTCAGCCACTCCTACACCGCCAAACACACCCTTCTTGAGCTACAGCGTCAGAATGGTATCCCCCAACATAGTCTGATTTGCGATGTTTCCACCCGTTGGAATTCCACCCTTCACATGTTGGACCGATTATATGAACAGAGAAAAGCCATCACGGATTTCCTGATGATCCAAGCAGATAGGGGGACTCCCCTGTGTAACTTCAATGTCAACCAGTGGCAGCTCATACGTGACACCTGCCGTTTGCTCAGGCCCTTTGAGGAAGCCACTTTATTTGTCAGTCGGCAGGATTACAGGATGAACGACGTGATTCCACTGCTTCATGTACTACAGCACATGTTGGAAACCATGGCTGGTCAGGGCACTGGAGACATGGCGTTTACATCTTACGGCCACATGAACCCCGTTGGAGCTGAACTGGAGGAGGAGGAGGAGGAAGAGGAGGAGGAGGAGTTGCCCAGCGAAACACAGTTTAGGCTTGGCGAAATGGCTGGTTTATCTAGTCAGCGGACAGGAGAGGAGGAGCAGGAGCAGCCAGAGGAGCTAGAGGTTTTTGAGGAAGGAGAGACAGAGGACCCGGGCACACCGTGGCAGTATGCAGTGGAGATGGAGACAGGTAGTCCATCCGAGTCACTTGCGCAAATGGCACGAAGCATGCTCACATGCTTGCGTAGTGACCCCAGAATTGTTTCCATCTGTCGGCGGGATGACTTCTGGCTGTCCACCTTATTGGACCCTCGCTTCCGGCACAAAATGGGGGCATTTTTTAAACCCACCGAGAGGGAGGACAAACTCAACTACTACAAAGACATTCTACGTAGGCAGTTGGCCGATGCCTATCTGCGCCATGGTCCATACTCTCGCAGGTCTGACTCGAGGGGACCTCTGCGCTCACCTTCCACTGCCATGGCCGCTGGGGGGGTTGGCAGCAGCAGCAGCAGAAGCTCCATCAGCAGCAGCAGCCTCAGTCTTCAGTCGCTAATGAGTAGCTTTCTACACCCGCATAGTGAGGCTACTCATGAGCAGCAGGAAGACCTGGAGCAGGACCTGAACCAGCAGGTCATGTCATACTTTGACATGACCATGCCAACACACCTTGAGGATCCGCTGGACTTCTGGGCAGCCAAACTTGATTTGTGGCCGCAACTAGCAGAGTTTGCCCTGGAAAAGCTGTCCTGCCCGGCAAGTAGCGTGCCATCTGAGCGGGTGTTTAGTGCGGCGGGGGCCATAGTTACGGCGAGGAGAACTCGTCTGTCAACTAAAAATGTGGAGAGACTCACCTTTGTCAAAATGAATCAGGGATGGATCAGCCAGGATTTCCACCCACCAATGCCTGATGCATGCGACTAGATTCAGCATGGTGCCACGTTTTACACTTTCCAAATGGTGCAAAACATATTTATGTCTTTAGGCCATTTTTTGGGCTCCTGCTGCTGCTGCTGCCAACTCCTGCCAACTCCAGGGTGTGATTCATCCAATTTTTGGGCTCCTGAGGCCAACTCCAGTGTATATTTGGGCTCCTGCTGCTGCTACTGTCAACTCCTGCCAACTCCAGGGTGTGATTCATCCAATTTTTGGGCTCCTGAGGCCAACTCCAGTGTATATTTGGGCTCCTGCTGCTGCTGCTGCCAACTTCTGCCAACTCCAGGGTGTGATTCATCCAATTTTTGGGCTCCTGAGGCCAACTCCAGTGTATATTTGGGCTCCTGCTGCTGCTGCTGCCAACTTCTGCCAACTCCAGGGTGTGATTCATCCAATTTTTGGGCTCCTGAGGCCAACTCCAGTGTATATTTGGGCTCCTGCTGCTGCTGGTGTCAACTCCTGCCAACTCCAGGGTGTGATTCATCCAATTTTTGGGCTCCTGAAGCCAACTCCAGTGTATATTTGGGCTCCTGCTGCTGCTACTGTCAACTCCTGCCAACTCCAGGGTGTGATTCATCCAATTTTTGGGCTCCTGAGGCCAACTCCAGTGTATATTTGGGCTCCTGCTGCTGCTACTGTCAACTCCTGCCAACTCCAGGGTGTGATTCATCCAATTTTTGGGCTCCTGAGGCCAACTCCAGTGTATATTTGGGCTCCTGCTGCTGCTGCTGCCAACTTCTGCCAACTCCAGGGTGTGATTCATCCAATTTTTGGGCTCCTGAGGCCAACTCCAGTGTATATTTGGGCTCCTGCTGCTGCTGCTGCCAACTTCTGCCAACTCCAGGGTGTGATTCATCCAATTTTTGGGCTCCTGAAGCCAACTCCAGTGTATATTTGGGCTCCTGCTGCTGCTGGTGTCAACTCCTGCCAACTCCAGGGTGTGATTCATCCAATTTTTGGGCTCCTGAAGCCAACTCCAGTGTATATTTGGGCTCCTGCTGCTGCTGCTGCCAACTTCTGCCAACTCCAGGGTGTGATTCAT
Source organism: Gastrophryne carolinensis (assembly GCA_027917425.1). Lineage (NCBI taxonomy): Eukaryota > Metazoa > Chordata > Amphibia > Anura > Microhylidae > Gastrophryne > Gastrophryne carolinensis. Next base: position 9,584,931 of record CM051239.1, on the reverse strand, counting down.
CCAATTTTTGGGCTCCTGAGGCCAACTCCAGTGTATATTTGGGCTCCTTCTGCCCCTCATAGTGATGCCACTTCAACTCTCTGCAATTGTGCCGCTCTGCGATTCTATTAGCGATGCCTCTGATCTGCATGTGATATTTCTTCAAAGTATTATTTAACTAACCCAGCACGCATCCTGTGCGTGTTACAGCAAGGCTGAATGGTTTACAACCCTATTGAGGCTGTAGGAGGCTCAGAAATAGCCGTTTTTAATAGCGATTCGTCGCGAATTTATTCGGGTCGAAACGATTTTTGTCGGAAAATTCGGCGAATCAGTCGAATCGAATTTTTCAAAAGTTCGCTCATCTCTAGTCATGAACAGTAGGGAAATGGAAGACCTGACGCTTTCATCGCACGATAGAGACGAGCAATATAGGATCACCTGGTTGCCCTGGTTGATCTACGAGGAATCTGAAGATTTTAGAGGCCTATTTGAACAGTAGGCCTCGGGTCGTGTCCGCGGCGCTGCCCCCGCTTGATGTAGGTGGGCAAGACAAGAATAGCTCTTCCCAGAATTTAGGGTACGTGCTTTGGGATTGTAGAGGGAGCCCCGCCTGGAACAGCATCCCACACGCCACACCCTTTCCCCCTGCTTTCCCTGCCCCTCTTCCCACCTATACCCAATCTCACTCTCCATTTCCCCCCTGCCCCCCCCTTTTTTTTTTTTTCTATTTCGGGTTATGCTCCTGGACCCGCCTAAGCGTTAAGGATCCCTACCCTCCCTGGAACCCGTAGAGCAGCGTAGCGGGAAGTCACAGGGAGTGTGGCCATCTGGGGAGAGGGTACATGGATCGCTGGAGGTAAATTGAACCTTAGAGGCCGATTTATTAATAGCGGCAGGTAGCGACAGATGAGCGACAGTAGCGTGATTTTCACAGCGCCGGCTAGTATTCGCTGTGCTTGCCCGTTGTTCGGTTGTTGACAGCGACTCAGTCGGTGTGCGGTAATGTTGAATACGGGGTTAGGAGTCGCTGTTTGACAGGTTCCGCGCTGTATGGGAGCGCATGACAGCGAATGGCCATAGCGAACGGCTCCCAGCATATTCATTAACAAATCACGCTCAAAAAATTCTCGCGCTGTGAAATGCTTGTTTAAACCCCAGAGCGCTGGCGGCGATGGGTTAAAAGTAGTTTTTTAACCTCCAAACAACCATATTTTTGGAAAAAAATAATAATCAAGTTTTTATAAACATTTTGTAATATGAATACATTAATATCAGACCTGTAATATCAATTCTGCACAAATTCTTTTTTTTTTTTACCTTAAAAAAAAAGATATAACATTGCAGAAGTGGTCACAGAATTTTTGACATTTAAAAAAAAAACAAAAAAAAAACATTAATATCAATTAATTATGAATATTTAAAGATTGCTCCATTGAAATGCATTGGAAAGCGCCAGGTAGCGAGAGGTCATACCTGGCGCTGTGATGGGATTAGCAGCGGCGCTGTTCGCTTAAGTCTGCAACATGATGAATCCCGCGCTAGGTGACGCTCTCGCCGGCGCTAGCCTCACTTAGCGTGATAAATGCGTGATTGTGTTCGCAGCCTGGCGTTCTGGAGTCGGTAGCCGCCGATAGCTGGCGCTACCTGGCGCTAGTGAGACACTACCTGGCGCTATACCTTGATAAATAAGGGCCTTAGTGGCCTTCACCTGCAGAGACCAGGACCCGACGTAGGGAGTCTCCGCACCTCATTATGTAACGAATGTTATCGGTCACACCTAGGCCATAGCTGTGATGTCTAGAGGACAATATTTTATGCAAACGGTGTTCTCAGATGCTTCCCCCCCCCCCATTACCCTGTCATTGTATTGTATTGTATCTATGTTCATTGCAAAATACCTAAATAAAGAATATTAAAAAAAAAAAAAATCAATTTTAATAACAGAAAAAAATCCATTTGGTAACATCTGGATCCTGCGTTTCCATTACTGACAAGTCCCAATGCAAGTTCTGTGCAAATAAATATGTGTAATATTAATTAGAAGCATTAAACACTGCAATCCAGTTCTGCCCATTGTGCTCTATGGGATCTTATGTCCAGGGGTGTATCTGTAATGAGGCCATGTGAGGCAGCCGGCTTAGGCGGCACTGCAGAGGGAGCAGCAACTGCTGGACCCATTTTATTTTTTAAATGTTTTTTACTGTTTCATTAGTGGGTCAGTGAAGATCGGGGGCACTGTTGTACGTCATCGCGTTTCGGGCAGGCTGATTCATTCATCAACGCCAGGTAGCGACAGATGAGCATCTGTAGAGTGGATTTCAGAACGACCGCTAGTAGTCGCTGTGCTCGGTCATGGTTCGTCGTTTCAGAGCGCCTCAGTCGCTGGCCGGCATTGATGAATACGTTATGTGATTCCCAGTACTACGCTGTATGGGAGCGAATGGTAGCGCCAGCTCAGTGCGACTGACTCACACCACATTCGTCAAAAAAACAGCCTCAAACAGTTCCGGCGCTCAAAATTGTGTCGCTGTAGTGCATAGCGCCAGACGCTGTGTGATTAAAGTCTGTTTTTGAACATGTATCCCCTAGTAACAAAGCGAAAACACATGGAATGACATTGTTATAACATTGTAACATGAACAATTCTGCATAAAAATATTATTAATCCAAAAAGTTTTCAAAAATGTCATTTTCTAGCCCAGGAAACGTCAGAAAGATTAGAGATTTTATTAAATAAAAAAAAAAAAAAATTGGGATCAGGAGAGGGATTTAAGGATCGTCCATAGAAGTGTATGGGAGAGCGCCAGGTAGCAAGAGGTAAGACGTGGCGCTCTGCAAGGCTGAACGCCGGCGCTGTACGCTGAGCCTGGGATAATGATGAATCGGACGCTACATGGCGGTGTTTCAGTCACTCACCAGATTCGCCTTCATAAATGTGGAATTGCTGCCGTGTCCAACGTTCACCTGACGCTACCTGACGCTGTACAGGCACTACCTGGCGCTAGAGCTTCATGAATAAGGCCCTAAGTCAATCATTGGTGGCTCATTGGCCTCAGCCGTTCCCCGGGTTGCCCTATTGGTGGGCACCAATCTATAGCGGAGAGGCTAAGGTCCGCCCTGCATTATAATGGTGATTGGATGAGAAGCCCGCACATGTGCCGCAGCAGCGGTGGTAAGGTAGGTTTTCAGGGTGATCTGGGGGGTTTCCTACAGAGGGGGCATCACAAATCAGGATTCATCGCTGATTGGATTGGCTGATTGATAGTAAGACATGTGCCACGCCCAACCAATAGCCAATAAGGAAACATTGCTCCAAACATCAGAAGCCATCAATGTTACACACCTCCCAACTTTTCAGGGTGGGAAAGAGGGACATTTGTAAAATTAGGCCACGCCCCCTCATTGAGGGATGGATGAAGCCACGCCCCCTCATTGAGGGATGGATAGGAGATACATTGTAACAGTTACAACAATAGAAACACTTTAAATAGGCAAATTAATCATTTAATGATGCAGATCTGCATGTTACACCTCAAAGAGGGACAATATGTAAATAAAGCCATGCCCCCTCATTGAGGGTTGGTTCAGCCAAGCCCCCATTGTGAAATGATGGAGCCACGCCCCCCATTGAGGGATGGATGAAGCCACGCCCCCTCATTGAGGGATGGATGGGAGATATATTGTAACAGTTACAACAATAGAAACACTTTGAATAGGCAAATGAACCATTTATTGGTGCAGATCTGTATGTTACACCTCAAAGAGGGACAGTATGTGAATGAAACCACACCCCTCATTGAGGGATGGATGAAGCCACGCCCCCTCATTGAGGGATGGATAGGAGATTCTATTGTTGTAACTGTTACAATGTAACACTTTAAATAAGCAAATGAATAATTTATTGCTGCAGATCTGCATGTTACACCTCAAAGAGGGACAATATGTAAATAAAGCCACGCCCCCTCATTGAGGGATGGATGGGAGATATATTGTAACAGTTACAACAATAGAAACACTTTGAATAGGCAAATTAATCATTTATTGCTGCAGATCTGCATGTTACACCTCAAAGAGGGACGAAGGAGAACGAGGGACAGGGGGACATGGACTCAAAAGAGGGACACTTGGGAGGTATGATGTTATGCAAAACATGCACTGGCCCTGGGTGGAGGAAACAGCCCACGGCACATGTCAGGCATCATCAGAACAGAATGAGTTGTTGTTGTTGTTTAAGCGGAACAAAACCCTGCGGGGCCAGCCCTGGAATCATTTTCAAAAAACCCTGTAGCTCCTAAGTTATTAGTAAAAGTATTAGAACATTGGAGATGCAGAGAAAAATGACGTGAAGCAGTGCGTGTGGCAACAGCGATGTGATGTAAACACACTGTGATAAGTGTGAGAGGAGGGAGGAGGGCGGGGTTTCATAGCTGCAGAGAGAGACAGCCAATCAGGAAGTCTGGGCAAGGAGTGGGGGGGGGGGGGGTTCCGTCCTTGGTCCACTGAAGGTTTATTGTAAGACCAGGTCAGTGGAGTGGGGACTGAAAGCTGAATGGGGAATTGATTTTCCTCACTAAGGGGACAGCCAAGGGAGGAAGGACAGCGCTCCAGCCACTCAAAGAAGCTAAGCTACTGATTTTTACTTTTGACTTGCCAATCACTTTAAAGTGGACCAAAACCCACAACCCAACGTCCTTGAAAACTATAAGTTTCCAGGGCTGATGGATCCCCCCCCCCGGGGCATTCAGAATCGGGATGCCCCGCTGTGTGAAACCCCCCAGGTTGCCCAGAAGCTCACGTTTTTCCTGGGCCAGCAGTGCATGCACGCACAATGGCCTCTTCTCCGCTATCCCTGTAGTGAATGGTAAGTGCAGGCACGCTCCCTTTAAAAGCGTAGCGGGGGATGCAGCTGCCAGCGCGCTCAGATCTATAGAGAAGCTCTTAGACGGGGGGTGGGAGTGGATCCAAGCTCGCCTGGCTGTGCATGCGTGCAGGACCGGGGAAGGGGGATCGGGCGTTCTGGGGGGGGGGGGGGGGGTTCACACAGCTGGGCATCCCTGATCGGGGTGGAACAAAACCCAGGATAGTCAAAATCTTTGGGTTTTGGTCTGCTTTAACTCTTTAGGCTATACTAAAAACTCTGGCCTCTCTGGCTAACTATCTCTAGATAGCTGAGGGAGATCACTGTGTAATACAGCTTACCTAAACCTATCTTAAAGTGGACCAAAACCCAGGATTTTGACTATCCTGAGTTTTTGGTCCTTTCCCCTGGGCACCATGATCGAGTTGTGTGAAACCCCCCAGTTATCTCACCTCTTCCCGGTCCTACGGCACATGCGCGGCCGCTCGTCCAATTAGCGCGCTCGAAGCCGCTGATGTCACGTCGTCTAAGCCTTCAAATGAACTAAAACAAAGATGGGGGCCCTAGACTAGCTCCCAATCCCCTATTTCACTGCCGCACACCAGAACTTATGCTAGAAACTTCATAAAAATATATATATTTATTAAATCTAACTTTAAAATTACAAGCAACATACAGAAGACTCATTAAAAAACATACAGACAATTTAAACGCTGAGGAGGTAACTCCCTCTTAATGGCTCTAATATAATCCCAATATTACATGTTAATATAGAAAAACTACTGATAGTCTAATCTGAATGTGAATGGCGTATTAGCAAAGTGCAATGTGCAGAAGTAAAAGTGCGCTAAAGTGCTATAAGTATATCTACCAAAGTGCCTAAGGCCCTTATTTATGAAGGAATAGCGACAGGTGGCGACTAGTGAGCGACCGGTAATGACGGGCCCCGCCACGAGAACGCCGGCTCCCCACCACAATCACACATTTATCAAGCCGATCCTGCTTAGCGACTGAGATAGCGCCATATAGCGACTCATTCATCATTATTACAGCCTCAGCCCACAGCGCCAGCGCCAGACCTTGAACAGCGACAGGTATGACCTCTCGCTACCTGGCGCTCTCCAATGCATTTCAATGGAACAATCTTTAAATATTAATAATTCTTTGTTATTAATGTTTTTTTTTTTTTTTTTAAATGTGAAAAATTCTGTGACCACTTCTGCCATGTTAGATAATTTTTTTAAGGGAAAAAAAAAATTGTGCAGAATTGATATTACAGGTCTGATATTATTGCATTCATATTACTAAATTATTTAAAAAACTTTTTTTTTTTTGGTTTCCAAAAATATGGTTGTTTGGGGGTTAAAAAACCACTTTTAACACATCGCCGCCAGCGCTCTGGGGTTTAAACATGCATTTCACTAATGTGAATGTGAATGGCGTATTAACAAAGTTCAATGTGCAGAAGTGAAAGTGTGCTAAAGTGCTATAAGTATATCTACCAAAGTGCCGGGGAGGCCGATTCATCAATAGCGCCAGGTAGCGACAGATGAGCGACTGTAGCGTGATTTTTTCAGCGCCAGCCAGTATTCGCTGTGCTTGGCCGGCATTAGCTTGATGACAGCGACTCAGTCGGTGTGCGGTAATGTTGAATACGGGCTGGGGGGTCGCTGTTTCACAGGTTCAGCGTTGTATGTGAGCGCCTGACAACGAATGGCCAGAGCGAACGGCTAGCTTCATATTCATTAACAAATCACGCTCCGAATTTGCTGGCGCTGTCCATTCCTTGTTTAAACCCCAGAGCGCTGGCGGCGATGGGTGTTAACTAGTTTTTAACCCCTAAACAACCATATTTTTGGATTGTAACATTATACATGTTTAAGAATCATATCATTCATATCATTGTATTCATATCATTTTGTAATATGAATACATTAATATCAGACCTGTTAGATCAATTCTGCACCAATTTTTTTTTACATTTTTTTTTACTTAAAAATAAATCCTAACATTGCAGAAGTGGTCTCCGAATTTTTGACATTAAAAAAAAAAAAAAAAAATTAATACCAATTAATTATGATTAATTATAGATTGCTCCATTGAAATGCATTGGACATCGCCAGGGAGCGACAGCTCATACCTGGCGCTGTGAAGGAATTTGCAGCGGCGCTGTTCGTTCCAGGCGGCTTCATGATGAATGCCGCGCTAGCCGTCGCTCTCGCCGGCGCTAGCCTCATTTTGCTTGATAAATGCGTCATTGTGACCGCCGCCGGGCGTACTTGAGTCGGTAGCCACCGATAGCTGGCGGTACCTGGCGCTCGACAGACACTACCTGGCGCTAGGCCGTGATAAATAAGGCCCCAAGTGTCTCATTTGATTCCTTAAAGTGCAAAGTGTCATATACCATAGTGGTCATATGTTCCACAGACATTTAAGACAAAAAAAAGTGTGCAAAGTAATAGCCAAAACATCACCACCATTATACATTCAATTGCTATGAATTAATGCTTAAGATTACATCACCAATAGAAAGAGCCTGGGGTCTCCTCACAGCAGCCCGCCACCGACGCGTTGCGTGGCCAAATGCCACTTCGCCAGGGTGAGTGGGTTACTGTGGGAATCCCCTCTCTTTTGTGCTCACCTGCAATAACAGCTAAGCCTAAGCCTTCATCTAAGGCCAGCGGCTCCGAGCGAGCTGACGGCCGCATCCCCCGCTTCCCTCTAACAGGGAGCGAGCCTGTGCCGGCCATTCACAAATGCCTGGCATGGGCACCGCTAGAGGGATAGCGGGGATGTGGCCACGGCTCGCGCATGTGCCGTTGGATCAGGAATCAAACAGAAAGGTGGTGGGGCTGCCAGCACAGTCCCAAAAGCCTTTATCAATGTGAGCCGCAGCTGGCAGCCCCACCACCTCTCTGTTTGTGTACATTTCGATGTCCCTTTATCAGCCAGCACCAGCATTTACATAGATTAGCATACTTAATTTAGCAGTGCGGGACAAAAAATCTTTTTTTTTTTTTTTTTTTTAAGGATCAGGAATCAAGATAAGTGTATGGGGCGACCTGGGGGGTTTCACACAGCAGGGCATACCAATTTTGGATGCCCCGGGGGGGAGGGATCTTAAAGATTCCCGGGCCGATCGTGGTGTGTTTTGGTCCACTTTAACTATGTACCTACACACCACACTTGGGTAGCACTAGTTTCACTAGCAGATGTCGGGGAAATAGGCCAAGTCCTACTTGACAATACTAAATAGAATACAATACTAGTAGGAGTCCTACTAAATCTTTGATGATGTCATTGGTTGTTGGGATTTGGGACACCCCCTGACCAAACATCACACAGACACCGCGTATGACGCTATACTTCTCAAGGAGGGGCCACAGATGACGTCTCCTAAAGGAAGATACTGAGCATGCTGCTCAGCAACCAGTGACACGGGGAGGCCGATTCATTAATAGCGCCAGGTAGCGACAGATGAGCGACTGTAGCGTGATTTTTTCAGCGCCAGCTAGTATTCGCTGTGCTTGGCCGGCGTTAGCTTGATGACAGCGACTCAGTCGGTGTGCGGTAATGTTGAATACGGGCTGGGGGGGTCGCTGTTTCACAGGTCCAGCGTTGTATGTGAGCGCCTGACAACGAATGGCCAGAGCGAACGGCTAGCTTCATATTCATCAACAAATCACGCTCCGAATGTGCTGTCGCTGTCCATTCCTTGTTTAAACCCCAGAGCGCTGGCGGCGATGTGTATTAACTAGTTTTTAACCCCTAAACAACCATATTTTTTGAATGTAACATTATACATGTTTTTAGAATCATTTTGTAATATGAATACATTAATCTCAGACCTGTTAGATCAATTCTGCACAAATTTTTTTTTAATTTTTTTTTTACTTAAAAATAAATCCTAACATTGCAGAAGTGGTCTCCGAATTTTTGACATTAAAAAAAAAAAAAAAAAAATTATACCAATTAATTATGAATAATTATAGATTGCTCCATTGAAATGCATTGGACATCGCCAGGGAGCGACAGCTCATACCTGGCGCTGTGAGGGAATTTGCAGCGGCGCTGTTCGGTCCAGGCGGCTTCATGATGAATGCCGCGCTAGCCGTCGCTCTCGCCGGCGCTAGCCTCATTTTGCTTGATAAATGCGTCAGTGTGACCGCCGCCGGGCGTACTTGAGTCGGTAGTCGCCGTTAGCTGCCGCTACCTGGCGCTCGTCAGACACTACCTGGCGCTATCGCTTGATGAATAAGGGCATAAGGATTCTGTACTATTTACAAGAGACACTCCTTTGGAAACTTTTCTGGAGAACTTGGAACTTTTGCTTCGCTAAGAACTAGCGACCCACGGCCGAGCACAGCGACTTCTAGGGGGCGCTCTGAAAATGCCTGCTGCAGACGCTCATCTGTCGCTACCTGGCGTTAGTGATGAATCAGCCTGCCCGTCTCAGTCTGTTCAGTTAAGCATGCGTGTATTATGTTACTGACCCGGGTCCAGAAGAAGAAGCCAAAGATGTCTCCAGGCTGGGCCGCAGCAAGTCTCTCTCACAACCACGAAGAACATCAGGCTGGCTCCTTCCACAGCTCTCAGTAGCGGTCCTGAAGAAATCCTCTGCTCCTAGCAAGGGTCAAGATTCAAGTCTCTCTCTATACCAAGTCTGGACTCGGCATGACACGCAGGATTCCCTCTCACACAGCCTTCTGCTGTCCTTTTCAAGCTGGAGGACGCTTCACTTCCTTCTTCTTGTTCTTCACACACCCAAGCTGAGTCATTTCCTCCCTCTGGTTGCATATCACAGCCACAGCTTTGCTCCCCCTTGTGGCAAAATAGCAACACAACAGTCTCCAGGTAATGACTGTTAGGCACTTACCTTGTCACCGTCCCGGGTCCCGCGGCGCGCTGTCGGGCGGTCCCCGGCTGGTTGCTGCCCGGCGCTCCCCGGGTGTCCTGGCTCCCCAGCGTGGTGGCGGCGGTCAGGGGTCGGCGGCGCGGGGTGGTGTCGGCGGCCGCGCCGCAGCCCGCTCTGCGCGGCTGCGCGGGCCCGGCGGGCTCCCTCGCTGTTCGGCGCTTCCGCCTCCCGGCGGGGGCGCGCTCGATCATCTACGTGCTCGCGCGCGCGCCCGAGCACGTCACCTTTATGCCTCCCGGCGGCGCTTTCCCCAGCGCGCCCGCCGGGGGCGAGTTTGTTCCATCCAACCCTGGCCCTGCTCATAGAGGGAGCCCAGGGACTGGTCGGCCTGTCTGGCCTGGGCCGTCCAGTTCCTGGGACCACTCCCGTTTTACTGTTGCACCAAGCACCTTCCTTCCCTCCTTTTTCCCTGTTCCCCATTGGCCAGATATTCCTATAAATTTGCACTACTCCAGTTTCCCAGTGCCCGTTATAGTTTCTGGGTTCTGGATGTGCGTTGCTGTGTCTTAGTGAAGAATTTGGATTTGGATTTGGACTTCGACTATTCTTGCTAGCTGCCTGCCCTGACCTCCTGCTTTGCCTGACCACTCTCTTGCCTGACCCTCCTGTACCTCGCCTGTGACCTCCTGAACTTGACCTCGGCTACCCTTGACCATTCTTTGTCATCTCCCTTGGATACCTCGCCTGTGACCTCCTGGTTTGACCTCGGCCTGAATTACGGACTTTCGCACCCGGCATCCTCATTCGGGATTCCCTGCCAAACACCAATCTGCACCTTAAGCTGTTATCCTTTGCGCCTGTTAAGTCCTGGGGGCAACCGACTGGGAGAGGCATTACCCGTGTCTCCTACAAGCGGGGGCTTGTCTATAGGCGGAAGTGGCGGTGGAGATTGGGGGATATCGGCTTAAGACAGACAGGTGTTTGGTATAGTCCTGACATTATAACGGGCCAGAAGAAGAATGGACCAAATCCTGGAGCAGGTGCAAGCCTTGACAGCGGCGGTGGAGCACCTGGCTCATCGAGTTGCGGCCCAGGAGAACCGTCCTACTCCCATCGTCCCCACTTCTCAGGGGACTCCGGCCGCAATGACTGTGGAACCCAAGATCCCACTCCCTGAAAAGTTTTTTGGCGACAGGGCAAGATTTGCCAATTTCCGGGACTCTTGTAAACTGTACTTCCAGCTTCGCCCGGTTTCCTCAGGGTCACAGGAGCAAAAGGTGGGCTTGATTATTTCCCTGCTGCATGGAGACCCTCAGTCCTGGGCCTTTAGTCTATCAGCTCAGGACCCAATCCGCCAATCGGTGGATAGTTTCTTCGCTGCAATGGAGGTCCTCTATGATGATCCTGACAAAGGGGCCTCAGCTGATGCTAAGTTACGTACCCTCCGCCAGGGACGCCGTCCAGCCGAAGACTTCTGTTCCGAATTCCGGCGTTGGGCAGTTGACTCACGTTGGAACAATCCTGCCCTCTGCGGCCAATTCCGACTAGGTCTGGCTGACTCTATCAAGGACACCCTGGTGAACTACCCGGAACCTCAAACTCTGGATGAATTGATGCATTTAGCCATCCGCATTGATCGTCGACTCCGGGAGAGGCGCCTAGAGAAAGGATCACATCCTGAATCAGCCTCAAAATCTGAGGCCCTAGTCGCTCAACCTTCAGAAGAGCCCATGCAGCTAGGTGCCACCAGGCTCACCGAAGGCGAGAGACGACGACGCCTATCTGAGGGGCTCTGTCTTTACTGTGGTGGGACCGGCCACATGGTTAGACTTTGCCCAAAGAAACCGTCGGGAAACTTCAGAGCCTAGGGGGTTTCGAGGGGGCCCTCCTAGGCTGTAAGGTATCTCCTCAAGTATCGTCTCCAGTTTTCGTCCCAGTCCAGTTTATGAGTGGTGCTAAATGTGTTAATCTAAAGGCTCTTCTAGATTCTGGAGCAGCGGGGAATTTCCTAGACTCTGAACTAGCACAGACTTTAGGAATTATGGTTCAGACCTTGCCAACTCCTATCCGGGTTTCAGCCATTGATGGCACTCCAGTGGCCGGGGGGTTAGTTCGGTTCCAATCCCCTCCTATGCAAATCAAAGTGGGAGCCAGTCATTCTGAGGTTATCAGGTTCCTGATTTTGAGTATGCCTGGTACTCCTTTGATTTTGGGGTTGCCATGGCTGCAGGAGCATAATCCTCAAATTGATTGGGTTTCGGGGCAAATTACCAAGTGGGGACACCAGTGTTTTCGGAACTGCCTAGAATTTCCCCTCAGGGTCACGCGCCTAGTCCCTATTGGGGTTCCAACTCCATATTTGGAGTTTGCTGATGTCTTCTCAGAAAAGGCAGCAGACAAACTTCCTCCCCATAGACCTTGGGACTGCCCAATAGAACTGCTCCCTGGTACGATGCCTCCCAGAGGGAGAATATTTAATTTGACTCGAGCTGAAACCCTTGCCATGCGGGAATATATCGCCGAGAACTTAGAAAAAGGGTTCATTCGGCCTTCATCTTCCCCAGCAGGGGCAGGGTTTTTTTTTGTGGAGAAAAAGGATGGGGGACTTCGCCCCTGTATCGATTACCGGGGCTTAAATAACATCACGGTAAAAAATAAGTATCCCCTACCGCTTATTGAGGGACTCTTTACTCAGGTGGTTGGGGCGCAGGTCTTCTCTAAACTGGATCTCCGAGGGGCCTATAACCTCATAAGAATTAGGCAGGGGGACGAGTGGAAAACGGCCTTCAATACCCTTGAAGGGCATTATGAGTATTTGGTAATGCCTTTCGGCCTGTGTAATGCCCCTGCGGTCTTTCAAAGTTTTGTCAATGAAATTTTCAGGGATTATCTTGGCCGGTTTATGGTTGTTTACCTAGATGACATTTTAATTTTTTCTTCATCCATTGACGAGCATCGTAAACATGTGTGCCTAGTGTTGCAGAAACTTAGGGAGAATTGTTTATATGCCAAGTTAAAGAAATGTCAATTTGAGGTATCTGAGGTTCCGTTCCTCGGTTACATTATCTCCAAATCTGGTTTGTCTATGGACCAATCTAAGGTGAGGGCTGTTCTAGAATGGGAGCAGCCCAGAGATCTGAAGGGCCTGCAAAGGTTTTTGGGTTTTGCCAATTTTTATAGAAGGTTCATTAAGAACTTCTCTGCCCTGGTTACACCACTAACTAACCTAACTAAGAAAAGCGGGTACCCCCCGGTTTGGCCGGCTCAAGCTGTCCAGGCCTTCGGGAATCTTAAGAGGGTATTTAGTGCTGCTCCCGTCCTAGTCCATCCTGATGAGCAACGACCTTTCCTTGTGGAGGTGGATGCTTCAGAAATAGCGGTCGGAGCGGTCTTGTCTCAGTACTACGGCTCACCTGCTCGCCTCCATCCATGTGCCTTCTTTTCCAAGAAATTCTCAGCGGCCGAAAGAAATTATGATATCGGCAACAGGGAATTACTGGCCATCAAGCTTGCCTTCCAGGAATGGAGACACTGGCTGGAGGGGGCTCAGTATCCAGTTACGGTCTTTACGGACCATAAAAATCTAGAATACATCCAGTCCGCCAAGAGGTTAACTCCTAGACAGGCTCGCTGGTCCTTATTCTTTTCTCGGTTTAATTTTTCTATAACGTATAAGCCCGGGTCTAAAAATATAAAAGCGGACGCCCTGTCTCGGAGTTTCTCTTCCTCTGACTTACCGGAAAGGGTGGTGTCTCCCATCTTGCCTCGCTCCCTAGTGGTGGCCGCCATCCAACCCCAACTTCCTGATCTTACTCAGTTCCAGGCCCAAGCTCCTCCTGGGAAACCCGCTTCAGCCCAGTTTGTGCCCTCTACTTACCGGTCTGAGTTCTTGTCCCATTTTCACGATACCAAAACAACCGGTCATCCAGGGATTAAGAAAACCATAGCTTTATTATTACGCCAAGTTTGGTGGCCTTCTCTTAGGAAGGACGTTCAAAGGTTTGTCTCCGCTTGCAAAGTCTGTGCCCAAAGTAAGTCCTTGAGGAGTTCGCCGGAAGGCCCACTCCTTCCATTATCCATTCCTGCCTCCCCGTGGACACATCTGGCCATGGATTTTGTTACTGACCTTCCCCCGTCTCAGGGACATACGGTTATTTGGGTAATTGTGGACCGCTTTAGCAAAATGGCCCATTTCGTCCCTTTAAAGAAACTTCCCTCAGCTCAAACTCTTGCTCAACTCTTCATTACTCATGTCTTTAGGATTCATGGTATTCCCATGGATATTGTTTCGGATAGGGGGGTCCAGTTTGTCTCCCGGTTTTGGAGGGCTTTCTGTGCCAAGTTGGGTTTCACCGTCTCCCTTTCCTCGGCCTTCCATCCGCAGTCGAATGGTCAAACCGAGAGAACGAACCAGTCCCTGGAACAATATTTGCGCTGTTTTACGGCGGGTTCTCAAACTGATTGGGCCTTCTTCTTACCATTTGCGGAATTTGCTCTTAACAACGCCACACATTCATCCACAGGGGTTTCTCCTTTTCATTGTGTTTATGGCAAGGACCTGAAGTTTTCTGCTCTTTCGGACCAACCCTCTAGAGTTCCCTCCGTGGATGAATGGGTTTCCAAATGGCCAGGGGAGTGGAGTAAAATCCAGCAACATCTAACTAGGGCCGCTCTTCAGCAGAAAAAATTCTCTGATCGCAAGCGATCGTCTAATTCTAACTGTATAGTGGGTGACTGGGTTTGGCTTTCAACCAAGAATTTGGCGCTACGCCAGCCCTCCGCTAAGTTAGGACCTAAGTTTATTGGCCCCTTCCCCATAACACAAAAAGTTAATCAGGTTACGTACCAGTTGGCCCTCCCTTCGTCCATGAAAATCTGTAAATCCTTTCATGTTTCACTTCTTAAGTCTGCAGAGAACCATGAACCTAATAGTCCTCCTAGTCCTGTGTTAGTTGATGGGCATCAGGAGTTTGAGGTTGCCCGGGTTCTTGATTCTCGTTTCTTTCGGAACTCTCTTCAATATCTTATTGACTGGAAGGGATACGGTCCGGAAGAAAGATCTTGGGTTCCTGCCAGAGAAGTTCATGCGCAGAATTTGGTAAAAAGGTTTCACAGGGAGAATCCTTTAAAACCTAGTTTGGAGGGTCCAGTGGCCCCTCCTCAGGGGGGGGGTAATGTTAGGCACTTACCTCGTCACCGTCCCGGGTCCCGCGGCGCGCTGTCGGGCGGTCCCCGGCTGGTTGCTGCCCGGCGCTCCCCGGGTGTCCTGGCTCCCCAGCGTGGTGGCGGCGGTCAGGGGTCGGCGGCGCGGGGTGGTGTCGGCGGCCGCGCCGCAGCCCGCTCTGCGCGGCTGCGCGGGCCCGGCGGGCTCCCTCGCTGTTCGGCGCTTCCGCCTCCCGGCGGGGGCGCGCTCGATCATCTACGTGCTCGCGCGCGCGCGCGAGCACGTCACCTTTATGCCTCCCGGCGGCGCTTTCCCCAGCGCGCCCGCCGGGGGCGAGTTTGTTCCATCCAACCCTGGCCCTGCTCATAGAGGGAGCCCAGGGACTGGTCGGCCTGTCTGGCCTGGGCCGTCCAGTTCCTGGGACCACTCCCGTTTTACTGTTGCACCAAGCACCTTCCTTCCCTCCTTTTTCCCTGTTCCCCATTGGCCAGATATTCCTATAAATTTGCACTACTCCAGTTTCCCAGTGCCCGTTATAGTTTCTGGGTTCTGGATGTGCGTTGCTGTGTCTTAGTGAAGAATTTGGATTTGGATTTGGACTTCGACTATTCTTGCTAGCTGCCTGCCCTGACCTCCTGCTTTGCCTGACCACTCTCTTACCTGACCCTCCTGTACCTCGCCTGTGACCTCCTGAACTTGACCTCGGCTACCCTTGACCATTCTTTGTCATCTCCCTTGGATACCTCGCCTGTGACCTCCTGGTTTGACCTCGGCCTGAATTACGGACTTTCGCACCCGGCATCCTCATTCGGGATTCCCTGCCAAACACCAATCTGCACCTTAAGCTGTTATCCTTTGCGCCTGTTAAGTCCTGGGGGCAACCGACTGGGAGAGGCATTACCCGTGTCTCCTACAAGCGGGGGCTTGTCTATAGGCGGAAGTGGCGGTGGAGATTGGGGGATATCGGCTTAAGACAGACAGGTGTTTGGTATAGTCCTGACAATGACATTTGCTTTACTCTCTGACATCAGCACCCGGAGGCCCACTGACAGGGCCGGCCTTTGGGGTGTGCGACAGTGCTTGACCAGCGTCGGACTGGGAGGGCACCGCCACAGCTGGTGCCCACATCTCCTCGAATGGGAGGGTTCCACACAACGGGGCATCTCGATTTAGATTCCAGGGGAGGAAGTGCTGGGTTTTGTTCTGCTTTTAAGTTGCCCACCCAAGCTGATTTTCTAATCCCAATCTGTGATACCCTACTGTGTGATACCCCTTGGGATCTCTGGCATAAGCACTATGCAAGCAATTCCACCCCTGGGTTTTGGTCCGCTTTACAGGGGCATCTCAATTTTTCCCTGTGCGTGAAAGAACCCCCCTGGTTTGGCCATTAACTCAAACTGGCGACACAGCGCATTCACCAGTTCCAGGAAAGTAATGAAAAAAGGGGGGGGGGGGGGTCACACACAGGGGCATCCAAAACCAGGAGGATCTAGATTCCTTTAGACTCCGAGGTCAGGTTTAAAGGAGTTTGGTGCGCTTCAAAACCAGAGTTTTGGTCCAACTAGCATGATCCTTAGGGGGCATCCAGATCTGGGACGTCCCTCGGTGATGTGACGCGACTCTTCACCACAAAGGGGCCCCCTGAGACCATGCCGCCCAAGGGCCCACATAAACCTGGAGCTGGCCCTGCTGGGGGGGCACTTGTGATAGATGCATGACAGCTGTTCTGCTAGACACTGCTATATATACCTTTAGCTTACAATTTTAAAGCCTAAGGTAGAACTCTGCTGACTAGAAATTTAAGCAGACCAAAACCCACGAACTTGTGAAATACATTTGGCTATAGCCCATGCCGATAATCCCTTCTTTGGGTGTAGAACTAGAAATTGATAATTTAGTTTTTTTTGAATCCTCTTGGAACACTGATTTTCTTTGCTGTCTCTCTGTAAGATGTCAGGTGATCAGTCATTGCATAGATGTGGCGATGACATCATTGACACACACAACAGTGACAACGAATGGAGGAGGCGGAGCTTTACAGTTAAAACAGGCGCCATTATCTAGGATAAAAGGGGCTTTTCATGGGGGGAGTGATTCAGGGGATGCTAGTTAAAAATGTGGGTTTTGGTCCGCTTTAATATAGATCAGATTGAATTCGATTGAAGCTGGATTGGTATTGGTACCTGTATTAACTTATCAGAGATGATGAATGCAAATTTACAATGTTTTCAATTCTTATACAGGAAAAAGAAAAAAAAGAAACTATTCTCTAAAAAAGAGTTCTGGAAAATACGCAGAACTGGCTTTATTAAAGTGGATTAAAACCCACCACGATCAGCCTGAGAATTTATAAGATTCCCGGGCTGATCGACTCCCTCCCCCCAGGGCATCCAAAATAGGGATGCCCCGCTGTGTGAAACCCACCTGGTCGCCCCATACACTTACCTTCTTTCCCGGTCCAACAGCGCATGCGCAAGCCGCAGCTGCATCCCCGCTTCCCTCTAGCAGGGTGCGTGCCCGCGTCAGGCATTTGTGAATGGCCGGCGTGGGCACGCTCCCTGTTAGAGGGAATCGGGAGATGCAGCCGCCATAGCGCTCAGAGCCGCTGGCCTTAGACGAAGTCATACATTTCAATGGCCGTTCATTTGCTTGTTTTTAAACCAGTCATTGTGTGACGTCTCCTGGCTGCAAACAAACACTTTTAGAAACTTTGACTTTTTATATTTTTATACAGAATTGTCATTACAGGTCTGGCACTAAAGTGTTAAAACAATATAATTCCATGTGTTTTCGCTTTGTTACTGGTGGATATGTGTTTAAAAACAGACTTTAAATCTGGGCGCTGTAGCATAGAGCGCCAAATGCTGTGTGATTAGAGTGCCGACGCTGTGTGTGTCCTTTTTTGATAACTATGGTGTGGAGCGCCGAGTGAGCGGAGGCCCTGAGCTGGCGCTACCTCTCGCTCCCTGCAGCTCTGTACTGGTGTTAGAGCGGCCAACATACATCACATTCATCAATGCGGGCCAAGTTACTACAGCGACTGAGGCGCTCGGTTACAGTGGCCGATACCCGCTTAGAGCGTCTACTAGTGGTCGCTCCACGCGCCGCTATACAGATGCTCATCTGCCGATAGTGTGCGTCAGGCTGATTGAATCAGCCTCCATGTTTTCAATTCTTATACAGGAAAGAATAATAAACAACTATTCTCTAAAAATTTTGGGAAATCCCCAGAAGTGGCTTTATTAACGACGTGTCATAGATGTGACATAAGGAATGTTCACATATGCTTTGAAATCTACAGAGTAGCCCTAGGCTGGGGCGGGGAGGGGTCTGATACAGAAACCAGATACACATATTATTATGACCTGTAGTCACTTGTGAAATAAAAGTTGCTGACATATTTCAAATGATTCCATCGTGAGTTTTAAGTTACAATTTGCATAGACATTCACTACAATTAAATGAAGAGGAAGTGAGATCAAACACGAGCCTCGCGTTCTCCCGGGTCAAATAAAAAAAATAAAATAAACAAGACAGAAGAAAATAAGTTATTCTCAACCAAGGGTTTACATAGCATAGAGGCAGAGGACGCAGCTGATACGAGGCCTGTGGCTGAAGGGGACCCAGTGCAAGCTTGGAATGCCCCCTCCCCAGCCTTGAAGCACCTTGTCCTCCAGTGGGCTCTTGGCAGAGCCTGATCAGCAGCAGAAGGACCAAGTCTCTCCATCGTTGTTGGGCCCAGGCTAGCAGCAGCAGGGCTGGGGTTAGTTGTGGTGGGGCCAAGGGCACCGCCGTGCTAATACTGCAAGCTTCCCCTTTACATATCAGCATGGGGAACTTTAAAATGTTGGTTCCTGTAAGAAGGTTTCAGAGGAATAAAATGTTTCTGATCTCAAATATTAATGAATTATTATTAAATTAATTAAATTAATATTACAAATATATAGGTAACTTATACAAATATATAGGTAACTTAGATGAATGTGGAAGCTGTGGATGTGTACCTGCCATTTATTATGATTCTGATCCAGGGCTGGCTGATTCAAAGGAAATCATACACATATAATATGTATACATGTCCATATAATATAAAGGTTATTTCTGTTAACTGAATTTGCTTTCAGACCTCATGGAAGCAGTTCGTCATATGTAAGACTTAAGGATAATAATGTCTGGGTTGTCTCTGTTCCCTCTTAGGAATTACTTGATGTATGGTCTTTCAAACCATTTAACTTGAACTATCTGTTGTGTGTAGAAATAGTGTTTCATGGCGGCTTCTTTGTAACAGGAAGACTAGAGGGGCAGTTGGGAGGAGAAATTTGGGTTGACCAGAGAAAGGATTTTAAGCAGGGAACTTGAAGAGCGATTGCCGTGTTTTTGTATGGGACACTCTGCTTACAATTCTGGACATTGTAACTTCCATCATATTCTCACATATTACTTTTTATGTAACAAAACTTGTTCTATCTAAATTAAATCCTCTCATCGATTTTGGGTTTTGGCCCAATACTCGATTTGTGAACTACAATAGCTGAGATTATATATGGATGGCACAAGAGTCCTTGTAAAATATAATAACAAGGAACGAAACTATTCTTTCAGTTCCACAGTGGAGAACCAAGATGCCTCTACTTTATTTCCCCTGGGGCTCTTTAGTCCGCGCACCAGGGAATCAAGCTGATGGGGCCCTTGTCAAATAGACAGAA
Organism: Gastrophryne carolinensis; assembly: GCA_027917425.1. Classification (NCBI taxonomy): domain Eukaryota; kingdom Metazoa; phylum Chordata; class Amphibia; order Anura; family Microhylidae; genus Gastrophryne; species Gastrophryne carolinensis. The sequence continues at coordinate 9,565,366 of CM051239.1, read as the reverse complement.
AAATAATAATATATATATAATAAAATTATTTAAAAATAAAAGAAATATTATGTATAATATATATCTTAATGTGCAAGTCAAAAGTTACAAAATAAACATCAGTAGCTTAGCTTTCATTAAGTGGCTTCCTCTTCTGCCTGTCTTCCTCATTCAGCTTTCACTCCCCACCCCACTGACCTTGGTCCTTCAGTGGACCAAAAATGGAAACCCCCCCCCCACTCCCTGCCCAAGCGTCCTGATTGGCTGCCTCTCTCTTCCTCATTCAGCTTTCAATCCCCACCCCGCCGATCTGGTCCATCATTATGTATAATATATATATCTTAAAATAAATATCAGTAGCTTAGCTTTCATTAAGTGGCTCTGGCCCTCTGCTTTCTCCTCTACCCCCTGCCCAGACGTCCTGATTGACTGCCTCTCTGCAGCTCTGAAACCCCACCCTCCTCTATCCTCTCACACTCATCACAGTGTGCTTACATCACATCGCTGTTGCCACACCCACTGTTTCTATTCATTTTTTCTCTGCATCTCCGGTGCTTTAATACTTTTAAAGATAACTTAGGAACTTCAGGGTCTTTTTGAAAATGGATTTAAGTTCAGGTCAGTGCAATGTGTAGTGCAAGACAACCATCAGGCACTAGCATTTAGTATAACTTTAAAATGTATAAATTTTAACGTATATCTAGAAATAAATCTGTTTTTTATTTGAGGGTAGGGGCCCAGTATGAATTTTGCTATGGGTCCCTGTGAAACCCATAGTCATGATTATAGTATGATAATATGTTTTATTTGTATATCCAGTATATCTGGATTAATGATGAGCCGGAGCAAGGACAACCCAATTGTGTGTGTGTGTGTGTGTGTGTGTGTGTGTGTATATACTTACCAACTTTTCAGGGTGGGAAAGAGGGACATTTCTTAAATTAGGCCACGCCCCCTTTGAGGGATAGATAGGAGATAGGATGTAACAGTTACAACAATAGAAACACTTTGAATAGGCAAATGAATCATTTATTGCTGCAGATCTGTATGTTTCACCTCAAAGAGGGACAAATGAGAACAACGAGGGACAGGGGGACATGGACCCAAAGGAGGGACAGTCCCTCCAAATCAGGGACACTTGGGAGGTATGGTGTGTGCGTGTCTGTGTGTGTATAAGGGACAGGGTGCAAGAGGTTAAATGCCGAGTGTGTGTGTAAGGGGAAGGTGCAAGAGGTTAAAGTGGACCAAAACCCACGCCGGCCGGCCCGGGAATCTAAAAGATTCTATAAGATTCACAGGCCGATCGATTCCCTCCCCCCGGGGCATCCAAAATCCGGATGCCCTGCTGTGTGAAACCCCCGCAGGTCGCCCCATACACTTGTTTCCTGGTCCAACAGCGTATGCAAGAGCCGCGGCCGCATTCCCCGCTATCCCTCTAGCAGTGCGCGTGCCCATGTCAGGCATTTGTGAATGGCCGGCGCAGGCACGCTCCCTGTTAGAGGGAAGCGGGGGATGTGGCCGCCAGCGCGCTCAGAGCCGCTCGCTTTAGACATAAGCAGAAAGCGGACCCAAATGCGCTGATTGGACGAGCAGCCGTGCATAGGCCACCCCATAAGTCCGGGAAGAGGTGACTTTGTTTCAGCGACCTGGGGGGTTTCACACAGCAGGGCATCCCCGATCAGGGAGACCCGGGGGCAAGGACAAAAACCCAGGATAGTCAAAATCCTGGGTTTTGGTCCACTTTAAATGCAGATATTGTGTGTGTGTGTAAGGTGAGGGCACAAGGGATTAAATGCAGACAGCGTCTGTGGGTGGGGATGAGGGTGCAAGGATTATAAGTGCAGAGTCCTATACATCTCACAGACTTCCCAACACACAGTAATCGACCGCTAGTATACGTTGTGATCAGCTATCAGGCGCTGTAACAGAGGGTCTCAGTCACTGGGCGCCATTGATGAATTTGATGTGCGAGTCGCTATAACACCAGTACAGAGCTATATGGGAACAAACGGTAGCGACTGGTGGCCCATGCACAGAAGGGTGGCGGAGGTAGCGGTCGGCATGCCGGAGGGAGTCAGGTGAGAGGCTGAAAGGCAGGAGCCGGGAGGGAGGCCGATGTGTGGGAGTGCGGCAGGCTTGTAGCTGTCGACGCGCGGGAGGGCGGCAAGTGATCATCTGAGGTGAGAGATGGAGGCGGGTGAACATATGAGGTGCAGGGGGAGGGCGACAGGGGTAGTGGCCGATGTGCAGGAGGGCGGGTGGAGGCGGCGGCCAATGTGCGTTCCTTCAATTCAGCTTGGTGTGAGGTCGGGAGCAGAGGCTAGTGCCCCGGCTAACTTCGTATCTCCAGGGTAAGATGCCTGGTGCATGGAGCTGGGCAGAGATGGGGTACAGTGTGGAGTGGGGAAGAGATGGGGTGCAGCATAGAGCTGGGCAGAAATGGGGGGCAGTGTTGAGCGGGGCAGAGATGGGGTACAGCGTGGAGATGGGCAGAGATGGGGTACAGCGTGGAGTGGGGCAGAGATTGGGGGCAGCGTGGAGTGGGGCAGAGATGGGGGCAGCATGGAGCGGGGCAGAGATGGGGGGCAGCATGGAGCAGGGCAGAGATGGGGGGCAGCATGGAGCGGGGCAGAGATGGGGGGCAGCATGGAGCTGGCCAGAGATGGGGGGCAGCGTGGAGCTGGGCAGAGATGGGGGGCAGCGTGGAGCTGGGCAGAGATGGGGGGCAGCGTGGAGCTGGGCAGAGATGGGGGGCAGCGTGGAGCTGGGCAGAGATGGGGGGCAGCGTGGAGCTGGGCAGAGATGGGGGGCAGCGTGGAGCTGGGCAGAGATGGGGGGCAGCGTGGAGCTGGGCAGAGATGGGGGTACAGCATGGAGCCAGAAGCTGTGTGATTAAAGTCTGTTTTTGAACACATATCCACTAGTAACAAAGCGAAAACACATGGAATTACATTGTTATTACATTGCGACATTAACACTTTAATACCAGACCTGTAATGACTATTCTGCATAAAAATATTAAAACTCAAAAAAGTTTTCAAAAATGACTTTTTCTAGGCCAGGAGAGGTCACACAATGAGTTGATAATAAAAATAAAATAAAACTCTGTTTAAAGAGAAGAAAAGGAACGTCCATTGAAATGTATGGGATAGCGACAGGTAATACCTGGCACTGGAAGCTAGAGCGTAATGATGAATCGGACGCTACATGGGGCTGTTAAGAGTCGCTCACCAGATTCGCTTTGATAAAAGTGGTATTGCGTACAGTGCCCAGCGGTCACCGTTCGCTACCTGTCGCTACCTGGCACTATGGCTTGATGAATAACCCCCACAGTCTTCTGTGGCTGGTGGAGGGGTGCTCGTAAGAGGTCATTCAGATGCTGAAAGGGGGACATTATTTTTTACAATAGCAATAATGGCGCATTCTACAGCAACCTCCTCCTGGTGGCCACCCTAGGTACAGGCCTAGAGTTACCTAATGGGCAATATGGGGCCTTTCTATAATGTGCGCATTTCTAACTGTATCATTTTACATTGTAATACTCAATTTATACATCTAGGAAGGGAGAAAGAACATTTTCTTTTTTTTCCCGCTGCCAGGATGTGGAATGTGAAGCGATGTCACAGCGGGAGTAATCCCCTAATTTTTATGCCACGGTCGTGTATCTGCCTTTTGCACAGTGGGGAGGATTTGTTATATTATGTAAAGCTCTTCTGCAGATTCCTATGCCGGAGCCCAAATTTTGCTCTTAAAGAGGACCAAAACCCACGCCAATCTATAAAATTCCCGGGTCGATCTATTCCCTCCCCCCAGGGTATCCAGAATCGGGATGCCCCACTTTGTGAAACCCAGCTGGTCGCCCTGAAACTCACCTTCTTACCTGGTCCAAGAAGCTGTGGTCGCATCCCCGCTATCCCTTTAGTAGGGCGCATTTTTGAATGGCCGGCGCAGGCACGCTCCCTGTTAGAGGGAAGCGAGGATAAGGCCGCCAGCGTGCTCGGATCTGCTCACGTTAGACGAAGGCTTAGTTGGGCTGATGTGAGCGGACCCGAGCGTGCTGATTGGTCGAACGTCCACACATGCATTGTAGGACCCGAAGGAGTTGAGTTTGTTTGGGTGACCTGGGGGGTTTCACACAGCTTTAAAGTGGCTTTTGACTATCCTGGGTTTTGGTCCTTGCGGGGGGCAATCTGGGATGCCCCTCATTGTGAAACCCTGCAGGTCACCCAATCGCACTCAACTTTCCTTGGTCCTATGGCACATGTGCAGCCTCTGAGATGTCAGCTCATCTAAGCCTTCGTCTAAACATGAGCGGATCTGAGCACATTGGCGTCCGCTTCCCTCTAACAGGGAGCGTGCCCGCGCTGGCCATTCACAAATATCTGGCGTGGGCACGCGCACTGCTAAAGGGATAGCGGGGATGCAGCCGCAGCTCGCGCATGTACCGTAGGACCAGGAACGAAGGTAAGTTTCTGGGTGACCTGGGGATTTCACAAACGATTTGGATGCCCCACAGGGAGGCAAACGATTGGCCCAAGAATCTTATAGATTCCTGGGCCGATCTCAGTGGGTTTTGTTCCACTTTAAAGGTGTAATATCCCTAGTGAAGATTGTCTGGGCGTGTCTTGGGTTGTGGGTAGTAGTCTTCACTGGAGACTAGAGGGGGGTTCAGGTTGCTAACCTCAAAGGTTGTTGGTAAATAGTGTGTGAGGAACCAACTGGGTGGACCTACTGCTGGAGGCTCTGAACAAGTTAATGAGGGTTCGGGAAAAAGAAGGGGGTCCCAGTGCTCACCCAGGCAAAAAGAAAATAAAACTAATCTTTTAATCCCTAGTCAATCTTAAAGATCATAGTAGATCTTCGTCCAACTGGAACCAGTCATCCTATGGCATCTCCAAGGCCTTGGGTATGTCCACCCTGTACCAAGTCTTCATTGCCCACCTTCCTAGCAGTAAGAGCTAGAGATGAGCGAATCGAATCTGATGAACCTGAATTCGTTACAAATTTCAGGAAAAATTAGATTTGTATCGATTCCGAATATCACCACGATTCGACCGCTTGAATCGCTTTCTTAAAACACCATTTACTACTATCCAGCCCATCTTAAATGGTGGATCCACATGTCATGTCATGCCATGGGGCAAGGAATCCTGGGTAGGTGTCACATGCTACCTATCAGCAGACAGGCTTACCCATGATGTCACAGCCCTATATAAGCGGCGGCCATCTTGCGGAAGCTCATTTCGGCACTGTATTGCGGCCAGAGCAGATCAGGCAGGGAGAGAGTGACAGACAAATAGATAGATAGATAGATACAGCAAGGGAGAGATAGATAGAACAAAGAACAGAAGAAGCGAGGGGCAGATAGAGAAGGAGAGAGGCTGTGACAGAGAAAGACAGGGAAAGTTTAAAGTGTTTGTATTAGCTTTCAAGCCTATTTAGCTTTAGTAGTTAATAGTTAATAACACACCTGCCTATTTAACTTTTCCTTTTCCTGGTGTCATTCTTTAAAAAGCGCGCTAGCATTAATATTTGAAGAGTGCCTGTCTATTAACATTGTGCATTTTGTAAAGAAAGTCACTTTTTAAGCAACCTTTGCCTTTTGCCGGGGGGGGGGGGGGGGGGGCATCCCAAATACTAGCATGTGTCTTTTAAGAGTACCTGGCTACTTACCTTTTGCCTTTTGTAAAAAAAAAAAGTCTAGTTTTCAAGTCTAAAGCACCCATTGCCCTTCACCAGGGGCCATTGTCAGTGCTTCCACTTATCTTTTAAGAGCTGCCTACCTGCCTACTAACCTTTTGCAAAACAAAAGTCAGGTTTTCAAGTTTAAAGCACCCATTGCCGTTCACCGGGGGGCCATCCCAAATACTAGTACTTAGCTTTTAAGAGTACCTGCATCTTTACCCATTTTGCATTTTGAACAAAAACCACATTTTAAAACTGCCTGTGGTGCATTTAACTCTGACCAGGGGCATCCTGTGTAAGACCATCTGACAGTGTCTTTTTGCATTAGCTTTTAGCTACAGTGTCTGCCTATTTTGATCTAACTTTTCTACACACCTGCTGTTACAAAAATACTGTTGTAGGTGTAGTGTAGTATATTGTTTTCCCCTCCTAAACGCAGTAAAAATGTCAGGCAGAGATGTGCACCAAGGAGAGGCCTAGATTCATCAGGCAAAGGTCGCAGCAGACTAGGGGCGAGTGGCATCAGGAGTCGCGGTGAGAGGCCTGATCTCCCGGTATCTGCTAGCGGTCGTGTCTCGACCAGCAACGCATCTGCCGTCATCAATTGGTTAACGCAGTCATCGACCTCATCACAAGTGACATCTGACACCCCCAGTCAACAGTCCATAGGTTCCTCGGACACAACCCTGAGTTGGCATGGCCCGGGAGCAGTCCCTGTCCTTCCATTGCCTCTGTCCTATGCCCCCCCCCCCCCAGCTCTACTATTCAGTGAGGACGATGTGTTAGAGGACAGTCAGCAGCCACTGCCCAGCCAAGAAATGGGGGAGACATCCGCCGCTTCTTTCGCTAGGCAGACAAACACTAAGGAGGAGAGTGGCATGGGAGGTGGTGTGGCGAGCGTTCCGTCTCCTGCAGCACACGCTCTTGTGGAAACCGAGGAGGACATCAGTGATGTGCAGACACAACTCGATGAGGATGATGAAGCCGATCGCACTTGGGAGCCCAGTGCAGAAGGGGCTTCATCATTATCAGGAGAAGGGGGTCCCAGGTTGCCCCAGAGTAAGCAGCTGAGGCAGCAAGGTGGTAGTAGGGTTGGCAGTCATCATGGTGGCAGAATTGGAATGTCTGGAGCCACACGTGGCTGGGGCAGGGTAGACCACCTGCTGCGCGGCAGGCTGCCTTCCCGGGAGGTAGTGGAGCAGGGGTTCCTGGAGTTGGCAACAGTAGCAGTGAATTAGTGCAGACTGTTGGAGGGAAAATTAGCTACTCGGCAGTGTGGCATTTTTTCATCAAGCATCCGCAGGAGGGTAACCTGGCCACATGCAAGATGTGTAGACACAAGGTCAAGGATGGCCAGGGCCCCAATGTTGGTACCACGGCAACACATGCAGCATCACCATAAAGCGGCCTGGGAGAACCGAGGCTCCGAAGTGGGGGTCCAGCCTGCTGCATCACCCAGTGCCACGCCGCTTCCAATTTCACCCAGGCAAGGCTCCAGCACCTCAGCCGAAGGTAGCTGTGCATCATACCCATCCTCTGCAGCTCCAGATGCTCCTGCCCCTGCTCCTTCTATTAAAAGTCAGTCATCCCGCCAGCAATCCATCAGCGAAGCCATGTCCAAGAGACGACAGTATGCGCCCACTCATCCTACGGCACAGAAGCTAAATGTGCTCCTGTCCAAGTTGCTGGTGCTGCAGTCCCTCCCTTTTCAGGTGGTGGACTCTGCACCTTTTAGAGAGCTGATGGCTAGTGCAGAGCCGAGGTGGAGAGTCGCAAGTCCTCATTTCTTTGCAAAGAAGGCAGTACCAGCCCTGCACAAATTTGTTGAGCAGAAGGTGGGCCAGTCCTTGAGCCTGTTGGTGTGCACCAAAGTGCACGGCAGCGCCGACATCTGGAGCTGTAACTTGGACAAGTCACACCGCTTTGGCCTCCATGCTCCCAGGCCGTTTTGCCTGTCCCAGTGTGCGACTCTGCCTCCTCATTCTCTGCCATCTCCTCAGCCTCCACTGTACGGTCAATTCTCAATGCCCCTCTAGCCTACCATGTGTGCAGGGCACGGCGGTGTCACGCTGTGCTTCACATGGTTTGCCTTGGCAAACAGAGTCACACAGGGGAGGAGCTCCTGAAATTAATTCATCGAGAAATCAAAACATGGCTTACTCCACGAAAACTGCAAATGGGAACCATGGTGACTGACAATGGGAGTAGCATCTTGTCTGCACTGCGACAAGGAAGCCTGAGCCATGCGCCCTGTATGGCACACGTGTTAAGCTAGTTGTCAATCGTCTTCTGAAGTCTCCCCCCCCCCCATCTGCAAGACATCCTAACAACAGGGAAGGAAACTTTGTATGCACTTCAGCCACTCCTACACCGCCAAGCACACCCTTCTTGAGCTACAGCGTCAGAACGGTATCCCCCAACATAGTCCGATTTGAGATGTTCCCACCCAATGGAATTCCACCCTACATATGTTAAATCGACTATACGAACAGAGAAAAGCCATCACTGATTTCTTGATGATCCAAGCAGATAGGGGGACTCCCCTGTGTAACTTTAATGTGAACCAGTTGCAGCTCATATGTGACACCTGCCATTTGCTCAGGCCCTTTGAGGAAGCCACTTTATTTGTCAGTCGCAAGGATTACGGGATGAACGACGTGATTCCGCTGCTTCATATAATACAACACATGTTGGAAACCATGGCTGGTCAGGGCACTGGAGACATGGCGCATACTTTTTACGGCCACATAAGCCCCGTGGGAGCTGAGGAGGAGGAAGAGCACAGTGAAGCACAGTTTAGTTTTGGCGAAATGGGCGGTTTATCTAGTCATCTGACGGGAGAGGAGGAGCAGGAGCAGCCAGAAGAGCTAGAGGGTTGTGAGGAAGGCAAGACAGAGGACCCAGACACACCGTGGCAGTATGCAGTGGAGATGGAGACAGGTAGTCCCTCCGAGTCACTTGCACAAATGGCACGATGCATGCTCACGTGCTTGCATAGTGACCGTAGAATTGTCTCCATTTTTCTGCGGGATGACTTCTGGCTCTCCACCTTATTGGACCCTCGCTACCGGCTCAAAATGGGGGCATTTTTTACACCCACTGAGAGGGAGGACAAACCTACTACAAAGACATTCTACGTAGTCAGTTCGCCGATGCTTATCTGCGCCATGGTCCATACTCTCGCAGGTCTGACTCGGGGGGGGGGAACCTCTGCACTCACCTTCCACTGCCATGGCTGCTGGGGGGGATGGCAGGAGCAGCAGCTTTATCAGCAGCAGCCTGAGTCTTCAGTCGCTAATGAGTAGCTTTCCGCACCCGCATAGTGAGGCTACTCATGAGCAGCAGGAAGACCTGAAGCAGGGCCTGAACCAGCAGGTCGTGTCATACCTTGAAATGACCATGCCAACGCACCTTGAGGATCCGCTGGACTTCTGGGCAGCCAAACTTGACTTGTGGCCGCAACTGGCAGAGTGTCAGGCCGGAGAGTTCTCCAATATGAACTCTCCGCCAGGGAGCAGAAAGTTTGGCCAGAGCAGAGACACAACAAACCAAAATGTAATTAAAGTTTTTAATAAAGGAAAAGGAAAACAAAAAGATCATATATTCAGATACAAAAATAAGGCTAACAAAATACCTAATAACAAAAACAGAAACCCTAAGGTGCTGGCACATTCACCCAAGGGCCTTATGACAGATGCCGGCAGTCTCCAGACTCCGGTAGGTACAGGTACAGACTTTGGTTCAGATCACCAGACACAAAACACACAAGCAAACAAACAAAATCCTGCTGCACCAGGTGGAAGGCAGACCCTACTTAAATAGCTCCATACACCAGGTGCAGCAGATGATGGGGAGAGAGCATCCAGGGCTCTGGTGGCTGATGGGACTGCAGATGGGGTGAGCAGCCAGAGCTCTGCTGACACCAGCTGGTGGCTACCGGTACCGCAGATGGGGTAATTGACCCCAGCCACCAGCTGGGCATCAGCCAAACCCGGGGTTCTAACACAGAGTTTGCCCTGGGAAAGCTGTCCTGCCCGGCCAGTAGTGTGCCATCTGAGCGGGTCTTTAGTGCTGTGGGGGCCATAGTAACGCCAAGGAGAACTCGTCTGTCCACGAAAAATGTGGAGAGACTCACCTTTGTGAAGATGAATCAGGCATGGATAAGCCAGGATTTCCACCCACCAATAGCTGATGCATGCGAGTAGCTGATGTATGGTAGCTTCTTCTGCTGCTGCCAACTCCAGGGTGTGTCTTTCAGGCAATATATGGGCTCCTAATGCTGCTGCTGCCAACTCCTGAGTGTGTCTTTCAGGCAATATATGGGTTCCTTATGCTGCTGCCAAATCCAGAGTCTCTTTCAGGCAATATATGGGCTCCGAATGCTGCTGCCAACTCCAGGGTGTGTTTTTCAGGCAATATATGGGCTCCTAATGCTGCTGCCAACTCCAGGGTGTGTTTTTCAGGCAATATATGGGCTCCTAATGCTGCTGCCAACTCCAGGGTGTGTTTTTCAGGCAATATATGGGCTCCTAATGCTGCTGCCAACTCCAGGATGTGTCTTTCAGGCAATATATGGGCTCATCATGCTGATGCCACCTCTTAGCTGGTTTAAACTGGGTGGTAAATTGGTTCCCAGGCCCTGAATAATAATAATTTAGTATAAATAGTGATGGAGCTACTCCCACCCCCTTTACTTATCTTAAGAATTAGCCTTTGAGTTTCTTTAAGATATTGTAGCTCTGCCTGGCAGTCTGTTTTGAAGATATCACACTGTCATGGTGGGCTCTCCCGAAAATGTTGTAGGTAGATTTGCATCAAACAGCATACTTCTTGCACTTAACTCATCCCACATCTCCTTCGCAGTAGCACACTTGCATATAAGCACAATTTGTGTTTCGGGTTCGCCCAGCACTACTCATCACTAATACTATTACAAATACAGACAAATGCCCAGAACCCAAGCTCAACCCTGCAGGACCGGAGACTAAGGACCACCCCAGTCTTCCCTTGAGCTGCCCCCCCCCCCCCCCACAAGAGAGAATAGATTTGCTGCTTGGGTGGTCCCAGGTCATTCCCCGGGGAGACAAGGGCCTGGGTGGACAGCAGTGGTTACCGGGTGAAAGGAAGAGGCAGCAGACGATATGAGAGAGCCGAGGTCATACACAGCAAAACAGATCTAAGGTTTTCCAAGTATCAAGAGTCCAAGGGGCAGGCCGGGTCATACACATAGAAGCAGCTCAATGGTTAATCCAAAGCAAAATACAAGGGGCAGGACGGGTCATAAACATGGAAGCAGCTCAAGGGTTAATCCAAACCAAAGTCTAAGGGGAAAGCGGGGTCATGCACGTGGAAGCAGCTCAAGGGTCAATCCAACACAAAGTCCAAGGGGCAAGTGGGATCATGCACGTGGAAGCAGCTCAAGGGTTAATCCAAACCAAAGACCAAGGGGCAAGTGGGGTCATGCACGTGGAAGCAGCTCAAGGATTAATCCAAAGCAAAGTCCAAGGGGCAAGTGGGGGTCATGCACGTGGAAGCAGCTCAAGGGTTAATCCAAACCAAAGACCAAGGGGGAAAGCGGGTCATGCACGTGGAAGCAGATCAAGGGTTAATCCAAACCAAAGACCAAGGGGGAAAGCGGGGTCATGCACGTGGAAGCAGCTCAAGGGTTAATCCAAACCAAATACCAAGGGGCAAGTAGGGTCATGCAAGTGGAAGCAGCTCAAGGATTAATCCAACGCAAAGTCCAAGGGGCAAGTGGGGGTCATGCACGTGGAAGCAGCTCAAGGGTTAATCCAAACCAAAGACCAAGGGGAAAGCGGGGTCATGCACGTGGAAGCAGCTCAAGGGTTAATCCAACGCAAAGTCCAAGGGGCAAGCAGGGTCATACACGTGGAAGCAGCTCAAGGGTTAATCCAGGTATCCAAAGGAATAGCCAGATCATACACGATAATCACAGTAGAGAAGCATAGGAATCTTCTGACGCCATATTGCTGCCAGAAGTTAGAAGTTAAATAGGACCTCTAAGAGAACCTATTGGTTCCCCCAAAGACAGCTGACCAAGGGCACCTGTCAACAATTGCCAAGATTGCAGCCATGCATGCGCACTACGGATCACTGACGCGTATTCGTGCCCGCAGAGGATAGCGCAACTCGTTCATGCGCCATGCACAGTCACCCATAGCACAGACAAGGATACGGCTCGCATGCACTGACACGGAAGTGACTGAGCATGCTGGGAGAGATGTTAACGCCTTCGCCCGGAGAGGACCCTGGGGTTCCGGAGACACCGCCGTTGCTGCTGCCTGAGCCAGTATGTGACAGCCAAGACATTTCTCTACAACTAAACCATCTTTCCTTTTCTGTTTCCTCTCTACAATACAAAAGCATTGGGCCAAGATGCACAGCCGGTAAACACTGCCCTCTTTTGGCCACATTTCACAGCTTGCCTACAAGAGCAACCCGATATATCTTTGAAATAAAAATAAAATAAAACGCTGAAAAGCTTAAATGAAATCTGGGCGTGCAATTATGTTATCACTGCGGCAGATCACAATGAGCCTTTGCTGAGATGTCAGCGCTGTTCAGCGTTGTGAATCCTGCTGGTTGTGAGAACGAAGATGAATTGGAATGACATCAAGAGGTAAGTAAAGGTGAATCTCTGCACAGACAGATCATCTGATTGGTAGAATGGCAAGTGGTGTTCAGTTTTGTATTACAAGCATACCCCCCAACCGTCCCGATTTTCCCAGGACAATCCCGATTTTTTTCCGGTGGTCCCGCGGCGGATGCCCTTGTCCCGCACCGTTCTCGCTCTGTCCAGCGCCGTCGCCTGTTGCTGGCAGGAGGTTGCCTCGGCCTCTCAGACGCACACCTCCGCCGGCCCTGAGTGTGAGCGCTGAGCTGCATACTTGGGGCCGGTGGTAGGGGGCGTCAGAGAGGCAGTATTTTTTTTCTCTTTTTAAATCTCATTGGTGGTTCAGTGGTTGGGGGCGGGGCTCCAGGAAGGAGCCTCGCTGAAGATCGTGCAAGAGCTGAACTGGTGAGTGTGTGTGCTATGTTGTGTGGTGTGTGCCCGTGTGTGTGGTGTGGTGTGTGCTGTGTGCGCGGTGTGTGTGTAGCCAGCTGGGAGCTTGGAACCTTTGTTTTGTCCCCAGCTTGTGTTTGTGTGTCTGTGTTGTACCTAACTGGCTGCAACGAGAGATGCCCCTCACTGGCTGCAACGAGAGATGCCCCTCACTGGCTGCAACGAGAGATGCCCCTCACTGGCTGCAACGAGAGATGCCCCTCACTGGCTGCAACGAGAGATGCCCCTCACTGGCTGCAACGAGAGATGCCCCTCACTGGCTGCAACGAGAGATGCCCCTCACTGGCTGCAACAAGGGATGCCCCTCACTGTATTATTATTATTTATTATTTATTTTTATTTAATTCTTAGATGCCGTTTCCCTTTAAGGGTGTGGCTAGGGGCGTGGCCAGGCATGGCTTAAATGTGTCCCTCTTTACGGCTTTGAAAAGTTGGGAAGTATGTTACAAGTAATACACATCCACATCCCAGGCTCGAGGCATCAGCAGCGTCATCAAAAACCATTCGAGCTACAGCTGTTCCTTTGACCTCACACCATTGCTTTCATAGGCTCATCATGGTTTACAGAAAAATGGCAATGAAGGTGTAAATGAAGGTTTCTTCCCTTTAGAGATGAGTCCCACTTTTGTCTGGGACAAAGTATCGGCCAGTGGACCAGGCAACCCTTAAACAGGATCTTCTGCATCATTCAATGAAAGGCCCAAACCCTTAAAAAACTATTCCCCGGCATCTAAAAACTATACATTTTAAGTTTTTAGTCATTTACTTATTTTTCTTTCCCCTTCACTGGTCCTGTTCAGGACTCTAGGATATGGGCGCCGCCATTTTGCCTCAGAAGCATCACATACAAAGGAGAGGAGAGGGGTGAAAAGTACAGGGGGGCGGGTTATAGCTGTGCTTTGCACAGACAGAGAAAAGCTGTTGTCAGGAAAAGGACAGCAATCCCAGAATGCAGAGCAACACAGTCAGAAGACACAGCCTGAGACTCCATGTTCCGCCATCTTGGATGTTTTAAAGGCTCAGAAAATGCAGTAGATGCAGGTAAGATGATTTTTAGCGTGGGCAATCTGTATGTACAGGGTGGGGGAAACATACAAGATAGTCTCCATAATCACACTCATTGTCTGGCTGGGAAGCATATTGGGGTGCAGTTTATGGACTGGCCAGGGCAAGAAAAATCCGGGGCCGACTTTTGACCTCTTTTCACACCTTGCTGGACCCCTTTATTTTTTAAGTCGGAATTACACGGATTTGGTGGTGAAACCAGTGGTATGGCCACTAGTTCAATGAGTGTCCCATGAGTAGCAGGGCAAATCCAGGCTAAACACTGACCATCCCCTCGATTCAAAGAGCCAAAGTTAATTGATTTCGTATCGAGAATCGTAAGTTTGGGTGGGTGTTAGTCATTTTTTCCTGTTTTTTTGGCCATTCCCGACTCGCACGAGCCTACGTACGAATGCGTATATGCTCTTACGATCAGCGGCAGTGCGTTCGTAAATTTTAGGATCAAAACGTAAAACTTAGGATCAAATCCTAAAACTTACGATGAAAACGTAAAACTTAGGATAATTGGATGTGTTTAGGTGTGATTCAGAGAAACCTGTAAACGCGTTTTAAAAGAAAGCCACAGCCGACACCTTTTAGCAGCCGGATTGCTGTTCGTGAACAGGTTTTTTGGCTATGTGGAGGAGTCTGCGCGTCTTGTGCTCCAATGAACTGCATGTATCAGCATGGCCGAGCCCATAAATTGTATGGCAATGCATACCTGCTTCATGTATGCCTTATAAAAGCATTTTAATGTGGACCTTAATTAGTCCTTTGCATGTAAACCTTTATTTTGCAATATATTTGCGTTAATTAAAGAAACTTATGTCCGTTGTTATTTATTTTAAAATTGAGTTCCTAGAATAATATTTTTAGATTGCATTTATTGGTGTAGTTGTTACCTTTGCTTTGTTTAATTATTTAAGCACATCTTTGGTCAGATGCATCACACTTACTGAGGAGAGGAGAGCGGGATAAAGTGCAGGATGTGGGTTACTGCTGTATTTTGCACAGACACAGCAGAGCTGGGGGCATGGAAAGGTCAGAAATCAAAGAATCCAGAGCAACACAGTCACAAGGCCCTTTCTGTTTGCAGGCTGCCCGATAATACCTGAGCCGCCATCTTGGCTGTTTCTAGGCTCATAACATGCAGAAGTTGCTGGGTGTTTTTTAATATTTGTGAGCAATCTGTATGTAGAGGGTGTGGGTAACCACACTAAAAATTTTAAGTTGTACCATTTGAAGCCAAAATATTAAAATTAAATCCACAAGTAAAAAATGCAAGTTAAGTAAAAATTAAACAAAGTAAGATTTACTTATGCAAATGCATTCATTAATGGTTGGTTACTAAAAAATGAATGAAATAAAGAAAAATAAAAGACCAAATATTTAGAATGCACTTTAATGAGGTAAGTTTGTAGTGCGGAGCCGCAAGATCAGAAGGATTTACGTCCAGACAAAAAAGGAAAAAGGGCAAAACCAATGTTGCAACCTGAGAAATGAAACGGAAAATTCAGGATGGAAACTGACATAGGTCTGATTCCCGAACTGCCATACGAACGGACGTATATTTTAGGATAGAAACGTATTTGCTTATTGAATCACTCGCAAGTTCATACGAACGCACGAGCGTTCGGGAAAAATAGGATGATCGTGAGCCAAATCCAAGCTGTTACATGTTTCTTTGAATCAACCCACATGTTTTAATGTGAGTAATGATGTGCTTCAGATCTGAGACGGAACTAAATTTAACCGATTCAGCCGTTTCAGTCCGGTTTGCCCCATTACGGACACCGGCAATATCTGAAACAGAATCTCTTGCGTGCCACCCACGATGCTGGCAGGTTGTATGCTGGCCATCACTACCCCTGTGAAATGGTAATCCTTACCAGTTCACAGACAGTTAAAAACAGGAAAAAAAAATATTTTGAATTAAAAAAAAAAAAAAAAAAAAAAAAAAACACACTATTGCTGTACCATCGTCCCCCTTTCTCTTCATCCTCTCTGCAGGTCCGGCTGTTCCTTTTCTCCCTTCTGGTCCATTGGGCTGTACAGAGTGCTGGGGGTTGGGTCAAAATTAAGTAGTGACTAACTGTGTTCATAGCTTTATGGCGTGCCAGGGCTATTAAAGTGGACCAACACCCAGGCTGATCGGCCCGGGAATCTATAAGATTCCCGGGCCGATCAGATCCCTCCCCGCGGGGCATCCGAAATCGGGATGCCCCGCTGTGTGAAACCCCCCAGGAAGCCCCATTCACCTTACTCCCGTTTCAACGGCGCATGTGCGGGCCACATCTCGCGCTTCTCTCTAGCAGGGCGCCGTTTGTGAATGGCTGGCGCGGGCGCGCTCCCTGTTAGAGGGAAGCACGAGATGCGGCTGCCAGCGTGCTCGGAGCCGCTGTGGTTGTCCGTCCCTTGTACGTGCATACCATAGCGGCTCTGAGCGCACTGATTGGACGAGGCCCGTGCATGTGCCGTAGGAGCGGGGTGAGGCGAATTTTTTTCTGCCATTTTGGGGGGTTTCACGCAGCGGGGCACCCCCGATCGGAAGTGGACCAAAACCCAGGATAGTGAAAATCCTGGGTGTTGGTCCACTTTAAGACCATGTGAACCATGATGCACAAAGCAGAGGCATCCTCTGAGTATGAGGGAGCCAAAGAGACCCCCTGCCTAGAGAGTCCCATGTTGCCCTGTGGCCAGTCCAAGCTTGAAATGCAGTGCCAAGGAGCAGGTCACTAAGGTGTCACAAGCAAGAAGGAACATTTGTAACCATATATAGCCCAAATGGCCCAAGGGGTTAACACTCGGGTGTGTGGGGAGTGAGTTCGGGATGCTGAGCTCGTGGGCCCTGTGGGTGCCATGTGGGATGGAGGTACTGATAGGATTGGGACACTGGCAGGGTGCACATGTATTCCACAGGAGACCAGTCTCTTCAACAAGTAGTTACTTTATTCGTAGCCTCTGGTGCACTTCAGTAGTCACAGATACAATCCAAGGTTGTCATCACTTCCACCAACAGCACACAAAGGGCCTTATTTATCAAGGAATAGCGACAGATAGCAACAGATAGCGACTGGGGAGCCGGCCAGTAAAACCAGGTACCGCAACTAGAACGCCGGCTCCCCTCCACAATCACACATTTATCAAGCCGATACTGCTTAGCAACTGAGATAGCGCCACCTAGCAACTCATTCATCATTATCCCCGCCTCATCCCACAGCGCCAGCGAACATACTTGAACAGCGACAGGTATGACCTCTCGCTACCTGGCGCTCTCCAATGCATTTCAATGGCAGAATGTATTTTAATTAATAATTATTTTTTAATATATATATATATTTTTAAAAAATTTCAAAAAAAAAAAAATCTGTGAACACTTCTTCCTTTGAAAATGTATTTTTTGGGAATTTAAAAATTTTTTTTTTTTTTTTGCAGAATTGATATTACAGGTCTGATTTTAAACTATTCAGGTTTGAATATTATTTCAAAATCATTCCATTTTTTTGGGGGGTGGTTAGGGGGTTAAAAAACTACTTTTAACACATCGCCTACTGCGCTCTGGGATTTAAACAAGCATTTCACAGCGCTAGGAATTTTTAAGGCTGATTTTTTAATGAATATGGTGGGTGCCGGTCGCTATGTCCAGTCGCTATCATGCGCTCCCATACAACAGCGAACCTGTCAAACAGCGACTCAGCATCTTGTATTCAACATTACGGCACACCGACTGAGTCGCTATCATCCACCGAACAATGGCCAAGCACAGCGACTACTAGCGGTCGCTGTCAAAATACCGCTACAGTTGCTCAACAGTCGCTATCTGTCGCTATCTGTCGCTATTAATGAATCAGCCTCAAAGTTAGTTCCCCTTTAGTAGGAATAAGGCTGTAGCAGGTTCTGCCCCTTCTAATGGTAACTTGGAGTCTTTACTCCCTCCTCAAGATCCAGGGTGTATCTCTCACTTCTTGTTCCTCTATAGCAAAGGTAGAATCAGGCTGAGGCTGGATCATTATCTCAGTCTGGTCACTGTCTCCTCTCCTCCGGCACACGTCTTGTCTCACCCCAGGTAACTACAATAATGTGAGCTGAGCTTCAATCGCCTCTAATAGGTGTCCTAACCCTTTTATAGTCTTAAACTATAGGTTGGAGTTCCTCCATCCATCACATGTCAGAGCAGGTGCCAGGATGTTTACCATAGTCTGAGAGCTCCTAAATTGTTACATTAAAACGATTTTCTTCCTCTGCACTTCCACTGACCTAATGTCTTGCTTGGCGTAATATATCTAAAATTTTACAACTATATTTGCAACCCTCTATTATATAAGAAAACTTAAACCGGACCTTCACCATGATTTATTGAAAAGCACAAACCCTTATAAAACGATTCCCCAGCATCTAAAATTAATATATTTTAAGTTTTTAGTCACTTACCCATTATTCTTTCCCCCACCGGGCTGCCACTCTGTTCAGGACTTTAGGATACGGGCGCCCCCATCTTGACTCAGAAGCATCACACTGAGGAGAGTGGGATAAAGTACAGGGGGCGGGTTATAGCTGTGCTTTGCTCAGACAGAGCAGAGCTGGGGTCAGGAAAAGGTCAGCAATCCCAGAATGCAGAGCAGCACAGTTAGAAGGCACTTCCTGTTTGCAGGCTGCCTGATGTTTCATGAGCCGCCATCTTGGATGTTTAAAGTGGACCAACACCCATGGCTGATCGGCCGGGAATCTATAAGATTCCCGGCCCGATCAGCTCCCTCCCCGCGGGGCATCCAAAATCGGGATGCCCTGCTGTGTGAAACCCCCCCGGACGCCCACAAACCTTACCTTCTTCCCGTCCTAACGGCGCATGCGCGGGCCGCCGCCACCGCACGTCCCTCTAGCAGGGCGCGCACTTGCGCCGACCATTTGTGAATGGCCGGCGCGGGCGCGCTCCCTGTAAGAGGGACGAGCGAGAGGCGGCGGCGGTGGCCTCAGCTTGTCCGTCGGCAGTGAGGTAAGTTTTTTGGGGCTTACTGGGGGGTTTCACACAGCGGGGCCGATCGGGGTGCCCCGCAGAAGTGGACCAACACCCAGGATAATGAAAATCCTGGGTGTTGGTCCACTTTAAAGGCTCATAACATGTAGTAGATGCAGGTAGGATGATTTTTAATGTGAGCAATCTGTATGTACAGTGTGTGGGAAAATATAAGATAGACTCTTATTCAGGGTGAAGGTCCGCTTCAAGAGCTCAAACACATGTATATCTCTAAAAATTATGCTTCGTTTGTCTAATAAGTTCATTTGCCAGTAATCTCAAAAGAAAGTGATGCACTTTAAAGTTATTTTATATACCTTGCAAAAATGTACAAAACAAAAATACTACAATCCGTGTTAAAAAAAACATAGAAAGCCTCTAACAGGGCAAAAGCATATATATATTAAAACGGATTACTCATCTGTTTTAATTGGTTCCAAGCAGATATCAACAGGCCACTTCCAATCTCCAAACAAGATGGCTGCTGTATTTGCCTTCACAATTCAGGTCCCTCTACCCCAAGGCAATCTCATCATCGTCCGTTTGTCCGTCATCAGTCAGTCTTGCCAGCACATCCTTTCTCCATCTGCCCTCCAAAAGAATCTCCTCTTCACCCTTTGTTCCATTTGAAAAAGGTCATCTCTGATTGGCCCAGGCAAAACTCAAGGCGCAGGTAGCCAGCTAAATTTGCATACAAATGCACACCTGAAACGACATGACTGGGCTAGCGTTCCAAATGCCCTGCGTCATACCCCTCCCACTGCCAAAATAACAAGTCCGGACTACAATGTCATTGGAAAGATTAAATTTATTCGGCCACAGCCCAACATATATAAACAAAATTGCACAAGCAGAAAAGAGTCCCCCCTATTGTTCCGGGTCTGAGAAGCCTAGGATCCCAAAGAACGAAGGGAAGGGGAGGGAACAAAAATACAATTCTGTCAAGTACTCACCTGTAGAATTGGTATTATACACATACAGCACGTCCTGCTCCAGACATAGTAATAACATGTGGGTAATCCTCCGCCTCCGGCGCCGTGCACTGCAGACATGTAGAAAACAAGCTCCTCCCGGCCCTACATATACCGAGGGACCTCCCACAAATCCCCAGCATTGAAAAGCAGTGAGAAGGAGAAGCCAGGAGAAAACCAACCACCCAGAGACTGGCAATAATATCAATGATAATAATCACCATACAGGGGATCCAGAACAAAGTGAAACCAGGGTGGGGTGGAGCAGGATGTGCTGTATGCGTATAATACCAATTCTACAGGTGAGTACTTCACAGAATTGTATTATTCTAAGCATACAGCACGTCCTGCTCCAGATATAGTAATAACATGTGGGACATCCAATAGCAGTGTCCATAAAGTAGGGTGGGATCCCCATGAGAAAAGGCACAGCCAACAGTAACAGTGCTGTCACCCGCAATCTTGCTACCAGGAGCAACGTGAGCAAATGCTCTAACTCAAACTTATGAAACCTTACAAAGGCTGAGTGAAACACAAGCAGCGGACTAGCCAGCTTGCTCAACAGAACTGAGTGCTGAAAGGCCCAAGCCAAGAACAAGTTGAAAGAGAACAAAAACCAAGAGAGAAGAATGAATCTCCCCTAAACGAATAGGCCAGTAACAGCCTAACCATGCTACTGCAAAAAAAGGGTAGCCATGGCAACCTTAGAACTCTCCCCATCGGGGAATATGAACCCTGGTCTCAGGCGAGACCTGTGGGAATACTGAAAAACAACGCTAACAAGGCTCAGCAAGAGCCGAGACGTTTACTTTAGGCTCAGAAGGACAAACCAACCGAGCAAAACCAATCCAAAGGGCTCCTACACCCGTGGAAGAAATCAAATCCTGTTACACAAGGATGGAGACGCCTATAAGCCCCAAGGGGCATAATCCCAACCAGGGACAGGGAACAGTCCAGGAATCTCCAACGCCTGTTGAGGGATACAGATCCCTTAAGCTCAGAGTAAGCAAGACACTAGCCTAGAGGCCGGAGGGTCTGGAATAAAGGAGAATAAAAACTCCGCCTGGATCCAAACTCGGTGTAAGGCGAAACACCCTCACCTAATGGTGTACAGATATATAAACATATATATATATATATATATATATATAATGACTAGGACCGCTAACAGAGCCATCCCCTATGGTACACTTCTGACTGAAGCAACCGCCCCGGAAGAGGGATGTGAGGGAAGGAACAGTTCAGACAAGAACCTGAATAAGACCCAAGGGAACCCTTAGCAGGGCATCAGGATAAGTAACCCCCCCAAAAGGGAGCTTAGAAAGTCCCTGGGGAATGCACCTGAGCAACCCATGAGGAATGCTCAACACAGAAGATTGAACTAGACTTCTGCAGTAGGCGAACAGGGCGAGCCCTGACAACCCTCAGAGAACTGAGTTGGGGACCCACTTAAACCGTGCTATAATAATTCTAGGACTCAGGGATAGGGAACATCCCGCAGGAGAGAGAGCTAGTCCAAGCAAAGCAAACTAGAACGACATCTCCCAACATAGCCGGCAGAGAAGGGAGAAGAAGAAGAGGAGGGAGCTAGGCCTAGTCCTCCAATAGAGAAAAGACACCCAGAGATACCCATCTCCAATAGGGTGAAGAGCAAACCATCCAATCGCCTAAAAAGGCCTATAGATAGGGGCGACATAGTAAGGAGCCTGAATAGGCAGAACAGCCCTCATGAGAGGGCATACAGTACGACTGTCTTCAGCAGAATCTGTGAACCAAACCCCACTGGGCCACCCAGGGCCTCCAGCGTAACGGTTCACCCTTGCTACTGCAAACTTGTGCAGAACCCCACCTAGCAGGGTGAAAGAAGTTAAGACATATAGAGTATAATGTCCTGACAGAAAGCAATACTAGGCCCCCATGACCAAGGCCAGAGAGTTCTGGGACAATAACCCAGAACAATAACCCAGGACAGAGTCCCTGTAATAGCAACGGGGCCCCACAGGGCCACACCAGTAGGGGCTCAGTGAGACACTAGAATAGACCCTCCTAACACAGTAGGACAGCCAACAAGCCAATACCAATGAAGTGCAAGGAATGTAAACCCCCACTTAGATCAGAACCAGACCCTTCCTGAAGGGTCAACCTGTTCCGAGACCTTCACAGATAAAAAAGGACAGGCCACTGTCGTCAGACTGACCGAGAGTCCCCAAAAAAGACAAGTCCTGAAGAGGAGTAGTCCAGCAATTTAGAGCCCACAAAAGGCTCAATGTGGTAACCGAAAAACAGTATGAAAATGGACCCCCTGAAGGGGACCCCCTTAGGAACCACGGGGGATTTCAGAAGAAACAAAAACCCCCTAGACAACCTTCCAGACTTGGTCCCCATGGTGACCATCTACAGGGAGAAGCAAGAAGGAAAGGGATGGTCCCTGACATCTTCCTTGAATTTACAAACTCAAAAGGAACCCCCGTAACAAGGGGGAGCGTACTGACCTAGTTCCAGGGGTGTTGGAACCCCGTCCAGGATAAGTAACCTAAGATGTCGCAGGCCCCAAGGGAATCTGAGAATAATGGACAGCATCTGGGCCGCCACCAACAGGCCCACCAGCTGCAAGGTGAAGGTAGTGTGACAACAAAGAGGGCAAGGCCCCTCCCATACTAAGGCCACACATAGCCGAAGGGAAGGTTTAAACATGAACCCATCTAAATGCCACCCTGTAGGGAGATAACGAACCGGGGTACACTAAGTAAGAGATGTGCCTGAGCACCAATCCAAAGGACTCCCAAGAAGCCCAAAGTCAATAGCCAACACGGCCTGATGCAAAAACTGGAAAAGAATGACAATCAAGTAGAACCTAGCGCGGACGTCACAGGGGCACGTCCAAGACAACACTCCCATACTGGCCTCGGTGAGCCGTCTGGGAGCAGGAGAGGGACTCAAGACAATACCCCAATCCGCAGAGTTGGTCCTGCAACACTGTCTGGAAATGGCCTAGGTGTCCTGAAGGCCCAGGGGACTAAAAAGGAATATAGATCCTCACAGGCATCAAGAGGTCCACTGGACAAGAGTGCCTGCGGCCCAACCGGTAGATACCATGTAGGAACTGCCTGTGAAAATATAAATGCTAGGTCCAGAATGCCAGCCCGGGTCAGACTGCTTCATCCCAGAGGGAAAAGGTAATGTGGATGCAATCACAAGTCGAGGGCCAACCTGTAAGTGAGCCCAGACCCTGCACACAGAACTCGGCCTACCTCAACTCCCGAAGGGAAAGCAGGGACTAGAAGAACCCTGACAACCTCAGAAAAGGACCGCCCAGCAAACTCCTTTCTGCATCTAGGGGGACTATCTCCTGTAACAACCTGAACGAAGCATGGCGCCCTGCGGTAGGAGCCAAGTGCTGCGGCAGCCCCCTCGCCCAACGGGGCGAGGGCGTCCCTTCATGCTTGTGTGGTTTTGGCAGATTTGGACTTCGCCCTGCCGGAGGTCCCAGGGCGTTGCCTGCCCCCCCTGGGGCGGGCCTCCACTCCAAAAAGTTGGAAGCACACTTCTGGTTCTCGCTTGACACTAACGTAGGGAGGGGTGTCCCTGCCCCTGGGCGGCCGGGACGGCCTACCGCGCGAGGGTGCCTTACCCTTTTTTCCAAAAAGGTCCAACCGGGCCCCGAATAAGCGTCGTCCTCTAAAAGGAAGACCAGTAAGAGCCTTTTTAGTATCATTCATTCATATCGTCAACCCCCCACTGTCGCAGCCAAAGCAGGCGGCGAATAGCCACCACAAGAACCGAGGTTCTAGCACACATTTTAATAGTGTCATCCATCGCTGAGAGAATAAACCTCACAAAAACATCACAATCAGACAGTGCATTAAAGACCTCCCAAGGGAGATCCTCTGGCTGTTGGTCAAGTATCTTCCTAAGAAGGGTCCTGGCGGCCACCGCAGTGACGGCCGCGGCACAGACCGGGCGCAGAGCCGACCCTGCACACGAAAAGGCGTGGGAAGCCAGTCTGTCAATGCGCCGGTCCTCAGCATCCTGAAGGGTACGATGAGTAGAAGCTGCCATGAAGCGAGGGTTAGCAACCCCAATAATAGGTGCATCCACCTCGGGAGGGACTGACCAGCAGTCAACCAAATCAGGGGGAAAAGGGCACTTCCAGTCCCAGACCCCCGGAACCCCTGTAAGTTTACAAGGTGATTCCCATTCCTTAGATATAAGAGTCTGGAAATGATCCTGTTCCAGAAATTCCAGGCGCGGCGTCGCCGTGTGGAAACTCTCCCTCTTGGGCTTGGGAGACTCTCCCGGAGGAGAGATGGACAGTATTTCAAAGATCTTTATAAGTAACTCATCAGTGTCACACAGGCCCCAAGAACCAGGGCCAGAATTGTCACGGCTCCAAGGCATCTCGTCTGAGGAACTGGAACCTGAGAACAGTTCACCTTCATCAGAAGGATCAAGGTCCTGCATAGCAGCAGACTCTTCAGTTTCAGTGGGAAACCTAGAACCAGTAGGCGTCAGGGACCGCTTCTTTCCAGCGCCCAAGCGCTCCGCCAAACCAGACATCACCTGCTCCGCCGTGGGTAGC
This sequence comes from Gastrophryne carolinensis, assembly GCA_027917425.1. Classification (NCBI taxonomy): domain Eukaryota; kingdom Metazoa; phylum Chordata; class Amphibia; order Anura; family Microhylidae; genus Gastrophryne; species Gastrophryne carolinensis. Next base: position 9,541,010 of record CM051239.1, on the reverse strand, counting down.
CTGCGCGGCACCACCTGCTGGTCATCCCCGCTCGAATGCGACTCATCAGGAGTGAGATTTAAGCACGGGGAGACAGGTGTATTGAAGCGAGGTGCAGCTACTGGTAAACCCGAATGCAGGGCCAGCACTTGTTCAGCACACGGTCCGCAGACCCGTGCTCTGTCAGCATCAGCATGGGGTTGTCCACACGCAGTACACAGCCGGTCTTGTCCCCACGGGACCCCGGACACATAATTCTGAGATGCCTCCATATGGTGATTAACAGGGGCGGACTGGGAATAAAAAACGGCCCGGGACTTTTTGGGGCACACCGGCCCTGCTGCACTTTTCCTGGCCCAGTATAGTATCTTAATGTCACATTATATATACACCTAATTTTTCGTTCCACAACACGCATCCGGGGTTTATAGGTCAAAAATAAGAGAGAAAATATTCTGAATCAAATGGTGTGCTAAAATCCCCCCATTACAGACAGTGTGCAGAATCACTCCATTACAACCATTAAGTAGCATCCCCCCGGACAGCCACTGGGGGCATTCCTCAGTACAGCTCACACACAGTGGGGGCATCCCTCAGTACAGATCCCACACAGTGGGGGCATCCCTCACTACAGATCCCACACAGTGGGGGCATCCCTCAGTACAGATCCCACACAGTGGGGGCATCCCTCAGTACAGATCCCACACAGTGGGGGCATCCCTCACTACAGATCCCACAGTTGGGGCATCCCTCTGGACAGCCACTGGGGGCGTCCCTCAATACAGCTCACACACAGTGGGGGCATCCCTCAGTACAGATCCCACACAGTGGGGGCATCCCTCAGTACAGATCCCACACAGTGGGGGCATCCCTCACTACAGATCCCACACAGTTGGGGCATCCCTCACTGCAGATCCCACACAGTTGGGGCATCCCTCACTACAGATCCCACACAGTTGGGGCATCCCTCACTACAGATCCCACACAGTTGGGGCATCCCTCAGTACAGATCCCACACAGTTGGGGCATCCCTCAGTACAGATCCCACACAGTGGGGGCATCCCTCAGTACAGATCCCACACAGTTGGGGCATCCCTCAGTACAGATCCCACACAGTTGGGGCATCCCTCAGTACAGATCCCACACAGTTGGGGCATCCCTCAGTACAGATCCCACACAGTTGGGGCATCCCTCAGTACAGATCCCACACAGTTGGGGCATCCCTCAGGACAGCCATGTGCAGCATCCATCAGTACATGGTGTCCAGAGTGTGTGTGGATCAGATTGGGAGGCAGAGATGAATGGGGGCTTTTGGTCAGACTGGGGTTACATGTGAATTGAGCCATGTGTCAGGCGGGGGGGGGGGGTGCAGATAAATGGGGCTGTGTACATTGTACCTGCTCATGCTGGTGATGTCTGGATTCCAGCTGTCAGTATTGTGCTGCGCAGAGAAGGGGACAGGAAAGCCTGAGCTGCTGCAGGATGAGCTGGGGAGAGAGGGGGGCGGGGCTGCCGCCATCTACACATCCAGCACTGCTCACCTCCAACATCTCCTCCTGGCCCCGCCCCCTCCTCGGGCTGCGTGGCAGACGATTGGCTGCTAGGCTTTCTTCCTCTGAGAGCAAATCTTTAGGTTGTCCAGCGCCGCCTGCTTGCTTTTTTTCAGGAACTATAACAGCCCAGTAAAGCAGGGAGGGCAAAAGAAAAAAAAAAATACCGGAACCTGAAAAGCAACCGCTCAGCCCTGGACATCTAAAGATTTGCTGACAGGTGAAATATTGAGTACACAGATTGCGGCCTTCTCTGCTGCCGGCCTACCGGGATTCTGCCCGGTATGCCCTATGGCCAGCCCGCCCCTGGTGATTAATCTAAGTAATATGCCAGTAGGGATTTATGCTGTAAGCAACCCTGGATGCCCCAATACCCGCTAGGAATGTGGGAGAATTTAGATATAAACCCGTTAAGATATATATATCAGGCCGGGAGAAGCCACTGGAATCTTGGCGTCTGAAAGACATAAGGAGAAGAGAGGGTGTCAGAGCCATGCGCAGCACAGGAAGAAAAAATAATCGAAACGCCCGTGAGGGCACTTACAGTAACCAAGGAAGGAGGAGGATCGTGACCACGCGCACGCGGGAAGACCGACAAAATGGCGCCAAGCGCACCTCGAAGGGCGGGCCAAACCATGACCACGCCAAGCCCCCCCCCCGGAGAGGGCGTGGGGCAATGATGCACTGAAGGCTCACCATTAGCCTTGACCGCCTACCCTATGGCGGGGGATCGCGGTGGAGTCTAGCTCCGTAAGCACACAAGGTGCTGCCTACCTTCACCCGACCAACGCAGCCCAGGCTGGGAGGCATATTCTATTCACAAGGAGGACGGGTGGAAATAGTCCCGCAGGGCCTCAGGCTGTCAAGCCCCACTCGCCTGCGAGAGCGTGATACTTCATGTCTTCGCAGTTTCAGCACTGCAGAGAAGTCTGGGAAATTTGTGGGAGGTCCCTCGGTATATGTAGGGCCGGGAGGAGCTTGTTTTCTACATGTCTGCAGTGCACGGCGCCTCAGGTGGAGGATTACCCACATGTTATTACTATATCTGGAGCAGGACGTGCTGTATGCTTAGAATATTAACACCCCGACCCCCACCAAGCGGAAGCCAACATAAACTCGGCCGCATCCCTCCTAGGCCAGGGAGCTTAATCGTGGTAACCACAGTGGCCAAACATCCCCTTCCCTACTTGAACCCCAACAATCCGAAATTCTTTAACCAAAATCGTCCTGGCCAGTTTCCACGGAAACGGCCGCATACCCGACCAATGGAAATGCTACCTCAGACCCGAAACCCGAGAGGAGACCCGCCCAACGGCTGTGACAAATACAATCCAAAATTTCCACAAAAAAAGAAAAGAAACCAAAAACTTAACATACAGAAATAACAATACATTAATTTATATACAAAATTATGACAATTATTTTTTTTTTTCAAAATACTACAACGTAAATAAATAACAGAATACTGCGGCACCCCCAACAGGTGCCAACAGACATATTACAAATAACTTTTTTTTTTTTTTTTTTTAGAAATACAATGAATAACTAGCTATACAAAACCTTAACACATATTCAAAAAGCCCCAACCCCCCCCCCCCCCCCAGGACTGTGGGCGAAAAACCCAACCATGACCAAAAACAGGGCGGGCGGGACTGCTCGTCCATCCACGCCGGGGTCAAAGAGGAAGGAGAAGGGGCGTCCCCCTTTATACTCCCCTCCCCCCTGAGGTCGCTTCCCCCAGTGACCACTTCCACATGGCTGGTCTGCCTCCGGACAGGAACGCAGGTCAGTCATGTGGGCTGCCCTCCTTAAAGGAACAGCGCTTTCTCTACAGAAAAAAAACAGTCTTCAAAGAACAAAGGGGGTTTCCCACCATGCTGCATCAAACAAAAGGGATCATCCTATATACAGTGATTGCATAAGATTTTTTTACAATTTCTTTGGTCTTTGGGAACAAAAATATATAAAAATATCATAGCTTCACACCTAACTGTGATTTAACTTAAGAGTGTAAGCTCTGCTACCTCTAGAACTTAATGTATTGTCTATTAAGACATACCTAAACTGATGTTAAAGTGGACCAAACCCCAGGATTTTGACTATCCTGGGTTTTGGCTGTCGCCCTGATGTGTGAAACCCCCCCAGATCACCCGAACTCACTCACCTCTCCCCCGTGGCCGCTTGTCCAATCAGCGCCCTCTAAAACAGCATCTAAGGCCAGCGGCTCCGAGCGTGCTGGTGGCCGCATCCCCGCTCACCTCTAATAGGGAGCGTGCCCCCGCGCCGGCCATTCATGCACTCTGCTAGTGGGATAGTGGGGATGCGTCTGTGGTAAGTGTATGGGGCAACCTGGGGGGTTTCACACAGCGGGGCATCCTGATTTTGGATGGCCCGGGTGGAGGGAATCTTATAGATTCTCGGGCTGATCGAGCTGGGTTTTGATCCACTTTAAAGTGGACCAACACCGAGAGGTGATCGGCCCGGAAATCTATAAGATTCCCGGGCCGATCACCTCCCACCCCGCGGGACATCCGAGATCGGGATGTCCCGCGGGGTGAAACCCCCCAAAAAACCCCCAAACACCTTACCTGATCTTCGGCGGCGGCCGGCCGCCGCCGCCTCCCTCGCGCCCCTGTAGGCGTGCTCGCGCCCGCGCCGGCCGCCTGCGAATGGCCGGCGGGGGCGCGCGCGCGCGCGAAAGTGACGCGAGGGAGGCGGCGGCGGCGGCAGCCGCTTGGACGTTCCTGATCCCCGCCTGGACGTTGGCGGGGATTGGACCGTCCAGTCACGTGGGAGCGGGGACAGGTAAGATTTTGGGGCTTTCTGGGGGGTTTCACACAGCGGGGCACCCCCGATCGGGGTGCCCCGCCGAAGTGGACCAAAACCCAGGATAGTCAAAATCCTGGGTGTTGGTCCACTTTAAACAGTAGGTTACAGTTCCTCCTTAAATGGTGAGTCAAACCAATGTATCCATCCATCACATGTCAGTCGTAGTCTGAGCTCTTAAATTGTTACATTAAACCCATGTTCTTCCTCCGCACTTCCACTGACCGAAATGTGATGTAACTTAACCCTTTCTAAGTTAAACTAGAGTGTAAGCTCTACTGCCTCTAGTGTTAACTTAATGTATTGTCTATTAATGCATACCTAAACTAATGTTAAACAGGTTGCCATATACCACACATAGCTTGGAGAGAGCTTTGGTTATAATCCAGTGTCAGTGTGTGTTATTGCCGGGGTTTATGGAAAGTGAGAGTTTTTCCAGTCCGCTGTTAACATACGCAAAGCACTGATTACATTTTTATGGTCTCCAGAAGACAAATAAAGACCTGATTTATGACTTAGCCACAGGATCTTCTTGAAATTGTTTTTGAATGTGTTTTTTCCAAAATATAAATGTTATGCAGTAATTATCTGCAGTGTGTCTCTGAAACGCCACTGTTAATGTTTAACATTGTGACGCTTTTCCATAAAATGGAGCAAAAGTTGTAGTGAACCAAAACCCAGGATTTTGACTATCCTGGGTTTTGGTCCTTTCCCCCCACTGTGTGAAGCCCCCCAGGTCGCCTAAACAAATTTACCTCTTCCCAGTCCTATGGTGCATGCGCGGCCGCTCGTCCAATCAGGGCGCTCGGATTCGCTGACATCCTTTCGTCTAAGGCGAGCGGCTCTGAGCGCGCTGGCGGCCGCATCCCCCACTACTCTCTAACGGGGAACGTGCCCATGCCGGCCATTTACAAATGCCTGCCGATGGCACGGCTGGAGCCATAGCTGGGATGCGGTTTCTGCTTTTGAGAAAGAAGGTGAGTTCATGGGTGACCTGGTGGGTTTCACTCAAATCCAGATGCCCCGGGGGAGGGATTCAATCGGCCCGGGTTTTGATCCACTTTAAAAATCAGTCAAAGAGGACCAAACCCAAGCCCCAACGGCCCTGGAATCTTTAAGATTCTCTCCCCTCCATAATCGGGGGGGCCCTACTGTGTGACCCCCCCCCCCCAGTCACCTAGAAACTCACTTATTTCCTGTGCAAAGGCGCATGCGCGAGCATCATCCTCACTATCTCTTTAGCAGTGAATCTTGGGTTTTGGTCCAATTTAAGGGCTAATAGGATGTTAGCCATAACTAGCTTGAGGACGCAAGGTCCGCTTGTGCAGCTAAGATGGCTGCTAGTGAGAAGAAGGGTTGGACTTACGGCACAACGGACACTGGATAGTTAGGCCAGAGGTGTTGATTCTAGATAAGATCTAACTATCTGAGCCTGATAGTTCAAGAAATAGGGGTGCACCAATGATCAAAAGTCATAAAGAAATATTTGTGCTCATTCTGCCTCACCCTTGAAGCGGCATGGGAGCCGCGTGTGCGGGTGTTTAGCCTGTGATGACCTCCATTGCGCTGATCCTATGGGCTGCCCTATGATATCTGTGGTTTGTCGGTATCTCTTTGAATAGCTGCTTGCACTTGCACTTTAAATATGTTTTTTGTCTTTATTCATTTAAGGCTATATTAGTTCAGTTCACTTTGGTATTTTTTCTGTGCAATATGGTTGGTAGATGGATTTGATATTTTTACACTTGGTTGCTGTATGTATTATATATCTATGACTGTATTATAATTGTTGCTTTGTACATAGGAACACTCTCAACAACACAGGTTTTTTGAACCGTATTTATTGTATATGATACATATTGTATATGATATTAGGCTTGGATTATTGGAGTATGATTATTGTAGCATAGTTTTTGGTGTAGATTATGTAGGATTTACTTATATTTATAGATTGCTTTGTATATAGGTTTTGTGCCGGGTGGTGGTGGTGTTAGTATTTAGGGACTATAGTTGCCCATAGGGTCCATTTATTCATATCCCTGGGTGGGGTTTACTTATTTGATTATTTTGAGTGCATAGAGGTCAACACAGTTATTTTTAAAATGTCTTGTGTGTTTTTTGCATTTTAATCATCCTTTGTAACAATAAAGATTATGTAAATTTTCATGATGCATTGGTGCTCCTCTTTGGGAGGAAGGTGTGTGTTTTGAGGCACGTCCACTTCAGTCCTTTTATCTGAGCCTGATAATAGATACAGGGATTGAGTAAACCAATTAAATGGTCTGGAACAGGGCTGTAATTTTGTAAATCGTCTCTAGATGGCAGCACATACAACGGAACTCTATGGAACTCAATGCAAGATAATGGACAAAAAACACATAGAAAATAAACAGCAGGTATTACCGACACAGAAGAATGTGTGCCATAACAGTAGCGCTGTATAAAGTAGTGATTAGAGACGGGGTAGAACATACAGTAGATACAATACAGTAGATTATTACAAATGCAGTGTTACAGAGTTCACAGTGCATATGCTGAATACAAGATACCATAGGAGAAAGTGCTGCCCTTATGAGCTTTTGAAAGGTTAGAGGGTTAGGGAGTGGGACGGTATTTCAGAAAATCAGAGAGGTGCGTGGGAAGTCCTGAAGATGAGAGCAAGAACAGGTGACCAGAGTGGAGGACAGGAGAAGGTCGGCAGCAAAGCGGAGGCTGCGTCTAGGTTGATGTTGCTGGATTAGAGATGAGATGTAGGGGAGCGGGGCTGGTTGAAGAGAGATTTGTGGGTTAGAATTTTAGAGTGGACCAAAACCAGCCCTGGAGTCTATGAAACTCTCCCGGGGGCATCCCGAACTGGGAAGTCCCGCTCTGTGAAACCCCCCGCAGTTGCCCCCATATCCTTACCTTTCCAACAACCCCACGTAGCATGCACAGCAGGAGACGGCATCACTCGCATCGCTTCTCGTCTGCCGCAACTGAACGGGCTGTGCATGGCCGCTGAAAGATGCGAGTGATGTCGCGTGCCACCACTGTGCGCAGCTAGGGATACACCTTCCATATCAAAATCACAATTAGGAAAAAATATTATTAAGGAGAACTGAGTGACTGAATCATTGGAGCCGTAGAAGTCATGCGAGAATGCTGTGTAACAAGAAATCTCATGCGAGAGTGCTCTCATCTCTCGCTCAAATAGGTCTCGATGCAAGAGATCTCGAGAGGCTTTTATGACTGACTTTCGCACATGTCCCCCCGAATTTTGCGAGTAAGCCAGAATGATCTCGTACGGAGTCTTTTTTTTCCGACCGTGCTGAATCGACCGTTTGACGTGACTTGCCCTCGCCTGCAAGACAGGGTCACTTTTTTTAAGCACACTTGCACATGCTCTTTTATAACATGGTTTTATAACATGGTTAATCAACTGTACCAAACAGGCGATAAACATTTTCATAGATGTCAATTGGAACATTACCCAAAACAGCAAGGGCTGTATAGGAGGCTCAAAACTGGGAGGGGAACAGCCAAACTCTAATACAAAAGTGACGTTGTGGGAAACCGCTTCATGTCGCAGTTTATGCACCACGGCAAGACTGAGCACAGCAACCAGGCACAATATAGTAATATGGCATCAATGGAGTCTCTCCCGGGCAATGATTTTAAATATTTTTGGAAATGTTGTTGGGGGTGGCGCAAGTTATGTTGTACGAGCTGCAACCTGATCAGTTGGCTTAGATGAAAGTGGTAATTCTGGGGTTTGTGTAGAGGGCACAGTGATCAGACAGCAAGGGGTTAAAAGCTTGTTGTGCTGATATCTGTCTCTCACAGGTGCGCTAAATGTTTGGATAACTAGGGGTTTTAATCTCCAATTTATATAGAAATTAATCCCCTGATTTCCACTTCATCTGAGCTACTATCTAATAAAAGAGCATTAGTTTGTAGCTGTCTTTCTTTTTTTCAATATCTATACCAAGAGGATAATCTTATAGGGAAAGTATGGTAAACTTACCCGCCAGGCCCGGAGATACGTAACCTTCCCTGGGCCCCTGAGGAGTTGTGCTGTGTTGTCCTTTAAAGTTTGTGGTAGATCTGGAAGTTTCCCAGGTTGCGTGATCTCTGAATATAGGCTCTTTAATCCTCCGTATGTGCCTCCAAACTTTTTATTGTAAACAAAGAAGTTGTTATAACATGTAATAAAAAAAAATAAAAATAATAAAAAAAAAGGTCTGTCTTGTCCTCTCCGGTGGTTGGGATAATACTGCAGAAATGCAGATGAGGATAAAAAGTCTGTGTCCTTAAGTCTTTTAAAATGATTTTAAATAATTGCCACTAACTGCTTCAGCCAATCAGCAGACTGCGCTGCATGTTTATGCCTGCCAATCAATTCAGAATAAACAGAATGCCAGAGTGTCTTCCGCTGGTTGCTGTATATAGGGATGAGCGAACCGGTTCGGACGAACCGGAATTCGCTCCGAATTTCAGGGAAAATTCGATTCGGCACGAACCCGAATTTTTTTTGGTTCGTGCCGATCGAATTTTCCCTGAAATAAAAAAAAAATGCCGGCATGGTGGGAGCGGGCAGGCCGGCTACGCTGTCAGCGGGCGGCGGAAGCTGGCCCGCTGACAGCGCAGCCGGCCTGCCCGCTCCCACCATGCCGGCATTTTTTTAAAAAGCAAACACTTACCTGCATGGTCGGAGCGTGGAGGCCGGCGCCGCTCTCAGGCGCCCTCTGATGACGCGTCCTCTGATGACAGCTGAGAGCGGCGCCGGAGTGTGGAGGCCGGCGCCGCTCTCAGGCGCCCTCTGATGACGCGTCCTCTGATGACGCGTCCTCTGATGACGCGTCCTCTGATGACGAGTCCTCTGATGACGAGTCCTCTGATGACAGCTGAGAACGGCGCCGGCCTCCACGCTCCGACCATGCAGGTAAGTGTTTGCTTAAAAAAAAAATGCCAGCATGGTGGGAGCGGGCAGGCCGGCTGCGCTGTCAGCGGGCCGGCGGCGGCCCGCTGACAGGCGTAGCCGGCCTGCCCGCTCCCACCATGCCGGCATTTTTTTTTTCAGATGAGCGATTCGTGAAAGTTCGATTCGGGCGAACCCAAATTTCTTGGGGAAATTCGGCGAATCGCCCGAATCGAACTTTCAAGAAGTTCGCTCATCTCTAGCTGTATACATCCAGATATGCCAGCAGTGGTGTGTGCAGGGGCGTATATAGGTTTCACAGGGCATTATAGCAAAAGAGTCAGATTTGCCCCCCAAAAAAGACATTCCAGCATTAAATTACCTGCAGTGAAGTAGTAGTAGGGAGTACCAGGCTCGGACTGGGGAATCCTCCAGTAGGCTCTCAAACTAGGGTGGCCCCCATATCCAAAAGGGGTGACTCACTATGTGATATCGAATACTGTTCTTTTCATGTTTCTATGATAAAGGCTAGAGATGAGCGAACTTCTTGAACGTTCGATTCGGGCGATTCGCCGAATTTCCCCAAGAAATTCGGGTTCGCCTGAATCGAACTTTCACGAATCGAAATGCTGGCATGGTGGGAGCGGGCAGGCCGGCTACGCCTGTCAGCGGGCGGCGGAAGCCGGCCCGCTGACAGCGCAGCCGGCCTGCCCGCTCCCACCATGCCGGCATTTGTTTAAAAAGCAAACACTTACCTGCATGGTCGGAGCGTGGAGGCCGGCACCGCTCTCAGGCGCCCTCTGATGACGCGCCCTCTGATGACAGCTGAGAGCGGCGCCGGCCTCCACGCTCCGGCGCCGCTCTCAGCTGTCATCAGAGGACGCGTCATCAGAGGGCGCGTCATCAGAGGGCGCCTGAGAGTGGCGCCGGCCTCCACGCTCCGACCATGCAGGTAAGTGTTTGCTTTTAAAAAAAATGCCAGCATGGTGGGAGCGGGCAGGCCGGCTGCGCTTCCGCCGCCCGCTGACAGCGTAGCCGGCCTGCCCGCTCCCACCATGCCGGCATTTTTTTTTTATTTATTTCAGGGAAAATTCGATCGGCACTAACCAAAAAAAAATTCGGGTTCGTGCCGAATCGAATTTTCCCTGAAATTCGGAGCGAATTCCGGTTCGTCCGAACCGGTTCGCTCTTCCCTAATAAAGGCAATAGGTAAGGTGGGATGTCACTGTTCTATGGCAGGAGAGCACAGGTTAACTACTCACACACAGTATAGTTAGGTTTAATGTCTGTGTGCATAAGCCCTAGCAGGGCGCATGCCCGCACCAGGCATTTGTGAATGCCCGGCACGGGCACGCTCCTTGTTAGAGTGTAGTGGAGGATGCGGCCGCCAGCCGCTCGGATGAAGGAATGGGAGCAGATCTGAGCGCACTGGTTGGACGAGCGACCACGCATGCATCGTAGGACCGGCAAGAGGTGAGTTTGTTCGGGCCACCTTGGGGGTTTCGCACAGCGGGGCATCTCCAATTGGGGTGCCCCGAGGGCAAACGACCAAAGCCCAGGATAGTCAGGAACCTGGGTTTTGGTTCACTTTAAAAAAGACTTTCTTCTTTGATTAGAGTATTGGCATATTGTATACAATTCCAGTGTGACAGACGCTCTGTCTTTTGGATGTCATCACTATTCAGTTGCCCACCGGGTCATTAACTGGCCTTTTCTTAATTAGGTCATTGTAGTTTGGATTGTATTATAAACTGCCTTTGTGTTAATTGATTACGTCACAGGCAATGGCATTGTTCTGATTGAGTGTATTACAGACGCCTATTGTTTTGCTGATTGCGTCACCGGCAGAGTTGGTCTGTGTATTTGTCATGAGGTCCACGGGGGAGGTCCCATTGCATGGAGACTTGTGTATATAAGGCCTAGAGTGGCACTAATAAAAACACTTCACCTTCACCCTCAATACTGAGTTCTGTCTCTTATTGGGGGAAACGCTATATTACAGTTCACTAGCCCTTGTAAGGGCTGTTCCTGTTTCCTCACGGACGACTCTGGAATTCCAGCAGCACCTCTCACCATTGGGAAAGGACGTCTCGGGCGGTGAAGCCCTCCGGCGATAAGGGTTATCGCTACAATTGGTGGCAAGCGGTCGGATGGTCCTTTGTACCCAGAGAGAGTGCTACCCTGATGGAGAGTCAGTATGACAAGTTGAAAAGGCTGACCCTGAAGGATCTACTCGAGAGCCGGGGAAGGTCAGCTAGCAACCGCCCACGTCAGGAACTGATAGCCGAGCTGATCGAAATGGATCGTGCAGCAGTGAGGACCGAAACCAATATAGAGATCGATGAAGACGCTGCTCTTGTTCAAGCGGTTCGGAACAGATTGTCGGTCTATGGCCCGAATCCATCACAGGAACTGATCGACCGAGTCTTCGCCGCAGCGGAGGCAGAGGCCAGTAAGCGAAGGGAAGATCGGCGACTTTCAACCCAGCAGCCTCTCAGCCTCAGTTACACTGGGGGGAGAAAGATTCCATTTGCAGCATTTAAGTCCTTCCAGGAAAGTGACGACGAGATTGACGGATTTTTGGCCGATTTTGAACGGCAGTGCGCTTTACACCGGGTACCCACGGAGGAATGGGTCACCATATTATCAGGGAAACTATCTGGGAAAGCTTCCGATGCTTTCCGGGCCATCCCTGATGCGGACTTACCACACTACCATCTGGTAAAGGAGGCTTTGTTAGCCCGGTACGCTGTCACCCCGGAAGCCTACAGGCGACGATTTCGGGAATCCCAAAAGAAGGGAGGGGATTCTTACACGGAGTGGGCATGTCGCCTCCATCGTACAGCATCACACTGGGTCACTGGATGCAAAGCCACGACCGCTGAGGATGTACTACAGTTGTTTTTACTAGAACATTTTCTCAATGCCCTGCAACCAGAGCTAAGAGAGTGGGTACGTGACCGGAGGCCTCTAACGCTACCTGAGGCTGCTCGTCTAGCCGACGAGTACACGGATGCTCGCCGGACAGAACAGTCCGCTCCAAAACCACAACCTCCCAAATTTCAAGCACCTGTGGCTTCAGCGCCAACTCGTGACTCTGGGCCACATAGGCCAGCGCAGCAACCGAACCTCTCCACAGTTCAGTGCCATCGTTGCAAACAATGGGGACATTATCGCAGTGATTGCGCCCTAGAGCCTCCCCGAAACACGTGGGGGCAAAAGCAACCTTCCACCTCCCGTACTCCTGTGGCACACTGTCTGGAAGCTGAGAGCAGTTCGGAAGAGTATCTGGGGGTACTGTATGAAGCTGATCCCGTACAAGCGGCCATCCAAGATAACCGACAGCACCATTGCCAGGAGGTACGAGTCAATGGGCGCACCGCGCAGGGATTACGCGACACCGGAGCCACACTTACCTTGCTTCAACCTCATTTGGTCAAGAACAAAGACCGCACTGGACACACCGTTGCAGTAAGGGTGGCAGGAGGAGCTGTGTTTCGACTCCCCACCGCCCGAGTACATCTTGACTGGGGCGCTGGATCCGGCAGGGTACAGGTGGGACTTATGGACAACTTACCAGCAGAAGTACTATTGGGAAATGATCTAGGACCAATGACTTCTGCCTACGCTACCTCTGGACCAGCCAGCGTCATCCCTGTTACAACCCGGTCTCCAGCCCGAGCTGCCGACTCCAGCCCACTGGTCGGGGAGACCCAGGGGTTTCGTCTGCATCACGTCATGTCTGTTACAAGAAGCCAAGAAGAGGATCAGCCATCAGGTTACATCCTTCCAGAAGGGAAACGTATGCCAAACACTATTTTTGTTGGGGGCATTGGCCATCGGATTAATCAGCCTGAAATTAAGGATGTTTTTTCAAAGTATGGCGCTGTAAAGAATGTCAAAATTATTAGGGATGCCTCTGGCGTTTCTAAGGGTTATGGTTTTGTCTACTTTTACGATGATGTAGATGTGCAGAAGATTGTGGATTCTCCGATCAGCTACCATGGAAAGAGATTGAAACTTGGACCAGCTATAAGAAAGCAAAGCACCTGTGCACACATCCAACCAAGGACTTTGGTGCTGAACTCACCAACGCCACAATATCCCAATGTTTGGACCCCACCCATGACCGATTCCTATGTACAGCCTACGTCAATGTTTAGTCCGGTTACTCACTATGTACAGACTTGTCCTTACACAGAACTCTGCCCATAACAAGAGTCCGGACAGCCCCACGTTAACCCGAACAGGGTCAATCCGGGTCTGCCGGGTGTTCCACAAAAAGGGGGCATTGTGACAGACGCTCTGTCTTTTGGATGTCATCACTATTCAGTTGCCCACCGGGTCATTCACTGGCCTTTTCTTAATTAGGTCATTGTAGTTTGGATTGTATTATAAACTGCCTTTGTGTTAATTGATTACGTCACAGGCAATGGCATTGTTCTGATTGAGTGTATTACAGACGCCTATTGTTTTGCTGATTGCGTCACCGGCAGAGTTGGTCTGTGTATTTGTCATGAGGTCCACGGGGGAGGTCCCATTGCATGGAGACTTGTGTATATAAGGCCTAGAGTGGCACTAATAAAAACACTTCACCTTCACCCTCAATACTGAGTTCTGTCTCTTATTGGGGGAAACGCTATATTACAGTTCACTAGCCCTTGTAAGGGCTGTTCCTGTTTCCTCACGGACGACTCTGGAATTCCAGCAGCACCTCTCACCATTGGGAAAGGACGTCTCGGGCGGTGAAGCCCTCCGGCGATAAGGGTTATCGCTACATCCAGTGATAGCTCGAATGTGAATTTGGGCATTGCAAGATAAATACTGTACAGTTATAGCATGTACCTTATAGATACCCCTCTCCGTATAGTTGGCATAATGAGAAGAGGGTGACAGTCCAGATTCTTGCCCGGGGCCACCTCTGACGTTTGCCGTAATCTTCTGTAGACAGATTTGTTTTCCAAGAGCAGCTTCTTTTTTTCTGATGTTTCTTAGTTCCTGGAATTCAGGTTTTGCCATAAAATGTGACGTATCTTTGACATATTCCATGACAAGCTGCTTCTCTTTATCTCTCCATGATGTGCCACATTTGGAGGCCATCTGCATTCCCTGATGTACAGTACAAGATGAAAATAAATCTAAAGCTACTCGTCTTCTGCACACTGCCTATGATGGGGCTATTTTGTACACTGCCTGTAAAGGCATGATTGGGGGGATTCTGCACACTGCCTGTAATGGGATGGTTGAGGGTAAATCTGCACACTGCCTGTAATGGGATGATTGGGGGTGATTCTGCACACTGCCTGTAAAGGCATGATTGGGGGGATTCTGCACACTGCCCGTAATGGGATGATTGGAGGTGATTCTGCACACTGCCTGTAATGGGATGATTGGGGGATTCTGCACACTGCCTGTAAAGGCATGATTGGGGGGATTCTGCACACTGCCTGTAATGGGATAATTAGGGGTGATTCTGCACACTGCCTGTAATCGGATGGTTGAGGGTAATTCTGCACACTGCCTGTAATGGGATGATTGGGAGGATTCTGCACACTGCCTGTAAAGGCATGATTGGGGGGATTCTGCACACTGCCTATAATGGGACGATTGGGGGTGATTCTGCACACTGCCTGTAATGGGATAATTAGGGGGGATTCTGCACACTGCCTGTAATGAGGTGATTGGGGGCGATTCTGCACACTGCCTCTAATGGCATGATTCGGGGTGATTCTGCACACTGTCTGTAAGGGATGACTGGGGGGAGCCGCAGAAATGTGTCACTTACTGTAACTACTGTAACTGTTAGTAAATAGTCACGTGTCTATAAACTTACTAGGCTGGTGTCACTTACTTGGTCTCCTCCTCCAGAGTTGCTACAATATCAAGTGCCAACATCCTCTTGGCATAGAATGTCGGGCAGGAAGTCATTACGTTAGGTCATCATAATCTAAAAGCGAGGATGCAATTTTTCAGCTCGTCCAAGCACTTGGCGCTGTCCTGTTTTCCGTTTTTTAATTGAATAAGAAATGGGCGAGATATCGATGTTTACAGTTTCACCCTATGATTTATCTTTTGAAATATTTGGGTGTGGGCCTAGGCTATGTGATGCCGCATAATAATGAGCATAATGGGCGGGGTCTGTAAAATAGGCATTCTCATTACCTTGGCTGTTCTCCCTCTCTCCCAGTGTCCCAGTGTCTGATGATGCAGAGCTTTAGACTACCAGTTTAGCCCTATGATTGGTGGTTTATGGCAAAGGATATGGTGAAGGTATTCAGGGGGTGTGCCACTATTCTTTGCCTTGTTTCTACTTTCAGGAGCATCGGTGTTCTGACAGGAAGAGAGGGCACAGCCATGATGAGATGAGCAGCTGAATGACACTTTATGCACTTTGCCTACAGAGTCCCTACAGAGGCCACTTTCACACCTAGCCATTTGCATTGAAAAAGTCCTGCATTCAGCATTTCCAACGCAACGCAGCGCAAGCACAGTATTCTGACTCACCAGATGGCAGTAACGTGAATCCTGTAGACAGTTCCATGTTCTCTGCGTGTGTCTGTGATGGATGTGCTCTTACTCCATAAGGCTTGGCAGATAGCTTACTCTGCTGCTCGTGAATCACGTAGAATAAGTTTCAAAAGCTTTATTTCAGTACAGAATCTTGCAATAAAACACGTCTTTGTATAAGAAATAGGTTATAGCACACCTAGTGCTATCCTGATATAAAACACTATGGACTAAACATGGAAAGGATGCACACCACACTATAAGAGGCCGATTCATTAATAGCGCCAGGTAGCGACAGATGAGCGCCAGTAGCGTTATTTTCACAGCGCACGCTAGTATTCGCTGTGCTTGGCCGTTGTTCGGCTGTTGACAGCGACTCAGTCGGTGTGCGGTAATGTTGAATACGGGGTTAGGAGTCGCTGTTTGACAGGTTCCGCGCTGTATGGGAGCGCATGACAGCGAATGGCCATAGCGAACGGCTCCCAGCATATTCATTAACAAATCACGCTCAAAAAATTCTCGCGCAGTGAAATGCTTGTTTAAACCCCAGAGCGCTGGCGGCGATGGGTTAAAAGTAGTTTTTTAACCCCCAAACAACCATATTTTTAGAAAAATAAAAAAACATGTTTTTACAAACATTTTGTAATATGAATACATTAATATCAGACCCGTAATATCAATTCTGCACATTTTTTTTTTTTTTTTTTACCTTAAAAAAAATATCTAACATTGCAGAAGTGGTCACAGAATTTTTGCCATTTAAAAAAAAAAAAAACATTAATAGCATTTAATTATGAATATTTAAAGATTGCTCCATTGAAATGCATTGGAGAGCGCCAGGTAGCGAGAGGTCATACCTGTTGCTGTTCAAGGTCGCTCGCTGGCGCTGTGGGGTGAGGCTGGAATAATGATGAATGATTTGCTATCTGGCGCTCTGTCAGTCGCTAAGCAGGATCGGCTTGATAAATGTGTGATTGCGGAGGGGAGCCGGCGTTCTCGTGGCGCTGAGCGTCATTACCGTTCGCTCACCATTCGCTACCTGGCGCTAGCCCTTGTTAAATAAGGGCCTAAGTTTCAAAAGCTTTATTTCAGTACAGAATCTTGCAATAAAACGCTTCTTTGTATAAGAAATAGGTTATAGCACACCTAGTGCTATCCTGATATAAAACACTATGGACTAAACATGGAAAGGATGCACACCACACTATAAGTAATAGATTGCAAGTAAAAAAATGTATTTACACATCATAACATATGCAGTTATAAATGACCATCAATTTCCAAGAACAAAAAAGAATACATAGCAACCAGCTGCAGTCTGGTAACAGTTCTGCATAACCTCAGGATTGAAGTGCACCTTCTGAAACAGGGATAACGTATGTATAAACTATCTATAATAGTGACTAATAATGAAGTCCAGTAAACACAGTCATTTACCATGTGACTATGACTAGAGGGGTCACTTAAAGTGGACCAACACCCAGGATTTTGACTATCCTGGGTATTGGTCCACTTCCCCGGGGCACCCCGATCGGGGGTGCCCCGCTGTGTGAAACCCCCCAGAAAGCCCCAAAAAACTTACCTCACCGCTGACGGACAAGCTGATTGACAGCGACGGACAAGCAACTTGCCCGTCGGCGCCTCCCGCGCGTCACTCTTGACGTGTGCGCGCCCGCAGCGGCCATTCAGAAACGGACGGCGCGGGCGCTCGCACGCGCACGTCTAGAGGGGCGCGAGTGAGGCGGCGGCGGAAGCAGCGGCTGGAGAGGTAAGGTTTTTCGGGGGTTTTGGGGGGTTTACACCCCGCGGGACATCCCGATCTCGGATGTCCCGCGGTGTGTGAGGTGATCGGCCCGGGAATCTTATAGATTGGTCCACTTTAAGGTCCTCCTGAGGGTTATGTAAATTATCTGGCTATGGAAAATGTCAAAGAATCTATAATGTTATTAAACAGCTTAACATTAATATAATTCAAGTACATAAGGAAAGCACAGTGAACACCTAATATTGCAATGGTGAATCCAGCAATTCACCCAGAATAGCTCCAAACCACGGCACCCCCTCCACGGTACCGCACCCCTCCATGGTAATCAATAAATCAACTAAATATATATCATGAATTCATAGATTATTTATTGACAAATACCCATAAGAATCACATAACAAACAGTTAAAAAACAAAAAAAAAGACTAGACCGTACATTCCCAGGGGCATCCCAGTTTTACCCATAATCCCAGCCCTATGAACATCATATTTCAGTGCCAATATTACAACCAATCCATAAAGTGCATTAGTGCTAAATTTGTGCAAATACAATATTATTAATATAAAATGTGGCAAGAGAAAAAAACAGACTCAAGTATCAAAAATACAACAACCAATTTAAATCATAAACATACACATCACCTGAGTGTATAGCTCTGAGTGTCCCCCAGGAATGCCAAGGTCGAGTAACGATCCCCCCAACGCGTTTCGTGGCCCCCTGCTCACAGGCCACTTTATCAAGGTACAGATGATTCCCCCCATCTTGCTGCCCTTATATATAGAGACTCAGCTTTAATCACAGGACACGCGTCCGGGGGCGTGGCACGGCCCAGGCCGGAAGCCGCCTGCACGCTCTCGCACAGCTGAGTCCTGTGGTCCAATCGGAGCAATGTGGCCGTCCGGTGATGTCACGGCCCCGCCCCCCAGACCGTCCCCCCAGCCAGCCGCACACACCAACGCTGCTGACAATGCGTGTGTGCTGCGGGCGTAGGAGCACAGTGAACAGTTAATGCCCCATATACATGCACAGATCATCAATCAAAGCAAGCACAATGAACATACGAACATCCTGTGTATAATACACAAGCGTATCTCAAAAGGATAGTCATAAAGCAAATGCATGTATACCCGTGGATTATAAGAAGCTGATCGCTAATAGAGTGCCAACGTTTCAGGGCCCCTGGCCCTTTCCTTCTTACAGCAGGATTCTTGACATGTGTATTTGATACAGCAGGAAACTTGTGATGCAACCCATACAGCAACAGGTAAAAAGACTGTAACTACAGAAGGGAGCAGCAGGTGTGCACTGCTTGGATGTAAGCTAGAAATGGCTGAAGGGAGAGGGGAAGAAGGGAGGAGTTACCTGCATCACAGCTAGACTAAGGGAGCCAGGAAGGGACAAAGGGAATTAAAGGCACACTGCTCAGCCTATGTAAATAAACATTATATTAAGCAGTTACCCTGGGTAAAATGACATACAGTTGCATAGAAGTCTATGGCAATGCAAAGCAAACGCAATTATAATGCAACGCAAGTGTAAGGCAAACACAAGTGAAGCGCATAGGTGTGAAAGAGCCCAGAATAGGGCCTGGAACCCTTCACGGGGCCGTGTGGCTCGATTTTAGACACTTGCTCGGCTGTTTTATCGTGTTTATACTTCAATAAATACTTGAATTTTATGGAATCGCTTGTGCCGGCAATTCTTCTTCCTACAAGTCATCATTGAAAGTGGGGCCTTTCTTACTGACCACATATGTGGGGAAGTGCACACAGGGAGAGCCGGCCTTCTTGGGTTTTGCCATAATATCTTTTACTGGTACCCAGGGCCGGATTATGAGGGGGCACAAGGTTGCGTGCACCCCCTGGACCTCCACCACTGTCAATGCAAAGGGGGCCTCCACCAACCTTTGGGTTATGGTCTGTCCAGGAGGCTTTTCAGTCTTTGGTCTGATTGGAGGGCCGGCAACAAAGCCCCTGGGCAAGCATTTTTTTGTTTTTTGCCAACCTGCAGCCAAAGCCACCACAGGGCAGGATGGAGAGTCTAGATCCAGCAACGCTACAGTGATGGGTGCAGAGCTGTCACTGCACATAAGCCACCAAGCACAGCCGCTGGCAGCTCAATGCAGGGAACCAGCCGGGTGACTACACTACCCCCCACCCAGAATGGCAAAGCAGCAGCACCCGCACAAGGGGGGCACAAGGGACTCCATCTGACCTTCCAGTAAGTAGGCGGGTGCCAGACAACCACCAATCAGTTACTTGGCTGGACTATTATTTTATACTGTATCTGGGGCCTCCACCAGATTTTGTGCCCAGGGGCCTCCACCACATTTTTTGTTGGCCCTTCCAAACCTAAAAGGAAGCTCTCAGAAACCAACTCACTCAATAATTGCCCCAATACTTCCACTGACGAATGTTACTAGAAACTTGCAGGAAGTCCAGATCTACTTGATGAGAATAGCATACCTACCAACTTTTTAAGTTGGGAAAGAGGGACATTTGTTGAATTAAGCCACGCCCCCTCACTGAGGGATGATGAAGCCACGCCCCCCATTGAGGGATGGATAGAAGATACATTGTATCTGTGACAAGAATAGAAACACTTGGAAGAGGCAAATTAATGATTTGTTGATGGAGATTTGCATGTTACACCTCAAAGAGGGACAATATGTAAATAAAGCCACGTCCCTCATTGAGGGATGGATGAAACCACGCCCCATCATTACGGGATGGATGAAGCCACGCCCCTCATTGAGGGATGGATGAAGCCACGCCCCCTCATTGATGGATGAAGCCACGCTCCCTCATTGATGGATGGATAGGAGATAGGGTGTAACAGTTACAACAATAGAAACACTAAGAATAGGCAAATGAATCATTTATTGCTGCAGATCTGCATGTCACACCTCAAAGAGGGACAAGTGAGAACAACGAGGGACAATATGTAAATAAACCCACACCCGCTCATTGAGGGATGAATGAAGCCACACACCCTCATTGATAGATGGGTGAAGCCACGCCCCCCACTGATGGATGGGTGAAGCCACGCCCCTTCATTGAGGGATGGTATGAAGCCACGCCTCCTTATTGAGGGATGGATAGGAGATAGGATGTAACAGTTACAACAATAGAAACACTTAGAATAGGAGAATGAATCATTTATTGCTGCAGAAGGACAAATGAGAACAACGAGGGACAGGGGGACATGGATTCAAAAGAGTTACAGTCCCTCCAAATCAGGAACACTTGGGAGGTATGTAATGGGGTTGATTCAGGGCCCCTTTCTCGACTTTTTTTGACGGTCTTGCTATTGAACGAAAAATCACTCAAAATTGAAAACATTTCACACAAAAATTCGTGCAGACAAAAATGCTGAATCAGACGAGTGGAAAAAATGGACGAGAATGGAAACTTTTAAACAAAAAAAATGGTGAGATAGCCACAACTCCACTGGGTGAGGGAACTGCTGTTCCTCCAAGGTTGTCTTCAGCATCCCTAAAAGAGCTGTGGACCTGCACCGAAGACCATTCAGCCTTTAGTCTATGGGCGTGCCCCCCAAACTAATGCCAGGCTGCTGGGGAAGCAATGCTTTGTGCCAATAAGGAGGAGTCTCTTTGGGATATCCCCATGTGTCTAATGATGTCACTGGAGGGGGATCTCCCAGGAATTCCCGGGATTCCACAGAGGTTCCTCCTCTGTAGTATAAATCCCACCCTGGCCCGGTATTAGCTTGGCAGGACGCCAACGCTCATGACCCAACAATAATTGCTCCAATACTTCCACTGACGAATGCAGGGCCGGCTCCAGACTTATGTGGGCCCTTGGGCAGAATTGTCTCAGTTGGGTCCCTTTGTGGTAAAGAGTTGCATCACATTACCAAACCCCTTTAAACCTGACCTGGGAAAAGAAAAAACCTTTAGAGAACAAAAAAATAACTCTACTGTGCATGTCGCACACCCCAAAGGCCGACCCTATCAGAGGGCCCCCTGGAGGCTGGGGGCCCCCGGCTGCTGCCCCACCTCGCCGGGTGCTGACGCCGGCCCTGGACGAATGTTACTAGAAACTTGCAGGAAGCCCAGATCTACCTGGAAGACCTTTTCTTGACTTATTTTGGCGGTCTTGCTACCAAATGAAAAATCATGCAAAAATAAAACCATTTCACACAAAAATTCTTGCAGAAAAAAAAGCCTCCGCTGAATCAGACGACGAGAAAAATTGGACGATAACTGACATTTTGTGAAGAAAAATGGACTAAAAAGGGGCTCTGAATTAACCCTAATAAATCATTCTTATTTTGATACAACCGTCCCCGTGGAAAGTTTTCATTACACCCAACAAATCGCCGCCGCTGTTTTCTCTTTGTGAAGGTAATTCACGCCAGACCCTCTTTAACAGTCAACAGTTTAAATTTCAGGCGGCAGAAGATAGGAAACTGATCCGCACTAATATTCACGAATATTCAGCTAAGATGACCCCGTATGGAAATGTTTACTAGAGGGAATTGGCGACAGACGCCCGTCACTAATAGTATCCGACGCGGCGATTGCTTATTTATAAGTCCATCAACCGTCCAGTGCATCCGTAATTAGCTCCATCCGTCATTTATATATAAACTATGTACAATTATTACGGCTTCCATATTTTTTGCTTTCCATTAATTAAGGTAAAACCTCTTTTCAACGACGTATCGCTTATCGCTTATAACGAACAGTTAAATGAAAAGTGACAAACACAATACAAGGAGGAATTCAGAAAATCCATAATTTATGACAGCGGAGATTTCTTTTAACGAGGATAAATAATAGATGCGCCCCTTTCCTAGGCCCTCCGTGAGCCGTCTGATAACGTACGTTAATCCATAAGACTCTTCCAGCGCAGTCAGTATGTATTCTAATAGGCTCGCGGGGAGTTCAGTGTCAGCTTGCATTTCCAGTTACATTATTCTAGGTAAAGATATGTAAAGAGCTTATTTTCATGGGGAATTAGATGATGGACCTGAATGAAAAATTGATTAAATCATTCCACTTTTATCACAACAGACTTTTAGAAGGACGCTTTCCGGCTGCATCATGTCTCCCTGTCTGAGGAATGTATACCACGGCGGACTGGTCATAGGAAGACTTGAGACAACGATCTGGGGGTACTGGTAGATCACAGGCTAAATAACAGTATGTAATGCCAAGCAGCTGCTTCCAAGGCCACCAAGATATTATCATGTATTAATAGAGGCCTGGAATCACGGGATAGGTGAGTAATTTTGCCTCTTTACAAGGCACTGAAGCGCTCTCACCTGGAATATGCCGTCCAGTTCTGGGCACCCGTTCATAGAAAGGACGCTCTATGGAAAGGATGCAGAGGAGAGACACCAAACTAATAAGAGGAATGAAAGATCTTAGTTATGAGGAAAGGTTACGAGAATTAAAGTGGATCAACACCCAGGGGTGATCAGCCTGGGAATCTATAAGATTCCCGGGTCGATCACCTCCCTCACGAGAGATCGGAATGTCCCGCGGGGTGAAACCCCCCCCAAAAGCCCCAAAAAAACCTTACCTTATCGGCGACGGATCAACCACCGCCGCCTCCCGTGCGCCCCTCTAGCAGTGCGCGTGCCCGCGCCGGCCATTTGTGAAGAGGGACGCGCGGGAGGCGGGGGCGGCGGCTTATCCGTCACTTGTCCGTCGCCGAAAAGGTACGTTTTTTGGGGCTTTTGGGGGGGTTTCACACAGCGGGGCATCCTGATCTCGGATGCCCCGCTGAAGTGGACCAACACCCAGGATAGTAAAAAGCTTAGTGAGAAGCTGTTTAGTTTTGAGAGGAGACTGCTGAGGGGGGACATGATTAACTTGTATAAATATATAAATGGCCAATACAAAAAATATGGGGAAAACACTATTTCATGTAAAATCCTCTCTAAAGACAAGGGGGCGCTGCCTTCGATTGGAAAAAAAGAAATTCAGTCTCCAGAGGCGACAATCATTTTTTACCATAAGAACTATAAATCTGTGGAATAGCCTCCCACAGAAGCTTGTTACAGCATCAACCGCTGACTCAAAAAAGGATTCGATGCTTATTTAGAAGAAAATAACATTAACAGTTACTATTAGCGGTTATTATCAGTAAAAAAAATAAAAAAATAACTTCCCCTACCCCAACACCCTTTGCTTGAACTTGATTTACATATGTCTTATTCCAACTATTTAACTATTAATGAGCAGGCTGATTCATTACCAGTGCCAGGTAATGGCAGATGAGCGTCTGTACAGAGGCCGATAATAGCCGATCAGAGCGACCACTAGCGGTCGCTCTGATTGGCCGCGAGTGGCTATTACAGAGCGCCTCAGTCTCTATAGCAACATGGCCGGCATTGATGAATTTGATGTGTGTCGCTATAACACCAGTACAAAGCTATATGGGAGCGAACGGTAGCGACTGGTCAGTGTGAGCGACTGAAACCATATTCATCAAAAAAAAAGCGCCGGCGCTCAAAATTATGTAGCTGTAGCCCAGAGCGCCAGAAGCTGTGTGATTAATGTCAGTTTGTAAACACATGTCCACCAGTAACAAAGTGAAAACATATGGAATGACATTGTTGTAACATTGTGACATTAACACTTTAATACCAGACCTGTAATGACAATTCTGTCATAAAAAATCAAAAAAGTTTTCAAAAATGTATTTAAATAGGCCAGGAGAGGCCACACAATGATATGATACAAAACAAAAAAAAAAGTGTTAAAAGAAAACCCTGTTTAAAGAGAAGAAAAGTAACGTCCATTGAAATGTATGGGAGAGCGACAGGTAGCGACAGGTAATACCAGGCGCTCTGAAACCCAGAGCGCTGGCGGGATCCACTGAGCCATCTGTGATGATGAATCGGCCGCTACGTGTCGCTGTAAGAGGCGCTCACCAGAATCGCCTCCATAAATGTGGTATTGCGTGCCGTGGCTGGCGTTCACCTGACGCTACCTGTCACTTAAAAGGCGCTACCTGGCGCTATCTCTTGATGAATAAAGCCGTATGTAATGACAATGCCTGGTGGGCCGCACTGCTTTCGGGCCAGTTGGGCTGCTGGTTTTAACACCCAAATTCAATCCCTGCTCCCCTTAGTCTCCCTCTCATCCCCCTGTACCCACAAGCCAAAGGAATCCCAGCCCCTAATGCAATAGCTTTGACGCCATGGTTGGGGGGGGCCTCAGCAAGGATGTCTCGGGACGGCCATGGGCTGATAAAATCTAGGTCTGTACCCACAAGCAAGGAACCCCAGCCCCCAATGTATAGCCCCGGCATCATGGTTAGGGCCCTTAGCAGGCTTGTCTCGGGCCAGCCAGAGGCTGATAAAATCCAGGGCTGTACCCATAAGCCAAGGAACCCCAGTCACCATTGCTATAGCCCTGACATCATGGTTGGGGGGGGGGCTCAGCAAGGATGTCTCGGGCTGACCAGGGGGTGATAAAATCCAGGGCTGTACCCACAAGTCAAGGAACCCCAGCCCCCATTGATACAGCCCTAACAACATGGTTAGGGGTGGGGTCTAGCAAGGATGTCTCGGGCTGGCCAGGGGCTGTTAAAATCTAGGTCTGTACCCACAAGCCAAGGAACCCCAGCCCCCATTAATATAGCCCTGACATCATGGATGGGGGTCCTCAGCAGGGATGTCTCGGGCCAGCCAGGGGCTGGTAAAATCCAGGGCTGTACCCATAAGGCAAGGAATCCCAACCCCCAAGGCTATAGCTCCAGCATCATGGTTGGGGGGCCTCAGCAGGGATGTCTCGGGCCAGCCAGGGGCTGGTAAAATCCAGGGCTGTACCCATAAGGCAAGGAATCCCAAACCCCCAAGGCTATAGCTCCAGCATCATGGTTGGGGGGACCTCAGCAGGGATGTCTCGGGTCGGCCAGGGGCAGGTAAAAACCAGGGCTGATTTTTGGCCCCAGTCCGCCACTGGATGTATACATGCCAATAACGTGTTCTATGGAAGTGTTTATTTGTATAGCGGATGCTCCATTAGCAATGATGGGCAAGACTGTAAGGTCACGAGTCGCTTTGGCAACAGATAAAAAATGTCACTTTAGATAAAAAAAGTTCTGTTTAGACCTGGTGCTGAATCACCAGCAATCAGCTGACTCACCCCCCAATCTGCTGATCCTGCACCATGGCTGCAACACCGCTAACATATCTACAGTATTTACCATCTTGGACCCAACCATACTGCTCAAGGGTTGCCCACAATACTGTAATTTAGGTCCAGCCTTTCTCAATCATGTCCATGCATACCATTCTAGAACCGTCCTAATACCATCCTAACACACCCTCATCCCGCCGAAACGTTACAGCTGTAAATTACCCATACATTCAAAAATTCCCTGCAAAACAGTATTATTCTTCTGGAGGGATGCCAGAAATAAAGGAGGGGGCCCTGTGTCCTCCTGATGAGCACATTCCGAGACCCAAGGTCCAGAAGATACCACAGACATGTAATGGGGCAATATAACTTTGGCATAGGTCAGGCGACTCCCATGAATGCCCAGGAATTCCCTGTGATGCTAGGGGAATAACCAAAAGCCACGCCTCTGGGGTAAAAAAGTATCTCCCAGCAACAATATTATTCTTCTGGCGGGATGCCAGAGTAGAAATAGGGGGACCTGTGTCCTGAAGAGCATGTGCCCAGGCCCGAACCCCAAGAAATGCCACAGATATGAATGAAACCGGGCAAAATACTTTCAGCATAGACTTCCAGGAATTCCTTACGTCTCTAGGAGAATCGTCAAAAGACACGTGTGATTTTGGGTAACTCCCAGTGACAATACAATTATTCTTCTGGAGGGATGCCAGAGGTGATTTTTAGGAGGAGGATTTTTATGGAAGTGTTTATTTGTATAGTGGCCATGCCATAAATACTGATGGGCAATACTGCAAGGTCATGTGACCGTGCTGAATCACCACTACCCAGAGGGTCGAATCGCAGTTGATGATGTCTTGTTATATCGGAGTCGATTTCACACCAGATAAACCACATCACCACTATTTTATCTCGTTACCATCCTGGGCCCAACCATACTGCTCAAGGTTGGCCCACCTAGGGCCAGCCTTTCTCAGTCATGTCCAGGCATACCATTCAAGAACCAGCCGAACACTATCCTATGACACCCCCAAACTGCCAAAACTTTGCAGCTTTAACTTAACCATACATTAAAAAATTCTCTTTAATGCGAGGGGAATCGACAAAAGCCACACCTGGTGTAAAAGGATATAACAGAGAAATTATTCTTCTGGAGGGATGCCAGAAATAAAGAAGAAAGTGCCCAAGGTCCAGAGGATACCACAGACATGCCTGTAACAGGGCAAAATAACTTTGGCAAGGGTCAGGTGACTTTCATGGATGCCCAGGAATTCCCTGTAATGCTAGGGGAGTCACCAAAAGCCACACCTCTGGGGTAAAAACCATCTCCCAGCAACAATATTATTCTTCTGGCGGGATGCCAGAGTAGAAATAGGGGGACCTGTGTCCTGAGTTGCATGTGCCCAGACCCGTATAGGGGCCCTGCCATAAATACTGGTGGGCAATACTGCAAGGTTACATGACCAAGCCGAATCACCACTACCCATATCGCCGGATCACAATTGATGATGTCTTGTTATATCAAAGTCGATTTTGCACCAGATAAAAATTTTAATTTAGATTTTAAAAAGTGTTCTATTTATACCTGTGCTGTGGCCACATCACCACTGTTCTATCTCGTTACCATCCTGGGCCCAACTATACTGCTCAAGGTTCACCCACAATACCAGCTTTTCTCAGTCATGTCCATGCATGCCATTCAAGAACCAACCGAACATTATCCTATGACAACCCCAAACTGCGAAAACTTTGCAGCTTTAAATTAACCAGACATTCAAAAATTATCTTTAATGCGAGGGGAATCGACAAAAGCCACATCTGGTGTAAAAAGGAAATAACAGAGAAATTATTCTTCTGGAGGGGTGCCAGAAATAAAGGAGGGGGTCCTGTGTCCTCCTGATGAGCACATTCCCAAGAACCCAAGGTCCAGAGGATACCACAGACATGTCTGTAATGGAGCAAAATAATGGCAAGGGTCAGGTGACTTACATGTATGCCCAGGAATTCCCTGTAATGCGAGGGTAATAACCAAAAGCCATGCCGATGGGGTAAAAAAGTACGTTCCAGCAACAATGTTACTCTTCTGGCGAGATGCCAGAGTAGAAATAGGGGGACCTGTGTCTGTAGAGCACGTGCCTAGGCCCAAAGCCCAAGGGATGCCACAGACATGCCTGCGACTGGGCAAAAAATAGCATAGACCAGGTGACATCCAGGAATGCCCTGGGAATTCATCAAAAGACATGTCTCTTGTGTATTAAAGTAACTCCCAGTGGCAATGCAATTAATCTTCTGGCGGGATGCCAGAGGTGAAGGAGTTTTTTTTTATTGTGTTTATTTGTAAAGGGGCCCTGCCATAAATACTGGTGGGCAATACTGCAAGGTCACATGATCATGCCGAATCACCACTACCCAAAGCGTCGGATCACAATTAATGACGTCTTGTTATATCAAAGTCGATTTCGCATCACATAAAAATTTAAATTTATATTTAAAAAAGTGTTCTATTTACACCTGACACTTAATCACCCACAATCCACCAATCCTGTGCGGTGGACGCATCACCACTATTCTATCTTGGTACAATCCTGGGCCCAACCAGCTCAAGGTTCGCCCATAATACTAGAGCCAGCCTTTCTCAGCCTTTCTCACATTCAAAAATTCCCAGTAATGGGAGGGGAATAACCAAAAGTCACACCTGGTGTAAAAAGGAAATTACAGCAAAATTGTTCTTCTGGAGGGATGCCAGAAATAAAGGAGGGGGTCCTGTGTCCTCCTGATGAGCACAATCCCAAGGTCCAGAGGATACCACAGACATGCCTGTAACGGGCAAAATAACTTTGGCATAGATCAGGAGACTTCCAGGGATGCCTTTAAATTTCCTATGATGTATGATGTATGCCCAGGAATTCCCTATAATGCGAGGGTAATAACCAAAAGCCACACCTTTGGGGTAAAAAAAGTGTCTCACAGAACCAATATTATTCTTCTGGCGAAATGCCAGAGTAGGGGACCAAAGCAAAAGGGATGCCACAGACATGCTTGAAACTGTGCAAAATTAATTTCAGCATAGACCAGGTGACTTCCAGGAATGCCCCGGGAATTGCCCTGTAATGTGAGTGGAAGCACCAAAAGTCACACCTGGTGTAAAAAGGATATAACAGTGAAATAATTCTTCTGGAGGGATGCCAGAAATAAAAGAGAGGGACCTGTGTCCCCCTCTTTTATTTCTGGCACCCCTCCAGAAGAATAATTTCTTTCGAAAATTTCCTGTAATGCGAGGGCAATAACCAAAAGCCAAACCTGGGGCTCGATTCAGAGCCAGGTGAGAATTCTCACTTCTTTTTTTAGGGGAAAAAACTGCCATTGACTTTCATTGTCTACCGGGTGTAAATTTTAAACTGGCTCTGAATCAGCCCCAAGGTAAACAATAAATGTTAGTGGCAGTTTTCTCTTCAAAAAAAGGAGTGCGTTCTCAACTGGCTCTGAATCAACCCCCTGGTGTAAAAAAGTATATACAGAAATTATTCTTTTGGAGGGGTGCCAGAAATAAAGGAGGGGGACTTGTGTTCTCCTGATGAGCACATGCCAGGTCCCAAGGTACAGAGGATACCACAGGCATGCCGGTAATGGGGCAAAATAACTTAGGTCAGGTGACTTCCATGATTCCCTCTGGAATTCCCTGTAATGCTAGGGGAGTCACCAAAAGCCACAGCTCTGGGGTAAAAAAGTCTCACAGCAAAAATAATATTCTTCTGGCGAGATACCAGACTAGGGGACCTGTGTCCAGAAGAGCATGTGCCCAGGCCCAAAGCAAAAGGGATGCCACAGACATGCTTGAAACTGTGCAAAAATAATTTCAGCATAGACCAGGTGACTTCCAGGAATGCCCCAGGAATTTCCCTGCAATGTGAGTGGAAGCACCAAAAGTCACACCTGGTGTAAAAAGGATATAACAGTGAAATTATTCTTCTGGAGGGATGCCAGAAATAAAAGAGGGGGACACAGGTCCCTCTCTTTTATTTCTGGCACCCCTCCAGAAGAATAATTTCTTTCGAAAATTTCCTGTAATGCGAGGGGAATAACCAAAAGCCAAACCTGGGGCTCGATTCAGAGCCAGGTGAGAATTCTCACTTCTTTTTTAGGGGAAAAAACTGCCATTGACTTTCATTGTCTACCGGGTGTATATTTTAAACTGGCTCTGAATCAGACCCAAGGTAGACAGTGAAAGTCAATGGCAGTTTTCTCTTCTAAAAAAGGAGTGAGTTCTCACGTGGCTCTGAATCGACTTCCTGGTGTAAAAAAAGTATATAACAGCAAAATGATTCTTCTGGAGGGATGCCAGAAATAAAGGAGGGGGATCGGTACCCTCCTTATGAGTACATGCCAGGGCCCAAGGTTCAAAGGATACCGCAGTTATGTCTGTAAAGGGGCAAAATAACTTGGGCAAAGGTCAGGTGACTTCCAGGGATGCCTGTAAATTTCATGTGATGCTGGGGGAATCACCAAAAGCTGCACGTCTGGTATTGCATTTTTTCACACTATAAGACACACTTATTTTCCCCCAAAAGCTGGAGAAAATGCTTGTGCATCTTATGGGGTGAATGTGGCTTAAGAGGTATAGCACGTTTTCACACTATAAGACGCATTAATTTTTTCCACAAAAGCTGGGGAAAATGCTTGTGCACCTTATGGTGCGAATGTAGCTAAAAAGGTATAGCATTTTCACACTATAAGACGCGTTAATCTTTCCACAAAAGCTGGGGAAAATGCTTGTGCACCTTATGGTGCGCATGTGGCTAAAAAGGTATAGCATTTTCACACTATAAGACACACTTATTGTTTCCCAAAAGCTGGGGGAAATACTTGTGCGTCTTATAGTGTAAATGTGGCACATCCCCGCCAATCCCCAACCGCCGCTGAGCCAGCTAGCCGAAAATAAATTAGTAACTGTGCTGCGATCCAGAAGCTGTCTTATAAGTCGAAAAATATATCTCCCAGAGACATTTAAATTAATCTTTTGGTGGGATGCCAGAAGCGAAGGATGGAGACATATCAAACTGGGGCAACTTGGGAGTGGATTGCTGATACCCCTGTGTAATAACTAGGGATGAGCGAACCGGTTCGGACGAACCGGAATTCGCTCCGAATTTCAGGGAAAATTCGATTCGGCGCGAACCCGAATTTTTTTTGGTTCGTGTCGATCGAATTTTCCCTGAAATAAGAAAAAAAAAATGCCGGCATGGTGGGAGAGGGCAGGCCGGCTACGCTGTCAGCGGGCGGCGGAAGCCGGCCCGCTGACAGCGCAGCCGGCCTGTCCGCTCCCACCATGCCGGCATTTTTTTAAAAAGCAAACACTTACCTGCATGGTCGGAGCGTGGAGGCCGGCGCCGCTCTCAGGCGCCCTCTGATGATGCACCCTCTGATGACGCGTCCTCTGATGACAGCTGAGAGCGGCGCCGGCCTCCACGCTCCGACCATGCAGGTAAGTGTTTGCTTTTTAAAAAAATGCCGGTATGGTGGGAGCGGGCAGGCCGGCTGCGGCTCGCTGACAGGCGTAGCCGGCCTGCCCGCTCCCACCATGCCGGCATTTTTTTTTTCAGATGAGCGATTTGTGAAAGTTCGATTCGGGCGAACCCGAATTTCTTGGGGAAATTCGGCGAATCGCCCGAATCGAACTTTCAAGAAGTTCGCTCATCTCTAGTAATAACCTACAACCCCACTGGGTGGGGGGCCTGGTGTTCCTCCAGGGTTGTCTTCAGCATCCCTAAAAGTGCTGTGGACCTGCACTGAAGACCATTCAGCCTTTAGGCTATGGGCGTGCCCCCCAAACAAATGCCGGGCTGCTGGGGAAGTGAGGCTTTTGTACCAAAGAGGAGGAGTCCCTTTGGGGTTCCTCTATGTGTCTAATTATGTCACTGGAGGGGGGTTTCCCGGGGTAGGCTCCCTACATGTCGTTTCCCTCCAGTGACATCATTAGTCACATGGGTGGGATTCCACAGAGGCTCCTCCTCTGTGGTATAAATGCCACCCTGGCCCGGAATTAGCTTGACATGACACCAAGGAAGAAAAAGGGGCTTGTGGCCCCCTCACTACAAATGCTGCAATAGCGAATCCCCCTCATCAAGATCACAGCTCGCCGGACCAGCAGGGAGCCCCCAACCCGGTAGGGTTTGCAAAGAGGATGCCCCCTTTTTTAAAAAGGAAAAAAAAACCTTTTTATTTCAAAAATTTTAGACCCATTGAAGGCGAGGGCAGGAGTAACACTTTCTAGCCTCTAGATTTCACTATAAACAGACAGTAAAAGCCTTTCTGGAGCTGGACCCGCACTTTAGCAGCAGATTTATGTGGCAAGGGTCAGGAGAGCTTCCCCTCATAGAATAGATTTACAGGGATTTAATCAACTGGATTATGTTACTTTAGTTTAATAAAGCTGTCAGGATTAAGTATACACTACGGCATCCTATTGACTCGGCGGATGATTCCGGCACTCTAGTTTCATTAATATCAATAATATTTATAGGACTTTAAACAATGTGATTTATGTTTTTTCGCTATTAACAGCAGCGTGTACAGGATTGTTCTGGGTTTGTTTTCCTTATTTCTGTTCAAATATTTCTATTAGGAAATAGTTATTAAAAACAAAGTATGAATTAAATGTTATTAGATGTTTCCTACAGAAAATATATCTTTTAATTATATACTTAAAATAAGATAAGAAAAATGAAGAACTTACAATCTATTTGGGTATAAGGGAAGATACAGGAGAAGAGCTTACACTCTATTAGGGGATAAGGGAGGATACATAAGGAGAAGAGCTTACAATCTATTAGGGTATAAGGGAGGATATAGAAGGAGAAGAGCTTACACTCTATTAGGGTATAAGGGAGGATACAGAAGGAGAAGAGCTTACACTCTATTAGGGTATAAGGGAGGATACAGAAGGAGAAGAGCTTACACTCTATTAGGGTATAAGGGGGATACAGAAGGAGAAGAGCTTACACTCTATTAGGGTATAAGGGGGATACAGGAGGAGAAGAGCTTACACTCTATTAGGGTATAAGGGGGATACAGAAGGAGAAGAGCGTACACTCTATTAGGGTATAAGGGGGATACAGAAGGAGAAGAGCTTACACTCTATTAGGGTAATCAGGAGGGTGCGGTCACCTCCTGTTGTGAGTAGTTCCTCTCTGATTACCTGCAGCTGGAGAGCTGTGAGCCGAGAGCTGTGAAGCCAGAGGCCTTGCTGGGAGCCCTATCCCAGGCAAGATGGAGGATTCCGGGGGTGAGTCTCGCAGTTACCCCCGGAGGAATATTAAATCCTGGGACTGCCTCTCGGGATCCCGGGACTGCCTCCTATGGCCCCTGCTGGACTGCCCCTTTTGCCTGTTACTAGCCTGCCTTCGGTGACTGCTGCTGGCCTGTCTGTTGTAACTGTTGACTGCTGCTCCCCAGAGGTTGTGACTACTGCTGTTGGTACTGCTGTTGCTGTTGGTGCTGCTGTTGCTGTGGAGAAGGCCTCCAGCTCTCCACTTAATCTTCCTGGGTCTGCCCCCTCATATAGACTCTAATCTGCCTAAGACTGTGCCACTAAATGCTGGAGCCCTGCTGTGAAGCGTCCTGCCCTGCACTTTATTCAGCGTGGTGGTGGTGCTGGTACTGAAGTGCAGCCCCCTGTGTCCTATGCCCAGGTGAACAGAAATGGGAGTGGAGCTACTGGTGAGAGGCATCTGTGCCCAGTGAGGCCAATGCCCCTGCCAGTGGCTTCAATAGGCGAAACCTGGTCCAGCTTAGGTGGGAGGGGGAGGGGCCAGTTATCACCCGGCGGGCGGTGGTGGATCTCATCTTGGGTATTTTTGCCCTGATTAGTCCAGTGGGGAGTGCAGAACATAACTTAAGCTTTGATAGACCAGAGGGGATGGACTTGTTTTGGGAGCGGTACGAGCTGCAAAAGCAAAGTCCTGCCTGGAAGGGGTTAACTCCCATCCAGGTCTCCAGGCAGCAGCTCGTAAAAAACATCACCATCCTAGTAAGAAACGAGTCCATTCCCCCCTCTGATTTGACCGTCTGGCTAAAGCGTTATGGTGATGTTCTCACTCCCCTGAAAAAGATCCTGGACGATCGGGACATCTGGACTGGGGGCTGGTCAGTGACCCTGAGGCTCCGCAGGAATGGCAACCAGGTCACCCACTTGCCATCATCTGCCTATATTGGCCGTGACCGGCTGACCATCTTTTATCCTGGTCAGCCCAAGGTTTGCCATAAATGTGTGACGTCCAATACCATGCACCTCCCGATCTCCACCTCAATGACTCGCCGGCAAGTTACCATGTCGGTTTTAAAAAGCACCGCCACTCCGCTGTAAGGCTCGGCCGCAAGAGACCAAAAAGAGGGTCCGTGCCTCCACTCCCGCTTCACAGCGTGAATGTTGGCCAGACAAGCCAATCTGACTTCAGCTCCTCCTGCTCACTTCTTAGGTGCTCTTTGTGCCAGGGCTTGGGACTCTTGGCTAAGGATTGTAATACCATCCGCTGTAATTTATGTAACCAGCTTGGACATCCTTATAGTCAGTGTCCTGAGGCCTGGCACAACCTGGACAAGGAAGTGGTGCAGGAAATGCTGCAGCTGGAGTTGGAAGAACGTTCCCATGCTGCCCCTTCTGCGGTCCCTCCCCCCACTCAGCTGGGGGTTCCTGAGGCCCCTGTGCCTGTGCCATCTGCAGGTAGCCCTAAGGTGAATCCCCAGTCT
Organism: Gastrophryne carolinensis; assembly: GCA_027917425.1. NCBI lineage: Eukaryota > Metazoa > Chordata > Amphibia > Anura > Microhylidae > Gastrophryne > Gastrophryne carolinensis. Next base: position 9,506,624 of record CM051239.1, on the reverse strand, counting down.
GCCCCCAAGCTAGTATCCTTTAAAGTAAGACCAAGCAATATAATAGCTGAGGCGGCCCGGGGGCCTGGCACTGCATGCACCAAGCAGGGCGGGAGTTCAGACCCCAGGAGAGCGGGGTCTGGACTCTCCCCCGAGGATCAGGATTACCTGGCTTATAGGCTAGCTACAAAGAAAAAAAGACAATGGAGTGCCGGAGCCGGGGGAGAGCAGTGAGGTGCAGCTCTCCAACCAGTTTGAGGCACTCACTGAGGACTCTATAGAAATTTCTTCTTTCGATTCCGAGTCCTCAGATATGCCTTGGATGGAGCAGTGCTGATGACGGGAAAGCAGTTGCTCCGCCACTGACGGCAAGCGCAAGAACAAAATCCAGACCCCGCTCTCCTGGGGTCTGAACTCCCGCCCTGCTTGGTGCATGCAGTGCCAGGCCCCCGGGCCGCCTCAGGCTGGGGAAAGAACTTGTTGGCGTTAGATCAGGCAAAGGCTTTTGATAGGGTCAATCATGAATACCTATGGCTGCTTCTTGGTAAGTACGGCCTGCCAGGGCGGTTCATTAATTGGCTACAAATCCTGTATGAAGGGGCTGAGAGCTTCCCTCTTGTTAATGGTTGGGTTGGAAGGCCTTTTGAAGTTGGCTCCGGTGTGCGACAGGGATGCCCCCTGAGTCCCCTACTGTATGTGTTTGCGATCGATCCCTTTATAAGGAGGGTCGAGAGCAGCATGTTATGTGGGGTTCCTCTGGGTGTGCCTGGTGAGCCTCCTTTGAAGGTCATTGCCTACGCTGATGATGTATCTGTGATTATCTCTGGGACAAATGAGGCAGAGGAGGTGGCCTCTCTAATAGCACAGTATACAGAAGCGTCGGGCTCCAAGGTCAATCATGAGAAGAGTGAAGTTTTCTGGATGGGTAAGGAAGGTGAGGGCTTCGAAATTCCGGACGCCTTCCCAGTGCCCCAGCAGGAAAATCCTTGGCATAAATTTCGGTCCTAGCGATTATGGCCAAAAAAACTGGGAGCGCAGGCTGGAAATTGCCAATGCCAAGGTTTCAGTCTGGAAGAGCTGGAAAATGTCTCTCAGGGAAAGGGTTGACCTTATCAATACCTACCTGATCCCCATCTTTTTATACGTCAGCTTCGTCTGTGTTTTGCCAGTGTCTCTCTACACCAGGGTCTACAGCGTGTTTTTCCAGATGTTATGGGGAAACCGCATGAACCTGGTGAAAAGAAATGTCACCTACCTATCCAAGCGGGAGGGTGGCCTAGGGATGGTCAACCCAGTCGTGTTTTTCTCTCTCTTGTTTCTGAAACATAATTTTGGAAGCATGTTGGCAGAGAGCCTGCCTGGCTGGGTGGTTATTTTCCAGTGCTGGTTTAAGCCCTTCCTGCGAGACTGGGAGAATGGTGGCCGGATGAAAAGCCCTCGAGTTTCTCAGGCTCAGCTCCCGGCCTATGTTGCCCCGTGTTTGAAAATACCTCGGCAATGGCAATTGACAGCAGAGGACATGAGAGGCACCATCATGAGGGAGGGTTTGAGGCTTATTAACTCCTCAATAATTCCTTTGAAATACCCAGATATAGCCTGGCTCTCCTTCCAAGGAAAACTCTACCTTAGGGAGATCTGGAAAAGTCGCAGCCTGCCAGAGATAATTTGTTTCCGTGAGGAGTGTCGGGATGAGGTGGAGACTATGGACCATTTCCTGCTCCGGTGTCCCTTTAATGTAGATGTGTGTAAACAGGTGGGGTTGGCCCTCGGTGCCCCCTTCTTCTCCCAGCTTTCCTATGCTGAGTGGGTGTACGGAGCATTCAAGAACAGAGGGGATTTTTGTTTGGACACTTTATATCTAGTTAGTCTAGTGATCCGCTATTTCACATGGAATGCACGGTGCCAGCTCTGCATTAGGAAGAAAGTCCTCCCTGTCCCGGTGGTGGTGCATGACATCCTGCATGAGGTGGGCAAGATCCCGGTGCTGGAGAGGGATAGGTGGGAACGGGGGGCCTGGATGAAGGTGTGGAGGAACATCAGGCCTCCTTAGTCCTCATGACTTCCCTCTGGGTGGGCTTTCCTATCTCTTATCACCCATAGATTTTTATAACAATAACAGATTTTTGAAGAACAGCTGCGTGCACAGGAGACGGGGTCTCTTTGTCTTCCTGCTGAATTGTAATGTATAGTGTTAGGTTGTATATAGGTTGAATATAGCATTATGGATATTATATGCCGAACTGGTTAGGCCCATTTTTCTTTTTGTTTAGTTATTATTTATTTTATTTTATTTATTTATTATTGTAACTTTGTATATATTGTATATATTGTATATGATTGCTTGATTTTACTCAATAAAAAAAGTTACAACCTATTATGGTATAAGGGAGGATACAGGAGGAGAAGAGCTTACAATCTATTAGGGTATAAGGGAGGATACAGGAGAAGAAGAGCTTACACTCTATTAGGGTATAAGGGAGGATACAGAAGGAGAAGAGCTTACACTCTATTAGGATATAAGGGAGGATACAGAAGTAGAAGAGCTTACAATCTATTAGGGTATAAGGGAGGATACAGGAGAAGAAGAGCTTACACTCTATTAGGGTATAAGGGAGGATACAGAAGGAGAAGAGCTTACACTCTATTAGGATATAAGGGAGGATACAGAAGTAGAAGAGCTTACACTCTATTAGGGTATAAGGGAGGATGCAGAAGGAGAAGAGCTTACACTCTATTAGGATATAAGGGAGGATAGAGAAGGAGAGGAGCTTACACTCTATTGGGGGATAAGGGAGGATACAGAAGGAGAAGAGCTTACACTCTATTAGGGTATACGGGAGGATACAGAAGGAGAAGAGCTTACACTCTATTAGGATATAAGGGAGGATACAGAAGGAGAAGAGCTTATACTCTATTAGGGTATAAGGGAGGATACAGAAGAAGAGCTTACAATCTATTAGGGTATAAGGGAGGATACAGGAGAAGAGCTTACACTCTATTAGGGTATAAGGGAGGATACAGAAGGAGAAGAGCTTACACTCTATTAGGATATAAGGGAGGATACAGAAGAGCTTACACTCTATTAGGGGATAAGGGAGGATACAGAAGGAGAAGAGCTTACACTCTATTAGGATATAAGGGAGGATACAGAAGAGCTTACACTCTATTAGGATATAAGGGAGGATACAGAAGGAGAAGAGCTTACACTCTATTAGGATATAAGGGAGGATACAGAAGGAGAAGAGCTAACACTCTATTAGGGTGTAAGGGAGGATACAGAAGGAGAAGAGCTTACACTCTATTAGGATATAAGGGAGGATACAGAAGGAGGAGAAGAGCTTACACTCTATTAGGATATAAGGGAGGATACAGAAGGAGGAGAAGAGCTTACACTCTATTAGGATATAAGGGAGGATACAGAAGGAGGAGAAGAGCTTACAATCAGAGTTCAGTGAGGGGCTGCTGTTGCCGCTTGGCGCCCGGCGTTGGGTGACCTTGGCGGTGTGCAGTGAACCTTGTGGGAAAGGTGGTCACCATGGCATAAATTCTAATGTTTCAGAAAATCTGGGAGACCTTGCAGAGGTGAGAGAACCTTGTCTCCAATTTCCCAAGACTAATACATAGAAATTGGAGAGCAGATGTTCCTGGAAGCGGCTCTCATCTATAAAACAGGCGGCTCGGATTCAGAAAACGTTTTCACCTGACACGTCCCAGCCATGTAACAAATAAATGAATACATGGAGTAACGGATCAAAGATCCATGAATATGCCCCACGCCATAGTAAGAAGAGCGCGGGATATGTCTGAGCTTTCATGTTGTTACATGAAATTGGCTTTGATTCAATAAACTTTCACTAAAAGGACAGACAAGACCAGGGCAGGGAACAGCACACGCACATCCTCCCAACTGTCCCTGATTTGGAGGGACTGTCCCCCTTTTCAGTGCATATACCCCTGTCCCTCGTTGTCCTCCTTTGTCCCACTTTGAAGTGTAACATGCAGATCTGCAGCAATAAATGTATTTTGATTCATGATTCATTTGCCTATTCAAATCGTTTATATTGTTGTAACTGTTGGGACACCCACCCTGCGCTGTCTTATCTATCTATCTATCTATCTATCTATCTATCTATCTATCTATCTATCTATTTATCTCATATCTATCTATCTATCTATCTATCTATCTATCTATCTATCTATCTGTCTCATATCTATCTATCTATCTATCTATCTATCTATCTATCTATCTATCTCATATCTATCTATCCCATATCTATCTATCTATCTATCTATCTATCTATCTATCTATCTATCTCATATCTATCTATCTATCTATCTATCTATCTATCTATCTATCTATCTCATATCTATCTATCCCATATCTATCTATCTATCTATCTATCTATCTATCTATCTATCTATCTATCCCATATCTATCTATCTATCCCATATCTATCTATCTATCTATCTATCTATCTATCTATCTATCTATCCCATATCTATCTATCTATCTATCTATCTATCTATCTATCTATCTATCTATCTCATATCTATCTATTTCATATCTATCTATCCCATATCTATCTATCTATCCCATATCTATCTATCCCATATCTATCTATCTATTTATCTATCTATCTATCTATCTATCTATCTATCTCATATCTATCTATCTATCTTTCTCATATCTATCTATCTATCTATCTATCTATCTATCTATCTCATATCTATCTATCTATCTATCTATCTATCTATCTATCTATCTATCTCATATCTATCTATCTATCTATCTATCTATCTATCTATCTATCTAACTCATATCTATCTATCTATCTATCTATCTATCTATCTATCTATCTAACTCATATCTATCTATCTATCTATCTATCTATCTATCTATCTAACTCATATCTATCTATCATCATCATATGACTTAACTGGTGATATGTAGCTCTGCCGCCCTATGGCCACCTGTGTATTGCAGCATTGCGATTAGGTATTAAAGTATGCTGGTATAAACGCGATGCCTGTTATTGCACTAGAGAGCGGCCACATTTTCATTCATTTTTGAAAATTTTCAGCCAGTGGACATGGCCACTCTCCAGTACAACAACAGACAACATGTTTATACCAGCATACTTTGACACCTAATCACAATGATGCAATACACAGATGACCAGTCAAGCCCTATAATTGGTGGTCTATTGCTAGGGGATAAGGGGGGGAAGCCACAGGTCAGTGCCAAGTTTCTCCTTCAAGGTGGTGCTGCGAGGTTACAGGAAGGAAGAGGGCAGATAAAACGAGGAAAGCTGCTGAATTATTTTTTACATTTTAAGCAAAGGGAGTTAAAAACCCTTAAAAATCCCCCCAAAAATGACATGGGTCCCCCTTAACCGAAGTAACCAGCCCGGGACCAGCTATGCAGGGCTCGTAGCAACAGGGCGCAAGCCCGCATAGCCCATGGCCACGGGCTCCTCTGCGCCCCCCTGGGCTTTGGGGAGGCAGGTAATGGGGGTGCCGGGGGTTAATGGCAAGTCACCCACTAGCCGCAGGTGACTTGCCATCCCCCAGCCTTGTGAACTGGTATAGGGGTCTCATGGATCCCTTACCAGTTCACAAGGGGCTAAATGTAAAAAAAAAGACACTGACACCAAGAGAAAAAAAATGATCTTTATTTTATTTTTTTTTTTACTCTACTCACCTCTGATCCTGCGTCCCTCGCTGTTGTCCCTCGCCGCTGTCATCTGTCAGTGACAGATGCCGATAGTGATCGGCGCAGGGCGGGAGAGAGGCGAGAAGGCTCCGTTCAGAACCTCCTCGCCTCTCACCCGTCCTCCTCCGATCACCACCGGCATCTGACATATGCCGGAGATGGGTGAGGGTATAGGAGGAGCGGGATTATGTCATCCCGCTCCTCCCACAAAAGGCGGGGCTAGGGGTGGCGGCCATCGCCGCCATTAGAGGAGGTGAGGACCCGGAAGAGGGTCCTCACCTGAAGCCTGCGGAACTCAGGGGGGGGGGGGGGGAATTGGACCCCCCTTGGTGAAGAGAAGACGGGGCGGAGGGATTGGGCGTGGAGGTGAGTGAATCTAATTGTTTTTTTTTTTTTGTTTTTTTTTTACAGCGCAACTGTCAGCGCAGGAAATGGGGGGGGGGGGCGCCGGTTTCGGGCCCCCTCCTGAAGACGGAGGACGACGGGGGAGGGATCAGATGCCCCCCGGAGGAAGAGGGGACCCCCAGCTTTACACACATACCAGAGGTAAGTGTTTATTTTTTTCTATTTTTTAACTAGCAGGGGGGAAAGTCAGGCACGTAGATTCTACGTGCTTGGCACTTAAGTGGAGTAGAAGAGAGCACGTAGAATCTACGTGCTTGGCACTGAAAGGGATAATCAGGAAGAGAATATAATTAGTCGGTCAAGGAGCAGAGTACCTATGTTGGATGACAACCTGAACCCTCAACGTTTCGGTTGGGTAACCTTCATCAGGAGGGAAAGCTTAACCGAAACGTTGAGGGTAGAGATGAGCGAACTTTTGAAAAATTCGATTCGACTGATTCGCAGAATTTTCCGACAAAAATCGGTTCGACCCGAATTTATTCGCGATGAATCGCTATTAAAAATGGCTATTTCTGAGCCTCCTAGAGCCTCAATAGGGTTGTAAACCATTCTGCCTTGCTGTAACATGCATAGGACGCGTGCTGGGTTAGTGAAATAATACTGAAAATAATTATCACATGCAGATCGGAGGCATCGCTAATAGAATCGCAAAGCGGCACATTTGTAGAGAGTTGAGGTGGCATCACTATGAGGGGCCCCTATAGTGCCTGAAAAACACACCCTGAAGCTGGCAGCAGCAGGAGCCAAAAAATTAGCTGAATCACACCCTGGAGTTGCAAGCAGCAGCAGGAGCCCAAACATTGCTTTAAAGAGACACTGGAGTTGGCAGCAGGAGCCCAAAAATTGGATGAATCACACCCTGGAGTTGCAAGCAGCAGCAGCAGGAGCCCAAACATAGCTTGAAAGAGACACTGGAGTTGGCAGCAGGAGCCCAAAAATTGGCTGAATCACACCCTGGAGTTGCAAGCAGCAGCAGCAGCAGCCCAAACATAGCTTGAAAGGGACACTGGAGTTGGCAGCAGGAGCCCAAAAATTGACTGAATGACACCCTGGAGTCGCAAGCAGCAGCAGCAGGAGCCCAAACATAGCTTGAAAGAGACACTGGAGTTGGCAGCAGGAGACCAAAAATTGGATGAATCACACCCTGGAGTTGCAAGCAGCAGCAGCAGGAGCCCAAACATAGCTTGAAAGAGACACTGGAGTTGGCTGCAGGAGGCCAAAAATTGGGTGAATCACACCCTGGAGTTGCAAGCAGCAGCAGGAGCCCAAACATTACTTTAAAGAGACACTGGAGTTGGCAGCAGGAGCCCAAAAATTGGATGAATCACACCCTGGAGTTGCAAGCAGCAGCAGGAGCCCAAACATTACTTTAAAGAGACACTGGAGTTGGCAGCAGGAGCCAAAAAAATTGGATGAATCACACCCTGGAGTTGCAAGCAGCAGCAGGAGCACAAACATTACTTTAAAGAGACACTGGAGTTGGCTGCAGGAGGCCAAAAATTGGATGAATCACACCCTGGAGTTGCAAGCAGCAGCAGGAGCCCAAACATTACTTTAAAGAGACACTGGAGTTGGCATCAGCAGGAGCCCAAAAATTGGATGAATCACACCCTGGAGTTGCAAGCAGCAACAGGAGCCCAAACATTACTTTAAAGAGACACTGGAATTGGCAGCAGGAGCCCAAAAATTGGATGAATCACACCCTGGAGTTGCAAGCAGCAGCAGGAGCCCGAACATTGCTTGAAAGAGACACTGGAGTTGGCAGCAGCCGCAGCAGGAGCCCAAAAATTGTCTGACACACCCTGGAGTTGGCAGCAGCAGGAACCCAGAAATTGGCTGGAAGGCACCCTGAAGTTGGCAGCAGCAGGAGCACAAACATTAGCTGGAAGGCACACCCTGGAGTTGGCAGCAGCATAAGCAGGAGCCCAAACATTGCTTGAAAGACACCCTGGAGTTGGCAGCAGCAGGAGGCCAAAAATTGGCTGGAAGGCACACCCTGAAGTTGGCATCAGCAGGAGCCCAAAAATTGGCCTAAAGACATAAATATGTTTTGCACCATTTGGAAAGTGTAAAACGTGGCACCATGCTGAATCTAGTCGCATGCATCAGCCATTGGTGGGTGGAAATCCTGGCTGATCCATCCCTGATTCATTTTGACAGATGAGTTCTCCTCACCGTAACTATGGCCCCCGCCGCACTAAACACCCTCTCAGATGGCACGCTACTTGCCGGGCAGGACAGCTTTTCCAGGGCAAACTCTGCTAGTTGCAGCCACAAGCCAAGTTTGGCTGCCCAGAAGTCCAGCGGATCCTCAAGGTGTGTTGGCATGGTCATGTCAAGGTATGACATGACCTGCTGGTTGAGGTCCTGCTCCATGTCTTCCTGCTGCTCATGAGTAGCCTCACTATGCGGGTGTAGAAAGCTACTCATTAGCGACTGAAGACTGAGGCTGCTGCTGATGGAGCTGCTGCTGCTGCTGCTCCTGCCAACCCCCCCAGCAGGCATGACAGTGGAAGGTGAGCGCAGAGGTCCCCCCGAGTCAGACCTGCGAGAATATGGACCATGGCGCAGATAGGCATCGGCCAACTGACTACGCAGAATGTCTTTGTAGTAGTGACTCGGAGGGACTACCTGTCTCCATCTCCATAGCATACTGCCACGGTGTGTCTGGGTCCTCTGTCTCGCCTTCCTCGAAACTCTCTAGCTCCTCTGGCTGCTCCTGCTCCCCCTCTCCTGTCTGCTGACTAGATAAAGCAGCCATTTCACCAAGTCTAAACTGTGCTTCACTGTGCCCCTACTCCTCCTCTTCCTCCTCCAGTTCAGCTCCAACGGGGTTCATGTGGCCGTAAGATGTAGACGCCATGTCTCCAGTGCCCTGACCAGCCATGGTTTCCAACATGTGCTGCAGTACATGAAGCAGTAGAATCACATTGTTCAACCCGTTATCCTGCCGACTGACAAATAAAGTGGCTTCCTCAAAGGGCCTGAGCAAACGGCAGGTGTCACGTAGGATCTGCCACTGGTTGACATTGAAGTTACACAGGGGAGTCCCCCTATCCGCTTGGATCATCAGGAAATCCGTGATGGCTTTTCTCTGTTCATATAATCGGTCCAACGGGTGGAAACATCGCAAATCAGACTATGTTGGGGGCTACCGTTCTGACGCTGTAGCTCAAGAAGGGTGTGTTTGGCAGTGTATGAGTGGCTGAAGTGCATGCAAAGTTTCCTTGAAGTTGTTAGGATGTCTTGCAGATGGGGGAACACTTCAGAAACCGCTTGACAACCAAATTGAAGACGTGAGCCATGCAGGGGGCATGGGTCAGGCTTCCTTGGCGCAGCGTAGACAAAATGTTCTTCCCATTGTCGGTAACCATGTTTCCCATTTTAAGTTTTCTTGGAGTAAGCCATGTTTGGATTTCCTGATGAATACATTTAAGCAGTTCCTCCCCTGTGTGACTCCGTTCGCCAAGACAAACCATGTGAAGCACAGCGTGACACCTCCGTGCCCTGCACACATGGTAGACTGGAGGGGCACTGAGACTTGAGCCTACAGTGGAGGGTGAGGAGATGGCGGAGGATGAGGAGGCCGAGTCGCACGGTGTCACAGGCCCAACGGGCAGGGAGCGCGGAGGCCGAAGCGGCGTGACCTGTCCAAGTTGCTGCTGCTGCTGCAAATGGACCACATTCACCCAGTGGGCCGTAAACGACATGTACTGTCCCTGACTGTAGTTACAGCTCCAGACGTCGGTGCTGCCATGCACTTTGCTACACACGGACAGGCTCAAGGACTGGCCCACCTTCTATTCAACAAAAGTGTGCAGCGCTGGTACTGCCTTCTTGGCAAAGAAATGACGGCTTGGGACTCTCCACCTCGGCTCGGCACAAGCCATCAGTTCTCTGAAAGGTGCAGAGTCCACCACCTGAAAAGGGAGCGACTGCAGCACCAGCAACTTGGACAGGAGCACATTCAGCTTCGGTGCCATAGGATGAGTGGGCGCATACTGCTGTCTCTTGGACATGGCTTCGCTGATGGATTGCTGGCGGGATGCATGACTTGGAGGAGGAGGAGCAGGAGCGACAGAGGATGGGTATGACGCACAGCTGCCTTCGGCTGAGGTGCTGGAGCCTTGGCTGGCAGAAATTGGGAGGAAGGATGAACAAGCGTATTTAGTATAACAGATAGGCTGCTAAGTGCAGGTTTGGGATACCCAGGTGGGCTGGTGTTTTTTTTTTGTTAAAGGCAGACCAAAAACCAATTCAAAATACAATACTTTGATTAAGCTGAGGAAGGATGAACAAGCGTATTTAGTATAACAGATAGGCTGCTAAGTGCAGGTTTGGGATGCCCTGCGGCCTGGTGTTTTTTTTTGTTAAAGGCAGACCAAAAACCAATTCAAAATGCAATACTTTGATTAAACTGAGGAAGGATGAACAAGCGTATTTAGTATAACAGATAGGCTGCTGAGTGCAGGTTTGGGATACCCAGGTGGGCTGGTGTTTTTTTTGTTAAAGGCAGACCAAACAATATTAAAACTAATCCAGTTAGATTATGATAAATGCTTGTGTGTAACAGATAGGGTTAAATAAGCCACTGCATAGAAAACTGATCTGGCTAATGAAAAAAAAAAAATTTCACTGTCACTTCTAAGCTGTCCCTGGCTGGATGGTTCCGGTTTTTCCCTATCTTTCCCTATCTTTCCCTATCTTTCCCTGGCTCTGTCTACCTCTCTGTCTGCCTCTCTGACTCTCCCTACCTATCTCTAACTCTCTGTCCCTGTCTCTAATGAGCTGTGCTCTGGCCGCAATAGAACGCTGAAATGCGCACAAGGAAGATGGCTGCCGCTTTATATAGCACGGTGATGTCACCGGGCTTCCTGGCTGCTGATAGGCTGCATGTGACTTACCCATGATACCTTGCCCCAGGGGACATGTCCAGACATGTGCTTCCACCATTTTAGAATGCCTGTAATTGAAATAAATGGAGTTTAAAGGAAAACTTCGATCGATCGAATAACGGGGAAATTCGGATTCGTTCAGAATCGAATTTTTCATGAAATCTGGAACGAATCCGGGTTCGTCCGGATCGATTCGCTCATCCCTAGTTGAGGGCGGTTTTTGATCTGATGATCCATACATACTGTATCTTTAGCTACCCCTGATAAAATCTACAAGTTTACTGTATATGTCGTATATGTACATTATATATTTTCCATTTGCATTTGTTTCACGATTAAAATCAGTCACTCATTGCAGTACATTGTATCGGGAGTTCATTAAACATAGCAATTTCTTTTGTTAGTATTCGTCTGACTGTGTTGGGAGCGGGCAAAGCTGACTATGGGCCTTATTCATGAAGCTCTAGCGGCAGGTAGTGCCTGTACAGCGGCAGGTAGCGGCAGGTGAACGCCGGACACGGCAGCAATTACACATTTATGAAGCCGAATCTGGTGAGCGACTGGAACAACACCATGTAGCGTCCGATTCATCATTATCCCAGGCTTAGCGTACAGCGCCAGCGTTCAGCCTTGCAGAGCGCCCCGTCTTACCTTTCGCTACCTGGCGCTCTCCCATACATTTCTATGGACGATCCTTAAATCCCTTTCCTGATCCGAATTTTTTTTTTTTTTTTATTAAATCTTAAAACTTTCAGACATGTATCCTGGCCTAGAAAATGACATTTTTGTAAACTTTTTGGATTAATAATATTTTTATGCAGAATTGTCCTTACATGTCTGGTATTAAAGTGTTCATGTTACAATGCAATAACAATGTCATTCCATGTGCTTTCGCTTTGTTACGAGTGGATACATGTTCAAAAACAGACTTTAATCACACAGCGTCTGGCGCTATGGGCTACAACGACCCGATTTTGAGCGCCGGCGATGTTTGAGGCTGTTTTTTTTTATGAATGTGGTGTGAGTCGGTCACACTGAGCTGGCGTTACCATTCGGTCCCATACAGCGTAGTACTATGACTCACACAACATATTCATCAATGCCGGCCAGCGACTGAGGCGCTCTGAAACAAAGAACCATGGCCGAGCACAGCGACTACTAGCAGGCGCTCTGATGAGCATTGCTACAGACGCTCATCTGTCGCTACCTGGCGTTAGTAATGAATCAGCCTGCATATATAGAACACCTTCTTGTTTACTGACATTGTTCTACTTAAGCTACATGGTGTGCAATTGTAACCTGATCTGTTTAATAATTGTTCTGTAATAAAGTATATAAATATATATAGAGATATTTTAAGCAAAGTTTACTGAGGGGCCTAAGTTTAAATTTACAAAAACGAATGAAATAAGTCGTTGCGTTGCTCTAGTGAAAGTTCTAGGTGCAGATGCCCTTATTTAAGAAGGGATAGCGTCAGGTAGTGGCTGGTTAATGAGAGGTAGCGACAGGTAGCGACTGGTCAACGCCGGACACGGCATGCAATTACACATTTATCAAGCAGAATCTGTTTAGCGACTGGGATAACGCCATGTAGCGTCTGATTCATCATTTTCACAGCCTCAGCTAACAGCGCCGGCATTCAGCCTTGCACAGAGCCAGGTATGACCTCTCGCTACCTGTCCCTCTCCCATACATTTCAATGGACGATCCTTTTCTTCTCTTTAAACGGGGTTTTTGTTTATTTATTTTTTTCAAAAAATCACAAATAATTCTGTAACCTCTTCTGGCATTGAAAAGCAGTTTTTTCACAATGTTTTCTTTTTTATATATTTCTTCAGAAATGACATTACAGGTCTGCCATTAAAGTGTTCATGTTACAATGTTATTACAATGTAATTCCATGTGTTTTCGCTTTGTTACTAGTGGATAGATGCTGAAAAACAGACTTTAAAGTGGACCAACACCCAGGATTTTGACTATCCTGGGTTTTGGTCCACTTTGGAAGCGCGAGATGCGGCCGCGGCCCGCGCATGCGCCGTTGGAACGGGGTTAAGGTAAGGTTTGTGGGCGTCCTGGGGGGTTTCACCCCGCGGGACATCCCGATTTCGGATGCCCCGCGGGGAGGGATCTGATCGGCCCGGGAATCTTATAGATTCCTGGGCCGATCCCCCCTAGGTGTTGGTCCACTTTAAGCACACAGCCTCCGGCGCTCTGGGCATCAGAGAAGCATTTTTCAGCGCCAGAGTTTTGTAAGTCGGTCGCTATGACCAGTCGATAACATACGCTCCCATACAGCACTGTACTGGTCAAATAGCGACTCCTCACAATGTATTCAACATTACTGAAGCAAAAACTGGGGGCACCACGTTACCCCCCAAAAACCCTGCTTGTACAGAAGCACCACTACAAAATCATCCAAATATGTCAAATATAATCAATTTTATTATAAATATATCTACATTTATTTACAACAATAAAGAAACTCTTTAAAACCCATTAAAAAACATATACACAACAAATACTGAGGAGGAGAGGGAAGACAGGGGGGAGGGGAGGGGGGAAGGAACCAAGAAATCCCCCCCAGCACCGCTGCTCTAACAATATATCAAACAGAGCCCTCAAAAGTGATAACCCATGGGCTCTCCTACGTCATTCTCACAGATACAGGTCTGCTAACCAGTAACATGAATCCTAAAAAGCCATTAATAAAAATCCTGCCACTGCAAGTGATACAATTATAATATAAGTGCAAAAAACAATATTGTGTTTATCCAAAAATACATACTCTATCAATTAAATAATCTCAAAAAATACCCACAATCCATCAATGTACATATACCCCCAAAACATTATATATGAAAAAAAGTGAGCAATCCTATCTAAAACTAATAACATCCAAAATGAGCAGCAGTGTGAACCTAAATGAGAACCCACCAGATGAGGAGTGAGCCAATCATAAATAGGATATAGCAAGGCAATTCATGTATGCAGGCAAGCACTACCATATAGAGAGCAGACTTACATGGACGAGACCCCCCCCAGGCTACCCCGACTCCTCACCACCAAAGTGAGGAGTCGGGGTAGCCTGGGGGGGGGGGGGGTCTCGTCCATGTAAGGCCCTTATTTATGAAGGAATAGCGACAGGTAGCGACTGGTGAGCGACCGGTAATGACGGGCACCGCCACGAGAACGCCGGCTCCCCACCACAATCACACATTTATCAAGCCAATCCTGCTTAGCGACTGAGATAGCGCCATATAGCCACTCATTCATCATTATTCCAGCCTTAGCCCACAGCTAAATGGAGATATATTAATAATAAAATTGATTAGATTTGATATATTTGGATGATTTTGTAGTGGTGCTTCTGTACAAGCAAGGTTTTTGGGGGGTAACGTGGTACCCCCAATTTTTGCTTCATATAGTTAACAGGTTAGTCTGTTTTAACCCTGGACAGATAGCACACCGGTGTATAATTGCTAATTGAAAATCGTTGGTGCGGTCCTCCCTTTTTTCTTATTCAACATTACTGCACAGCGACTGAGTCGCTATAAACTAGCGACCCACGGCCGAGCACAGCGACTACTAGCGGGCGCTCTGAAAATGCCTGCTACAGACGCTCATCTGTCGCTACCCGGCGTTAGTGATGAATCAGCCTGCCCGTCGCTGTGCAGCAATGATGAATACATTGTGAGGAGTCGCTATTTGGCCAGTACAGCGCTGTATGGGAGCGCATGTTAGCGACTGGTCAGTGCGACCGACTCACAACATATTCAGTAAAAAAACAACCTCACAAATCTCTGGCGCTGAAAAATGCTTCTCTGAAGCCCAGAGTGCCGGAGGATGTGTGTTTTAAGTCTGGTTTTCCGCATGTATCCACTAGTAACAAAGCGAAAACATATGGAATTACATTGTAACAACATTGTAACATGAACACTTTAATGGCAGACCTGTAATGTCATTTCTGCAGAAATATATAAAACATGAAAAATAAAAAAAATGGGATAATGATGAATCGGAAGCTATATGGCGTTATCCCAGTCGCTAAACAGATTCTGCTTGATAACTGTGTAATTGCGTGCCGTATCCAGCGTTCACCTGTCGCTACCTGTCGCTACTAGGGATGAGCAAATAGATCCGGACGAACCCGGATTCGTTCCGAATTTCATGAAAAATTCGATTCTAAACGAATCTGAATTTCCCCGCGATTCGATCAATTGAAGTTTTCCTTTAAACTCCATTTATTTCAATTACAGGCATTCTAAGATGGTGGAAGCACAATGTCCAGACATGTCCCCTGGGGCAAGGTATCATGGGTAAGTCACATGCAGCCTATCAGCAGCCAGGAAGCCCGATGACGGCGGCCATCTTCCTTTTGCGCATTTGAAAATTGCATTCGTGAGAGAAAGGTTGCTGCTGCAGCTAGGGAGAGAGAGTTAGACAGGCAGGAGAAAGGCAGGAGACTGACAGAAAGACTCAGCAAGTCAGGGAGAGGCAGGGAGAGCCAGGGAAAGGTAGGAAAAAATCGGAGGCAGTGACAGGGAAAGTTTTTTTTTTTTCTTTTCATCCAGCCTGAGTTTCACTAATTGCTTTAGGTGTGCATTGAATTCTGTCTGCTGAAATTACACCCACCGCTGCCTGGGGTATCCCAAAATCTCAACTACCCACCCCGCAAGTTATACTAAGCAGGCCTGTTTCAGCCTGTTTTTTGCTAATTGCTTTAGGTGTGCATTGAATTCTGTCTGTTCAAATTACACTGGGGACTGGGGTATCCCAAAATCTCAACTACCCACCCCACCAGTTATACTAAGCAGGCCTGTGTCAGCCTGAGTTTTACTAATTGCTTTAGGTGTGCATTGAATTCTGTCTGCTGAAATTAAACCCACCGCTGCCTGGGGTATCCCAAAATCTCAGCTACCCACCCCGCCAGTTATACTAAGCAGGCCTGTGTCAGCCTGAGTTTTACTAATTGCTTTAGGTGTGCATTGAATTCTGTCTGCTGAAATTACACCCACCGCTGCCTGGGGTATCCCAAAATCTCAACTACCCACCCCGCAAGTTATACTAAGCAGGCCTGTTTCAGCCTGTTTTTTGCTAATTGCTTTAGGTGTGCATTGCATTCTGTCTGCTGAAATTGCACTGGGGACTGGGGTATCCCAAAATCTCAACTATCCACCCCGCAAGTTATACTAAGCAGGCCTGTTTCAGCCTGTTTTTTGCTAATTGCTTTAGGTGTGCATTGAATTCTGTCTGTTCAAATTACACTGGGGACTGGGGTATCCCAAAATCTCAACTACCCACCCCGCAAGTTATACTAAGCAGGCCTGTTTCAGCCTGTTTTTTGCTAATTGCTTTAGGTGTGCATTGAATTCTGTCTGCTGAAATTACACCCACCGCTGCCTGGGGTATCCCAAAATCTCAGCTACCCACCCTGCCAGTTATACTAAACAGGGCTGTGTCAGCCTGAGTTTTACTAATTGCTTTAGGTGTGCATTGAATTCTGTCTGCTGGCATTACACCCACCGCTGCCTGGGGTATCCCAAAATCTCACCTACCACCCCGCCAGTTAGACCAAATAAGCAAATACATAAAAATGTCAGGCAGACAAGTGCCTGGAAGTTCAAAGAGGAGTGGCAGAGGCCAAGATTTTGCAGGCAGTGGTCGCAGCAGACTAGGGGCGAGTAGCAGCAGGAGTCACGGTGAGAGACCTGATCTGCCAGTATCTACTAGCGGTCGTGTTTCCACCAGTAACGCATCTGCCGTGGTAGATTGGTTAACGCGCTCATCAACATCATCACAAGTTACATCTGAGACCCCCAGTCTAGGGTCAGTAGGTTCCTCTGACACAACCCTGAGTTGGCATGCCCCGAGAGCAGTCCCTGTCCTCCCATTGCCTCTGTCCTACACCGCTCCCTCCCCCAGCGACGTATCCTATACTTTGGGTTCAGCTCCACTGTTTAGTGAGGAGGACGATCAGATAGAGGACAGTCAGCAGCTACTGCCCAGCCATGAAATAGAGGTGGCTTCTTTAGATCGGCAGACAAATAGTGATGTGGACAGTGTCGTGGGTGTTAAACTATATGTAGAAATTCCGCACCACAACATTAGATTAAATAACCATTTTAAAGTCTGTGGCCGTGCGGTGGTGGAAAACTAATCCAATACAAGTGTAACAAAAAATTCTATAGTGGTGAAGCCAGTAATTCACCTCACTTAGCTACACACCATCGCACCTCCTCCACAGCACTTAATAAGTAATTCAAATAATCATAATGAATTCATAAAATAATTAATTTATTTTATTAAGAATTACCCACAAAAATGACATAACAGACAATTAAAAAACATTTAAGACAGAATCGTAGCTCTCCCTAGGACATCCAAAATAATCCAAAATACCCATAACAATAATCCCTAAAGTGCCCAAGTATAACATTGATGAATCAATATGTGGCAAGACAGTGTTGTGGGTGTTGTGAGCTTTCCAGCTCCTGCGCCAGACAATGTTGATGAAACCGAGAACATCAGTGACGTACAGCCACAACTCGGTGATGATAATGATGATGATGAAGAAGCTGATCGCACTTGGGAGCCGGGTGATGAAGGGGCTTCATCGTCATCATCAGGAGAAGAGGGGTGCAGGTTGCCCCGGAGTCAGCAGCTGAGGCAGCAAGGTGTTAGCAGCGTGGTTGGCAGTCAGCATGGGGGCACAATTGTAAAGGCTGGAGCCAAACGGGGCCGAGGCCGGGGTAAAGCACCTGCTGTGCGGCAGCCTACCTTATCGGGAGGTAGTGGAGCAGGGGTTCCTGGAGTTGGACAGTAGCAGTGAATCAGTGAGGCTTGTTGGTGGGAAAAGTAGCTACTCGGCAGTGTGGCAGTTTTTCCTGAAGCATCCGCAGGAGGGTAACATGGCCACATGCAAGATATGTAGGCAGAAGGTGAAGTGTGGCCAGGGTCCAAATGTTGGCACCACAGCCCTGCGTCAACATATGATGCGTCACCATAAAGCGAGCTGGGAGAACCGAGAGCTCCCAAGGGGTGGTCCAGCCTGCTTCCTCACCAAGTGGCACGCCGCTCGCAATTTCTGCCAGCCAAGGCTACAGCACCTCAGCTGAAGGCAGCTGTGCGTCATACCCATCCACTGTCGCTCCTGCTCCTCCTCCTCCTCCAAGCCATGCATCCCGCCAGCAATCCCTCAGTGAAGCCATGTCCAAGAGACAGCAGTATGTGCCCACTCATCCCACGGCGCAGAAGCTGAATGTGCTGCTGTCCAAGTTGCTGGTGCTGCAGTCGCTCCCTTTTCAGGTGGTGGACTCTGCACCTTTTAGAGAACTGATGGCTTGTGCCGAGCCGAGGTGGAGAGTCCCAAGCCATCATTTCTTTGCCAAGAAGGCAGTACCAGCGCTGCACACTTTTGTTGAACAGAAGGTGGGCCAGTCCTTGAGCCTGTCGGTGTGTAGCAAAGTGCATGGCAGCGCCAACGTCTGGAGCTGTAACTACGGTCAGGGACAGTACATGTCGTTTACAGCCCACTGGGTGACTGTGGTCCCTTTGCAGCAGCAGCATCAACTTGGACAGGTCATGCCGCTTCAGACTCCGCACTCCCTGCCCGTTGGGCCTGTGACACCGTGCGACTCGGCCTCCTCATCCTCCGCCATCTCCTCACCCTCCACTGTAGGCTCTAGTCTCGGTTGCCCTCCAGTCTACCATGTGTGCAGGGCACGGAGGTGTCACGCAGTGCTTCACATGGTTTGTCTTGGCGAACGGAGTCACACAGGGGAGGAACTGCTTAAATTTATTCATCAGGAAATCCAAACATGGCTTACTCCAAGAAAACTTAAACTGGGAATCATGGTTACCGACAATGGCAAGAACATTTTGTCTGCGCTGCGCCAAGGAAGGCTGACCCATGCCCCCTGCATGGCTCATGTCTTCAATCTGGTTGTCAAGCGGTTTCTGAAGTGTTCCCCCCATATGCAAGACATCCTAACAACTTCAAGGAAACTTTGCATGCACTTCAGCCACTCCTACACTGCCAAACACACCCTTCTTGAGCTACAGCGTCAGAACGGTATCCCCCAACATAGTCTGATTTGCGATGTTTCCACCCGTTGGAATTCCACCCTTCACATGTTGGACCGATTATATGAACAGAGAAAAGCCATCACGGATTTCCTGATGTTCCAAGTGGATAGGGGGACTCCCCTGTGTAACTTCAATGTCAACCAGTGGCAGCTCATACGTGACACCTGCCGTTTGCTCAGGCCCTTTGAGGAAGCCACTTTATTTGTCAGTCGGCAGGATTACGGGATGAACGATGTGATTCCACTGCTTCATGTACTACAGCACATGTTGGAAACCATGGCTGGTCAGGGCACTGGAGACATGGCGTCTACATCTTACGGCCACATGAACCCCGTTGGAGCGGAACTGGAGGAGGAGGAGGAGGAACAGGAGGAGGAGGAGGGGCCCAGTGAAGCACAATTTAGGCTTGGCGAAATGGCTGCTTTATCTAGTCAGCGGACAGGAGAGGAGGAGCAGGAGCAGCCAGAGGAGCTAGAGGGTTTTGAGGTAGGCGAGACAGAGGACCCGGGCACACAGTGGCAGTATGCAGTGGAGATGGAGACAGGTAGTCCCTCCGAGTCACTTGCGCAAATGGCAGGAAGCATGCTCACGTGCTTGCATAGTGACGCCAGAATTGTTTCCATTTGTCAGCGGGATGACTTCTGGCTGGCCACCTTATTGGACCCTCGCTTCCGGCACAAAATGGGGGCATTTTTTAAACCCGTCGAGAGGGAGGACAAACTGAACTACTACAAAGACATTCTACGTAGTCAGTTGGCCGATGCCTATCTGCATTATGGTCCATACTCTCGCAGGCCTGACTCGGGGGGACCTCTGCGCTCCCCTTCCACTGCCATGCCTGCTGGGGGGGTTGGCAGGAGCAGCATCAGCAGCTCCATCAGCAGCAGCCTCAGTCTTCAGTCGCTAATGAGTAGCTATCTACACCCGCATAGTGAGGCTACTCATGAGCAGCAGGAAGACCTGGAGCAGGACCTCAACCAGCAGGTCATGTCATACCTTGACATGACCATGCCAACACACCTTGAGGATCCGCTGGACTTCTGGGCAGCCAAACTTGGCTTGTGGCCGCAACTAGCAGAGTTTGCCCTGGAAAAGCTGTCCTGCCAGGCAAGTAGCGTGCCATCTGAGCGGGTGTTTAGTGCGGCAGGGGCCGTAGTTACGGCGAGGAGAACTCGTCTGTCAACTAAAAATGTGGAGAGACTCACCTTTGTCAAAATGAATCAGGGATGGATCAGCCAGGATTTCCACCCACCAATGGCTGATGCATGCGACTAGATTCAGCATGGTGCCACGTTTTACACTTTCTAAATGGTGCAAAACATATTTATGTCTTTAGGCCAATTTTTGGGCTCCTGCTGATGCCAACTCCAGGGTGTGCCTTTCAGCCAATTTCTGGGTTCCTGCTGCTGATGCCAACTTCTGGATGTGCCTTCCAGCTAATGTTTGTGCTCCTGCTGCTGCCAACTTCAGGGTGTGTCTTCCCGCCAATTTTTGGCCTACTGCTGATGCCAACTCCAGGATGTCCCTTCCAGTAAATTTTTGGGCTCCTGCTGATGCCAACTTCAGGGTGTGCCTTCCAGCCAATTTTTGGCCTACAGCTGATGCCAACTTCTGGGTGTGCCTTCCAGCTAATGTTTGTGCTCCTGCTGCTGCCAACTTCAGGGTGTGCCTTCCAGCCAATTTCTGGGTTCCTCCTGCTGCTGCTGCCAACTCCGGGGTGTGCCTTCCAGTCAATTTTTGGGCTCCTGCTGATGCCAACTTCAGGGTGTGGCTTCCAGCCAATTTCTGGATTCCTGCTGCTGCTGCCAACTTCAGGGTGTGCCTTCCAGACAATTTTTGGCCTACTGCTGCTGCCAACTCCAGGGTGTCCCTTCCAGCCAATTTTTGGCCTACTGCTGATGCCAACTTCAGGGTGTGCCTTCCAGACAATTTTTGGCCTACTGCTGATGCCAACTTCAGGGTGTGCCTTCCAGACAATTTTTGGCCTACTGCTGATGCCAACTTCAAGGTGTGCCTTCCAGCCAATTTTTGGGCTCCTGCTGATGCCAACTTCAGTGTGTGCCTTTCAGCCAATTTTTGGGCTACTGCAGCCAACTCCAGTGTCTCTCTCACGCAATGTTTGGGCCCCTGCAGCTGCTGCTGCTGCTTGCAGCTCCAGGGTGTGATTCATCCAATTTTTGGGCTCCTGCAGCCAACTCCAGTGTCTCTTTCAAGCAATGTTTGGGCTCCTGCTGCTGCTGCTGCTTGCATCTCCAGGGTGTGATTCATCCAATTTTTGGGCTCCTGCAGCCAACTCCAGTGTCTCTTTCAAGCTATGTTTGGGCTCCTGCTGCTGCTGCTTGCATCTCCAGGGTGTGATTCATCCAATTTTTGGGCTCCTGCAGTCAACTCCAGTGTTTCTTTCAAGCAATGTTTGGGCTCCTGCTGCTGCTGCTTGCAACTCCAGGGTGTGATTCATCCAATTGTTGGGCTCCTGCAGCCAACTCCAGTGTCTCTTTAAAGCTATGTTTGGGCTCCTGCTGCTGCTTGCAACTCCAGGGTGTGATTCATCCAATTTTTGGCCTCCTGCAGCCAACTCCAGTGTCTCTTTCAAGCAATGTTTGGGCTCCTGCTGCTGCTGCTGCTTGCATCTCCAGGGTGTGATTCATCCAATTTTTGGGCTCCTGCAGCCAACTCCAGTGTCTCTTTAAAGCAATGTTTGGGCTCCTGCTGCTGCTTGCAACTACAGGGTGGGATTCATCCAATTTTTGGCCTCCTGCAGCCAACTCCAGTGTCTCTTTCAAGCAATGTTTGGGCTCCTGCTGCTGCTGCTTGCATCTCCAGGGTGTGATTCATCCAATTTTTGGGCTCCTGCTGCCAACTCCAGTGTCTCTTTAAAGCAATGTTTGGGCTCCTGCTGCTGCTTGCAACTCCAGGGTGTGATTCATCTAATTTTTGGGCTTCTGCAGCCAACTCCAGTGTCTCTTTTAAGCTATGTTTGGGCTCCTGCTGCTGCTTGCAACTCCAGGGTGTGATTCATCCAATTTTTGGCCTCCTGCAGCCAACTCCAGTGTCTCTTTCAAGCAATGTTTGGGCTCCTGCAGCCAACTCCAGTGTCTCTTTCAAGCAATGTTTGGGCTCCTGCTGCTGCTGCTTGCATCTCCAGGGTGTGATTCATCCAATTTTTGGGCTCCTGCAGCCAACTCCAGTGTCTCTTTCAACCAATGTTTGGGCTGCTGCTGCTGCTTGCAACTCCAGGGTGTGATTCATCCAATTTTTGGGCTCCTGCAGCCAACTCCAGTGTCTCTTTAAAGCAATGTTTGGGCTGCTGCTGCTGCTTGCAACTCCAGGGTGTGATTCATACAATTTTTGGGCTCCTGCCGCCAACTCCAGTGTCTCTTTCAAGCAATGTTTGGGCTGCTGCTGCTTGCAACTCCAGGGTGTGATTCAGCTAATTTTTGGGCTCCTGTTGCTGCCAGCTCCAGGGTGTGTTTTTCAGGCACTATAGGGGCCCCTCATAGTGATGCCACTTCAACTCTCTGCAATTGTGCCGCTCTGCGATTCTATTAGCGATGCCTCTGATCTGCATGTCCTAATTATTTAAAGTATTATTTCACTAACCCAGCACGCATCCTATGCGTGTTACAGTAAGGCAGAATGGTTTACAACTCTATTGAGGCTCTAGGAGGCTCAGAAATAGCCGTTTTAATAGCGATCCGTCTCGAATAAATTCGGGTCGAATCGAATTTTGTCGGAAAATTCGGCGAATCGGTCGAATCGAACTTTTCAAAAGTTCGCTCATCTCTAGTCGCTACCTCTCATTAACAAGGCACTACCTGACGCTATCCCTTCATAAATAACCCCCTAAATCTAACCCCTTCTCACACAATAATTAAAGTAAAAAAAAACCCAAGCATAAATTATGACAAAGAAATCAGCATATAACACAACCTTATGATAATAAAGGGTTAGTATCAAAATCAGAAGGTAAGAAATTTTCTATCCATGGGGCCCAAACCTCTGAAAATCCTTCAAGGTTCCCAATATTAATTGCTGAAAGTTTTTCCATGGCCATAATATTATTATTTCTGTTGATAAACTCACTAAAGGTTAAATCTTGTGATTTCCAGGCGCTAGCAATGATAATTTTTGCTCCCGTTAAAATATGATAAAACAGTTGTCTCTGTCTTTCTATTGGAATAGCTGAAGAGCGCTATTCAGGGACTTAGGCCGACACGTAGCGACTGGTGAGCGGCTGGTAATGACGGGCCCTGCCACGAGAATGCCGGCTCCACACCATAATCACACATTTATCAAGCCAATCCTGCTTAGCGACTGAGATAGCGCCATATAGCGACTCATTCATCATTATTCCAGACTCAGCCCACAGCGCCAGCGTCCGACCCTGAACAGCGACAGGTATGACCTCACGCTACCTGGCGCTCTCCAATGCATTTCAATGGAACAATCTTTAAATATTCATAATTAATTGTTATTAATTGTTTTTTTTTTTTTTAATGTGAAAAATTCTGTGACCACTTCTGTAATGTTAGATATTTTTTTTAAGGTAAAAAAAAAAAAAAAATGTACAGAATTGATATTACAGGTCTGATATTACTAAATTATTTAAAAAACTTTTTTTTTGGTTTCCAAAAATATGGTTGTTTGGGGGTTAAAAAACTACTTTTAACCCATCGCCGCCAGCGCTCTGGGGTTTAAACAAGCATTTCACAGCGCAAGAATTTTTTGAGCGTGACTTTTTAATGAATATGGTGGGAGCCGGTCGCTAGGGCCAGTCGCTATCATGCACTCCCATACAGCGCGGAACCTGTCAAATAGCGACTCCTCACCCAATATTCAACATTACGGCAAACCGTAAAAAAGTCGCTATCAACTACCGAACAACGGCCGAGCACAGCGACTACTAGCGGGCGCTCTGAAAATGCCGCTACAGTCGCTCAACTGTCGCTACCTGCCGCTATTAATGAATCAGCCTCCCCATTTAACTTCTGCTCCCAAAATCACTACAAGAACATCAAAAATTTTACACCAAAATTCTTTAACTTTGGTACATTCCCACCAGATCTGACGATGGGATCCTATGGATTGACAGCCCCGAAAGCAAAATCCCCGTAATGCCCCATCGTACTGAGCCATCTGTTCCGGTGTTATATACCATCTTAATGCAACCTTTACATTGGCTTCAATGGCCATAACCAAAGCTGAAGGACCAAGAGATGCTTTCCACATCTTCTGCCAGGATTCATGGTCTCTCTCTTCCTTTAGCTCTCGCTCCCATCTCTGTCTATGCATCAGCTCTCCTTCATCTGTTCCAGAACTCAAGAGATTATAAATCTCTGAGACTTTTCCCCTAGGATCCTGTCTGCAACGTTTTTCCAGTAGGGAAAGGTTGTCCAAGTCCGCTCTGTCTTTAACAACCGATTTAATAAAATGTCTAACCTGTAAATAACCCAAGTCCCTTGCTTCTAAATGGTATTTATCTTTAAAGTGGACCAACACCCAGGATTTTGACTATCCTGGGTCTTGGTCCACTTCGGTGGGGCACCCCCGATCGGGGTGCCCCGCTGTGTGAAACCCCCCCGAACCCCAAGAAAAACTCACCTCTCCCCGCTCCCAGCGCCGACGGACAAGCCACGGACAAGCGGCTCCTCCCCCGCCGCCTCCCGCGCGTCACTCCTGGCGCGCGCGTGCCCGCGCCGGCCATTCACAGACGGCTGGCGCGGGCACGCGCACGTCTAGAGGGGCGCGAGGGAGGCGGCGGCGGCGGCCGGCCGCCGCCGAAGATAAGGTAAGGAGTTTGGGGTGTTTGGGGGGGTTTCACCCCGCGGGACATCCCGATCTCGGATGTCCCGCGGGGAGGGAGGTGATCGATCACCCGTGGGTGTTGGTCCACTTTAAGTTGATGAAAGTCCAAGATCCCCGAGTGGCTGACGACGTCCCGCAGTCGGGTAATCCCCGCCTCACCCCAATTACTAAATTTTTTGGGCTCTGAGCAAACCCCTATCACTTTCAATAGGGAATCAGGTCATTTGGGCCCTTGAACATTTATTAAAAGTTCTCCCAAAACTTTAAGGGGTCCGCCTGGTTCTAGTGCTGTTATTTTCAAACTTCCCCCAAAAAATCTCAACCCGATTGGAAAACTGATGCACCTGTAATAATGCCATAAAATCACCTAAAATCCCATGATTTTATGGAAAAAAATTTAACTTTTTTTTTCTTTTTCTGTGTTCAAGTTAAAAAGTTCACTCAAATGTAAGTTCACACCCAAAGGCAGGGACAGACTGGCTATAGGGAAACCCAGAAAAATTCTGGGTGGGCCGCACTGCTTTGGGACTGATTGGGCTGCACCTCCATCTATTTCCAGCCCGTGTTCTGCCCCTATTGCCTCGATATCATGGTTGTGGAGGGCCACCCCAACCCACCTCTACCCTTAATTTGCCCTTCTAATGCCTTGGAACGCAGTTATTGACAGGCCAAGGTCTTGCGTCACCAGATCTTTTGCATGACCCCGATGAATTGAGACCATCGAGGCGGGGAGTCCTCCAAACTATATTAAAAAGTGGACCAAACCCCAGGATTTTGACTATCCTGGGTTTTGGTCCTTGCCCCGCTGTGTGAAACCCCCCCAGCTCACCCGAACAAACTCACCTCTTCCTGGCCCTATGGCGCATGCGCGGCCGCTCGTCCAATCAGCGCGCTCGGATCCGCTCGCATCAGCGCGTCTAAGCCTTCGTCTTGCATGGTGAAAAAAGGAGGGACTGAATTAATAAGAGGAATCCTTTAGTGCGTAATTCAACTGGTATACCAGCCCCTATAGATAAAACTTACAATATAATTCAATGATTACATTGGGTCCAGGATAGACAGGCTTTTGTAGTCTATTAATCATGTCCTTTGTGTGTTTGTATGTTTTTATGTATTTGGTGGCTTATCCTGTATAGAAACTTGAATAAAATTTACATTTTTATATAATTAAGTTGTAGTGCCTTATATTCGGCTCCATCAAGAGGTTTTTTTTTGGTTGTATAGTGTTAAGGAGCAAATTAGTGCACTCACTATTGTTTATTATAGTAAGGGTGGTGCTGATCCCTCTTTATAAAATAAGCCTTCGTCTAAGTCGAGCAAATCCGAGCGGGGATGCGACCGCCGCTCGCGCATGTGCCGTTGGACCGGAAAAGAAGGTGAGTATATCTATCCCATAACATATCTATCTATCTATCTATCTATCTATCTATCTATCTATCTATCTCATATCTATCTATCTATCTATCTATCTATCTATCTATCTATCTATCCCATATCTATCTATCTATCTATCTATCTATCTATCTATCCCATATCTATCTATCTATCTATCTATCTATCTATCTATCTATCTATCTCATATCTATCTATCTATCTATCTATCTATCTATCTATCTATCTATCTCATATCTATCTATCTATCTATCTATCTATCCCATATCTATCTATCTATCTATCTATTTATCTATCTATCTATCTATCTATCTCATATCTATCTATCTATCTATCTATCTATCTATCTATCTATCTATCCCATATCTATCTATCTATCTATCTATCCCATATCTATCTATCTATCTATCTATCTATCTATCTATCTATCTATCTCATATCTATCTATCTATCTATCTATCTATCTATCTATCTATCTCATATCTATCTATCTATCTATCTATCTATCTATCTATCTATCTATCTATCTCATATCTATCTATCTATCTATCTATCTATCTATCTATCTATCTCATATCTATCTATCTATCTATCTATCTATCTATCTATCTATCCCATATCTATCTATCTATCTATCTATCTATCCCATATCTATCTATCTATCTATCTATCTATCTATCTATCTATCTATCTATCTCATATCTATCTATCTATCTATCTATCTATCTATCTATCTCCTATCTATCTATCTATCTATCTATCTATCTATCTCCTATCTATCTATCTATCTATCTATCTATCTATCTATCTATCTATCTATCCCCTATCTATCTATCTATCTATCTATCTATCTATCTATCTATCTCATATCTATCTATCTATCTATCTATCTATCTATCTCATATCTATCTATCTATCTATCTATCTATCTCCTATCTATCTATCTATCTATCTATCTATCTATCTATCTATCTATCTATCTCATATCTATCTATCTATCTCATATCTATCTATCTATCTATCTCATATCTATCTATCTATCTATCTATCTATCTATCTATCTATCTCCTATCTATCTATCTATCTATCTATCTATCTATCTATCTATCTCATATCTATCTATCTATCTATCTATCTATCTATCTATCTCATATCTATCTATCTATCTATCTATCTATCTATCTATCTATCTATCCATCTCATATCTATCTATCTATCTATCTATCTATCTATCTATCTCATATCTATCTATCTATCTATCTATCTATCTATCTATCTATCTCATATCTATCTATCTATCTATCTATCTATCTATCTATCTATCTATCTATCTATCTATCTATCTCATATCTATCTATCTCATATCTATCTATCTCATATCTATCTATCTATCTATCTATCTATCTATCTATCTATCTATCTATCTATCTATCTCATATCTATCTGTGGGTTTTAGTCCACTTTAAATACCTTCCGACTAAAACCAGTTGCTGGAAGTCAAACACGACTCTTCGTTTTTCGCTTGAAATTGATATTTAAAAAAAAAAAAAAAAAAAAACCTTTTAAAACCAAGCCTGAGAGTGTTTAATAATGTGCCTGCAAAAGCCGCGAGAAAATGTAATCTCTAGTACGACAATGGGAAGTGGAAATGATTTATGTGCACAGGGTGAAAATAGATTTTCTAAGCGCTGAGAATAATAGATGTTAGAGGCTAATTTCCATAATATGTCGCTCAATAGAAGCCAGCAACATTAAGCAGGGCCATCTTCTAATGGATAAACTAGTGCTAAACTAGGGTCAGCAACACAAACCCCTAAAGGCTCCACCGCTGGACAAAGCATTTTACCTCCCTCCAGCCCAGGCAAAATACTTAAACCGGACCTTTACCCTGAATAAGAGCCTATCTTATATGTTTCCCACACCCTGTAAATACAAATTGCCCACATTAATCTGGACCTTCACTCTGAATAAGAGCCTATCTTATATGTTTCCCACACCCTGTACATACAGATTGCTCACATTAATCCGGACCCTCACCCTGAATAAGAGCCTGTCTTATATGTTTCCCTCACCCTGTAAATACAGATTGCTCACATTAATCCGGACCTTCACCCTGAATAAGAGCCTTTCTTATATGTTTCCCCCTCCTGCACATACAGATTGCTCACATTAATCCGGACATTCACCCTGAATAAGAGCCTATCTTATATGTTTCCCACACCCTGTAAATACAGATTGCTCACATTAATCCGGACCTTCACTCTGAATAAGAGCCTATCTTATATGTTTCCCATACCCTGTACATACAGATTGCTCACATTAATCCGGACCCTCACCCTGAATAAGAGCCTATTTTGTATGTTTCCCCCCCTGTACATACAGATGTCCCACATTAATCCGGACCTTCACCCTGAATACGAGCCTTATATGTTTCCCCCCCGTACATACAGATTGCCCACATTAATCCGGACCCTCACCCTGAATAAGAGCATATCTTGTATGTTTTCCACACCCTGTACATACAGATTGCCCACATTAATCCGGACCCTCGCCCTGAATAAGAGCCTATCTTATATGTTTCCCACACCCTGTACATACAGATTGCCCACAATAAAAATCATCCTACCTGCATCTATTGCATGCCATAAGCCTTTAAACATCCAAGATGGCAGCTCATAGAGCATCAGGCAGGCTGCAAACAGGAAGTGTCTTCTGACTGTGCCGCTCTGCATTCTGGGATTGCTGACCTTTTCCTGACCCCAGCTCTGCTCTTTCTATGCAAAGCACAGCTATAACCCCGCCCCCTGCACTTTTCCCCCTCTCCTCTCCTCAGTATGTGATGCTTCTGAGGCAAGATGGCGGCGCCCGTATCTTAAAGTCCTGAACAGAGTTGCAGCCCAGTGGGGGAAAGAATAAGAAGTGACTAAAAACCTAAAATATATTAAGTTTAGATGCTGGGAAATAGTTTTTTAAGGGTTTGGGCTTTTCATTAAATGATGCTGAAGGTCCGCTTTAAAGGACAACTATCAACACCTGTAAAAATGAAAACTTTTGTGTGACGGGCTACAGAAATAGAAATACATCTCACCAGATGTCGGTAACAACCCATTAAAGTGGACCCAAACCCAGGATTTTGACTATCCTGGGTATTGGTCTTTGCCCCCTGAACGGGGATGCCCCGCTGTGTGAGACCCCCCAGGTCGCACGATCTCACTCACCCTTCCTCAGTCCTACGGCGCATTTGCAGCCTCTCGTCCAGTCAGTGCGCTCGGTTCCGCTCTCAGCCCTTCGTCTAAGAGCTCATCTAATGCGTTTGGTCTTTGCCCCAATCAGAGATGCCCCGCTGTGTGAACCCCCCCACACCCCCGGGCTGCCTGATTTCACCCTTCCTCGGTCCTACGACGCATACACAGCCTCTTGTCCAATCAGCACGCTCAGATTCGCTCCTGCCCCTTCGTCTAAGAGATTGTCTAAAGTGAGCGCGCTGGTGGCCGCATCCCCCGCTTCCCTCTAGCAGGGAGCGTGCCCGCGCCGGCCATTCACAAATGCCTAGTGCAGGCACGCGCCCTGCTAGAGGGATAGCGGGGAGGCGGCCGCGGCTCGCACATACGCCGTTGGACCAAGGAAGCAAGTGTATGGGGCGACCTGGGGGGTATCACACAGTGGGGCATCCTGATTTTGGGGGGGGAGGGAATCGATCAGCCTGGGAATCTTATATATTTCTGATCATGCTGGGTAGAGATGAGCGAACTTCTTGAAAGTTCGATTCGGGCGATTCGCCGAATTTCCCCAAGAAATTTGGGTTCGCCCGAATCGAACTTTCACGAATCGCTCATCTGAAAAAAAAAATGCCGGCATGGTGGGAGCGGGCAGGCCGGCTACGCTGTCAGCGGGCGGCGGAAGCCGGCCCGCTGACAGCGCAGCCGGCCTGCCCGCTCCCACCATGCCGGCATTTGTTTAAAAAGCAAACACTTACCTGCATGGTCGGAGCGTGGAGGCCGGCGTCGCTCTCAGCTGTCATCAGAAGACGCGTCATCAGAGGGCGCCTGAGAGCGGCGCCGGCCTCCACGCTCCGACCATGCAGGTAAGTGTTGCCCGCTGATAGTGTAGCCGGCCTGCCCACTCCCACCATGCCGGCATTTTTTTTTTTTTTATTTCAGGGAAAATTCGATCGGCACGAACCAAAAAAAATTCGGGTTCGTGCCGAATCAAATTTTCCCTGAAATTCGGAGCGAATTCCGGTTCGTCCGAACCGGTTCGCTCATCCCTAGTGCTGGGTTTTGGTCAACTTTAAAGGACAGCTATCAACACCTGTGAAACTACACAACAACTATTGTATGAGAGGCTACAGAAATAGAAATTTTGACTATCCTTGGTTTTGGTCCTTACCCGCCAGGGCACCCTGATCTCACTCACCGCACCCCGGTCCTACACAGCCTCTCGTACCCATCATCCGAGCGCGCTGGTGCCCGCATCCCCCACTACCCTCTAACAGGGGCATTCACAAATGCCTGGCCCGGGCACACGTCCTGCTAACGGGATAGCAGGGATGTGGCCTCTGTTCACGCATATGCCGTTGGACCAGGAAAGAAGGTGAGTTTTCACACAGCGGGGCACCCTGAATCTGGATGTCTCAGGGAAAGCGAGTATGCCTGCCCTGGAGTCTCATAGACTCCAGGGTGGGTTTTAGTCCACTTTAAGAAATCTGAAGTTTATTGTTACAAAATCACCAAAATATAAAACACATGAAAATCAGAATGACCGACGGACACATTATAATTAATGCTAGAGATCCTCCCGACAGCAACTGGACCAATTAATCTGATCTCTAGTTCACTGTGAAGTCAGTACAAAGGTATTTATAATATATATTATATATATAATATATAATGCACAACCAGCAGACCAATAAATCAAAAAGGAGAGCCAATACTTAACAACAATAGTGAATCACTAATACAAAAAATCTCATTGAGATATCAATATAACGAATAATTCAAAATAAGCGTGGAGGCTGATTAAGACTAGCGCCACATATTGCAATTTGAGCGTCATTAATACAAAGAATCCCACATTATAGAGTGGGTAAAGAGATATCAATATAACAAATAATGCAAAATAAATGTGGAGGCTGATTTAAGACTAGCGTCACGTATTGCCATTTGAGCGTCTATGTAGCGGTGCTTAGAGCGTGTGCTGCAAGCGCAAAAAGAAGAGCTAGTACGTACAGCAATAGCGAATCACTAATACAAAAAATCCCACATTATAGAGTGGGTAAAGAGATCAATATAACAAATAATGCAAAATAAACATGGAGGCTGATTTAATACTAGTGCCACGTATTTCCATTTGAGCGCCTACGTAACAGCGCTTAGAGCATCCGCTAGTGGACGCTGCAAGCGGGTGTCTGGCGCTATAACCTAATGTAGCGGCCGGACAAGTGACGATGTAGTATCCTGTCCAGCATTGATAAATGTGATGTCGCTGTAGAAGCTTCTCCCTGAATCAATGTATATGTGTGGTGACCAGGTTAGGGAAGCTGGGAGGCAGCTGTGGGTCACCTGCTTTTGGGGTGGCAGGCTGGAGCCTAGGTTCCGGACAGATGTTAAAGTCCGTAGGCCCAGATGGTATGAGGGCCCTGTGTCGTGACGCCAGGAGGGTTTGGTGGCACCGGTTACCCTACCAACCGAAGGTCCCAGGAGATCCCTTGCTAGGTGTTGGGTAGCAATAACAGGCAGAGGCCAGGTTAGGATCAACTGAACTTTTACTGGCAGTCTAGCTGGTACAGTGACAGTACAGATCGGGAGCTCAGGAGCGATCCTGTGGTGTGGGAGGCTAGAGGACTTGCTGAGACTTATAGTGCCATTCAGGCTGAATAGCTTACTTGCAAGATTGAAGATGGGTTCTGCGACCTTGGAGATTAGAGCTGAATTGAAGACAGGCTCTGTGACCTGGAATATGAGAGATGAGGCTGTAGATTTATCAGCAGACTTGGTAAGCATTAGTCTGGCCCCTTTCTCCACACTAGCCACATGAGACAAGCCAGCAGCACAAGCACAGAACTT
Organism: Gastrophryne carolinensis; assembly: GCA_027917425.1. Classification (NCBI taxonomy): domain Eukaryota; kingdom Metazoa; phylum Chordata; class Amphibia; order Anura; family Microhylidae; genus Gastrophryne; species Gastrophryne carolinensis. The sequence continues at coordinate 9,474,285 of CM051239.1, read as the reverse complement.
CTTCCTTCAGAGATCACAGCTATTCTGACTAGAAAAGGGAGGAGAGGGCAGGTTTAGGTGCCCAGCAGTCCTGATAGGCTCACCACTTGTCACATGACCCTTCCCTAGCAAGTTAGTTACAGCAATAGGGAGTTATGAAGTTTATGGAACTGCACAATGTGAATGCATTAACTCTTTGAGTGCAAACTACATAAATTCACATAGGAAACATGTTATAACATGAAAACAGGATATAAAAGGTTATTATACAGGAACAGGGTATATATATATATATATATATATATATATATATATATATATATATACTGTATGAACACAGATATATTATACAATATTAGCTACGCAATATAACAGACCCCAAAGTCACAGGGACAGTCGAATGTCGAGGGGACACATATAGAACAGTATTGCAAATGCTGTACTGGGACATTGCAAAACCCCCGCACTTAAGAGAAGTCGTCCTCAACGTAAGTCCTTGAGGCATGAGGATGGACTTGGGGCTGTAGGAGTCGTCCAAACAAACCTGGGGCATTAATATGCAAATGTCCATTATATCCAGGCAAAACAGGATTTGTTATTTTTAACTTGTAAACCAGACAAATATAATATTCTAGGTATATTATTTAACACGGTAGTGTTACCATAAATATAGATTGTAAGTATTGAGGAAATTTTTGGGTTGTATGCACCGCTCAGGCTGTTAGTAACAGGTAATGTTGGGGTGTTGACTGGTATAAAGGCATTGTATTGGGGATGCCAGTAGCAAAGTTGTACATCCTGATAACGAATAGGTAATTGGCCTTGTGTGGACCGTTGAGACCTACGCAACACCACTTCAGGAGCTCTCTAAGAGTCTTCAGCTTCAGCGACATTTTCAGGAACTCTTACTTCTTCCTCTTGATTATCCGTATAGACAATGAAGGGCGTAGCAGCCAGGTAATCTTTGAACTTCTCAGTCACAGCCCAGACAAGGGCCAGGAGCTCCAACTTAAAAGAGCTATAATTGGCATCATTCCTCTCCGCTCCTCGCAGGTTTCGGCTAGCGTAGGCGATAACACGCTCTTTTCCTTCTTGGACCTGCGACAGGATGGCACCAAGTCCCTCAAAACTGGCATCTGTGTACAAGCTGAAAGGTTGGGAATAATCCGGATAAGCTAGTATGGGAGGCTCTGTTAGAAGGCGTTTCAGGGCCTGGAATGCCACTTCTTGTTCTTCGCCCCAATCCACGGGGAGCCTTCCATTGTAGTTAGCTTTAGCTGTCCCTCGGAGAAGGGATGTGAGAGGTTCAGCAATTTGGCCGAAATGTGGTACGAGCCGCCGGTAGTACCCAGCGAATCCTAGGAAGCTCCGGACATCCTTGACTGTACGCAGAGCGGGCCAATTCTTCACTATCTCCACTTTTGCTGGATCAGGTTGAATGCCTTCCGCACCGACGACATGTCCCAGATAATGCACTTGAGACTTCAAAAGGTGACACTTTGACGGTTTGATCTTGAGGCCTTGTCGGATAAGTACCTGGAATACCTCAGAGAGGTAGGTCAAATGTTCCTGATGGTTTTGAGAGTAGACAATAACATAATCAAGGTAGAGAAGGACACTCTGGAAATTAAGATGACCCAAACAGCGTTCCATCAGGCGCTGGAAGGTGGCCGGTGCATTACAGAGGCCGAAGGGCATGCTCTTGAACTCAAATAGCCCCATCCGGGTCACAAAGGCGGTCTTCTCTCTATCTTCTGGAGCCACTTGCCAGTACCCACTGGTAAGATCCAGAGTGGAGAAATAGGCTGCTGATCCTAAAGCCGTGAGTGATTCCTCTATTCGAGGGAGTGGATAAGCGTCCTTGTGGGTGACAACTTTCAATCTTCTGTAATCCAAGCAGAATCGGATGGTGCTATCTTTTGTCTTAACGAGAACCACAGGGGTGGCCCACGGGTTTTGACTTGAATGACATCTGCATCCTTCATGTCGCCCAATAGTTTCTTCACTGTCTGATACATGCCCGGAGTCACAGGCCGATGCCTCTCCTTGATAGGGGGATGAGTCCCAGTCTCTATCCGATGCTGTATCATGGTGGTTCGGCCGAAGTCAGTGGGGTGCTTACTGAAGGCAGCTTGATGGTCCTTAGCCACTTGCATTACCCCTTCGATTTGATCCTTTGGGGTATCTTCCCCGCCTATTTGGAGCTGTGTCCACCAGGGTGGTGATGGTTTATCTGTGGCATCAGAAGTTAGGTAGGCCACGTTCTGGCAAGCCACGTCACGCTCCGACAACAGGTCTTCTGGCATGAGCAAGGATAGCTGGGCTACCGGCGTATACTTTGGCAGCACCGCGGGCACTCTTGATAGATTCACTAGCCGGACGGGTACCTTTCCATTCATCACCGTGACTAGACTTCTAGCAGCTCGGATTAGCGGGTAATTCTCCATTTGTATAGGTTCCAGAATAATCTTGGTTTCTCACTCCTGGCCGGGCTCGGCACCATAAGAAGATCTCTGAGTTAGGGGGGATGGTCACAGATCGGATGTCCTGGACTCTCACTTTACAAACTTCTCCTCGTCGGTTAACGAACCACTGTTCAGCTTGTAGCACCTTTAAGTGGTGTTGCGCAACCCTCTGGTCTGATGGGGAGAGATAAGGGAGAGAAGTGTGCAATGCCTCAACAATCTCTGGGAAGCAATGTCGCATAATATTAATTCCCAGAATAAAAGCAGCTGAACCCTTATCTAAAACTTCTGTGACTATTATCGCTTGTCCCCTTAATACACATTCCCCAACCTGCATGGTGGGCTCCCAATATCCATGTCTGGGGACTGGTTTCCCGTTACCGGCCATCACACTGAAATTAACATTGGTGGGTTCACACAAACATTCTGCACTCCAATACTGGTAAAAGAGGTCTTTGGAGATGGTGGACACCTGAGAGCCTGTGTCAACTAGGGCCTCCAGCTGAACACCCTCTACAATTACCCTTACATAGGGATGTGACAGACGCTCTGTCTTTTGGATGTCATCACTATTCAGTTGCCCACCGGGTCATTCACTGGCCTTTTCTTAATTAGGTTCCAGACAATGTCATTGTATTTTGATACTGTTACAGGCAATGTCATTGTATTTTGGATTGTATTACAGACTGCCATTGTGTATTGTTGATTACGTCACAGTCAATGGCATTGTCCTGATTGATGGTATTACAGCCTGCTATTGTTCTACTGATTGCGTCACCGGCAGAGTTGAGGGATTGTGTGCCCTGCTGCTATTGGTCAGTGGGGTTGTCATTGCATGGAGACTTGTGTATATAAGGCCTAGAGTGGCACTAATAAAAACACTTCACCTTCACCCTCAATACTGAAGTTCTGTCTCTTATTGGGGGAAACGCTATATTACAATTCACTAGCCCTTGTAAGGGCTGTTCCTGTTTCCTCACAGACGACTCTGGAATTCCAGCAGCACCTCTCACCATTGGGAAAGGACGTCTCGGGCGGTGAAGCCCTCCGGCGATAAGGGTTATCGCTACAAGGGACATGAGGCGACATATAATGAGTGTCCTGATGTGGACTGTTCTCCAGATGGGCCTGAGAATGACTTTCCTGAGGGCCGGCCCTCGACCTCAGGGGATACCCATTTAAAGCCCAGCACGACATTTTCCAGTGTCCTGGTATACTACAATACGTACAATAGAGCCTTTGAGTCCCAGGGGGTTTAGGGTTAGGGCCCTGACAGGTATTAGCAGAACGTGGAGCAGAAGCCGCTATGGGAGCTTGGCGGCAAACTTGGACAGATTGGGTAGTAAGTTCCCTTACGGCTCGGGTCAGCTGTTCTATGTCTTGCTTGGGGAACTTTGGAACTCAGACAAATTGGGTGTAGCAGGGGCCGGATTATTAGGCTGTACCTGTGGTGTGGCAGGTGTAGCGATGACACTGAGGGTTTACAAATATCTGCTGAGTCAGTGTTGGGTTCTATGACCTGAACAGCAAGTCTCTTAAAGGCAGAGAAGGGCAAGTTTGGATTCTGGGCGGCTAACATACGTAATTGGGCCTTATCCCATTTGTTATGGGCCCCATCTATGAACCGGTCCATCAGGACTTTGTTGCCCTGTTCGGGAGAGATCCCATCTAATTTTTGTACTGCTTCCAGAGCACTCTGTAATGCAACAGCATAAGCCCTCAGGCTCTCACCTGGCTTCTGGCGTCTTTCATAGAGCCGGAGACGTACCTCAGAAGGAGAGTAAGCTTCAAACACCTGGCGGAGTCCCTCCGAGATCTGCTCCACCGTCGCCTTCTCAGTGGAGGGCCAGGTACAGACCTCATCTAAGGCTGATCCCTGAAGTTGTCCCACCAGCAACTGCACCTGTTGGTCAGGGGAAAAAGAATAAAAGAGAAAGACTACCTGGCGCTCTCCAATGCATTTCAATGGAACAATCTTGAAATATTATTAATTAATTGTTATTAATGTTTTATTTTTTTTTTTTAAATGTGAAAAATTCAGTGACCACTTCTGCCATGTTAGATTTGTGCAGAATTGATATTACAGGTCTGATGTATTCATATTACTAAATTCTTTAAAAATTTTTTTTTGGTTTCCAAAAATATGGTTGTTTGGGGGTTAAAAAACAACTTTTAACCCATCGCCGCCAGCGCTCTGGGGTTTAAATATGCATTTCACAGCGCTTGAATTTTTTGAGCGTGATTTTTTGATGAATATGGTGGGAGCCGGTCGCTCTGACCAGTCGCTATCATGCACACACCATACATCGCGGAACCTGTCAAATAGCGACTCCTAACCCCGTATTCAACATTACTGCACACCGACTCGATATCAACAACCGAACAATGGCCAAGCACAGCGACTACTAGCGGGCGCTGTGAAAATACTGCTACAGTCGCTCAACTGTCGCTACCTGCCACTATCAATGAATCGGCCTCTTAAATCACACAGCGTCTGGCACTCTATGCTACAGCGCCCAGCTTTAGTGTGTCTAGAGTTTTTTTTATATATGGGGTGGAGCGCCGGATGCACTGAGCTGGCGCTACCTCTCACTCGCTGCAGCGTTATACTGTTGTTACAGCGCCCAACACATATCACATTCATCAATGCCGGCCAGGTTACTACAGCGACCAAGACGCTAGGTTACAGCACCAGATACCCGCATACAGCGTCTACTAGCTCTTGCTCTAAGCGCTGCTATACAATCATCTGCAGATACCTGGCGCTAGTAGTGAATCAGCCTCGACATAAAAAAATTTAATTAACTACCTATATAATAAAGTAAAAATAAATACATATTTTAAATAATATAATAATATTTTAAATATATAAAGTAAAAATATAATAAAGTAAAAATAAATTAGAAAAAAATACGTGATCCCCTTCATATTGATACACTGATCAAACTCCAAAACAATAAAATAAAATCATTATAAATAATTAATATATTATAAATCATTATAAATAATTAATATTAATGTCCAAAAGCAGGGAGGAGGAGCCGTCACTAAAATCTATAATCTGTATTAATTAATAAATATGATGTGTGTTGGGCGCTCTATCAACAGTACAGCGCTGTAGCGAGCGAGAGGTAACGCCAGCTCAGTGCGTCCGGCAGTTGGCGCTCCACACCATATATAACAAAAAACTACACACACACAGCGTCGGCGCTCTGGATCTGGGCGCTATAGCATAGAGCGCCAGACGCTGTGTGATTAAAGTCTGTTTTTGAACAAATAACCACCAGTAACAAAGCGTAAACACATGGAATGACATTGTTATGAGATGAGCGAGTAGTGAAATATTCGAAATTTCGAATTTTGATTCGAATAGACCGCGTTACTCGACTACTCGACCGATTATCGAATCCCATTATAGTCTATGGGAAAAAAATGCTCGCCACTTGGAAATCTCAATTCGACCACTTGGAGGTCACCAAGTCCACCCTGAAACATCAGAAAATGATGCCAACACTGCTGGAATGCAACTGGGACAGCAGGGGAAGCATGTCTGGGTGCATATAACGCGCCCAAGTCGCACTATTACGCCACTATCACAGCCTCTCAACAATACACTCCAAACACAATATTACTTCTACGTAAAGTGAGACAAGACAAGGAAACCTTCTTCCCTCTACATTGCCATGGACCCCAAGCCAAACTGTACAAAAAAGAAGAACAAAATTCTGCACCCCTTAAAATCACGTTGCCTAATGACAACCACAGATGGCATAGGCAAGGGGGAAAATAAATAGACCCCACCCCTAATTGTCATTGTGTGTGTGTGTGTGTGTGTGTGTGTGTGTGTGTGTGTGTGTGTGTGAGATGTGGTCAGACATGTCCTCTTGTGTCATTGTGTCACCCCAGCAGTAAGGGAAGCTTAAAGGGGGAGGTTTGTTACATTGTGTCACCCCAGCAGTCAGGGAAGCTTACAGGAGGAGGTTTGTTACATTGTGTCACCCCAGCAGTAAGGGAAGCTTACAGGAGGAGGTTTGTTACAGTGTGTCACCCCAGCAGTAAGGGAAGCTTACAGGAGGAGGTTTGTTACAGTGTGTCACTCCAGCAGTAAGGGGAGCTTACAGGAGGAGGTTTGTTACAGTGTGTCACCCCAGCAGTCAGGGAAGCTTACAGGAGGAGGTTTGTTACAGTGTGTCACCCCAGCAGTCAGGGAAGCTTACAGGAGGAGGTTTGTTACAGTGTGTCACCCCAGCAGTCGGGGAAGCTTACAGGAGGAGGTTTGTTACAGTGTGTCACCCCAGCAGTCAGGGAAGCTTACAGGAGGAGGTTTGTTACAGTGTGTCACCCCAGCAGTCGGGGAAGCTTACAGGAGGAGGTTTGTTACAGTGTGTCACCCCAGTAGTAAGGGAAGCTTACAGGAGGAGGTTTGTTACAGTGTGTCACCCCAGCAGTCAGGGAAGCTTACAGGAGGAGGTTTGTTACATTGTGTCACCCCAGCAGTCAGGGAAGCTTACAGGAGGAGGTTTGTTACAGTGTGTCACCCCAGCAGTAAGGGAAGCTTACAGGAGGAGGTTTGTTACAGTGTGTCACCCCAGCAGTAAGGGAAGCTTACAGGAGGAGGTTTGTTACAGTGTGTCACCCCAGCAGTCGGGGAAGCTTACAGGAGGAGGTTTGTTACAGTGTGTCACTCCAGCAGTAAGGGAAGCTTACAGGAGGAGGTTTGTTACAGTGTGTCACCCCAGCAGTCAGGGAAGCTTACAGGAGGAGGTTTGTTACAGTGTGTCACCCCAGCAGTCAGGGAAGCTTACAGGAGGAGGTTTGTTACAGTGTGTCACCCCAGCAGTCAGGGAAGCTTACAGGAGGAGGTTTGTTACAGTGTGTCACCCCAGCAGTAAGGGAAGCTTACAGGAGGAGGTTTGTTACAGTGTGTCACCCCAGCAGTCAGGGAAGCTTACAGGAGGAGGTTTGTTACAGTGTGTCACCCCAGCAGTCGGGGAAGCTTACAGGAGGAGGTTTGTTACAGTGTGTCACCCCAGCAGTCAGGGAAGCTTACAGGAGGAGGTTTGTTACAGTGTGTCACCCCAGCAGTCGGGGAAACTTACATTTAATTAACTACCTATATAATAAAGTAAAAATAAATACATATTTTAAATAATATAATAATATTTTAAATATATAAAGTAAAAATATAATAAAGTAAAAATAAATTAGAAAAAAATACGTGATCCCCTTCATATTGATACACTGATCAAACTCCAAAACAATAAAATAAAATCATTATAAATAATTAATATATTATAAATCATTATAAATAATTAATATTAATGTCCAAAAGCAGGGAGGAGGAGCCGTCACTAAAATCTATAATCTGTATTAATTAATAAATATGATGTGTGTTGGGCGCTCTATCAACAGTACAGCGCTGTAGCGAGCGAGAGGTAACGCCAGCTCAGTGCGTCCGGCAGTTGGCGCTCCACACCATATATAACAAAAAACTACACACACACAGCGTCGGCGCTCTGGATCTGGGCGCTATAGCATAGAGCGCCAGACGCTGTGTGATTAAAGTCTGTTTTTGAACAAATAACCACCAGTAACAAAGCGTAAACACATGGAATGACATTGTTATGAGATGAGCGAGTAGTGAAATATTCGAAATTTCGAATTTTGATTCGAATAGACCGCGTTACTCGACTACTCGACCGATTATCGAATCCCATTATAGTCTATGGGAAAAAAATGCTCGCCACTTGGAAATCTCAATTCGACCACTTGGAGGTCACCAAGTCCACCCTGAAACATCAGAAAATGATGCCAACACTGCTGGAATGCAACTGGGACAGCAGGGGAAGCATGTCTGGGTGCATATAACGCGCCCAAGTCGCACTATTACGCCACTATCACAGCCTCTCAACAATACACTCCAAACACAATATTACTTCTACGTAAAGTGAGACAAGACAAGGAAACCTTCTTCCCTCTACATTGCCATGGACCCCAAGCCAAACTGTACAAAAAAGAAGAACAAAATTCTGCACCCCTTAAAATCACGTTGCCTAATGACAACCACAGATGGCATAGGCAAGGGGGAAAATAAATAGACCCCACCCCTAATTGTCATTGTGTGTGTGTGTGTGTGTGTGTGTGTGTGTGTGTGTGTGTGTGTGTGTGAGATGTGGTCAGACATGTCCTCTTGTGTCATTGTGTCACCCCAGCAGTAAGGGAAGCTTAAAGGGGGAGGTTTGTTACATTGTGTCACCCCAGCAGTCAGGGAAGCTTACAGGAGGAGGTTTGTTACATTGTGTCACCCCAGCAGTAAGGGAAGCTTACAGGAGGAGGTTTGTTACAGTGTGTCACCCCAGCAGTAAGGGAAGCTTACAGGAGGAGGTTTGTTACAGTGTGTCACTCCAGCAGTAAGGGGAGCTTACAGGAGGAGGTTTGTTACAGTGTGTCACCCCAGCAGTCAGGGAAGCTTACAGGAGGAGGTTTGTTACAGTGTGTCACCCCAGCAGTCAGGGAAGCTTACAGGAGGAGGTTTGTTACAGTGTGTCACCCCAGCAGTAAGGGAAGCTTACAGGAGGAGGTTTGTTACAGTGTGTCACCCCAGCAGTCGGGGAAGCTTACAGGAGGAGGTTTGTTACAGTGTGTCACTCCAGCAGTAAGGGAAGCTTACAGGAGGAGGTTTGTTACAGTGTGTCACCCCAGCAGTAAGGGAAGCTTACAGGAGGAGGTTTGTTACAGTGTGTCACCCCAGCAGTAAGGGAAGCTTACAGGAGGAGGTTTGTTACAGTGTGTCACCCCAGCAGTCAGGGAAGCTTACAGGAGGAGGTTTGTTACAGTGTGTCACCCCAGCAGTAAGGGAAGCTTACAGGAGGAGGTTTGTTACAGTGTGTCACCCCAGCAGTAAGGGAAGCTTACAGGAGGAGGTTTGTTACAGTGTGTCACCCCAGCAGTCGGGGAAGCTTACAGGAGGAGGTTTGTTACAGTGTGTCACTCCAGCAGTAAGGGAAGCTTACAGGAGGAGGTTTGTTACAGTGTGTCACCCCAGCAGTCAGGGAAGCTTACAGGAGGAGGTTTGTTACAGTGTGTCACCCCAGCAGTCAGGGAAGCTTACAGGAGGAGGTTTGTTACAGTGTGTCACCCCAGCAGTCAGGGAAGCTTACAGGAGGAGGTTTGTTACAGTGTGTCACCCCAGCAGTAAGGGAAGCTTACAGGAGGAGGTTTGTTACAGTGTGTCACCCCAGCAGTCAGGGAAGCTTACAGGAGGAGGTTTGTTACAGTGTGTCACCCCAGCAGTCGGGGAAGCTTACAGGAGGAGGTTTGTTACAGTGTGTCACCCCAGCAGTCAGGGAAGCTTACAGGAGGAGGTTTGTTACAGTGTGTCACCCCAGCAGTCGGGGAAACTTACAGGAGGAGGTTTGTTACAGTGTGTCACTCCAGCAGTAAGGGAAGCTTACAGGAGGAGGTTTGTTACAGTGTGTCACCCCAGCTGTAAGGGAAGCTTACAGGAGGAGGTTTGTTACAGTGTGTCACCCCAGCAGTCAGGGAAGCTTACAGGAGGAGGTTTGTTACATTGTGTCACCCCAGCAGTCAGGGAAGCTTACAGGAGGAGGTTTGTTACAGTGTGTCACCCCAGCAGTAAGGGAAGCTTACAGGAGGAGGTTTGTTACAGTGTGTCACCCCAGCAGTAAGGGAAGCTTACAGGAGGAGGTTTGTTACAGTGTGTCACCCCAGCAGTCGGGGAAGCTTACAGGAGGAGGTTTGTTACAGTGTGTCACTCCAGCAGTAAGGGAAGCTTACAGGAGGAGGTTTGTTACAGTGTGTCACCCCAGCAGTAAGGGAAGCTTACAGGAGGAGGTTTGTTACAGTGTGTCACCCCAGCAGTAAGGGAAGCTTACAGGAGGAGGTTTGTTACAGTGTGTCACCCCAGCAGTCAGGGAAGCTTACAGGAGGAGGTTTGTTACATTGTGTCACCCCAGCAGTCAGGAAAGCTTACAGGAGGAGGTTTCTTACAGTTTGTCACCCCAGCAGTCAGGGAAGCTTACAGGAGGAGGTTTGTTACAGTGTGTCACCCCAGCAGTAAGGGAAGCTTAGAGCTGAGACCTCTTAAAAATTGTGTGGAGTCCCAAGAGCTGAGACCTCTTAAAAATTGTGTGGAGGCCCAAGAGCTGAGACCTCTCAAACATTGTGTGGAGTCCCAAGAGCTGAGACCTCTTAAAAATTGTGTGGAGGCCCAAGAGCTGAGACCTCTTAAAAATTGTGTGGAGTCCCAAGAGCTGAGACCTCTTAAAAATTGTGTGGAGGCCCAAGAGCTGAGACCTCTTAAAAATAGTGTGGAGGCCCAAGAGCTGAGACCTCTTAAAAATTGATTGTATTAAGCCCAAGAGGTGAGCCATAATTCTTTTTATTAATACAGCAATTCTACGGCGGTATATAACAGTGTTTTGTTGGCACAGAGGACACAAAACAGTAGAGCCAAATATAAATATATTTTTAAGGAGAACACCTGGCTATACAGCCGTATACTGCCAGAAGGTGAAATGGTGCCTATACGCAACGGGGTATATAACAGGGTTTTGTTGGTAAAGAGGACACAAAACAGTAGTGCCAAATATAAATATATTTTTTAGGAGAACACCTGGCTATACAGCCGTATACTGCCAGAAGGTGAAATGGTGCCTATACGCAACGGGGTATATAACAGGGTTTTGTTGGTAAAGAGGACACAAAACAGTAGTGCCAAATATAAATATATTTTTAAGGAGAACACCTGGCTATACAGCCGTATACTGCCAGAAGGTGAAATGGTGCCTATACGCACCGGGCATAAAACAGTGTTTTGTTGGCACAGAGGACACAAAACAGTAGTGCAAAATATAGTTTTGTATATAGGTGCTAATACACCACTGAAGTCTTTCTGTCCCTATTCCAGCAGCAGCTACCAGTCACTAAAGCAGCCGTTTTGAGCAGAGTGTATATAGTTTTGTATATAGGTGGTAATACACCACTGAAGCCGTTGTGTGCAGTGTGTATATAGCTAGAATGAGCTATATACCGTTCAGCATAGTAGCCCTAAGGACTCTCAATGACTCTCTTGTCTTCTGGTAGCTGGTATATATGGTGGTAAATGCGATATTCTGAGCTTCTGGGGCCCTGCCTGCCTACATATGAGCTATATACTGTTCAGGTTAGTAGCCCTAATAATAAGGACTCTCAATGACTCTCTTGTCTTCTGGTAGCTGGTATATATGGTGGTAAATGCGATATTCTGAGCTTCTGGGGCCCTGCCTGCCTACATATGAGCTATTTACTGTTCAACATAGTAGCCCTAATAAGGGCTCTCAATGACTCTCTTGTCTTCTGGTAGCTGGTATATATGGTGGTAAATGCGATATTCTGAGCTTCTGGGGCCCTGCCTGCCTACATATGAGCTATATACTGTTCAACATAGTAGCCCTAATAAGGGCTCTCAATGACTCTCTTGTCTTCTGGTAGCTGGTATATATGGTGGTAAATGCGATATTCTGAGCTTCTGGGGCCCTGCCTGCCTACATATGGGCTATATACTGTTCAGCATAGTAGCCCTAATAATAAGGACTCTCAATTACTCTCTTGTCTTCTGGTAGCTGGTATATATGGTGGTAAATGCGATATTCTGAGCTTCTGGGGCCCTGCCTGCCTACATATGAGCTATATACTGTTCAACATAGTAGCCCTAATAAGGGCTCTCAATGACTCTCTTGTCTTCTGGTAGCTGGTATATATGGTGGTAAATGCGATATTCTGAGCTTCTGGGGCCCTGCCTGCCTACATATGGGCTATATACTGTTCAGCATAGTAGCCCTAATAATAAGGACTCTCAATGACTCTCTTGTCTTCTGGTAGCTGGTATATATGGTGGTAAATGCGATATTCTGAGCTTCTGGGACCCTGCCTGCCTACATATGAGCTATATACTGTTCAACATAGTAGCCCTAATAAGGGCTCTCAATGACTCTCTTGTCTTCTGGTAGCTGGTATATATGGTGGTAAATGCGATATTCTGAGCTTCTGGGGCCCTGCCTGCCTACATATGAGCTATATACTGTTCAGCATAGTAGCCCTAATAATAAGGACTCTCAATGACTCTCTTGTCTTCTGGTAGCTGGTATATATGGTGGTAAATGCGATATTCTGAGCTTCTGGGGCCCTGCCTGCCTACATATGGGCTATATACTGTTCAGCATAGTAGCCCTAATAATAAGGACTCTCAATGACTCTCTTGTCTTCTGGTAGCTGGTATATATGGTGGTAAATGCGATATTCTGAGCTTCTGTGGCCCTGCCTGCCTACATATGAGCCATATACTGTTCAACATAGTAGCCCTAATAATAAGGACTCTCAATGACTCTCTTGTCTTCTGGTAGCTGGTATATATGGTGGTAAATGCGATATTCTGAGCTTCTGTGGCCCTGCCTGCCTACATATGAGCCATATACTGTTCAACATAGTAGTCCTAATAATAAGGACTCTCAATGACTCTCTTGTCTTCTGGTAGCTGGTATATATAGTGGTAAAAGCGATATTCTGAGCTTCTGGGGCCCTGCCTGCCTACATATGAGCTATATACTGTTCAGCATAGTAGCCCTAATAAGGGCTCTTAATGACTCTCTTGTCTTCTGGTAGCTGGTATATATGGTGGTAAAAGCGATATTCTGAGCTTATAGACATAGACATAGACATAGAAGGTTGACGGCAGAAGGAGACCATACGGTCCATCTAGTCTGCCCTTATGTGTATACTGTATGTTCTCTTTATCTTAGGATAGATGTGTGCTTATCCCAGGCATGTTTAAATTCAGTGACTGTTGATGTTTCAACTACCTCTGCTGGAAGTTTGTTCCAAGCACCTACTACTCTTTCTGTAAAATAATATTTTCTAACATTGCTCCTGATCTTCCCCCCGACTAGCTTCAGGTTGTGCCCCCTTGTTCTATCGTTAAGTTTCTTCTTAAAAACACTTCCCTCCTGAACCTTATTCAATCCTTTCACATATTTAAAGGTCTCAATCATGTCCCCCCTCTCCCTTCTTTCCTCCAGACTGTACAAATTAAGTTCTTTAAGTCTCTCCTGATAAGTTTTAAGTGTAAGTCCTTCCACCATTTTCGTTGCCCGCCTTTGGACACGTTCTATTTCTAGCTTCTGGGGCCCTGCCTGCCTACATATGAGCTATATACTGTTCAGCGTAGTAGCCCTAATAAGGGCTCTTAATGACTCTCTTGTCTTCTGGTAGCTGGTATATATGGTGGTAAATGCGATATTCTGAGCTTCTGGGGCCCTGCCAGCTACAGCCTGTCTTTCCCTGCTGTGAGCGTCTATCCCTCACTAAGTTCAAGCTGCTAATGCTGACGAAGAGGAAGTGCTGAGTTTTGTAGATTCGAGGTCACATGGTTTTTCCAGCCAATGCGTCTAGACGCCGTTCTCGCGATGCCAGCGTCCTCCCAGGACCTGTCCCACCCCCCCTGCATGGTGATTGGTGTAAAAAACGCGCCAGGGAAGGTGTGAGGGGAAACGAATTGTGAGTGCGCCATCGCCGCTGTACTCGATCGAAATCGAGTATGACGAATAGCGTAGTATTCGATCGAATACCGACTCGGTTGAATACTACTCGCTCATCTCTAATTGTTATAACACTGTGACAATGACACTTTAGTGTCAGACCTGTAATGACAATTCTGCATAAAAATATAAAAAGAAAAAAAATAAAATAAAAGTGTTTATTTGCAGCCAGGAGAGGTCACACAATGATTGGAGCAAAAATAAATAAATAAAATTGCCAAACACTATTTATACACAACAAATGAACTCCCATTGAAATGTATGGGAGAGCGCTACAGAGCGACAGTTACTACATGGCGCTCCTGAGCCTAGAGCTCCGGCGCTATACACTGAGGGCCTTATTCATGAAGGTATAGCGCCAGGTAGTGCCTGTACAGCGGCAGGTAGCGGCAGGAGAACGCCGGACACGGCAGCAATTACACATTTATGAAGGCGATTCTGGTGAGCGACTGAAACAACGCAATGTAGCGTCCTATTCATCATTATGCCAGGCCTGGCGCTCTCCCATACATTTCTATAGATGATCCTTAAATCCCTTTTCTGATCCCAATTTTTTTTCCCCAAAAAACCCACAAACCTTCTGACATGTATTCTGGGCAAGAATATGACATTTTTTTAAACTTTTTGGAATAATAATATTTTTATGCAGTATTGTCCTTACAGGTCTGGTATTAAAGTGTTCATGTTACAATGTAATACCAATGTCATTCCATGTGTTTTCGCTTTGTTACTAGTGGATACATGTTCAAAAACAGACTTTAATCACACAGCCTCTGGCGCTATGGGCTACAACTACATGATTTTAAGCGCTGGCGATGTTTGTGGCTGTTTTTCTGATGAATGTGGTGTGAGTCAGTCGCACTGAGCTGGCGTTACGGTTCGTTCACATACAGCATAGTACAGCGACTCACATATCATATTCATCAATGCCGGCGCTCTGAAACAATGATCCATGGCCGAGCACAGCGACTACTAGCGGTCGCTCTGAAATTCGCTCATCTGTCACTACCTGGCGCTAGTAATGAATCAGCCTGCCAGCCGCCTGTAATAATACATGTGATGCTACATGGCGCTGTTAGAGGCGCTCACCAGAATCGCCTTCGTAAATGTGGTTTTGCGTACAGCTCCCGTTCACCAGACGCTGCCTGCTGCTACGAGGCGCTACCTGGCGCTATCCTATCTTAAATAGCCCCCTTAATCTTTTTTACACCTTCTCAGACAAAAACAACTTTTAAGGGTCTAATTATACTGAGGGTCGGGAGTGCATGCGACGGCTTGTGGAGGCGTTTGGTGCATTTTTGCATTTGCAACGGAAGCTTTAACCCTTTCAGCACCAGCCCACCGAGAGATTGTGTCGCCCTCTGTTGCTAGACCATGGCCCTTATTTATGAAGGAATAGCGTCAGGTAGCGACTGGTGAGCGACCGGTAATGACGGGCCCCGCCACGAGAACGCCGGCTCCCCACCACAATCACACATTTATCAAGCCAATCCTGCTTAGCGACTGACAGAGCGCCAGATAGCCACTCATTCATCATTATTCCAGCCTCAGCCCACAGCGCCAGCGTCCGACCTTGAACAACGACAGGTATGACCTCTCGCTACCTGGCGCTCTCCAATGCATTTCAATGGAACAATCTTTAAATATTAATAATTAATTGTTATTAATGTTTTGTTTTTTTTTTATGTGAAAAATTCTGTGACCACTTCTGCAATGTTAGATAATTTTTTTAAGGTAAAAAAAAAAAAAAAAAAATGTACAGAATTGATATTACAGGTCTGATATTAATGTATTCATATTACTAAATTATTTTAAAAACTTTGTTTTTTTTGGTTTCCAAAAATATGGTGGTTTGGGGGTTAAAAAACTAATTTTAACCCATCGCCGCCAGCGCTCTGGGGTTTAAACATGCATTTCACAGCGCGAGAATTTTTTGAGCGTGATTTGTTAATGAATATGGTGGGAGCCGGTCGCTAGGGCCAGTCGCTATCATGCGCTCCCATACAGCGCGGAACCTGTCAAATAGCGACTCCTCACCCAATATTCAACATTACTGCACACCGACTGAGTCGCTATCAACTACCGAACAACGGCCAAGCACAGTGACTACTAGCGGGCGCTCTGAAAATACCGCTACAGTCGCTCAACTGTCGCTACCTGCCGCTATTAATGAATCGGCCTCCATGTTTTTTACCATTTTGCACTATATACTTTTAACTGTGATTTTGCCAGAATTGTCAGGGATTTGCAGAAAAATTATATTGTAAAAATGATGCACCTCACCTTTAAAGAAGGTGATTTTTTTTATTCCATTTAAAATTAGAACAGATATTTTTTATTGCAGTTTTTTGTGTGTTAAAATTAAAAAGCTCCCAAGACGCAGTCGGCAATTCACACCTAGATGTGAACCCAGAAATGATCTTTAGCGCCCCCCCCCCATTGTATTTATCTTAGCTACATACATGAACTGTTGTGTTTAGTGTAAATGGCAGAGACTTCCTGACTCTGGCTTGCTAATAATTTGCTAGGCTGAGGGGGCAATGTGACATTCCCCCCTCCCATTCCCCATATAGGCAGTGTGGCATTCCCCCTCCCATTCCCCATATAGGCAGTGTGGCATTCTCCCCTCCCATTCCCCATATAGGCAGTGTGGCATTCCCCCTCCCATTCCCCATATAGGCAGTGTGGCATTCCCCCATCCCATTCCCCATATAGGCAGTGTGGCATTTCCCCCTCCCATTCCCCATATAGGCAGTGTGGCATTCTCCCCTCCCATTCCCCATATAGGCAGTGTGGCATTCCCCCCTCACATTCCCCATATAGGCAGTGTGGCATTCCCCCCTCCCATTCCCCATATAGGCAGTGTGGCATTCCCCCTCCCATTACCCATATAGGCAGTGTGGCATTCCCCCTCCCATTCCCCATATAGGCAGTGTGGCATTCCCCCTCCCATTCCCCATATAGGCAGTGTGGCATTCCCCCTCCCATTCCCCATATAGGCAGTGTGGCATCCCCCCTCCCATTCCCCATATAGGCAGTGTGGCATCCCCCCTCACATTCCCCATATAGGCAGTGTGGCATCCTCCCTCACATTCCCCATATAGGCAGTGTGGCATTCCCCCTCCCATTCCCCATATAGGCAGTGTGGCTTTCCCCCCTCCCATTCCCCATAGGCAGTGTGACATTCCCCATATAGGCAGTGTGGCATTCCCCCCTCCCATTCCCCATAGGCAGTGTGGCATTCCCCCTCCCATTCCCCATATAGGCAGTGTGGCATTCCCCCCTCCCATTCCCCATATAGGCAGTGTGGCATTCCCCCTCCCATTCCCCATATAGGCAGTGTGGCATTCCCCCTCCCATTCCCCATATAGGCAGTGTGACATCCCCCCTCCCATTCCCCATATAGGCAGTGTGGCATCCCCCCTCACATTCCCCATATAGGCAGTGTGGCATTCCCCCTCCCATTCCCCATATAGGCAGTGTGGCATTCCCCCATCCCATTCCCCATATAGGCAGTGTGGCATTTCCCCCTCCCATTCCCCATATAGGCAGTGTGGCATTCCCCCTCCCATTCCCCATATAGGCAGTGTGGCATTCTCCCCTCCCATTCCCCATATAGGCAGTGTGGCATTCCCCCCTCACATTCCCCATATAGGCAGTGTGGCATTCCCCCTCCCATTCCCCATATAGGCAGTGTGGCATTCACCCTCCCATTCCCCATATAGGCAGTGTGGCATTCCCCCATCCCATTCCCCATATAGGCAGTGTGGCATTTCCCCCTCCCATTCCCCATATAGGCAGTGTGGCATTCCCCCTCCCATTCCCCATATAGGCAGTGTGGCATTCCCCCTCCCATTCCCCATATAGGCAGTGTGGCATTCCCCCTCCCATTCCCCATATAGGCAGTGTGGCATTCCCCCTCCCATTCCCCATATAGGCAGTGTGGCATTCCCCCATCCCATTCCCCATATAGGCAGTGTGGCATTTCCCCCTCCCATTCCCCATATAGGCAGTGTGGCATTCCCCCTCCCATTCCCCATATAGGCAGTGTGGCATTCCCCCTCCCATTCCCCATATAGGCAGTGTGGCATTCTCCCCTCCCATTCCCCATATAGGCAGTGTGGCATTCCCCCCTCCCATTCCCCATATAGGCAGTGTGGCATTCTCCCCTCCCATTCCCCATATAGGCAGTGTGGCATTCCCCCCTCCCATTCCCCATATAGGCAGTGTGGCATTCTCCCCTCCCATTCCCCATATAGGCAGTGTGGCATTCCCCCTCCCATTCCCCATATAGGCAGTGTGGCATTCTCCCCTCCCATTCCCCATATAGGCAGTGTGGCATTCCCCCCTCCCATTCCCCATATAGGCAGTGTGGCATTCTCCCCTCCCATTCCCCATATAGGCAGTGTGGCATTCCCCCCTCCCATTCCCCATATAGGCAGTGTGGCATTCTCCCCTCCCATTCCCCATATAGGCAGTGTGGCATTCCCCCTCCCATTCCCCATATAGGCAGTGTGGCATTCCCCCTCCCATTACCCATATAGGCAGTGTGGCATTCCCCCTCCCATTCCCCATATAGGCAGTGTGGCATTCCCCCTCCCATTCCCCATATAGGCAGTGTGGCATTCCCCCTCCCATTCCCCATATAGGCAGTGTGGCATCCCCCCTCCCATTCCCCATATAGGCAGTGTGGCATTCCCCCTCCCATTCCCCATATAGGCAGTGTGGCATTCCCCCATCCCATTCCCCATATAGGCAGTGTGGCATTTCCCCCTCCCATTCCCCATATAGGCAGTGTGGCATTCCCCCTCCCATTCCCCATATAGGCAGTGTGGCATTCCCCCTCCCATTCCCCATATAGGCAGTGTGGCATTTCCCCCTCCCATTACCCATATAGGCAGTGTGGCATTCCCCCTCCCATTCCCCATATAGGCAGTGTGGCATTCCCCCTCCCATTCCCCATATAGGCAGTGTGGCATTCCCCCTCCCATTCCCCATATAGGCAGTGTGGCATCCCCCCTCCCATTCCCCATATAGGCAGTGTGGCATCCCCCCTCACATTCCCCATATAGGCAGTGTGGCATCCCCCTTCACATTCCCCATATAGGCAGTGTGGCATTCCCCCTCCCATTCCCCATATAGGCAGTGTGACATCCCCCCTCCCATTCCCCATATAGGCAGTGTGGCTTTCCCCCCTCCCATTCCCCATAGGCAGTGTGACATTCCCCATATAGGCAGTGTGGCATTCCCCCTCCCATTCCCCATATAGGCAGTGTGGCATTCCCCCCTCCCATTCCCCATATAGGCAGTGTGGCATTCCCCCTCCCATTCCCCATATAGGCAGTGTGGCATTCCCCCTCCCATTCCCCATATAGGCAGTGTGACATCCACCCTCCCATTCCCCATATAGGCAGTGTGGCATCCCCCCTCACATTCCCCATATAGGCAGTGTGGCATCCCCCCTCCCATTCCCCATATAGGCAGTGTGGCATCCCCCCCCACATTCCCTATATAGGCAGTGTGGCATTCCATTCCCCCTCCCATTCCCCATATAGGCAGTGTGGCATTCCCCCTCCCATTCCCCATATAGGCAGTGTGACATCCCCCCTCCCATTCCCCATATAGGCAGTGTGGCTTTCCCCCCTCCCATTCCCCATAGGCAGTGTGACATTCCCCATATAGGCAGTGTGGCATTCCCCCTCCCATTCCCCATATAGGCAGTGTGGCATCTCCCCTCCCGTTCCCCATATAGGCAGTGTGGCATTCCCCCCTCCCATTCCCCATATAGGCAGTGTGGCATCCCCCCTCCCATTCCCCATATAGGCAGTGTGGTACCCCCCTCCCATTCCCCATATAGACAATGTGGCATTCCCCCTCCCATTCCCATACCTCCCAAGTGTCCCTGATTTGGAGGGACTGTCCCTATTTTGAGTCCCTCATTGTTCTTATTTGTCCCTCTTTGAGGTGTAACATGCAGATCTGTATCAATAAAAGTTTCATTTATTATATAATTTAAAGTGTTTCTATTGTTGTAACTGTTACATCCTATCTCCTATCCATCAGTCAATGAGGGGGTGTGGCCTTATTTACCAATATTCCTCTTTTCCACCCTGAAAAGTTCGAAGGTATGGGAAACCTGGCAAAAAGGAGGTTTTCCTTTAAGTGGAAACTTTAAATACAGAATGTATACAAACACCTTCAATCACTAGTCGAGAATGTGTCATTTTACGCTTCGGCTTGAGACTTTTTCACGCCCATCTGAACCCTTTCATGAGGCAGCGCGATCATCTAGCGGTAATCTTCCCCGCTATTGAAATGGAAATGTGGATTCATCTGTATTTGTCCCGTCGCACACTTTGCCGATGGTTTGGGAGCAACTTCACAGACTCCCCTCACTAATTGCAGGTCTTTCATTCCATCATTTATTTTAGAAAGTGCTTTAGCGCTTACTGATCTCTTGAATATATTTGCAAAGGAAGGTGGAGCGCATACTGAATCATCAGGCAAAACTTTGTTTTACTGAGATGCAAAACTTTCTGATCCATGGGATTGAGCATACATTTATTGTTTAAAGTGGACCAAAACCCAGGAGTTTGACTATCCTGGGTTTTGGTCCTTTCTCCAAGGGCACCCCGATCCCCCGGGCATCCCGCTGTGTGAGCAGTGGCCACATACCCCCACTTCCCTCTAACAGGGAGTGTGCCCATGCCGGACATTAACAAATAGCTGGTGTGGGAAAGTGCCCTCCTAGACGGATAGCGGGGATGCGACCGCGGCTCACGCATGCGCCGTTGGTCCGGAAAAGAAGGTAAGTATATGGGGCGACCTGGGGGGGTTTCACACAGCGGGGCATCCCGATTCTGGATGCTTTTGGATGTTTATCGATTCCTGGGACGATCTCTGTCCGTTTTAGTCCACTTTAAGCACCGATACAGCAACCAGTCTGCCTCTAATTTATCACTAGCACCACATAGGCCCTTATTTAACAAGGGGTAGCGCCAGGTAGCGAATGGTGAGCGAACGGTAATGACGGTCACTGCCACGAGAACGCCGACTCCCCACCGCAATCACACATTTATCAAGCCAATCCTGCTTAGCGAATGACAGAGCGCCAGATAGCGAATCATTCATCATTATTCCAGCCTCACCACACAGCGCCAGCGAGCGACCTTGAACAGCGACAGGTATGACCTCTCGCTACCTGGCGCTCTACAATGCATTTCAATGGAGCAATCTTTAAATATTCATAATTAATTGATATTAATTTTTTTTTTTTTTTTTTTTTAAATGTCAAAAATTCTGTGACCACTTCTGCCATGTTAGATATCTTTTTTAAGGTAAAAAAAAAAAAAAATTTGTGCAGAATTGATATTACAGGTCTGATATTAATGTATTCATATTACAAAATGTTTAGAAAAACTTGTTTTTTTTTTGTTTCAAAAATATGGTTGTTTGGGGGTTAATAAACTACTTTTAACCCATCGCCGCCAGCGCTCTGGGGTTTAAACAAGCATTTCACAGCGCGATAATTTTTTGAGCGTGATTTTTTAATGAATATGCTGGGAGACGTTCGCTATGGCCATTCGCTGTCATGCGCTCCCATACAGCGCGGAACCTGTCAAACAGCGACTCCTAACCCCGTATTCAACATTACCGCACACCGACTGAGTCGCTGTCAACAACCGAACAACGGCCAAGCACAGCGAATACTAGCGGGCGCTGTGAAAATACCGCTACTGTCGCTCATCTGTCGCTACCTGGCGCTATTAATGAATCGGCCTCATAGTTTGCGGCGCAGGTTTATAGTGGTGATGTAGGTGAAGATCCCATAGAGCACAATGGGCAGAACTGGATTGTAGTGTTTAATGCTTGCACAGGTGTCCCCCCTGCTAGTCCCCCTACTCCATATAGTGTGTCAGGACCGAGTTGCCAGGTTTTTGGTCTTTATTTCCATTTTTACTGTATATTTGACTTTGCCATTGTTGTTTGTTTTTTGTACTTGTAGGTAGCCTGACCAGTTTGTTCACAGTACTGATTATCACTCAGTCACTTTATTGCATATATATTTATAGTTCAGTATTTTCATGCACAATATTTTTTGCAGCATTGTGTGGATCCATTGTTATAGCACTTTTGTTAATCTGCACTGTCACTTTATTAGTAGATTTGTTAGTGGCACCGGCCACGTAGTCTATGCACTGTTACTTTATTATTGTTCTGGGCTCTGGCCAGGCATTGGCCACTTTTGGACAGTAATATTATACAGTATATTGGGATTTTGTGCCGGCACAAAATATTGCTTGTATTGTTGGTCCTGTCAGTAGTTATTTAAGGAGTTTCCCAGTTATTTTTTGCTCTGTGGGCTGTTGCCAGCACTGGAAGTAATTTGGGGACATGCAGTGTTTTTTTAATCTATTTGTTGGTCTTTGTGTATTGTATGTTGATTGTGTCATTCTAATAAAATCATGTATACATTTTAGATTTTAGTTTGATTATTGGTGCTCCTGTGTTAGGGTGGAGAGGGTTTGTAGGCCCTCAGCCCTTTTTCCTGTCTTCTAATTAATATTACACACATTTAGGCCCTTATTTATGAAGGAATAGTGACAGGTAGCGACTGGTGAGCGGCCGGTAATGACGGGCCCCGCCATGAGAACGCCGGCTCCCCACCACAATCACACATTTATCAAGCCAATCCTGCTTAGCCACTGAGATAGCGCCATATAGCGACTCATTCATCATTATTCCAGCCTCAGCCCACAGCACCAGCGTCCGACCTTGAACAGCGACAGGTATGACCTCTCGCTACCTGGCGCGCTCCAATGCATTTCAATGGGACAATCTTTAAATATTAATAATTAATTGTTATTAATTTTTTTTTTTTTTTTTTAAATGTGAAAAATTCTGTGACCACTTCTGCCATGTTAGATTATTTTTTTAAGGGAAAAAAAATTAAAAAATTGCACAGAATTGATATTACAGGCCTGATATTAATGTATTCATATTACTAAATTATTTTAAAAACTTGTTTTTTTTGGTTTCCAAAAAATATGGTGGTTTGGGAGTTAAAAAACTACTTTTAACCCATCGCCTCCAGCGCTCTGGGGTTTAAACATGAGAATTTTTTGAGCATGATTTGTTAATGAATATGGTGGGAGCCGGTCGCTAGGGCCAGTCGCTATCATGCGCTCCCATACAGCGCGGAACCTGTCAAACAGCGACTCCTCACGCAATATTCAACATTACGGCAAACCGACTGAGTCGCTATCAACTACCGAACAACGGCCAAGCACAGCGACTACTAGCGGGCGCTCTGAAAATGCTGCTACAGTCGCTCAACTGTCGCTACCTGCCGCTATTAATGAATCGGCCTCTTATTTGTAATAGGACCCAGATGTTACCAAATGTCATTGTATTTATTTCTTGTAAATTCATTTTCGCTTTCACTTACCAATGCGTAATTTAGACAACAAATAAAACGCAGCCTAAACGCACTGTAAAGTTTGTCCCCAGCAGTGATTTCCTGTAGCTGTAATGATGAAACGCCGCCCAGCGCCGGAAAAATACAGTGCTGATCTTGATCAAAAGATGGTGCAACAAAGCGCCGCTCGCTATTATAATCGGTAGTCAGGTCCAACAAGAACTGATAGAGGCCGGCCGATAGCTAGTGCAACAATCAAAGCTAATTAGCATCCTGTGCTGTGACTTACTTGTCAAAATGGCAGTCCCTGTCACCCGGCCTAGCTGAATGGCTGGACGCAGGAGCGCGCATAGCTACAGGGAAGCCAAAGATGCAGCAAGCGGTGAAGACCATGTTGCAGGACCTGCAGAGAACAAGTAAGATTTCTGACGCCTCGGGGGTTTCACATCCGGTGTGGATGCCCTGGGGGCAGGCTAGCGACTGCAGGGCGTGATTGGTCCACTTTAAACCACACACTGAGGACCACCGAGGCGCTGAGTGGTATTACCAGGCACTGATGCTTCATAAATCAGGTTTACAGTTACATACAGGGTTTATGTGGGCCCTTGGGCAATATAGTCCCTTATTTAAGAAGGGATAGCTTCAGGTAGCTCATTGTAAACGGCAGGTAGCGACAGTTAGGCCCTTATTTAAGAAGGGATAGTGACAGGTAGCGACTGGTGAACGACGGTCACGGCACGCAATTACACATTTATCAAGCAGAATCTGTTTAGCGACTGGGATAGCGCCATGTAGCGTCTGATTCATAATTTTCACAGCCTCAGCGAACAGCGCCGGTGTTCAGCCTTGCACAGCGCCAGGTATGACCTCTCGCTACCTGTCGCTCTCCCATACATTTCAATGGACGAACCTTTTCTTCTCTTTAAACGGTGTATTTGTTTTTGTTTTTTTAAGTAGCAACCCATGGCCGAGCACAGTGACTACTAGCGGGCGTCCTGAAAATGCCTGTTACAGACGCTCATCTGTCGCTACCTGGCGTTAGTGATGAATCAGCCTGCCCGTCCCAATGAGCCCCTTGGGGTGTTATATGTCATATGGTGATAAAGTTGCATGTATGGTAAATACTGCCAAAAAACAGAAAGAATAAAAATAATAAACAAAATAACAGAAAGAAAGAGAAATAAACAGATGTATCCTAACGATAGTCTTCTACATAAATTATAATCCGCCTTCTCAAATGATCATCCTCTACCATATCCGGGCCTGATATCAGGCATACATCTTCCACTGAGGTAAAGAGTGTGGGTCCTCCTGTTCCAATATTTTCAGGAGTTATACAACCGCATACATTGGTAAGGTGTGATCTCCCGGTCCAACAATTTTAAACTCCATCACTTGAGTGGAGAGGAGTTATGTCACCCCTGAATGGATTATTGCAAATGCAAAGTCAAAAAGTAGTATCCAGTAAAAGGGGCACATATCCAAGGAAGTGAAACCTTAAGTGAGGCTAAAGAGGTTGCTCATTCACTCCGAACTTTGCCCCAGGATCACAGGTCCCTTATTTCATTTGAATATCTGGACACATTTAAAATTTTTATCCAGACAGACTAAATCTAATTTCAGCTGCCCATTAGCCAGGAATCCCACAGCCATTCGACAAGGAAGAAACGAAATCCATGGTACAGATGTTATCAGGCAGAGTATTATCTGTAACAAAACCACACAGGATTGTGAACAACCATATATCACAGATAGGGATGAGCGAATCGATCCGGACGAACCCGGATTCGATCCGAATTTCATGAAAAATTCGATTCGGATCGAATCCGAATTTCCCCGCGATTCGATCGCTCAAAGTTTTCCTTTAACATCCATTCATTTACATTACAGGCATTCTAAGATGGCGGACGGGACATGTCCAGACATGTAAGCTGGGGCAGTGTATGCTGGGACAGTCACATGCAGCCTGTCAGCAGCCAGCAAGCCCGGTGACGTCACAGCGCTATTTAAGGCCGGCGGCCATCTTGCTTTTCCTCATTTCTCTATTGCATTCGTGAGAGACAGGACGCTGCTGTAGGCAGGGAGAGAGACAGTTAGACAGACAGGGACAGACAGGGACAGGCTGGAGACAGGCAGGAGACAGGCAGGAGACAGACAGAAAGTCAGCGAAAAACAGGGAAAGTTAGGAAAAATCGGAGGCAGTCACAGGGAGATTTTTTTTTTTCATCCAGCCTGAGTGTTACTGGCTGGCTGACTGGCTTTGTTAGCGTTTTCAGGCTGATTATACACTAACTGTGCATATTTACTGAATTGATCTTAAGTCTGCTGTGAAGCATCCCATTCTGTGACTACACCAGCCTCTATTTAATACCATAACCATTTGCACTTATTCTAATAGAAATTAGGCCTGATAAAGACGCTTTTGCTGTGCATAGTCTTACTGCTGCTTGCCAGGTGCTCTCTGGTTTTTGTGGCATCCCATTCTGTGACTACACCAGCCTCTATTTAATACCATAACCATTTGCACTTATTCTAATAGAAATTAGGCCTGATAAAGACACTTTTTCTGTGCATAGTCTCACTGCTGCCAGGTGCTCTCTGGTTTTTGTGGCATCCCATTCTGTGACTACACCAGCCTCTATTTAATACCATAACCATTTGCACTTATTCTAATAGAAATTAGGCCTGATAAAGACACTTTTGCTGTGCATAGTCTTACTGCAGCCTGCCAGGTGCTCTCTGGTTTTTGTGGCATCCCATTCTGTGACTACACCAGCCTCTATTTAATACCATAACTAGAGATGAGCGAACTTTTGAAAAATTCGATTCGACTGATTCGCCGAATTTTCCGACAAAAATCGTTTCGACCCGAATAAATTCGCGACGAATCGCTATTAAAAACGGCTATTTCTGAGCCTCCTACAGCCTCAATAGGGTTGTAAACCATTCAGCCTTGCTGTAACACGCACAGGATGCGTGCTGGGTTAGTTAAATAATACTTTGAAGAAATATCACATGCAGATCAGAGGCATCGCTAATAGAATCGCAGAGCGGCACAATTGCAGAGAGTTGAAGTGGCATCACTATGAGGGGCAGAAGGAGCCCAAATATACACTGGAGTTGGCCTCAGGAGCCCAAAAATTGGATGAATCACACCCTGGAGTTGGCAGAAGTTGGCAGCAGCAGCAGCAGCAGGAGCCCAAATATACACTGGAGTTGGCTTCAGGAGCCCAAAAATTGGATGAATCACACCCTGGAGTTGGCAGAAGTTGGCAGCAGCAGCAGCAGGAGCCCAAATATACACTGGAGTTGGCCTCAGGAGCCCAAAAATTGGATGAATCACACCCTGGAGTTGGCAGGAGTTGACAGTAGCAGCAGCAGGAGCCCAAATATACACTGGAGTTGGCCTCAGGAGCCCAAAAATTGGATGAATCACACCCTGGAGTTGGCAGAAGTTGGCAGCAGCAGCAGCAGGAGCACAAATATACACTGGAGTTGGCCTCAGGAGCCCAAAAATTGGATGAATCACACCCTGGAGTTGGCAGGAGTTGACAGTAGCAGCAGCAGGAGCCCAAATATACACTGGAGTTGGCCTCAGGAGCCCAAAAATTGGATGAATCACACCCTGGAGTTGGCAGAAGTTGGCAGCAGCAGCAGCAGGAGCCCAAATATACACTGGAGTTGGCCTCAGGAGCCCAAAAATTGGATGAATCACACCCTGGAGTTGGCAGAAGTTGGCAGCAGCAGCAGCAGGAGCCCAAATATACACTGGAGTTGGCCTCAGGAGCCCAAAAATTGGATGAATCACACCCTGGAGTTGGCAGGAGTTGACAGTAGCAGCAGCAGGAGCCCAAATATACACTGGAGTTGGCCTCAGGAGCCCAAAAATTGGATGAATCACACCCTGGAGTTGGCAGAAGTTGGCAGCAGCAGCAGCAGGAGCCCAAATATACACTGGAGTTGGCCTCAGGAGCCCAAAAATTGGATGAATCACACCCTGGAGTTGGCAGGAGTTGACAGTAGCAGCAGCAGGAGCCCAAATATACACTGGAGTTGGCCTCAGGAGCCCAAAAACTGGATGAATCACACCCTGGAGTTGGCAGAAGTTGGCAGCAGCAGCAGCAGGAGCCCAAATATACACTGGAGTTGGCCTCAGGAGCCCAAAAATTGGATGAATCACACCCTGGAGTTGGCAGAAGTTGGCAGCAGCAGCAGCAGGAGCCCAAATATACACTGGAGTTGGCCTCAGGAGCCCAAAAATTGGATGAATCACACCCTGGAGTTGGCAGGAGTTGACAGTAGCAGCAGCAGGAGCCCAAATATACACTGGAGTTGGCCTCAGGAGCCCAAAAATTGGATGAATCACACCCTGGAGTTGGCAGGAGTTGACAGTAGCAGCAGCAGTAGCCCAAACATTACTTCAAAGAGACCCTGGGGTTGGCTTCAGGAGCCCAAAAATTGGATGAATCACACCCTGGAGTTGGCAGAAGTTGGCAGCAGCAGCAGCAGGAGCCCAAACATTACTTTAAAGAGACCCTGGGGTTGGCTTCAGGAGCCCAACAATTGGATGAATCACACCCTGGAGTTGGCAGCAGCAGCAGCAGGAGCCCAAATATACACTGGAGTTGGCTTCAGGAGCCCAAAAATTGGATGAATCACACCCTGGAGTTGGCAGAAGTTGGCAGCAGCAGCAGCAGGAGCCCAAATATACACTGGAGTTGGCCTCAGGAGCCCAAAAATTGGATGAATCACGCCCTGGAGTTGGCAGCAGCAGCAGGAGCCCAAATATTACTTTAAAGAGACACTGGAGTTGGCTTCAGTAGCCCAAAAATTGGATGAATCACACCCTGGAGTTGGCAGCAGCAGCAGGAGCCCAAATATTACTTTAAAGAGACACTGGGGTTGGCTTCAGGAGCCCAAAAATTGGATGAATCACACCCTGGAGTTGGCAGCAGCAGCAGCAGGAGCCCAAATATTACTTTAAAGAGACACTGGAGTTGGCTTCAGTAGCCCAAAAATTGGATGAATCACACCCTGGAGTTGGCAGCAGCAGCAGGAGCCCAAATATTACTTTAAAGAGACACTGGGGTTGGCTTCAGGAGCCCAAAAATTGGATGAATCACACCCTGGAGTTGGCAGCAGCAGCAGGAGCCCAAACATTACTTTAAACAGACCCTGGGGTTGGCCTCAGGAGCCCAAAAATTGGATGAATCACACCCTGGAGTTGGCAGCAGCAGCAGCAGGAGCCCAAATATTACTTTAAAGAGACACTGGAGTTGGCTTCAGTAGCCCAAAAATTGGATGAATCACACCCTGGAGTTGGCAGCAGCAGCAGCAGGAGCCCAAACATTACTTTAAAGAGACCCTGGGGTTGGCCTCAGGAGCCCAAAAATTGGATGAATCACACCCTGGAGTTGGCAGCAGCAGCAGGAGCCCAAACATTACTTTAAACAGACCCTGGGGTTGGCCTCAGGAGCCCAAAAATTGGATGAATCACACCCTGTGGAGAGTCATGTGGAGAAAAAGTAGCTTAGTTAGTAATATCTACATAAAATTATGAATAAACAAATGCAAAAGTTTGCCAAAGTGAAGTTTTGTTTGAGGGTGTGTTTCCACCTTTTAATTAAATCAGAAACAAGAAGGTATCATTGCCTCTGACTAATTAGCCCTCAAAAATTCTTGGAATTTTTAATCTGGAATCATGTCTGATCCGTCTTATCCGAAGAATATTAATAAAAAGTAAGAGTAACGTAAAGGATTTTTTATCAATACTTACTTGTGGTCCGATGCGGAGGAATGTCTGTAACTGGAGAGCAGCGCCTTAAATCTGTTTTGCACGATCCATCTTTCTTGGTCTGGCCCCGTCATCAATCTACTGGAATACATCAGGCATTGTTGGGAGGAAAGCTTGGCTGATCCATGCGCCATTCATTTCCACGCAGGGCAGTCTCTGGAAAAAAAAAGTCTGTATAAACCAGGGTCTTTTTCATATAAAAACAAATGGTTATTCTTGCTTTTCAACCATATGTTCCACAGCTTTACCAGTCATTGTGTCAGCCAATGAAGCAACTTTGTCTCGAAGTGCTGCAAAAGCAGTCCACTGCATCACAAGTGGCATCTGACACCCCCAGTCAACTGTCTGTCTGTTATGCTTTGGGTTCAGCTCCACTATCCATTGATCTGATATCCAAGATCTGATAATCATAAAATTCAGCAGCTACTGCCCAGCCAAGAAGTGGAGGAGACACTCGCCTCTTCTTCCACTATCCGGCAATTAGTGATGAGGAGAGTGTCGTGGGAGGAGGTGTTGCAAGCCGAGGTAGTGGAAGAGGGTCCCTGGAGTCTGCGGCGGTGGCGGCGGCAGCAGCAGCGAATTATTGCGGACTGTTGGTAGGAAAAATCAGCTACTCAGCGATGTGGCAGTGTTCCATGCAGCATCCTGTGGAGAAAAAGTAGGTTAGTTAGTGTATATACATAAAATTATGAATAGACAAATGCAATAGTATTGCGAAAGTGAAGTTTTGTTTGAGGGTGTGTTTCCACCTTGCAATTAAATCAGAAACAACTAGCTATCATTTGCCTCTGAATAATTAGCCCTCAAAAATTCTTGGAATTTTTAATCTTGATGTCTGAGGGATTTCTCCTCTCAGACAGCGTCACCATAAGTCCAGCCTGCTGCATTACCCAGTGGTGGACCTTTCAGAGAACTGATGGCTTGTGCCGAGCCGAGGTGGAGAGTCACATGGCATGGTTGTTGAACAGAAGGTGGGCCAGTCCTTTAGCCTGTCAGTGTGTACCAAAGTGCACAGTGTTGTCTACGCCTGGAGCTGTAACTATAGACTCATGGTGGACAATATATATCCTTTTAGGCCCCCTTGGTGATTGTGGTTTCACGCTGTTCTTCACATGGTTTTCCTTGACCATCAGAGTCACACATGGGAGGAACTACTAAAAATGAGAACTCAATCCATGAAAGCATTGCTTAATCCACGAAAACTGCAAATTTGGACCCATGGTGACTGACACTTGGAAGAACATCTTGTTTGCGCTGCGACAAGGAAGCCAGAGTCATGCGTCCTGACATGGCACACGTGTTCAGTCTAGTTTTGAAGTCTTGCCCCCATCTGAAAGACATCCGAACAACAGGAAAGAAAGTTAGCATGCACTTCTGGCACTCCTACACCACCAAGCACAACCTTATTGAGCCTCAGCGTCACAACGGTGTACCCCACCATAGTCTGATTTGCGATGTTTCCACCCGTTGGAATTCCACCCTCCATATGCAGGATCCACTATAGCAGTGGTCCCCAACCCTGTCCTCAAGGCCCACCAACAGGCCAGGCTTTGCAGATCTCCACAAAGATGCTCAGGTGGAGTAATTAGTGCAGCTGCAGAGCAATAGAGCTGGCTATTTGGAGATCCAAAAAACATGACATGTTGGTGGGCCTTGAGGACAGGGTTGAGGACCACTGCACTATAGGAACAGAGAAAAGCCATCACGGATTTCTGGATGATCCAAACGGATAGGGGGACACCCCTGTGTAAATTCAATGTAAACCATTGGCAGCTCATACGTGACACCGACCGTTTGCTCAGGCCCTTTGAGGAAGCTACATTATTAGTCAGTTGCCAGGACTATGAGATGAACGATGAGATTCCACTGCTTCATGTACTACAACACATGTTGGAAAGCATGGCTGGTCAGGGCACTGGAGACATGGCACATACATTTCACAGCCACATGAAGCCTGTGGGGGCTGAAGTGGAGGAGGAGGAGGGGGTGGGGCACAGCAAACCACAGTTTAGGTTTCACAAAATGACCATTTTATCTAGTCATCTGACAGGAGAGGAGGAGCAGGAGCAGCCACAGGAGCTAGAGGGTTGTGAGTAAGGCGAGACAGAGGACCCAGACACACCATGGCAGTTTACAGTGGAGATGGAGACAGGTAGTCCCTCCGAGTCACTTGCACAAATGGCACGATGCATGCTCACATGCATGCGTACTAGTGAGCGCAGAATTGTCTCCATTTGTCAGCGGGAAGACTTCTGGCTCTCCAACTTATTGGACCCTCGCTTCCGGCACAAAATGGGGGCATTTTTTACGCCCACTGAGAGGGAGGACAAACTGACCTACTACAGAGACATCCCACGTAGTCAGTTGGGCGATGTCTATCTGCGCCATGGCCCATACTCCCGCAGGTCTGACTCGGGGGGAAGTCTGCGATCACCTTCCACTGCCATGGCTGCTGGGGGGGTGGAAGGAGCAGCAGCAGCAGCTCCATCAGCAGCAGCCTCAGTCTTCAGTCGCTAGTGAGTAGCTTTCTACACCCGCATAGTGAGTCTACTCATGAGCAGCAGGAAGACCTGGAGCTGGACCTCAAACAGCAGGTCATGTCATACCTTGACATGACCATGCCAACACACCTTCAAGATCCACTGGATTTGCTGGGAAGCCAAACTTGACTTGTGCCCGCAACTAGCAGAGTTTGCCCTGGAAAAGCTGTACTGGCCGGACAGTAGTTGATTTAGATGGCAACTGGGCTGCTCTATATAACGAAGCAAAATGGCAAATTTACCTCACTATATAAGCTATTGCCCCTCAGATTTACACAGGGGCTGCTCTATATTATGCTGCAAAATGGCAAATTAACCTCACAATATAAGCTATTGCAGCTCTATATAAATAAAAATAAATAAATAAAAAAAGGGCCTGTAGAAGCTTATTTAGTATAACAGATAGGGTGACATGTGCTGGTTTGGGATGCCCATATGGGCTAGTGTTTTGGCAGCAGTACAAAAACCAATGCAAAATGCAATAGCTTAATAAAGCTGATGCTGATCAACGCTTATTTAGTATAACAGATGGGGTGCAACATGCAGGTTTGGGATGCCCTGCGGCCTGGTGTATTTAAAGCAGACCAAAACAAATTCAAAATGCAATAACTTAATAAAGCTGAGGCTGTAGATGCTTATTTAGTATAAACAGGTAGGGTGCAAGGTGCAGCTTTGGGGTGCCCTGCGGCCTGGTTAAATGAAAGCAGTCAAAAAGGAAGTGCAAACTGAAGTAGCTTAATGAAGCTGATGCTGATCAACGCTTATGTTGTATACCAGATAGGGTGCAAGGTGCAGCTTTGGGGTGCCCTGCGGCCTGGTTTATTAAAATCAGTCAAAAACAAGTGCAAACTGAAGTAGCCTGATCAACGCTTATGTTGTATAACAGATAGGTTTAAAATAGCATGTGCCTTGGGATGCCCGTGTGGCCTGTTATATTTCAAGCTGAACAAAAAGTAACAATAATCCAAGTATGAGACATCATTTTGACCTTCTTCACAGCGCCATACTTTGAAAAAAAAAAATTAATTTCATGCCGATCAATCCAAAGGTCAATGCCCCTAACAAAAATAGTGTTCAGGATAAGTTTTCCTTCTGGAAGGACGTAACCTTTAGTTTACATGCTTGGGGTAGGTTATCTTACAAATTGGGATACCCCAGGCAGCAGTGTCATTGAAAGAGACAGATTGTAATGCAGGCCATACGCAAGCAGAGAAACTCAGGCTGCAACAGGCCTATTTAGTTTACATGGTTGGGGTAGGTTATCTTACAAATTGGGATACCCCACTGTATATGAAACCGAATATAAATGCACACCCAAAAGTGGACACTCAGCCTCCAAGAGGCCTGCTTAGCTTAAATAAGAGAGCTGCTTAGTATGGTAGGTAGGTTATGTTATGTTACAGAATGGGATGCCCCAAGCAGACTTGAGATCAGTATATATGCACACAGCAGCAGTGTGTTAGCAGGCTCATACAGGCCAAATTTCTTTAAATAAATGTGCAGCTTACAGTAAATGCAGAGGCTAATGGTATGTTACAGAATGGGATGCCCCAAAGCTGACTTGAGATCAGTATATATGCACACAGCAGCAGTGTGTTAGCAGGCTCATACAGGCCAAATTTCTTTAAATAACTGTGCAGCTTACAGTAAATGCAGAGGCTAATGGTATGTTACAGAATGGGATGCCCCAAAGCTGACTTGAGATCAGTATATATGCACACAGCAGCAGTGTGTTAGCAGGCTCATACAGGCCAAATTTCTTTAAATAACTGTGCAGCTTACAGTAAATGCAGAGGCTAATGGTATGTTACAGAATGGGATGTCCCAAAAACCAGAGAGCACCTGGCAGGCAGCAGTAAGACTATGCACAGCAAAAGTGTCTTTATCATGCCTAATTTCAATTAGAATAGGTGCAAATGGTTAGGTTCTTAAATAGAGGCTGGTGTAGTCACAGAATGGGATGCCCTAAAAACCAGCAGTAAGTACACCTGGCAGGGACAAGTTGTGCTATGCCCAGCAAAAGTGTCTTTATCAGGCCTAATTTCAAATATGATAAGAGCAAATGCTTATATGGTCTTAAACAGAGGCTGCTGTAGTCACAGAATGGGATGCCCCAACAGGAATCGACCTGGCAGGGTCCAGTAGTGCTTTGGCCAGCAAAAGTGTCTTTATCAGGCCTAATTTCAAATATGATAAGAGCAAATGCTTATATGGTCTTAAACAGAGGCTGCTGTAGTCACAGAATGGGATGCCCTGGGCAGGAATGGACCTGGCAGGGTCCAGTAGTGCTTTGGCCAGCAAAAGTGTCTTTATCAGGCTAATTTCAAATATGATAAGAGCAAATGCTTATATGGTCTTAAACAGAGGCTGCTGTAGTCACAGAATGGGATGCCCTGGGCAGGAATCGACCTGGCAGGGTCCAGTAGTGCTTTGGCCAGCAAAAGTGTCTTTATCAGGCCTAATTTCAAATATGATAAGAGCAAATGCTTATATGGTCTTAAACAGAGGCTGCTGTAGTCACAGAATGGGATGCCCTGGGCAGGAATGGACCTGGCAGGGTCCAGTAGTGCTTTGGCCAGCAAAAGTGTCTTTATCAGGCCTAATTTCAAATATGATAAGAGCAAATGCTTATATGGTCTTAAACAGAGGCTGCTGTAGTCACAGAATGGGATGCCCCGGGCAGGAATGGACCTGGCAGGGTCCAGTAGTGCTTTGGCCAGCAAAAGTGTCTTTATCAGGCTAATTTCAAATATGATAAGAGCAAATGCTTATATGGTCTTAAACAGAGGCTGCTGTAGTCACAGAATGGGATGCCCTGGGCAGGAATGGACCTGGCAGGGTCCAGTAGTGCTTTGGCCAGCAAAAGTGTCTTTATCAGGCCTAATTTCAAATATGATAAGAGCAAATGCTTATATGGTCTTAAACAGAGGCTGCTTTAGTCACAGAATGGGATGCCCTGGGCAGGAATGGACCTGGCAGGGTCCAGTAGTGCTTTGGCCAGCAAAAGTGTCTTTATCAGGCCTAATTTCAAATATGATAAGAGCAAATGCTTATATGGTCTTAAACAGAGGCTGCTGTAGTCACAGAATGGGATGCCCCGGGCAGGAATGGACCTGGCAGGGTCCAGTAGTGCTTTGGCCAGCAAAAGTGTCTTTATCAGGCCTAATTTCAAATATGATAAGAGCAAATGCTTATATGGTCTTAAACAGAGGCTGCTGTAGTCACAGAATGGGATGCCCCAACAGGAATCGACCTGGCAGGGTCCAGTAGTGCTTTGGCCAGCAAAAGTGTCTTTATCAGGCCTAATTTCAAATATGATAAGAGCAAATGCTTATATGGTCTTAAACAGAGGCTGCTGTAGTCACAGAATGGGATGCCCTGGGCAGGAATGGACCTGGCAGGGTCCAGTAGTGCTTTGGCCAGCAAAAGTGTCTTTATCAGGCTAATTTCAAATATGATAAGAGCAAATGCTTATATGGTCTTAAACAGAGGCTGCTGTAGTCACAGAATGGGATGCCCTGGGCAGGAATGGACCTGGCAGGGTCCAGTAGTGCTTTGGCCAGCAAAAGTGTCTTTATCAGGCCTAATTTCAAATATGATAAGAGCAAATGCTTATATGGTCTTAAACAGAGGCTGCTTTAGTCACAGAATGGGATGCCCTGGGCAGGAATGGACCTGGCAGGGTCCAGTAGTGCTTTGGCCAGCAAAAGTGTCTTTATCAGGCCTAATTTCAAATATGATAAGAGCAAATGCTTATATGGTCTTAAACAGAGGCTGCTGTAGTCACAGAATGGGATGCCCCGGGCAGGAATGGACCTGGCAGGGTCCAGTAGTGCTTTGGCCAGCAAAAGTGTCTTTATCAGGCCTAATTTCAAATATGATAAGAGCAAATGCTTATATGGTCTTAAACAGAGGCTGCTGTAGTCACAGAATGGGATGCCCCGGGCAGGGATGGACCTGGCAGGGTCCAGTAGTGCTTTGGCCAGCAAAAGTGTCTTTATCAGGCCTAATTTCAAATATGATAAGAGCAAATGCTTATATGGTCTTAAACAGAGGCTGCTGTAGTCACAGAATGGGATGCCCTGGGCAGGAATGGACCTGGCAGGGTCCAGTAGTGCTTTGGCCAGCAAAAGTGTCTTTATCAGGCCTAATTTCAAATATGATAAGAGCAAATGCTTATATGGTCTTAAACAGAGGCTGCTTTAGTCACAGAATGGGATGCCCTGGGCAGGAATGGACCTGGCAGGGTCCAGTAGTGCTTTGGCCAGCAAAAGTGTCTTTATCAGGCTAATTTCAAATATGATAAGAGCAAATGCTTATATGGTCTTAAACAGAGGCTGCTGTAGTCACAGAATGGGATGCCCTGGGCAGGAATGGACCTGGCAGGGTCCAGTAGTGCTTTGGCCAGCAAAAGTGTCTTTATCAGGCCTAATTTCAAATATGATAAGAGCAAATGCTTATATGGTCTTAAACAGAGGCTGCTTTAGTCACAGAATGGGATGCCCTGGGCAGGAATGGACCTGGCAGGGTCCAGTAGTGCTTTGGCCAGCAAAAGTGTCTTTATCAGGCTAATTTCAAATATGATAAGAGCAAATGCTTATATGGTCTTAAACAGAGGCTGCTGTAGTCACAGAATGGGATGCCCTGGGCAGGAATGGACCTGGCAGGGTCCAGTAGTGCTTTGGCCAGCAAAAGTGTCTTTATCAGGCCTAATTTCAAATATGATAAGAGCAAATGCTTATATGGTCTTAAACAGAGGCTGCTTTAGTCACAGAATGGGATGCCCTGGGCAGGAATGGACCTGGCAGGGTCCAGTAGTGCTTTGGCCAGCAAAAGTGTCTTTATCAGGCCTAATTTCAAATATGATAAGAGCAAATGCTTATATGGTCTTAAACAGAGGCTGCTGTAGTCACAGAATGGGATGCCCTGGGCAGGAATGGACCTGGCAGGGTCCAGTAGTGCTTTGGCCAGCAAAAGTGTCTTTATCAGGCCTAATTTCAAATATGATAAGAGCAAATGCTTATATGGTCTTAAACAGAGGCTGCTGTAGTCACAGAATGGGATGCCCTGGGCAGGAATGGACCTGGCAGGGTCCAGTAGTGCTTTGGCCAGCAAAAGTGTCTTTATCAGGCTAATTTCAAATATGATAAGAGCAAATGCTTATATGGTCTTAAACAGAGGCTGCTGTAGTCACAGAATGGGATGCCCCAACAGGAATCGACCTGGCAGGGTCCAGTAGTGCTTTGGCCAGCAAAAGTGTCTTTATCAGGCCTAATTTCAAATATGATAAGAGCAAATGCTTATATGGTCTTAAACAGAGGCTGCTGTAGTCACAGAATGGGATGCCCCAACAGGAATGGACCTGGCAGGGTCCAGTAGTGCTTTGGCCAGCAAAAGTGTCTTTATCAGGCTAATTTCAAATATGATAAGAGCAAATGCTTATATGGTCTTAAACAGAGGCTGCTGTAGTCACAGAATGGGATGCCCTGGGCAGGAATGGACCTGGCAGGGTCCAGTAGTGCTTTGGCCAGCAAAAGTGTCTTTATCAGGCTAATTTCAAATATGATAAGAGCAAATGCTTATATGGTCTTAAACAGAGGCTGCTGTAGTCACAGAATGGGATGCCCTGGGCAGGAATGGACCTGGCAGGGTCCAGTAGTGCTTTGGCCAGCAAAAGTGTCTTTATCAGGCCTAATTTCAAATATGATAAGAGCAAATGCTTATATGGTCTTAAACAGAGGCTGCTTTAGTCACAGAATGGGATGCCCTGGGCAGGAATGGACCTGGCAGGGTCCAGTAGTGCTTTGGCCAGCAAAAGTGTCTTTATCAGGCCTAATTTCAAATATGATAAGAGCAAATGCTTATATGGTCTTAAACAGAGGCTGCTGTAGTCACAGAATGGGATGCCCTGGGCAGGAATGGACCTGGCAGGGTCCAGTAGTGCTTTGGCCAGCAAAAGTGTCTTTATCAGGCTAATTTCAAATATGATAAGAGCAAATGCTTATATGGTCTTAAACAGAGGCTGCTGTAGTCACAGAATGGGATGCCTCACAGCAGACTTAAGATCAGTTCAGTATATATGCACAGTTAGTTACTATAAGCAGCCTGAAAACGCTAACAAAGGCTGGATGAAAAAAAAAAAATCTCCCTGTCAGCCAGCTCCGTTTTTCCTACCTTT
The DNA here is from genome assembly GCA_027917425.1 of Gastrophryne carolinensis. NCBI lineage: Eukaryota > Metazoa > Chordata > Amphibia > Anura > Microhylidae > Gastrophryne > Gastrophryne carolinensis. The sequence continues at coordinate 9,436,317 of CM051239.1, read as the reverse complement.
CCCTGGCTTTCTGTCTGTCTCCTGTCTGTCTCCTGTCTGTCTCCTGCCTGTCTCCTGCCTGTCTCCAGCCTGTCCCTGTCTGTCCCTGTCTCCAGCCTGTCTAACTGCCTCAGCTACACAGCGTTCTGTCTGTCACGAATGCAATAGAGAAATGAGGAAAAGCAAGATGGCCGCCGTTAAATACCGCTGTGTGACGTCACCGGGCTTGCTGGCTGCTGATAGGCTGCATGTGACTGCCCCAGCTTGCACTGGCGCGGGATACATGTCCAGACATGTCCCGTCCGCCATCTTAGAATGCCTGTAAATGTAAATGAATGGATGTTAAAGGAAAACTTCGAGTGATCGAATCGCGGGGAAATTCGGATTCGATCCGAATCGAATTTTTCCTGAAATTCGGATCGAATCCGGGTTCGTCCGGATCGATTCGCTCATCCCTAACCATAACCATTTGCACTTATTCTAATAGAAATTAGGCCTGATAAAGACACTTTTGCTGTGCATAGTCTTAGTGCTGCCAGGTGCTCTCTGGTTTTTGTGGCATCCAATTCTGTGACTACACCAGCCTCTATTTAATACCATAACCATTTGCACTTATTCTAATAGAAATTAGGCCTGATAAAGACACTTTTGCTGTGCATAGTCTCACTGCTGCCAGGTGCTCTCTGGTTTTTGTTGCATCCCATTCTGTGACTACACCAGCCTCTATTTAATACCATAACCATTTGCACTTATTCTAATAGAAATTAGGCCTGATAAAGACACTTTTGCTGTGCATAGTCTTACTGCTGCCTGCCAGGTGCTCTCTGGTTTTTGGGGCATCCCATTCTGTGACTACACCAGCCTCTATTTAATACCATAACCATTTGCACTTATTCTAATAGAAATTAGGCCTGATAAAGACACTTTTGCTGTGCATAGTCTCACTGCTGCCAGGTGCTCTCTGGTTTTTGTGGCATCCCATTCTGTGACTACACCAGCCTCTATTTAATACCATAACCATTTGCACTTATTCTAATAGAAATTAGGCCTGATAAAGACACTTTTGCTGTGCATAGTCTCACTGCTGCCAGGTGCTCTCTGGTTTTTGTGGCATCCCATTCTGTGACTACACCAGCCTCTATTTAATACCATAACCAATTTCTATAAGAGTGGCCATGAGAAAATCATGCCTTCCTCCCATGAGGAGCACCAAGAGAAATGTACTGACAAGCTATCTATGAAAACGTAATTTATTGACACAATATGAGGTTAAAAAATACATAGATACACACAAACCACAGGACAATATAAAAACAAGTAACAAGTCCCTGTAAATGTCACTCCATATATAGTATCAAAAAGCCACAATTAGTGGACCTTAACAATAATAAGTAATGCTAATGCTCCCAAAAATACTAAATACAATGGGACAAAAGATATAGAAAAATAAAGGCACTGGAGTCCGTCAGCGCAGGGACAGAACTGTCCCTGCACTCACCTACCCCAGTACCTGTGCCGGCACCACCTGCAATAACAAACAATGTGTTTTCCCTAATTCACCCCAAGTATCTAAATGGAAAAATGAACAAACTATGAATAAGAAAAATACATAGCTAATCTTGAAACTAAATACACACACTAGAAAAGTGACAAAATGCACACAAACAAACCATAAGACATGTGAATGCAAAATAACTCCCCACAGTGAACATAAACAAATACCCACTGTAGATAATGTGGTGAAAAAAATATATATAACCACTAATAGATAATAATTAAAACCCTATCAACATGTGGGCATAATCCATGTCATGATACCAATGACCACGATGATGCAGCGTGTAAATGCATAATAAATGAAAAAATATATAAACTAATATATATACAAAAACTAAGTGCCTAGAATAAATAAAAAACACTAACAGTGTCACTAATATGTTCCCAAATGTAAAGAACCAATATATCCAGGTATTACATGTACCAAAGTAAATGAGACAACAGATGGTGTCAGCAAAGATACATCAAAATACTGTCAAAACAATGAAAGTGGGAGACATAGCCAGCATCACGTCATATCAATACAGGGACCGCTCACAAACCCGGCCACCCGCGCCCGCCGCCCCCATGCGGCTTCAGAAGGGTGAAGGTGAAATCCATATCCAATACAAGTCCTTATAAATAAATAACTCACCTGTTGTGTATCATGGTAATGTTCCCGCCAAATGCGCCGTCAGAACGCTCCGCCCGCGCACACACACACCAGCCAGGTGCGGCCAAATGACGTAAGGCCGCAAGACGCTGCCTGTGTCATAACAGCCGCACAATGCCCAGCCAGCGTGCGCGTACCCGCCCCCCGCGTGTGTGACCGTCATTTGGCCGCACCTGGCTGGTGTGTGTGTGCGCGGGCGGAGCGTTCTGACGGCGCATTTGGCGGGAACATTACCATGATACACAACAGGTGAGTTATTTATTTATAAGGACTTGTATTGGATATGGATTTCACCTTCACCCTTCTGAAGCCGCATGGGGGCGGCGGGCGCGGGTGGCCGGGTTTGTGAGCGGTCCCTGTATTGATATGACGTGATGCTGGCTATGTCTCCCACTTTCATTGTTTTGACAGTATTTTGATGTATCTTTGCTGACACCATCTGTTGTCTCATTTACTTTGGTACATGTAATACCTGGATATATTGGTTCTTTACATTTGGGAACATATTAGTGACACTGTTAGTGTTTTTTATTTATTCTAGGCACTTAGTTTTTGTATATATATTAGTTTATATATTTTTTCATTTATTATGCATTTACACGCTGCATCATCGTGGTCATTGGTATCATGACATGGATTATGCCCACATGTTGATAGGGTTTTAATTATTATCTATTAGTGGTTATATATATTTTTTTCACCACATTATCTACAGTGGGTATTTGTTTATGTTCACTGTGGGGAGTTATTTTGCATTCACATGTCTTATGGTTTGTTTGTGTGCATTTTGTCACTTTTCTAGTGTGTGTATTTAGTTTCAAGATTAGCTATGTATTTTTCTTATTCATAGTTTGTTCATTTTTCCATTTAGATACTTGGGGTGAATTAGGGAAAACACATTGTTTGTTATTGCAGGTGGTGCCGGCACAGGTACTGGGGTAGGTGAGTGCAGGGACAGTTCTGTCCCTGCGCTGACGGACTCCAGTGCCTTTATTTTTCTATATCTTTTGTCCCATTGTATTTAGTATTTTTTGGGAGCATTAGCATTACTTATTATTGTTAAGGTCCACTAATTGTGGCTTTTTGATACTATATATGGAGTGACATTTACAGGGACTTGTTACTTGTTTTTATATTGTCCTGTGGTTTGTGTGTATCTATGTATTTTTTAACCTCATATTGTGTCAATAAATTACGTTTTCATAGATAGCTTGTCAGTACATTTCTCTTGGTGCTCCTCATGGGAGGAAGGCATGATTTTCTCATGGCCACTCTTATAGAAATAGGTTGGATGGTTTGAGGAGTGAGCACAGTATTTTAGTTTATTAGTGGTGCACCCCTTCAGGTTTACTGTATTGTCTTAGTGCAGGTCAGCATACCTGCAACTTTTTGGCTGGGTAGCTGCACACATTATGGCCTTTAATTTTGAGGATAAGGAGGCCCAGTGGGCCCACAAATTACAACAATTGATGGTTAATGGTAATAGTAGTCACAGTGAAACAACAGGAGACTTTTTGTCCCTCACCAGAGAGATTAGACAGGCACAAAAAACTTATACCAGACTCTGGTGGAATGTGCATAGCTTGGAAACATATGTCGCCCAAAATTTATGTCCTAGGGGCTTACGGATTCAGCTTTTTCCAGCTTGGGAGGCAGATTCAGAGTTTAGGGAGACTTGGGAGAAGGGCCTGTTGGAAGCCTCTCATATTATTTTGAAGATGCTTATTCAACATGATAATGATTTACTTCAAACTACCAAATGTCAATTAACAGGGCTGAAGGTCAAATTAGAACAGTATGATCAACAAGAACAGGTTAAGCCCTTTTTAGATTCCTTAATGGTGGACATGAACCGATATGAACAGGTTGTTATGGAAACCAAGAGACGTAAACTACAGAGGGACATGTCAGATTTTGCCCAGAAGAGAGCATTCAGGTGGCAACATACTGGTAATGCACGTCATACTAAGGCCCGGCACATGATTCAAACAAGTACGGGACCCTCTGCTAGTTCACAAAATAACTCCAGAAGTGATGCTTTTCATTTTTTATCTTCGGGGAGCGAACTAGAAGACGAACCAGGAGGGGGGGCAGGAGATGGACCAAGGGCTTTAAGGAGCAGGGACCGGTGGGGCTACAAACGATTAGCAGCACGCCCGCATCGGACAGCGGATCACTCCAAGTGATCAACATTTCGGAACACACTTTAAGTCCAGCTGAACAGTCAGTATTGTCCAAGGGGCTTTCGTTTTCACCTGTACAGAGAATAGATAAATTTGGCTTGATTAAAGACTTATACTTCTTTTGCAGGAAACTCCTGTTAAAAAAACAGTTCCAATCTACATCGACTGAGATAATTGAGCCGACTTTGGGACCGGGTGATCGAGAGGCTTTAGTAAATCTACATGGCCTCCTACAGGAGCAAGACCGTAATATACCTTTGGATGAAGGCCTGGTCAGAGTCTCAAGTGGTCTCAAGCGCCCTTCTACATATTGTCCACCTCTGTCTGGAGCGCCTTCGGTTCAGGTATTCTTTGATTTGGTTACCAGGGACATACTGGATATGTCCGTAGGTTTTGGCAAGGACAATCTTACACATGAGGAACGTCAGGCTCTTAAAACTTTACAAGGGAATGACTCTATAGTCATCCGTGAAGCAGATAAAGGGGGGAATGTGGTGGTGTGGTCTAGGGTAAAGTACATCGCAGAAGCGTATCGACAACTGAACAAGGAGGAACATTATGTTAGATTACCTAGCAACCCTACAATACACTATAAAGAAGAACTGTTTCAGTTGATTGAATCAGCATATGAGGATGGAGTGATTAACTCCAAAGAAAAAAGCTTTTTGATGGTGTCTAACCCAGTGACCCCCACGTTCTACCTTCTCCCTAAGACACACAAGAACGTAGTCTCCCCACCAGGCCGCCCCATTGTGGCTGGGATTGGCAGTCTTCTGGAGCCAGTCTGCACTTTTGTGGATTCTTTTCTACAAACACACGTGACTAGCCTGAGCTCGTATATCAGGGATACCACAGATTTGTTATCTAAATTAGAGCATATACAGGTACCGGCAGGCACTATACTCATTACGTGTGATGTTGAAGCCCTCTATACGATCATACCCCACCGGATGGCGTTAGTGGCGGTACAACATTTTTTGGCTAAAGAATCCCAGGAAAGAAGGCCATTACATAAATTGATTCTCACTTTTGTGGAGTTTGTTTTGACACACAACGCCTTTATGTTTAATGGCAATTATTACAGACAGGTCTCGGGGGTGGCGATGGGGGCCAAGTGCGCACCCTCAATCGCCAATTTGTTTTTAGGATGGTGGGAGGAGACCTTTATCTACAATTCTGACTGTGAACGGTACCACCCCTATATTTTGGGGTGGTACCGTTACATAGATGATATTTTGGTGATTTGGCAGGGGACAGAAGAGGCTGGTCGTGAATTCATTAGACTACTTAACACCAATGCGGTGAATGTCACATTGACAGCAGATTTCTCTTCTAGTTCAACAACGTTCTTAGATGTGCAACTCTTTTTGGAGCCTGATGGAACAATCGGCACTCGATTGTATAGGAAGCCTACGGCAGTGAACAGCCTTTTGGAGTACAATAGTTCACACATCAGACACCAGAAAGATGGAATCCCATATGGACAATTTTTGAGGGCCCGACGTAACTGTACGAAGGATAGCCATTTTGAGGAGCAAGCGGACATTTTGAAGTCGCGATTTGCCGAACGGGGATACCCATCGAGGGTGATACACAAGTCCTATGTTAGAGCGCAACAAGCAGATAGATCAGAGCTACTGTGTCCCAGAAAAATGACTAACAAGAAGCAAGAACCAGAAAAAGAGGTAAGACTCATTACGGATTTTAATGTCCAATGGTACTCGATTCGGCGGATGATTAATAAACATTGGCATATTTTGACCACAGACCCCCTGATTTCTCCTTTTTTGGGGAAACATATAACGATGACGGCCCGGCGAGCTCCTAACTTGAGGGACAAACTCTCTAAAAGTCATCTTCCTGTGACGAATACCTGGCTCCCGGATAGAAGTGTTAAGGGTTCTTTTGCCTGCGGTAAATGCTCTATTTGCCAGTACATGACTAGCACCACGGAGGTGAGGAATGAATTGACGCATAAAAGTTCTAAGATCTCCTCTTTTATCAACTGTAGGACCCGCTCGGTTGTCTATTTACTTGAATGTGATTGTCCTAAGAAGTATGTGGGTGAAACGGCGAATGCGCTAAGGACCCGTATACAAGGACATCTGTCAAATATCAGATTGGCCAGACGTGATACTGATGCAGGTAAGCCCATCACGCCGGTAGCCAGGCATTTTTTGGAGACTCATGGAGGCGATTTTTCGTCCCTTAAAGTGACAGGAATAGAAAGGGTCCGTTTGGGACCCCGTGGGGGTGATCTTAAGCGTCGACTCCTACAACGGGAATTACGCTGGATTTTCGAACTGAACACGAGGTCCCCAATCGGCTTGAATGAGGAGTGGTCGTTTTCCCCGTTTCTAAGGTGAGGTTCCATATTGTAGGGACGGTAGTTATATATGGGGAAGTATGTGGGGTCCGGATCTTTCCTACCACATACTCCAGTGGTGAGTTGTGATATTTTGGTTATCACTAGCAGGAGTGATACCTTCTGCCTGCATAGGAGCCGACATCCTGGGTCAGTTGATGGCCTTTTTTAGGGATAGATAGGGGGTTGGGCATCAAGTGGTCTTATTTGGATTATTGCACTTATCTTATTTTTATTGTTTATGTTTGGGGATTGCACTGGTTGGCAGGACACTCCCCTCCCTATATATTTTTTCTTTATATATTTTTTCTTTCTTTTTTCTTCTTCTCTTTTTTTCTTTTTTTCTTTCGTTTTATCCACCCTTTAAATTTTTGTAGCTTTGTTATATATGCACGGGGTTATCCCTTATACTTTTCCAGTGTATTGACAATGTGTGTTTATTTTATATTTTATTGTTTACACATATTAATTTTATTAGGGTCAGTTATGCACATGATGGTCACGGTATTGTTTTTGTGGTTCACAGGTCATTTCACTCTCATGAAATTTCCCCTATGGGTTTGAGTCGGGTTTTGAAGATGGGATGTTCCACTGTTGTCTTAAAAAGATTCCCCCTTGGAGACAATCATCAGGCCGACATTGAACATGTTTTTCGGTCTGTACATGGCCTTCATCTGTTTCCACAGCAGTGGCATCCAGGATGTTGGATGACCGACGGGCATGCAATCGTGTTTTGTGCCGTTTGGACACCTGAATAACAGCATCGCAATTCTGGAAGCAGTGGCTTATTGGAGTATGTTTAGTGGATACCCCTATGATGGGGCTGGCCTCAGTAGTATATTTGGACTCGATTCCTCTTTATAGATATTGTGGACTTCTTAATATTGGTCATTTCCCTTTAAGTGCTATGCAGTGTTAGGAATTGTTTTTCACATGATTATTATTGTGCATTTGGCTATCCATTGCCTTCTCTTCCTATATTCTCTCTCCCCCCCCTTTCCCCTTTTTTGGTTTTGCATTTGTTTATACTCCTGTTGTATATACTTAAATACAGGCTTTGTCTATATCGTTTGTTGTGTTTGTGGGCACCACCTGCCTCATGCAGCAGAGATTTTGGCCTATTGTAATATATGATTATTTAGTTCCAGCATATGTAATGAATATTAGACTATATTAACCAATTGACATTTTGATACGGCCCCTGTGTGTCTCTTTGGTGCTTTTCCCTCCTTGTGCCCCGTCGGCGCTCTGCCTCCTGCTTCCGTGTAGCTGGGGCGCTGTCCGTGGTGCTGGCTGGGCGGCTGCTGGGGCGCTCTCCGTGGTGCTGGCCGGGCGGCTGCTGGCCTGCAGCCGAGCTTGCGGTCACACACGCGGGGGGCGGGTACGCGCACGCTGGCTGGGCATTGTGCGGCTGTTATGACACAGGCAGCGTCTTGCGGCCTTACGTCATTTGGCCGCACCTGGCTGGTGTGTGTGTGCGCGGGCGGAGCGTTCTGACGGCGCATTTGGCGGGAACATTACCATGATACACAACAGGTGAGTTATTTATTTATAAGGACTTGTATTGGATATGGATTTCACCTTCACCCTTCTGAAGCCGCATGGGGGCGGCGGGCGCGGGTGGCCGGGTTTGTGAGCGGTCCCTGTATTGATATGACGTGATGCTGGCTATGTCTCCCACTTTCATTGTTTTGACAGTATTTTGATGTATCTTTGCTGACACCATCTGTTGTCTCATTTACTTTGGTACATGTAATACCTGGATATATTGGTTCTTTACATTTGGGAACATATTAGTGACACTGTTAGTGTTTTTTATTTATTCTAGGCACTTAGTTTTTGTATATATATTAGTTTATATATTTTTTCATTTATTATGCATTTACACGCTGCATCATCGTGGTCATTGGTATCATGACATGGATTATGCCCACATGTTGATAGGGTTTTAATTATTATCTATTAGTGGTTATATATATTTTTTTCACCACATTATCTACAGTGGGTATTTGTTTATGTTCACTGTGGGGAGTTATTTTGCATTCACATGTCTTATGGTTTGTTTGTGTGCATTTTGTCACTTTTCTAGTGTGTGTATTTAGTTTCAAGATTAGCTATGTATTTTTCTTATTCATAGTTTGTTCATTTTTCCATTTAGATACTTGGGGTGAATTAGGGAAAACACATTGTTTGTTATTGCAGGTGGTGCCGGCACAGGTACTGGGGTAGGTGAGTGCAGGGACAGTTCTGTCCCTGCGCTGACGGACTCCAGTGCCTTTATTTTTCTATATCTTTTGTCCCATTGTATTTAGTATTTTTTGGGAGCATTAGCATTACTTATTATTGTTAAGGTCCACTAATTGTGGCTTTTTGATACTATATATGGAGTGACATTTACAGGGACTTGTTACTTGTTTTTATATTGTCCTGTGGTTTGTGTGTATCTATGTATTTTTTAACCTCATATTGTGTCAATAAATTACGTTTTCATAGATAGCTTGTCAGTACATTTCTCTTGGTGCTCCTCATGGGAGGAAGGCATGATTTTCTCATGGCCACTCTTATAGAAATAGGTTGGATGGTTTGAGGAGTGAGCACAGTATTTTAGTTTATTAGTGGTGCACCCCTTCAGGTTTACTGTAATACCATAACCATTTGCACTTATTCTAATAGAAATTAGGCCTGATAAAGACACTTTTGCTGTGCATAGTCTTACTGCTGCCTGCCAGGTGCTCTCTGGTTTTTGTGGCATCCCATTCTGTGACTACACCAGCCTCTATTTAATACCATAACCATTTGCACTTATTCTAATAGAAATTAGGCCTGATAAAGACACTTTTGCTGTGCATAGTCTTAGTGCTGCCAGGTGCTCTCTGGTTTTTGTGGCATCCCATTCTGTGACTACACCAGCCTCTATTTAATACCATAACCATTTGCACTTATTCTAATAGAAATTAGGCCTGATAAAGACACTTTTGCTGTGCATAGTCTTAGTGCTGCCAGGTGCTCTCTGGTTTTTGTGGCATCCCATTCTGTGACTACACCAGCCTCTATTTAATACCATAACCATTTGCACTTATTCTAATAGAAATTAGGCCTGATAAAGACACTTTTGCTGTGCATAGTCTCACTGCTGCCAGGTGCTCTCTGGTATTTGGGGCATCCCATTCTGTGACTACACCAGCCTCTATTTAATACCATAACCATTTGCACTTATTCTAATAGAAATTAGGCCTGATAAAGACACTTTTGCTGTGCATAGTCTTACTGCTGCCTGCCAGGTGCTCTCTGGTTTTTGGGGCATCCCATTCTGTGACTACACCAGCCTCTATTTAATACCATAACCATTTGCACTTATTGTAATAGAAATTAGGCCTGATAAAGACACTTTTGCTGTGCATAGTCTTACTGCTGCCTGCCAGGTGCTCTCTGGTTTTTGTGGCATCCCATTTTGTGACTACACCAGCCTCTATTTAATACCATAACCATTTGCACTTATTCTAATAGAAATTAGGCCTGATAAAGACACTTTTGCTGTGCATAGTCTCACTGCTGCCAGGTGCTCTCTGGTTTTTGTGGCATCCCATTCTGTGACTACACCAGCCTCTATTTAATACCATAACCATTTGCACTTATTCTAATAGAAATTAGGCCTGATAAAGACACTTTTGCTGTGCATAGTCTCACTGCTGCCAGGTGCTCTCTGGTATTTGTGGCATCCCATTCTGTGACTACACCAGCCTCTATTTAATACCATAACCATTTGCACTTATTCTAATAGAAATTAGGCCTGATAAAGACACTTTTGCTGTGCATAGTCTCACTGCTGCCTGCCAGGTGCTCTCTGGTTTTTGGGGCATCCCATTCTGTGACTACACCAGCCTCTATTTAATACCATAACCATTTGCACTTATTCTAATAGAAATTAGGCCTGATAAAGACACTTTTGCTGTGCATAGTCTTACTGCTGCCTGCCAGGTGCTCTCTGGTTTTTGGGGCATCCCATTCTGTGACTACACCAGCCTCTATTTAATACCATAACCATTTGCACTTATTCTAATAGAAATTAGGCCTGATAAAGACACTTTTGCTGTGCATAGTCTCACTGCTGCCAGGTGCTCTCTGGTTTTTGTGGCATCCCATTCTGTGACTACACCAGCCTCTATTTAATACCATAACCATTTGCACTTATTCTAATAGAAATTAGGCCTGATAAAGACACTTTTGCTGTGCATAGTCTCACTGCTGCCAGGTGCTCTCTGGTTTTTGTGGCATCCCATTCTGTGACTACACCAGCCTCTATTTAATACCATAACCATTTGCACTTATTCTAATAGAAATTAGGCCTGATAAAGACACTTTTGCTGTGCATAGTCTTACTGCTGCCTGCCAGGTGCTCTCTGGTTTTTGTGGCATCCCATTCTGTGACTACACCAGCCTCTATTTAATACCATAACCATTTGCACTTATTCTAATAGAAATTAGGCCTGATAAAGACACTTTTGCTGTGCATAGTCTCACTGCTGCCAGGTGCTCTCTGGTATTTGGGGCATCCCATTCTGTGACTACACCAGCCTCTATTTAATACCATAACCATTTGCACTTATTCTAATAGAAATTAGGCCTGATAAAGACACTTTTGCTGTGCATAGTCTTACTGCTGCCTGCCAGGTGCTCTCTGGTTTTTGGGGCATCCCATTCTGTGACTACACCAGCCTCTATTTAATACCATAACCATTTGCACTTATTGTAATAGAAATTAGGCCTGATAAAGACACTTTTGCTGTGCATAGTCTTACTGCTGCCTGCCAGGTGCTCTCTGGTTTTTGTGGCATCCCATTTTGTGACTACACCAGCCTCTATTTAATACCATAACCATTTGCACTTATTCTAATAGAAATTAGGCCTGATAAAGACACTTTTGCTGTGCATAGTCTCACTGCTGCCAGGTGCTCTCTGGTTTTTGTGGCATCCCATTCTGTGACTACACCAGCCTCTATTTAATACCATAACCATTTGCACTTATTCTAATAGAAATTAGGCCTGATAAAGACACTTTTGCTGTGCATAGTCTCACTGCTGCCAGGTGCTCTCTGGTATTTGTGGCATCCCATTCTGTGACTACACCAGCCTCTATTTAATACCATAACCATTTGCACTTATTCTAATAGAAATTAGGCCTGATAAAGACACTTTTGCTGTGCATAGTCTCACTGCTGCCTGCCAGGTGCTCTCTGGTTTTTGGGGCATCCCATTCTGTGACTACACCAGCCTCTATTTAATACCATAACCATTTGCACTTATTCTAATAGAAATTAGGCCTGATAAAGACACTTTTGCTGTGCATAGTCTTACTGCTGCCTGCCAGGTGCTCTCTGGTTTTTGGGGCATCCCATTCTGTGACTACACCAGCCTCTATTTAATACCATAACCATTTGCACTTATTCTAATAGAAATTAGGCCTGATAAAGACACTTTTGCTGTGCATAGTCTCACTGCTGCCAGGTGCTCTCTGGTTTTTGTGGCATCCCATTCTGTGACTACACCAGCCTCTATTTAATACCATAACCATTTGCACTTATTCTAATAGAAATTAGGCCTGATAAAGACACTTTTGCTGTGCATAGTCTCACTGCTGCCAGGTGCTCTCTGGTTTTTGTGGCATCCCATTCTGTGACTACACCAGCCTCTATTTAATACCATAACCATTTGCACTTATTCTAATAGAAATTAGGCCTGATAAAGACACTTTTGCTGTGCATAGTCTTACTGCTGCCTGCCAGGTGCTCTCTGGTTTTTGTGGCATCCCATTCTGTGACTACACCAGCCTCTATTTAATACCATAACCATTTGCACTTATTCTAATAGAAATTAGGCCTGATAAAGACACTTTTGCTGTGCATAGTCTCACTGCTGCCAGGTGCTCTCTGGTTTTTGTGGCATCCCATTCTGTGACTACTCCAGCCTCTATTTAATACCATAACCATTTGCACTTATTCTAATAGAAATTAGGCCTGATAAAGACACTTTTACTGTGCATAGTCTTAGTGCTGCCAGGTGCTCTCTGGTTTTTGTGGCATCCCATTCTGTGACTACACCAGCCTCTATTTAATACCATAACCATTTGCACTTATTCTAATAGAAATTAGGCCTGATAAAGACACTTTTGCTGTGCATAGTCTCACTGCTGCCAGGTGCTCTCTGGTTTTTGTGGCATCCCATTCTGTGACTACACCAGCCTCTATTTAATACCATAACCATTTGCACTTATTCTAATAGAAATTAGGCCTGATAAAGACACTTTTGCTGTGCATAGTCTCACTGCTGCCAGGTGCTCTCTGGTTTTTGTGGCATCCCATTCTGTGACTACACCAGCCTCTATTTAATACCATAACCATTTGCACTTATTCTAATAGAAATTAGGCCTGATAAAGACACTTTTGCTGTGCACAGTCTTACTGCTGCCTGCCAGGTGCTCTCTGGTTTTTGTGGCATCCCATTCTGTGACTACACCAGCCTCTATTTAATACCATAACCATTTGCACTTATTCTAATAGAAATTAGGCCTGATAAAGACACTTTTGCTGTGCATAGTCTACTGCTGCCTGCCAGGTGCTCTCTGGTTTTTGTGGCATCCCATTCTGTGACTACACCAGCCTCTATTTAATACCATAACCATTTGCACTTATTCTAATAGAAATTAGGCCCGATAAAGACACTTTTGCTGTGCATAGTCTCACTGCTGCCAGGTGCTCTCTGGTTTTTGTGGCATCCCATTCTGTGACTACACCAGCCTCTATTTAATACCATAACCATTTGCACTTATTCTAATAGAAATTAGGCCTGATAAAGACACTTTTGCTGTGCATAGTCTTAGTGCTGCCAGGTGCTCTCTGGTTTTTGTGGCATCCCATTCTGTGACTACACCAGCCTCTATTTAATACCATAACCATTTGCACTTATTCTAATAGAAATTAGGCCTGATAAAGACACTTTTGCTGTGCATAGTCTCACTGCTGCCAGGTGCTCTCTGGTTTTTGTGGCATCCCATTCTGTGACTACACCAGCCTCTATTTAATACCATAACCATTTGCACCTATTCTAATAGAAATTAGGCCTGATAAAGACACTTTTGCTGTGCATAGTCTCACTGCTGCCAGGTGCTATCTGGTTTTGTGGCATCCCATTCTGTGACTACACCAGCCTCTATTTAATACCATAACCATTTGCACTTATTCTAATAGAAATTAGGCCTGATAAAGACACTTTTGCTGTGCATAGTCTTACTGCTGCCTGCCAGGTGCTCTCTGGTTTTTGTGGCATCCCATTCTGTGACTACACCAGCCTCTATTTAATACCATAATAACCATTTGCACTTATTCTAATAGAAATTAGGCCTGATAAAGACACTTTTGCTGTGCATAGTCTCACTGCTGCCAGGTGCTCTCTGGTTTTTGTGGCATCCGATTCTGTGACTACACCAGCCTCTATTTAATACCATAACCATTTGCACTTATTCTAATAGAAATTAGGCCTGATAAAGACACATTTGCTGTGCATAGTCTTAGTGCTGCCAGGTGCTCTCTGGATTTTGGGGCATCCCATTCTGTGACTACACCAGCCTCTATTTAATACCATAACCATTTCCACTTATTCTAATAGAAATTAGGCCTGATTAAGACACTTTTGCTGTGCATAGTCTCACTGCTGCCAGGTGCTCTCTGGTATTTGTGGCATACCATTCTGTGACTACACCAGCCTCTATTTAATACCATAACCATTTGCACTTATTCTAATAGAAATTAGGCCTGATAAAGACACTTTTGCTGTGCATAGTCTTACTGCTGCCTGCCAGGTGCTCTCTGGTTTTTGTGGCATCCCATTCTGTGACTACACCAGCCTCTATTTAATACCATAACCATTTGCACTTATTCTAATAGAAATTAGGCCTGATAAAGACACCTTTGCTGTGCATAGTCTCACTGCTGCCAGGTGCTCTCTGGTTTTTGTGGCATCCCATTCTGTGACTACACCAGCCTCTATTTAATACCATAACCATTTGCACTTATTCTAATAGAAATTAGGCCTGATAAAGACACCTTTGCTGTGCATAGTCTCACTGCTGCCAGGTGCTCTCTGGTTTTTGTGGCATCCCATTCTGTGACTACACCAGCCTCTATTTAATACCATAACCATTTGCACTTATTCTAATAGAAATTAGGCCTGATAAAGACACTTTTGCTGTGCATAGTCTTACTGCTGCCTGCCAGGTGCTCTCTGGTTTTGTGGCATCCCATTCTGTGACTACACCAGCCTCTATTTAATACCATAACCATTTGCACTTATTCTAATAGAAATTAGGCCTGATAAAGACACTTTTGCTGTGCATAGTCTTAGTGCTGCCAGGTGCTCTCTGGTTTTTGTGGCATCCCATTCTGTGACTACACCAGCCTCTAATTAATACCATAACCATTTGCACTTATTCTAATAGAAATTAGGCCTGATAAAGACACTTTTGCTGTGCATAGTCTTACTGCTGCCAGGTGCACTGCTGGCTGTTGGGGCATCCCATTCTGTAACATAGCATACCCCTCTTTATTTACACTAAGCAGCTCTCTTATTTACACTAAGCAGGCCTGTTGGAGGCTGAGTGTTACTGCTCACTTTTGGTGTGCATTATATTCTGTTTCATATAGACCCACTGCTGCCTGGGGGTTCTTAAAATGTCACCTACTACCACGCCAGTTAGACTATGTCGGGCAGACAAGTGCCTGGAAGTGAAAAGAGGAGTGGCAGAGGTCAAGATTCCGCAGGCAGAGCTCGCAGCAGACTGGGGGCCAGTAGCAGCAGGAGTCACGCTGAGAGACCGAATCTGCCAGTATCTGCTAGCGGTCGGGTCTCCACCAGTAACACATCTGCCGTGGTAGATTGGTTGCCGCGCTCATCAACAACATCATCACAACTTACGTCTGAGACCCCCAGTCTAGGGTCGGTAGGTTCCTCTGACACAACCCTGAGTTGGCATGGCCCGAGAGCAGTCCCTGTCCTCCCATTGCCTCTGTCCTACGCCGTTCCCTCCCCCAGCGACGTATCCTATGCTTTGGGTTCAGCTCCACTCTTTAGTGAGGAGGACAGTCAGCAGCTACTGCCCAGCCAAGAAATGGAGGTGGCTTCTTTAGCTAGGCAGACAAATAGTGATGTGGACAGTGTCGTGGGTGCTGCGAGCGTTCCAGCTCCTGCGCCAGACACTGTTGACGAATCCACGAACATCAGTGACGTACAGCCACAACTCGGTGATAATGATGATGACGATGAAGCCGATCGCACTTGGCAGCCGGGTGATGAAAGGGCGTCATCATCAGGAGAAGAGGGGCGCAGGTTGCCCCAGAGTCAGCAGCTGAGGCAGCAAGGTGGTAGCAGTCAGCATGGGGGCACAATTCCAAAGGCTGGAGCGGGCCGGGGCTGGGGCCGGGGTAGAGCACCTGCTGTGCGGCAGTCTACCTTATCGGGAGGTAGTGGAGCAGGGGTTCCTGGAGTTGGCAACAGCAGCAGTGAATCAGTGAGGCCAGGGGGTGGGAAAAGTAGCTACTCGGCAGTGTGGCAGTTTTTCCTGAAGCATCCGCAGGAGGGTAACATGGCCACATGCAAGATATGTAGGCAAAAGGTGAAGCGTGGCCAGGGTCCAAATGTTGGCACCACGGCCCTGCGTCAACATATGATGCGTCACCATAAAGCGACCTGGGAGAACCGAGGCTCCCAAGGGATGGTCCAGTCTGCTTCCTCACCAAGTGAGCTCCCAATTTCTGCCAGCCAAGGCTCCAGCACCTCAGCCGAAGGCAGCTGTGCATCATACCCATCCTCTGTCGCTCCTGCTCCTCCTCCTCCAAGTCATGCATCCCGCCAGCAATCCATCAGCGAAGCCATGTCCAAGAGACAGCAGTATGCGCCCACTCATCCTATGGCGCAGAAGCTGAATGTGCTCCTGTCCAAGTTGCTGGTGCTGCAGTCGCTCCCTTTTCAGGTGGTGGAATCTGCACCTTTCAGAGAACTGATGGCTTGTGCCGAGCCGAGGTGGAGAGTCCCAAGCCGTCATTTCTTTGCCAGCGCTGCACACTTTTGTTGAACAGAAGGTGGGCCAGTCCTTGAGCCTGTCGGTGTGTAGCAAAGTGCATGGCAGCGCCGACATCTGGAGCTGTAACTACGGTCAGGGACAGTACATGTCGTTTACGGCCCACTGGGTGAATGTGGTCCCTTTGCAGCAGCAGCAGCAACTTGGACAGGTCACGCCGCTTCGGCCTCCGCGCTCCCTGCCCGTTGGGCCTGTGACACCGTGCGACTCATCCTCCGCCATCTCCTCACCCTCCACTGTAGGCTCAAGTCTCAGTGCCCCTCCAGTCTACCATGTGTGCAGGGCACGGAGGTGTCACGCAGTTTTTCACATGGTTTGTCTTGGCGAACGGAGTCACACAGGGGAGGAACTGCTTAAATGTATTCATCAGGAAATCCAAACATGGCTTACTCCAAGAAAACTTAAAATGGGAATCATGGTTACCGACAATGGGAAGAACATTTTGTCTGCGCTGCGCCAAGGAAGCCTGACCCATGCCCCCTGCATGGCTCACGTCTTCAATCTGGTTGTCAAGCGGTTTCTGAAGTGTTCCCCCCATCTGCAAGACATCCTAACAACTTCAAGGAAACTTTGCATGCACTTCAGCCACTCATACACCGCCAAACACACCCTTCTTGAGCTACAGCATCAGAATGGTATCCCCCAACATAGTCTGATTTGCGATGTTTCCACCCGTTGGAATTCCACCCTTCACATGTTGGACCGATTATATGAACAGAGAAAAGCCATCACGGATTTCCTGATGATCCAAGCAGATAGGGGGACTCCCCTGTGTAACTTCAATGTCAACCAGTGGCAGCTCATACGTGACACCTGCCGTTTGCTCAGGCCCTTTGAGGAAGCCACTTTATTTGTCAGTCGGCAGGATTACGGGATGAACGTCGTGATTCCACTGCTTCATGTACTACAGCACATGTTGGAAACCATGGCTGGTCAGGGCACTGGAGACATGGCGTTTACATCTTACGGCCACATGAACCCCGTTGGAGCTGAACTGGAGGAGGAGGAGGAGGAGTTGCCCAGCGAAACACAGTTTAGGCTTGGCGAAATGGCTGGTTTATCTAGTCAGCGGACAGGAGAGGAGGAGCAG
Organism: Gastrophryne carolinensis; assembly: GCA_027917425.1. Classification (NCBI taxonomy): domain Eukaryota; kingdom Metazoa; phylum Chordata; class Amphibia; order Anura; family Microhylidae; genus Gastrophryne; species Gastrophryne carolinensis. The sequence goes on along the minus strand of CM051239.1, from coordinate 9,418,362 downwards.
GAGCAGCCAGAGGAGCTAGAGGTTTTTGAGGAAGGCGAGACAGAGGACCCGGGCACACCGTGGCAGTATGCAGTGGAGATGGAGACAGGTAGTCCATCCGAGTCACTTGCGCAAATGGCACGAAGCATGCTCACGTGCTTGCGTAGTGACCCCAGAATTGTTTCCATCTGTCGGCGGGATGACTTCTGGCTGTCCACCTTATTGGACCCTCACTTCCGGCACAAAATGGGGGCATTTTTTAAACCCACCGAGATGGAGGACAAACTGAACTACTACAAAGACATTCTACGTAGGCAGTTGGCCGATGCCTATCTGCGCCATGGTCCATACTCTCGCAGGTCTGACTCGAGGGGACCTCTGCGCTCACCTTCCACTGCCATGGCCGCTGGGGGGGTTGGCAGGAGCAGCAGCAGCAGCTCCATCAGCAGCAGCCTCAGTCTTCAGTCGCTAATGAGTAGCTTTCTACACCCGCATAGTGAGGCTACTCATGAGCAGCAGGAAGACCTGGAGCAGGACCTCAACCAGCAGGTCATGTCATACTTTGACATGACCATGCCAACACACCTTGAGGATCCGCTGGACTTCTGGGCAGCCAAACTTGATTTGTGGCCGCAACTAGCAGAGTTTGCCCTGGAAAAGCTGTCCTGCCCGGCAAGTAGCGTGCCATCTGAGCGGGTGTTTAGTGCGGCGGGGGCCATAGTTACGGCGAGGAGAACTCGTCTGTCAACTAAAAATGTGGAGAGACTCACCTTTGTCAAAATGAATCAGGGATGGATCAGCCAGGATTTCCACCCACCAATGCCTGATGCATGCGACTAGATTCAGCATGGTGCCACGTTTTACACTTTCCAAATGGTGCAAAACATATTTATGTCTTTAGGCCAATTTTTAGGCTCCTGCTGATGCCAACTCCAGGGTGTGAATCATCCAATTTTTGGGCTCCTGAAGCCAACCCCAGTGTCTCTTTAAAGTAATGTTTGGGCTCCTGCTGCTGCTGCCAACTCCAGGGTGTGATTCATCCAATTGTTGGGCTCCTGAAGCAAACCCCAGGGTTTCTTTAAAGTAATATTTGGGCTCCTGCTGCTGCCAACTCCAGGGTGTGAATCATCCAATTTTTGGGCTCCTGAAGCCAACTCCAGTGTCTCTTTAAAGTAATGTTTGGGCTCCTGCTGCTGCTGCCAACTCCAGGGTGTGATTCATCCAATTTTTGGGCTCCTGAAGCCAACCCCAGGGTCTCTTTAAAGTAATATTTGGGCTCCTGCTGCTGCTGCTGCCAACTCCAGGGTGTGATTCATCCAATTTTTGGGCTACTGAAGCCAACCCCAGTGTTTCTTTAAAGTAATGTTTGGGCTCCTGCTGCTGCTGCCAACTCCAGGGTTTGATTCATCCAATTTTTGGGCTCCTGAAGCCAACCCCAGGGTCTCTTTAAAGTAATATTTGGGCTCCTGCTGCTGCTGCTGCCAACTCCAGGGTGTGAATCATCCAATTTTTGGGCTCCTGAAGCCAACTCCAGTGTCTCTTTAAAGTAATGTTTTGGCTCCTGCTGCTGCCAACTCCAGGGTGTGAATCATCCAATTTTTGGGTGCCTGAAGCCAACCCCAGGGTCTCTTTAAAGTAATATTTGGGCTCCTGCTGCTGCTGCTGCCAACTCCAGGGTGTGAATCATCCAATTTTTGGGCTCCTGAAGCCAACTCCAGTGTCTCTTTAAAGTAATGTTTGGGCTCCTGTTGCTGCTGCTGCTGCTGCCAACTCCTGCCAACTCCAGGGTGTGATTCATCCAATTTTTGGGCTCCTGAAGCCAACCCCAGGGTCTCTTTAAAGTAATATTTGGGCTCCTACTGCTGCTGCTGCCAACTCCAGGGTGTGAATCATCCAATTTTTGGGCTCCTGAAGCCAACTCCAGTGTCTCTGTAAAGTAATGTTTGGGCTCCTGTTGCTGCTGCTGCTGCCGCCAACTCCTGCCAACTCCAGGGTGTGAATCATCCAATTTTTGGGCTCCTGAAGCCAACCCCAGTGTCTCTTTAAAGTAATGTTTGGGCTCCTGCTGCTGCTGCCAACTCCAGGGTGTGAATCATCCAATTTTTGGGTTCCTGAAGCCAACCCCAGGGTCTCTTTAAAGTAATATTTGGGCTCCTGCTGCTGCCAACTCCAGGGTGTGAATCATCCAATTTTTGGGCTCCTGAAGCCAACTCCAGTGTCTCTTTAAAGTAATGTTTGGGCTCCTGTTGCTGCTGCTGCTGCTGCTGCTGCCAACTCCTGCCAACTCCAGGGTGTGATTCATCCAATTTTTGGGCTCCTGAAGCCAACCCCAGGGTCTCTTTAAAGTAATATTTGGGCTCCTGCTGCTGCTGCTGCCAACTCCAGGGTATGAATCATCCAATTTTTGGGCTCCTGAAGCCAACTCCAGTGTCTCTTTAAAGTAATGTTTGGGCTCCTGTTGCTGCTGCTGCTGCTGCCAACTCCTGCCAACTCCAGGGTGTGATTCATCCAATTTTTGGGCTCCTGAAGCCAACCCGAGGGTCTCTTTAAAGTAATATTTGGGCTCCTGCTGCTGCTGCTGCCAACTCCAGGGTGTGAATCATCCAATTTTTGGGCTCCTGAAGCCAACTCCAGTGTCTCTTTAAAGTAATGTTTGGGCTCCTGTTGCTGCTGCTGCTGCTGCTGCCAACTCCTGCCAACTCCAGGGTGTGATTCATCCAATTTTTGGGCTCCTGAAGCCAACTCCAGTGTCTCTTTAAAGTAATGTTTGGGTTCCTGCTGCTGCTGCTGCTGCTGCTGCCAACTCCAGGGTGTGATTCATCCAATTTTTGGGCTCCTGAAGCCAACCCCAGGGTCTCTTTAAAGTTATATTTGGGCTCCTGCTGCTGCTGCTGCCAACTCCAGGGTGTGATTCATCCAATTTTTGGGCTACTGAGGCCAACCCCAGTGTCTCTTTAAAGTAATGTTTGGGCTCCTGCTGCTGCTGCCAACTCCAGGGTGTGATTCATCCAATTTTTGGGCTCCTGAAGCCAACCCCAGGGTCTCTTTAAAGTAATATTTGGGCTCCTGCTGCTGCTGCTGCCAACTCCAGGGTGTGAATCATCCAATTTTTGGGCTCCTGAAGCCAACTCCAGTGTCTCTTTAAAGTAATGCTTTGGCTCCTGCTGCTGCTGCTGCTGCCAACTCCAGGGTGTGATTCATCCAATTTTTGGGCTCCTTAAGCCAACCCCAGGGTCTCTTTAAAGTAATATTTGGGCTCCTGCTGCTGCTGCTGCCAACTCCAGGGTGTGAATCATCTAATTTTTGGGCTCCTGAAGCCAACCCCAGGGTCTCTTTAAAGTAATATTTGGGCTCCTGCTGCTGCTGCCAACTCCAGGGTGTGAATCATCCAATTTGTGGGCTCCTGAAGCCAACTCCAGTGTCTCTTTAAAGTAATGTTTGGGCTCCTGCTGCTGCTGCCAACTCCAGGGTGTGATTCATCCAATTTTTGAGCTCCTGAAGCCAACCTCAGGGTCTCTTTAAAGTAATATTTGGGCTCCTGCTGCTGCTGCTGCCAACTCCAGGGTGTGATTCATCCAATTTTTGGGCTCCTGAAGCCAACCCCAGGGTCTCTTTAAAGTAATGTTTGGGCTCCTGCTGCTGCTGCTGCCAACTCCAGGGTGTGAATCATCCAATTTTTGGGCTCCTGAAGCCAACCCCAGTGTTTCTTTAAAGTAATGTTTGGGCTGCTGCTGCCAACTCCAGGGTGTGATTCATCCAATTTTTGGGCTCCTGCTGCTGCCAACTCCAGGGTCTCTTTAAAGCAATGTTTGGGCTCCTGCCCCTCATAGTGATGCCACTTCAACTCTCTGCAATTGTGCCGCTCTGCGATTCTATTAGCGATGCCTCTGATCTGCATGTGATATTTATTCAAAGTATTATTTAACTAACCCAGCACGCATCCTATGCGTGTTACAGCAAGGCAGAATGGTTTACAACCCTATTGAGGCTCTAGGAGGCTCAGAAATAGCCGTTTTTAATAGCGATTCGTCGCGAATAAATTCGGGTCGAACCGATTTTTGTCGGAAAATTCAGCGAATCAGTCGAATCGAATTTTTCAAAAGTTCGCTCATCTCTAATCACAGACATAAAACTGAAAAATAATTAAATACAATTTCCAAACAAAGCAACTGTGTAAGAAGCTCCCGTGTGACACCCATTATTTTGGTACCACATGGGGCATCAAAAATTATATGAAAAACATATTGTGCTCATACACCCTACCGACGTCCTAGGAAAGATATAAATGAAAAATCCTCATTAATCCCCAATGGTGCCCGAGTGCCCAAATTAAAAATCCAATCCAATTCTTTTTGTTGGAGTCTCTTCTTTATATTCCCACCTCTGCCCCCATGTTGATCCTGTCGATATATGTGACTGTTAGGTCCCTAATTTGACTGTTATGCTGGTTAAGAAATTGAGCAGCAACTGGGGAGAGTGTCCTACCTGCTTCTGGTCCCTCTTGGCCAGTTTTATATTTGATAAATGCCCTTGGATTCTTCCCACCACTTTGTTTTTGGTTTCCCCAATGTATTGCTTGGGGCAACCACATTCAAGTGCATAGATGACTCCCTCAGTCTGGCATGTGATAGTTGCCTTAATTTTTGCTGTTGCGTTGGAACTAGTACTTTTTATCATGTTGGTTGTCCGGACCAAAGTGCACACACTACATCGTCCACAGGGCCTACTACCACTTTTTGTGTTATTCTGTTCTAGCCATGTTTTTGGCCTTCTATAATGGCTCTTGCATAGTTTGTCGCGCGGGTTAGGTGCGCGGCGCGCTGTCATTTTTAATCCTTTTTTAACCCATATTCTTAGCCCCGGATCAGTCTTTAAAATCCGCCAGTGCGTTTTTAAGATATTTCCCATAACCTGACAATCACTACTAATATCAGTGAAAAACCTTACCTCCTCTTTTTTGCTTGTCTTTTTCTTGTAACGTAAAAGTTCCTCTCTAGGCGTTTCTGACGATCTATTGATCGCTCTTTGAATCACCTTTTTGGGATATCCTCGTCTTTTAAACCGTGTCTTCATTTCGGCCACTTCCTTCCTAAAATCCACCTCTGTAGAGCAGTTTCGTCTTGCTCGTAGAAGTTGTCCCACGGGGATCCCCTCTTTGCATCTTTGTTGGTGGAAACTTGTGAAGTGTAATAGGTTATTTGTAGATGTATCTTTGCGAAAAAGTTTAGTAGTGATACTTCCATTATCTTCAATCAAAATTTCCAGGTCTAAGAATATAGCCTGGTATGGAGACAAGGTATAAGTGAGCCGGATGTTATAAGGATTTTGATTCAATATTTCCAAGAACTCTATGGCCATTTCAGATTCACCATTCCACAGTATCACAATGTCATCAATGTACCGATGGTAACAAAGTAGATGTTCATGATATTTTGAGTATGATTCCTGCCAGACTACCTCCCTCTCCCACCAACCCATAAACAGGTTGGCTATCGAGGGGGCACATCTGGCACCCATCGCAACCCCTCTGATTTGGCGATAGTAAGCCATATCAAAGGTGAATACATTGTGAGATAGGATGAAATTAAGAAGTTCCAATTGGAACCTATGTTCTGTGGACGATGTAGTGTGTGCCCTTTGGTCCGGACAACCAACATGATAAAAAGTACTAGTCCAACGCAACAGCAAAAATTAAGGCAACTATCACATGCCAGACTGAGGGAGTCATCTATGCACTTGAATGTGGTTACCCCAAGCAATACATTGGGGAAACCAAAAACAAAGTGGTGGGAAGAATCCAAGGGCATTTATCAAATATAAAACTGGCCAAGAGGGACCAGGAAGCAGGTAGGACACTCTCCCCAGTTGCTGCTCATTTTCTTCACCATCATAACAGTCAAATTAGGGACCTAACAGTCACATATATCAACAGGATCAACATGGGGGGCAGAGGTGGGAATATAAAGAAGAGACTCCAACAAAAAGAATTGGAGTGGATTTTTAATTTGGGCACTCGGGCACCATTGGGGATTAATGAGGATTTTTCATTTATATTTTTCTTAGGACGTCGGTAGGGGGTATGAGCACAATATGTTTTTCATATAATTTTTGATGCCCCATGTGGTACCAAAATAATCGGTGTCACACGGGAGCTTCTTACACAGTTGCTTTGTTTGGAAATTGTATTTAATTATTTTTCAGTTTTATGTCTGTGATATATGGTTGTTCACAATCCTGTGTGGTTTTGTTACAGATAATACTCTGCCTGATAACATCTGTACCATGGATTTCGTTTCTTCCTTGTCAAATGGCTGTGGGATTCCTGGCTAATGGGCAGCTGAAATTAGATTTAGTCTGTCTGGATAAAAATGTTAAATGTGTCCAGATATTCAAATGAAATAAGGGACCTGTGTTCCTGGGGCAAAGTTCGGAGTGAATGAGCAACCTCTTTAGCCTCACTTAAGGTTTCACTTCCTTGGATATGTGCCCCTTTTACTGGATACTACTTTTTGACTTTGCATTTGCAATAATCCATTCAGGGGTGACATAACTCCTCTCCACTCAAGTGATGGAGTTTAAAATTGGTGAATCGGGAGATCACACCTTATCAATGTATGGGGCTTGCGGTTGCATAACTCCTGAAAATATTGGAACAGGAGGACCCAAACTTTTTTCCTCAGTGGAAGATGTATGCCTGATATCAGGCCTGGATATGGTAGAGGATGATCATTTGAGAAGGCGGATTATAATTTATATCAAGCCTCTTTGTGCAGCTGTTGGCTGCACCCTGCGCAGCACGCATGCGTGGCCTGATCTGGCAGGCGCGCTGGCCTGAGACAGTACGCGTGCACGTCCAGGCTTTTAACCTCACAGCTGTTTGCTGTGCCTGGCGTAGCACGCAAGCGCGGCCTGACACGGCGTGCGCGCTCTGGCGCGCTGTACGGGGATAGACAATATGGACGTGTGGGGGAATGGATGTCCGCGGCCGGTTCTTAGGTCCGTTACTGTATCTTATGGTGCCGTGTGAGTATCTATGTACATAGTGACAGCGCAGGTCCATCATACCCAGCTAGCACATTGGCCTTAGCCCTGCCCCTATGAATAATGGATTATATCATATGAATGTATAGAGGCGGATCTAATAACTCGATCCAGGTGCCTTCACTTCCGCCCTCATTTGGCTTTGTCGGGAAGGACGGGCCTCTTTGAGGTAGGGGGGTGGGGGATGTGTGGACATACCCCTTTAGGGATTATTTAAACAGAGCAAAGGGGGTGGGAGCAGCTCCATCAATATTATTTATACAAAATTATCAACATTATTATTCAGGGCCTGGGAACCAATTTACAGCCCAGTTTAACCCTCTCATCATCTAAGTATTAAGCACCAAACATGTCTAGCTATGTGGAAAGACAGAGATTTGTATCTGTAGATACATGTGGAAGCCACACTGCCCCGGCAAGGCACTCTGTGTTTAGTGTGGTCCCTACTCTTATTTTTGAGTCCCCAAAGTTGGGCCATGCAATGCAGCCAGAGCTACTCACCTGGGAAGCTGCCAGCCTCCCTTTAGAACACTCCACAGGGAGAGATCCATGGTGGCTGAATCCCCCCCTGTGTGTGTTCATGGCAATTCAAACTGAGCAAAGGGGATGGGAGCAGCTCCATCAATATTATCTATACAAAATTATCAACATTATTATTCAGGGCCTGGGAACCAATTTACTGCCCAGTTTAACCCTCTCATCATCTAAGTATTAAGCTTCCACATGTATCTGCAGATATGTGCAACCAAATCTCTGTCTTTCCACATAGCTAGACATGTTTGGTGCTTAAAACTTGGATGATGAGAGGGTTAAACTGGGCGGTAAATTGGTTCCCAGGCCCTGAATAATAATGATGATGATTTTGTATAAATAATAGTGATGGAGCTACTCCCACCCCCTTTGCTGCATTATTTAAACAGGACAGAGCACAGTCAGCCACACTCTGATGAAGTGGCAGTAGGAGGTTGCCACGCAACGCGTCAGTGGTGCTGGCATGCTGGGCATTGTGGTAGACCAGGACTTTGTTATGCGGTAATGTAAATTGTTTTGATATTATTTAAAACTGTTTTGAATTTTTGATTATCGTGATAGTACCTTTGTGATTTATGCCCTGGAGCCTATTACCTCTCCTTTGCTCTTTTGCACATATTTGCACATAGCACTTTCACTTGTGCACTTGTATATGATATAGGGACATTAGTTCCTTTTTCTCATCTGAATTTCTAATTGCTTCATCTATTATTTCTTAATCTTTCACAGATTCTCATTTTCTACTGCACCTCACACTTGCACTTTCTGAGGGGGAGACCCCAGGGCATTTTTTGCAGATTTTGCACATTAGTTATATTGATAACTTTACAATTATATAATTATAAGTACTCATACTAGTCCGTAATGTTCCCCAGCCCATGCATATACGTTTTTTAATTGATTTTAATGTGTATGTTTTGGCTATTACCAATAAAATATTGAAATACTGATACATCTGTATATCTGTTGAGCGGCTGATTTTGGAGGTTTTTTGGTCTGTGCTGGCAGCCCATTTTTGGTATATTGACAAGTGTTCTATCTTGGATGGCAAGCAGACCATATCAAGCTCCAAGCTGGATGCCCATCTGTATCACCTCAACACAGTGAAGGAAGAGGTGAGACTATGCACTCATAAACACAATTAATGTATACACTGTATATTCAATGACTGTATACACATATGTCACAGGCGTTCAGGTCACAGACATCCACAATGCATACAGGAATGTAGAATGTGGCATACAGGTACAAGTGGAATCCGGTCTAACAGTATCCCCTTGTCCAGTTACTGTTAAGTGTGCATCAAATCCAAAGCAACAAGTGCAACACTTCCTAAAGTCAATCAGAATAGAGCTTCAAGACCATTTGGCCTAGTTCACAGTGATGTATGTGGTCCCCTAAACCCACCTACACCTGGAGGCAACAGGTACATAGTGACTTTCATAGATGACTATTCAAGGTACACAGTCAGTTACCTAATGCAACACAAGAGTGAAGTTCTTGACAAATTACAGACTATGTAGTAAGAACAAGTACAAGTAAGAACAAGTAACACGTTTCAGAGGAAGCCTCTCATACTTCAAAGTGACAATGGAGGTGAATTCACAGAACACAAAGTACAAGAGTACTTAAATCAGAATGCAATAGAGCATCAGTGCCATACACACTAGAGCAAAATGCTTTAGCTGATAGAAAGAACAGAACACAACACAATGAGAAGCCAAGTGTAAAAGACTGCAGTTTTTGGATGCAACGCATCTACATTCCAGAGGAAAAATGCACCAAACTTCAAAACAGAGCATTTGAAGGAATCTTTGTTGGATACAGTGACAATGTTAAGAGTTACAGAATCCTAAATCCCAAAACAGACAAGGTTACCATTTGTAACAGCTTATCTTTTGTTGAAGATTTGAGAGGCAATGTGATGACTACTGAGAAAGTAAGAACAGAGGAAAAAACTGTCACTGAACAGCCATATTCTGTAACTTCTGAACAAAAAGTTGAAGTGAACGCAGAACCTACCAGTACTGAGGAGCAGACACAAGCAAGCTCAGACACAGAACCAAGATACTCATTGAGAGAAAACAAAGGTAAACCATCTGTATGTCTCTCATACAAGGCAAGCATTGCCAGTACCAATGAACCTGCAACTTGGGAAGACATATCTCGCCTTTCAGAAGGGGAATCCAGTAAATGGATAAAGGCAGCAAAGGAAAAGATAAAATCCATACATGACACCAAAACATGGACATTTACAGAACTACCACCTGGAAGGAAAGCTATAGGCTGTAAATGGACTTTTAAAGTGAAGTACAATGCAGATAGCTCAATGGAGCGATACAAAGCAAGACTCGTAGCCAAGGGATATTTGCAAAAATATGGAGAGGACAATGATGAAACGTTTGCTCCAGTAGTTAAACATGCTACAAAAGGACTTTGTTGACAGTAGCCACCACAAGAAAAATGCAAGACATCTACATGGAACAACCACCAGGGTTCAAAGAGGAACAAAGGCCAGACCTAGTATGCAGACTTCAGAGGAGTATATACAGTCTAAAGCAAGCTGCCAGAGCATGGGATATGAATATAAATGAAGTGCTTACGCATGAGGGCTTTCAGAGGAGTATACACAAAGAAATTGGCAGATGGATCTATGTGCTAATTTATGTGGACGATATCCTGATTTGTTTTGAGCAAGAAGCAGAGATACTGCAAACCCTGAATTAGCATTTTGAGACCTAGCAACTTCTAGAGCATGGTCCTTTTGAGTTACTTTACTGCTCTACTGAGGATATGACAGCAGTTATCCCTACTAAGCCTCTGACCGCTGAAAGACACTCAAAGCTTACAAAGAAGATGGGTTTAAAAGACTAATGCCCTTATTCATCAAGCGATAGCGCCAGGTAGTGTCTGACGAGCGCCAGGTAGCGGCAGCTAACGGCGACTACCGACTCAAGTACGCCCGGCGGCGGTCACAATGACGCATTTATCAAGCAAAATGAGGCTAGCGCCGGCGAGAGTGGTGGGTAGCGCGGCATTCATCATGAAGCCGCCTGGACCGAACAGCGCGGCTGCAAATTCCCTCACAGCGCCAGGTATGAGCTGTCGCTCCCTGGCGATGTCCAATGCATTTCAATGGAGCAATCTATAATTATTCATAATTAATTGGTATAAATTTTTTTTTTTTTTTTTTAATGTCAAAAAATCGGAGACCACTTCTGCAATGTTAGGATTTATTTTTAAGTTAAAAAAAAAATTAAAAAAAATATGTGCAGAATTGATCTAACAGGTCTGAGATTAATGTATTCATATTACAAAATGATTCTAAAAACATGTATAATGTTACATTCAAAAAATATGGTTGTTTAGGGGTTAAAAACTAGTTAATACACATCGCCGCCAGCGCTCTGGGGTTTAAACAAGGAATGGACAGCGACAGCACATTCGGAGCGTGATTTGTTGATGAATATGAAGCTAGCCGTTCGCTCTGGCCATTCGTTGTCAGGCGCTCACATACAACGCTGGACCTGTGAAACAGCGACCCCCCAGCCCGTATTCAACATTACCGCACACCGACTGAGTCGCTGTCATCAAGCTAACGCCGGCCAAGCACAGCGAATACTGGCTGGCGCTGAAAAAATAACGCTACAGTCGCTCATCTGTCGCTACCTGGCGCTATTAATGAATCGGCCTCCCCGCCACAGCTGTTGAGAAGGGGTATTGGAGATACAGTACTTTTTAACAGCTTCTGCTTGACTCTGAATTTGTTTTTGGGATTTTTGCCAGATTAACTGCAGTTTACAGTTATGACAAGTTATGACAGTATATGGCGCTGTTACCAATGGTTATTGGTAGTCTCTCTATAAATTATTCTGCTGTGTTGTATTTCCTGTATATTCAGCTCTGCTCTATGACTTCCCTTTTCCCGTCTGTGATAGCCACCACACATTAAGGTGTAATTCTCTTACAGCATTCATGTTCCAGTAAAGTCGGTTCCTGTTATACCACTAATGTCTATCTGGATTGGACTCTGCTGCACCCAGTACTCACAATCTGCAACAGGAGGACAGTGGTGGGGGACCAGCAACAGAGGATAAGGTGAAGGAGGATGCAGGCAGCAGGACCAGCTGAGGACGAGGCAGCAGCACCAGGGGGAGATGAGATTGCAGCTCTGGTGAGGAACGAGGTGAGGCTCCAGTGGGTGAAGTGGCAGTGGGAAACGAGGCAAGGCTCCTGTCAGGATTCGCTTACCTGTCTCCCGGTCTAGCGGTGTCCCCGTTGCGCAGCCACCCGCCCGGCGGCTGCAGCGCGTGCGAGCACGTCCTGTTTATGCCCTCCGGCGGCGCTGCTCTCAGCGCGGCAGCCGGAGGAGAGCTGTTAAGGGCCAATGAGCCCTAAGTGTTGGGGTTGGGCCAATGAGCCTGGATAGGGGGATTTTGGGCTATACACCCCTTTTGGTTTTTGGCCTATCTGTGCATTAGTTTAAAGTTGCACCAATCATCACGCTCTCCCCCCTTTCCCCAATCTTGTCTGTCCCTATAAAGGTTCATTCCATCAGTTGCTCAGTGCCTGTGATAGCGCCTTATACCTAGCTTTGTCTTGTGTTATTGCCGTGATTGATCTTCATTGCCGACCCCTGCCTGAATCGACCAATCTCTATCTGACCTCCGTTGCCGACCCCTGCCTGAATCGACCAATCTCTATCTGACCTCCGTTGCCGACCTTTGCTTTGTATCCCGACCTCGAGCTGCCTCATCCATCTGTACCGCTGCGATGTCTGAATTCCTGGGGTCGACCTCTGGCCTGTCTGGACTTCCGCTAACCCACTCTAGTCATTGGTTCTTCAGACCTCCTACCAGTAAGCTCTCATCCTTTGAGCCATTGAAGTCCTGGGGGCAACTGATCCCGGGCAGGGCGTTTTCTGCGTCCCAGCAAGCGGGGGCTCCTACAGGTGAAGCTGGCTGCGGAGATTGGGGGTTGAGGGCTTACCTGGAGGGCTGGAGTTACCCGAGCGTGACATTATCACAGGCCAAAAAAACATGGATGACCTGGTACAGCAAGTGCAGGCTATGGCCACCGCTATTAATCATTTAGCTCAAAGAGTGGCCACTCAAGAATCCAGGCAGGCTCCTGCATCCTCTGTACCACCTCACGTATCAGAGCCGAAAGTTCCGCTACTGGAAAAATTTTCGTGCCAGGAGATAAGAATTCTTGCGAACTTTATTTTAAGTTGAGACCCGTATCCCCGGGCACCGAGACCCAGCGAGTGGGCTTGGTAATTTCTTTATTACAAGGGGACCCTCAGTCTTGGGCCTTTAGTTTGCCTCCTAATGATGTCGCCCTACATTCAGTTACGGCCTTCTTCATTGTAATGGGTGTATTGTATGTGGACCCAGACCAACAATCTATGGCCGAAAACAGGCTTCGGGCCTTGAAGCAAGGGCGGAACACGGCGGAGGATTATTGCGCAGAATCCAGGTGGAATGACCCTGCCCTGTGTAGCCAATACCGAGTGGGCCTGTCAGAGAGCATCAAGGATGCGCTTGTAAATTTTCCTCCACTGACGGACCTAGACCAATTGATGCAGGTCACCATTAAAATAGACCAACGCCTTAGAAACAGAGAGCTAGGGAGAGAGCTAGGGCTCCCACTTCTCTCAGACCCTTCCAAGACCCTAACCCACCGGCTTCCCGTAGGGTAAATTTACCTTCCACCTCTCAGGAGGAGCCCATGCAACTTGGAAGAACTCGTCTCTCCCAGGACGAGAAGCAGCGAAGGCTCTCCATGGGGTTATGTTTATACTGTGGGAACCCAGGTCATTTTGCTAGATCCTGCCCTAACAATGGGAAATTGGCGGGAAACTTTTACGCCTAGATCGGGGCGAGAGTACTGATCTAGGTGAGTCTGTCTATCACTCTCCCTTAAACAAGATGTTAATCCCTGTCGACCTTTCCTGGGGCTCGTCCAAGCAGTCAGATTCCGCTTTCTTGGATAGTGGAGCGGCAGGCAACTTCCTGGATCGAAGCATGATCTCCATCTTGGGAATTCCTCTGGTGCCCCTTGAGAAATCTCTGCAGGTTCTGGCCATTAATGGGAAAGCCATTCAGGGGGGTCCAGTCAATACTAAGACCCCACCTCTTAATCTAATTGTCGGGTCCTCCCACTCAGAGTTCATAGAATTTTTTGTTTTTGATTGCCCAGAAACTCCAGTGGTTTTGGGATACCCTTGGTTACAACTCCACAACCCCATTTTAGACTGGCAGGCTGGGGAATTGGTTAAGTGGAGTAACTTCTGTAAGAATCATTGCTTCTCCACAGCCCTCAGAAGTTTCCAGATGCTGCCCCTGGGGTTACCTCACCCGTACGCAGATTGGGCTGACGTTTTCTCTGAACGGTCGGCAGACACTCTTCCCCCACATCGGGCCTATGACTGCCCCATTGACTTGCTCCCTGGGACTATTCCTCCCAGAGGGAAAATTTATAACCTTACCCGGCCTGAGGAGCAAGCAATGAGGGATTACATCTCTGAAAATTTGAGCAAGGGGTTTATCCGCCCTTCAACATCTCCTGCGGGGGCTGGCTTCTTTTTTGTGGAGAAAAAAGATGGCGGTTTGAGGCCTTGTATAGACTACAGGGCCCTGAACAAAATTACTGTAAAAAAACGGTATCCCCTTCCCTTGATTGGGGATTTATTCAATCAAGTTGTCGGTGTTCGGATTTCTTCCAAATTCGTATTCGGCAGGGGGATGAGTGAAAAACGCCATTTAATGTAAAAGACGGCCATTACGAGTATCTGGTCATGCCCTTTGGCCTTTGTAACGCTCCAGCCGTCTTCCAAGACTTTGTAAATGATGTGTGCCGCGATTATTTAGGTAGATTCGTAGTCATTTACTTAGATGATACTCTTATTTTTTCTGATTCTTTGTTGGAACATAGACGTCATGTAAAGTTGGTACTTCAGAGACTAAGAGAGAATAAATAATATGCTAAGATTTCTAAATGCATGTTCGAGGTCACCACTGTCCCCTTCTTGGGGTATGTAATTTTTAACCAGGGTCTAGAGATGGATGCGGTGAAAGTTTCGCCTTTACTGAAAACTGGTCTCTGTTCGTCTGTGAGGCCTTCCTGACTTTAAAACGGGCCTTTACCTCGGCGCCTGTGTTAGTTCATCCTGATGTTAATAAGCCTTTTATCATTGAAGTTGATGCTTCCGAGTTGGGTGTGGGGGCAGTCACAATACTCCAGTCATCCTGAGCGTCTACATCCTTGCGCTTACTTTTCGCGGAAATTTTGCGCCGCGGAGCAAAACTACAATGTAGGAAACAGAGAATTATTGGCAGTTAAACTGGCCTTTGACGAATGGCGTCACTGGTTGGAGGGTTCATTGCATCCGATCACGGTCTATACCGATCACAAAAACCTGGAGTACATCAGTTCTGCTAAGAGACTGAACTCTCGCCAGGCATGTTGGGCATTGTTTTTCTTGTGGTTTAATTTCATAATCACATTTAAGCCAGGAGTTAAAAATACTAAGGCGGATGCCCTGTCCCGCATGTTCGGGGAATGCAAAGATAGGAGTGATATGGGTGAACCAATTTTGCCTTTAGGCTGTGTGGTGGGGGCATTGCTTTCTGATCTATTTAATACCTTGGCGCCATTTCAGAATGAATCTCCTGCAGATGTACCTTTGGGGTGTCAGTTTGTTCCGTCGCACCTGCGTCCCGATGTAATCCGCGAATTTCACGATGCTAAAACAGCTCATCTGGGAAATCGAAAGACGTTTATTTTAGCCCGGCGCCATGTATGGTGGCCTACTATGCGGCGCGATATAATTACCTTTATCGATACATGTACTGTTTGTGCGCGAAGTAAAGGGGTACACAAGGCCCCTAGTGGGTGTTTGGTTCCATTAGAGATTCCTAAAGAACCATGGACTCATATCTCTATGGACTTCATAGTTGATTTGCCACCATCACATAGGAACACTGTGATTTGGGTGGTCGTTGACCGTTTTAGTAAGATGGCACATTTTATTCCATTACCTAAACTTCCGTCGGCTCCTGAGCTTTCGCGATTGTTTATTTCACATATTTTCCGTATCCATGGCATACCGTCTAATATAATTTCCGATCGGGGTGTACAGTTTACTTTGCGTTTTTGGAAAAACTTCTGTTCGCGGTTGGGGATTCAGATATCTTTGTCGTCGGCGTACCATCCCCAGACCAATGGACAGACTGAAAGAACCAATCAAAGTCTGGAACAGTACTTAAGGTGTTACATTTCTGACGCTCAAGAACAATGGTCAGAATTAATTGATTTTGCAGAATTCGCGTACAATAACGCGCCGAGTGAAAGTACTAAGGTGTCCCCATTCTTCTGCAACTTGGGGAAAAATCCCAGAGGTTCTTCCCTCTCAGGGTCACCTTCCAATTTACCGGCATTGGAAGAGTGGCTCCAAGAACGGAAAGACATCTGGGCCCGCGTTCAAGAGACTTTGAAAACTACTGTTTTAAGATATAAAAGATTTGCTGATCGCCGCAGGTCTCGAGAACCCACACTTCAGGTTGGGGACCTTGTTTGGGTGTTTACTAAAAACATATCTCTCCGGCAACCTTCCAGTAAGTTGGGTCCCAAGTTTATTGGACCGTTCCCTATTACTCGGAAGCTGAACAATGTTACCTTTAAGGTCCAGCTTCCTCAAACCATGAGAATCCCAAACTCCTTTCATGTGTCGCTGCTAAAACCAGCTAAGACTACTCTGCTTCCATTCCCATCACCAATCTTAGTTGATAACGAACCGGAATACGAATTTAACAAAATTCTAGATTCGCGTAAAGTTCGTAATTCGCTACAGTATTTGGTTGACTGGGTTGGCTACGGTCCAGAGGAGAGGTGCTGGGTTGCAGCAAGAGATGTTCACGCTAGGGCTCTCGTAAAAAAGTTCCATTGTGACAATCCGGGGAAACCTGGTGAGGGTCCCGAGGCCCCTCGTGAAGGGGGGGGGGGTAATGTCAGGATTCGCTTACCTGTCTCCCGGTCCAGTGGTGTCCCCGTCATGCAGCCACCCGCCCGGCGGCCGCAGCGGCCGGCGGCTTCCGTCCCTGCTGGCGCGCCTGCGCACTGCTCCTCCTCAGCCGGCGGGCCCGGCTTCTGTACACGCGCGCGAGCACATCCTGTTTATGCCCTCCGGCGGTGCTGCTCTCAGCGTGGCTGCCGGAGGAGAGCTGTTAAGGGCCAATGAGCCCTAAGTGTTGGGGTTGGGCCAATGAGCCCGGATAGGGGGATTTTGAGCTATACACCCCTTTTGGTTTTTGGCCTATCTGTGCATTAGTTTAAAGTTGCACCAATCATCATGCTCTCCCCCCTTTCCCCAATCCTGTCTGTCCCTACAAAGGTTCATTCCGTCAGTTGCTCAGTGCCTGTGATAGCACCTTATACCTATCTTTGTTTTGTGTTATTGCCGTGATTGATCTTCAGGCCGACCCCTGCCTGAATCTACCAATCTCTATCTGACCTCCGTTGCCGACCCCTGCCTGAATCGACCAATTTCTATCTGACCTCCGTTGCCGACCTCTGTTTTGTATCCTGACCTCGAGCTGCCTCATCCATCTGTACCGCTGCGATCTCTGAATTCCTGGAATCGACCTCTGGCCTGTCTCTGGACTTCCACTAATTCGCTCTAGTCATTGGTTCTTTAGACCTCCTACCAGTAAGTTCTCATCCTTTGAGCCATTGAAGTCCTGGGGGCAACCGATCCTGGGCAGGCGTTTTCTGCGTCCCGGCAAGCGGGGGCTCCTACAGGTGAAGCTGGCTGCGGAGATTGGGGGTTGAGGGCTTACCTGGAGGGCTGGAGTTACCCAAGCGTGACAGCTCCAGTGGGTGAAGTGGCAGCGGGGGATGAGGCAAGGCTCCAGTGGGTGAATTGGCGGTGGGGGACGAGGCAAGGCTCCAGTGGTGAAGTGGCGGTGGGGGATGAGGCAAGGCTGCAGTGGTGAAGTGGCGGTGGGGGACGAGGCAAGGCTCCAGTTAGTGAAGTGGCGGTGGGGGACGAGGCAAGGCTCCAGTGGTGAAGTGGCGGTGGGGGACGAGGCAAGGCTCCAGTTAGTGAAGTGGCGGTGGGGAACGAGGCAAGGCTCCAGTGGTGAAGTGGCGGTGGGGGACGAGGCAAGGCTCCAGTTAGTGAAGTGGCGGTGGGGGACGAGGCAAGGCTCCAGTGGTGAAGTGGCGGTGGGGGACGAGGCAAGGCTCCAGTTAGTGAAGTGGCGGTGGGGGACGATGCAAGGCTCCAGTGGTGAAATGGCGGTGGGGGACGAGGCAAGGCTCCAGTTAGTGAAGTGGCGGTGGGGGACGAGGCAAGGCTCCAGTGGTGAAGTGGCGGTGGGGGTCGAGGCAAGGCTCCAGTTATTGAAGTGGCTGAAGAGGCAAGGCTCCAGTGGTGAAGTGGTGGTGGAGGACGAGGCAAGGCTCCGGTGGGTGAAGTGGCGGTGGGGGCCGAGGCAAGGCTCCAGTGGTGAAGTGGCGGTGGGGGACGAGGCAAGGCTCCGGTGGGTGAAGTGGCAGCGGGGGACAAGGCAAGGCTCCGGTGGGTGAAGTGGTGGTGGGACGAGGCAAGGCTCCAGTGGTGAAGTGGCGGCGGGGGACGAGGCAAGGCTCCGGTGGGTGAAGTGGCGGCGGGGGACGAGGCAAGGCTCCAGTGGGTGAAGTGGCGGTGGGGGACGAGGCAAGACTCTGGTGGGTGAAGTGGTGGTGGGGGACGAGGCAAGGCTCCGGTGGAGGAAGTGGCGGTGGGGGATGAGGCAAGGCTCCGGTGGGTGAAGTAGCGGTGGGGGATGAGGCAAGGCTCTGGTGAGTGAAGTGGCGGTGGGGGACGAGGCAAGGCTCTGGTGGTGGTGGGTGAAGTAGCGGTGGGGGACGAGGCAAGGCTCTGGTGGCGGTGGGTGAAGTAGCAGTGGGGGACGAGGCAAGCCTCTGGTGGGTGAAGTAGCGGTGGGGGACGAGGCAAGGCTCTGGTGGGTGAAGTGGCGGTGGGGGACGAGGCAAGACTGTGGTGGGTGAAGTAGCGGTGGGGGAAGAGGCAAGGCCCCGGTGGGTGAAGTGGCGGTGGGGGACGAGGCAAGGCTCCGGTGGGTGAAGAGGCAGCAGTGCTGGTGGAGGACGAGGTGCAGGCAGCAGTGAGGGACCAGCGGCGATGGATCAGGAGGTGGTGGTGAAATTGACTATTCGGTGCCCTGCAGTGCCCATAGACATCTATGAGGGGGCCATGCTTGCAGCATTTTGCAAACCACAGCGCACTTATGTGAAAGGGGCCAATTATTTATTTGGGCTGTGTACTTTTGCCGTTTGTAACACATTGAAGAATTTTTATGGGCAGTTGTGAAAGGGGGTCTTATACAATTCTATTTCTCATTACCTTTCAGTAAAAAATATAGCCTGGAGTTGAGCTTCCAGTAATGACAGTTATCATTTTTACATCATTAAAACCAATGTATCCGGCTGGTGGCTTTTGACGCTTGCTCTTTGATTCTAGGAAGGGCAAATATTATATATGGAAAGATCACCCCTTGCCATTGGCTGCAGGTTTCATTCATTCAGCATAAGACCTTCAAAGTACATGCAGCTGACATTTACATCTCTGATCCGGGAGAAATGAAATATCTTGAAGCTCTCCGTGTTCTTCCTGTCAAAGGTGAAATTATACAAGTCGTAGCCGGCTACAGAGTCACTTCATTATCTTCAATTGTCGATATCGATGTCAGGAAAGGCCTAGCGGAGCGATAATGCATTATGGGCCTCATTTACGATGACCACATATTTTTGTTTGTTTAAGCATCATCATAAGCCAGGTTAGGCATAAGCCAGTGTGACGATTGCACGGGCTGATCAGACCTATTGATGATTCATCTGATCAAACCGGTCAACCGTACCCCATGTGTGTCACTGCAATTGTTCAATTGGCAACACACGTGGCTGTAAACTGCTGCCACCAGAACACAAACAGTGTTCAACTCTATATAAGCCACACACAACACAATCAGATTGAACAGATCGATCGACCCACATCCACTTCCAGGCAGGGGGGCGATCGAGCGTCGTAGACAAGTAAAGTAGCCAGGCTCTTCAGTAATAGCGTGAGCTTTTTAGATCCTTAATTCAGAGCATCAGTGACCCTCTGCTGTATTTTTGGAATTTATTTAAACAAACAGAAAAACGCGAAAACAACAAGAAAAACAGTGCAAGGTGATAAAAACGGAATTAACTATAAAACACATAAATGAAAATATATACTTAAGAGTATGTCTGGGCTGCGGTTCGATCGGATCAATTGTTTCTCAGTCTCCACACGCTTTCTGGTCTTCTGCTGTTAAATGGAGCGTGTGTCACTCTTGATGGTAAGATTAGAGTGTCTGGCCATTCTTGCCAGCCATGCTTATAGGTCCCAGAACAGGGGGTCTCTTTACCCCTCCTACCAGGGGGCTGGTGTTGGTATCACAGGCTGTCCTGAATATTTCAGTCTCATTTCTGCTATTTGATACCAGATGAACACATTCCAAGGGAGGGGGTGACACACACCCACACTGGGGTTTTATTACCCCAACCACTCCATGTTTATTACTAGGTGGGGGGGGGGGGGGTGAGTTGGAGAGGACATATTTGAGGGGGTTAGCAACCTTGACCTGGCATGTGAGGGTTAGATAAAGGTGAAACCCAAGTGGGAGGGGGGGACAAGAAATGAGTGGTTTACACCAAGCAGCCAAGGTCCATATACATACATATGCATATACACACATATATACATACACACACATATATATATAACCGGTATTGAATGTGTCTGTGTATATATATATATATATATATATATATATATATATATATATATATACAAACACAGACACATTCAATACCGGTTTGGTCACAGCCAGGTATAAAGGGATTTTAAAGATACAAGGCAGGGAGTGCTTTCTCAAAAAAGAAAGTATTCACATGGTGCATATCGCAAGGGATAATAGAATGTCTCCCAAGATTCTTTGCAGTAGGTGGAGCCATGCATATAAATCTCTTTTCACCTCCAAAACTCCAGGAAAAGCCCACCAGGGTGTGCAATGCTTTGATATAGCTAAATGTTACACAGCTAATCCACTCCATTTGTGGAAACCTATTGTGGGCCGTCTGTTGGCTGCTGTGACCATCCATCCACCTAGAGGCCAATTGGACTCCCTGTTACATTGGGAGAGCTACAATCCAGCAGATCTGGCCACTGACCTGCGAATGCAACAGCAAAAAGGAAGGTGGGATGTGCTCATCCAGTCAATATGTGACAGTCAAGGAGGTGCTGCCTTTTTGCTGTTGCATTTGCAGATCAGTGGCTAGCAGGGCTGGATTATGTGGTAGGCACAACAGGCGGGGCCTCCACCATTTGCCCTGCAAAGGGGGTCTCCACCAACCTTTGGGTTATGGTCTGGTCCAGAAGGCTTTTCAGTCTTTGGTTTGACAAGTTGCGGGGTCAGCAACAAGGCTATCGGTGGCAGTTGGGTCCTGAGTAAGCCATTTTTTGTTTTTGCAAACCTGCAGCCAAAGCCACCACAGGGCAGGATGGAGAATCTAGAGCAAAGCCGCCGTCAGCAACGCTACAGTGATGGGTGCAGAGCTGTCACTGCACATAAGCCACCAAGCACAGCCGCTGGCAGCTCAATGCAGGGAACCAGCCGGGCGACTACACTACCCCCCACCCAGAATGGCAAAGCAGGAGTTCCCGAGCAGCAGCACCCGCACAAGGGGGGCACAAGGGACTCATGACTCACCCATCTGACCTTCCAGTAAGTAGGCGGGAGCCAGACAACCACCAATCAGTTACTTGGCTGGACTATTATTTTATACTGTATCTGGGGCCTCCACCAGAATTTGTGCCCAGTTATTGCACACTCTTTAGACAGGCAGGTTCATGAATTGTATTGCTTGGGCACACACAAGTAAGGAAGGAGTGTATAAATTAGATGGCCTCGTCGTGGCAACCTCGCTTTTACATTAATTGCAATCTACCATATTTTTTTGACCTATAAGACGCACCTAGGATTTGGAGGAGGAAAAAAAGAAAAAAATATTCTAAACCGAATGTTGTGCTAAAACACCTCATATGCATTGTGGCATTCCCCCATCCCTTCCCCATATGCATTGTGGCATTCCCTCTTCATATTCCCATAGGCAGTGTGCCATTCCCCCTCCCATTCCAATAGGCAGTGTGGCATTACCCCCATCCCATAGGCAGTGTGGCATTCCCCCATCCCATAGGCAGTGTGGCATTCCCCCATCCCATTCCCATAGGCAGTGTGCCATTCCCCCTACCATTCCAATAGGCAGTGTGGCATTCCCCTTACAATTCCCATATACACTGTGGCATCCTTCCATCCCATTCCCCTAGGCAATGTGGCATTCCCCCCTCCCATTCCCATAGGCAGTGTGGCATTCCCCTATCCCATATACACTATGGCATCTTATTGACATTTTCCCCCCACTTTTAGGGAAAAATGAGTGCGTCTTATAGGGCAAAAAATGGTATGTTAACAAGTCCATGCTTTTAGTAAGTGATAGCTAGCTTTTTCAATAGTATACATTCCTTTTTTGTCTATGGAGTGTGGTCACAGCCATCTAGCACCTCCTTGACTGCTATATATTTGCTGGATGAGCACATCCTATCCCATTCCTTTTAGTATGAGTGCGCAGAGGGTTACATTTATTTTTGTCTATGGAATGTGGTCACAGCCATCTAGCACCTCCTTGACTGCTATATATTGGCTGGATGAGCACATCCCATTCCTTTTAGTATGAGTGCGCAGAGGGTTACATATCTTTTTTGTCTATGGAGTGTGGTCACAGCCATCTAGTACCTCCTTGATTGCTATATATTGGCTGGATGAGCACATCCTATCCCATTCCTTTTACTATGAGTGTGCAGAGGGTTACATTTCTTTTTGTTTATGGAGTGTGGTCACAGCCATCTAGCACCCCCTTGATTGCCATATATTGGCTGGATGAGCACATCCCATTCCTTTTAGTATGAGTGCGCAGAGGGTTACATTTATTTTTTGTCTATGGAGTGTGGTCACAGCCATTTAGTACCTCCTTGACTGCTATATATTGGCTAGATGAGCACATCCTATCCCATTCCTGTTAGTATGAGCTTGCAGAGGGTTACATTTATTTTTGTGTATGGAGTGTGGTCACAGCCATCTAGTACCTCCTTGATTGCTATATATTGGCTGGATGAGCACATCCTATCCCATTCCTTTTAGTATAAGTGCGCAGAGGGTTACATTTATTTTTTGTCTATGGAGTGTGGTCACAGCCATCTAGTACCCCCTTGATTGCTATATATTGGCTGGATGAGCACATCCCATTCCTTTTAGTATGAGTGTGCAGAGGGTTACATTTATTTTTGTCTATGGAATGTGGTCACAGCCATCTAGCACCTCGATTGCTATATATTGGCTGGATGAGCACATCCTATCCCATTCCTTTTAGTATGAGTGCGCAGAGGGTTACATTTATTTTTTGGCCTGTATTCTCCCTGTCACAATGAATTCTTAGTACATATATAATGTATGTACATGATGAATTGTATCTGATACAGATTCAGGATATGATGGATTGCATTCAGTTAGTCGGTAACATTTTTTGCAGTATTCTCCGTACATGTAGCGTTGCTGCTATTTGTGTGTTATGATGCAGCACCAAGTTGCCCACGGAGACTGTCGCCCAAGGACCCACATTGAGCCGCAGCTGGCCCGGGCCGCGAAGAGTTAAAATATCTGGCATATTATGATTATTATTGAATAAAGCCCCATTGCAGCCTCACCAATGCTTAACGAAAGGGCAGCGAGCCCGAACACGCGACCATTAAATGGGAATGAAGGGCTCGTGTTCAATAAAAGCGATTAGCTTTCTATTTATGTGTATTGGAAATGTAATCACGCCGTTCTGTAACAGAGCAGCGCTGCGAAATGTTTTCCCAGCCACGGCCCCGCTGCTACGCTAATGATAATTGGATAATGCCTGTTTGCTTTCCCGCATACTTACACTTGATGGGGAAATTGCATTAGGTGAGGCTGAATGCGATTACACCCATTCATAGTGTCTGAAGGCCATTTGCATTGCACACATCCTTATTTCTTTCCCTTTTATATTTGTACAGTGCTACAGAGCAATCGCTTTCTGCAAAGGACCACCTACCCGGGTTTACCGTAAGGTGAAGGTCCGCGCTGATCTCCAACTGCAAAGATGTCCTTTTGTTAGCATTTTGTAAACGTTGGGCCTTATTCATGAAGGTATAGCGACAGGTAGTGCCTTTACAGCGGCAGGTAGTGCCTGTACAGCGCCAGGTAGTGCCAGGTAGCGGCAGGTGAACGCTGGACACGGCGCGCAATTACACATTTATGAAGCCGAATCTGGTGAGCGACTAGAACAACGCCATGTAGCGTCCGATTCATCATTATCCCAGGCTCAGCGTACAGCACCGACGTTCAGCCTTGCAGAGCGCCATGTCTAACCTGTCGCTACCTGGCGCTCTCCCATACATTTATTTGGACGATACTTAAATCCCATTCCTGATCCCAATTTTGTTTTCTTAAAAAAAAAAAAAAAAAACTTCTGACATGTATCCTGGGCAAGAAAATGACATTTTTGAAAACTTTTTTAATTAATAATATTTTTATGCAGAATTGTCCTTACATATCTGGTATTAAAGTGTTCATGTCACAATGTTATAACAATGTCATTCCGTGTGTTTTCGCTTTGTTACTAGTGGATACAAGTTTATAAACAGCCTTTAATCACAAGGCCTCTGGCGCTATGGGCTACAACTACATGATTTTGAGCGCCGGCGATGTTTGAGGCTGTTTTTTTGATGAATCTGGTGTGAGTCAGTTGCACTGAGCTGGCGCTATCGTTCGGTCCCATACAGCGTAGTACTGCGACTCACACATCATATTCATCAATGCCGGACAGCGACTGAGGCGCTTTGAAACAATGATCCATGGCCGACCACAGCGACTACTAGCGGTCGCTCTGAAATCCGCTCTACGGACGCTCATCTGTCGCTACCTGGCGCTAGTAATGAATCAGCTTGCCCATTTTAGAACAGCAGTGCTGTGAGTAAATAAACTCAAGCTGGGTGTGATTTAACTTATGCGGCTGCCTTTCTCTCTCTTTCTCTCTCCACTGTTACATTGTAGTGAGTCATATAGCTCCCTGCTGTGTTACATTGTAAACAGGTATGTGTTTACATTGCAGCGACCTGCAATTACAGTATAAAGAGCTTTAAAGTGGACCAAAACCCAAAACGATCGGCCCGGGAATCTATAAGATTTCTGGGTCGATCGATTTTTCTCCCCCCGGGGCATCCAAAATCGGTGTTTCCCACTGTGTGAAACCTCCCAGGTCGCCCAAAAAACTTTTTTCCCGGTCCAACGACGCATGTGCAAGCCATGGCTGCATCCCCGCTATGCCTCTAGCAGAGCGCATGACATTTGTGAATGGCTGGTGTGGGAAGGAAGGGAGGGAAGCGGGGGATGCAACCGACAGTGCGCTGGAGCCCCTCGCCTTTAGATGGGGAGGCCGATTCATTAATAGCGGCAGGTAGCGACAGTTGAGCGACTGTAGCGGCATTTTTAGAGCACCCGCTAGTAGTCGCTGTGCTTGGCCATTGTTCGGTTGTTGATAGCGACTCAGTCGGTTTGCCGTAATGTTGAATATTGGGTGAGGAGTCGCTATTTGACAGGTTCCATGCTGTATGGGAGCGCATGATAGCGACTGGCCCTAGCGACCGGCTCCCACCATATTCATTAAAAAATCACGCTCAAAAAATTCTCGCGCTGTAAAATGCATGTTTAAACCCCAGAGCGCTGGCGGCGATGTGTTAAAAGTAGTTTTATAAAGTTTTTTAAATAATTTTGTAATATGAATACATTAATATCAGACCTGTAATATCAATTCTGTACATTTTTTTTTTCCCCCTAAAAAAAATAATCTAAAATGGCAGAAGTGGTCACAGAATTTTTCACATTTAAAATAAAAAAAAATCATAAAAATGAATTATGAATATTTAAAGATTGTTCCATTGAAATGCATTGGAGAGCGCCAGGTAGCGAGAGGTCATACCTGTCGCTGTTCAAGGTCGGACGCTGGCGCTGTGGGCTGAGGCTGGAATAATGATGAATGAGTCGCTATATGGCGCTATCTCAGTCGCTAAGCAGGATTGGCTTGATAAATGTGTGATTGTGGTGGGGAGCCGGCGTTCTCGTGGCGGGGCCCGTCTTTACCGGCCGCTCACCAGTCGCTATCTGGCGCTATTCCTTCATAAATAAGAGCCTAAGGCTTAGAGGATGTAATGTTTGCGGAGCCGAATGCGCTGATTGGACGAGAGGCTGCTCATGCGCCGTAGGACCAGGAATAGGTGAGTTAGTTTCGGTGATCTGGGGGGGGGGGGTTCACACAGCGGAGCATCCCCAATCGGTATGCCCCGGGGATGAGGACCAAAACCCAGGACAGTCAAAATCCTGGATTTTGGTTGACTTTAACTTATGCTGCTGTCTCTCTCTCTCTCCAATGTTACATTGTAAAGTGTCATATAGCTCCCTGCTGTGTTACATTGTAAACAACAATTTGAGTGTTTACATTGCAGCCACCTACAATTACAGCGTAAAGAGCTTAAGGGAACAATATCGCGAAAAAATGGCCCAATGATAAAAAATCCATATAAATATGATGGATGTCAGTAGGAGAGGTCACTTATACACCCGGCATCAGGAAATATCCAGCCAGGCTTGTTTTTCTTTATTTTAATGGAAGGAAAAGGACATGCGGGGTGACAGGCTCTGTCACCCCTCATAGACTAAACCTGTCACCCCTGGAATTTATTACTACCATTTGAGAATAAACCACGAGCTTGGCGGGAGTTGTATTCAGTCCAAGTTTATAAGTGACCCCTCTTCTCATTAGCTGACGTGTTTATATGGATTTTTAACATTACAAACTTCCGAGAATGTGCTCCTTTAAAGGAGCAATATCGCGAAAAAATGGCCCAATGATAAAACTCCATATAAATATGATGGATGTCAGTAGGAGAGGTCACTTATACACCCGGCAACAGGAAATATCCACACAGGCTTGTTTTTTTCACTTTGATTAAAGGAAGAGGACATCTGAAGTGAAAGGTTCTGTCACCCCTCATAGACTAAACCTGTCACCCCTAGATTTTATTCCAACCAGGAGAAAAAAAAAACACAAGGTTGGTGGGAGTTTCATTCAGTTTGGGTGTATAAGTGACCCCTCCTCTCATTAGCCGACGCGTTTATATGTAATTTTTAATATGACACAATTTCGTGATAGTTCTCCTTTAAAGTGGAACAGCGTGATGTGAATAAGGACCAGCAATGGGCCGAAACGCGTCACCCTTATATAGATTACCAGTTGTTGGACTAGGAGCAAGTTATGTTTCATTTAGGCTACGTTCACAGCTGTCCGGTTGAGTTTTGCGGCAGGAATTCTGTGTTGCGTTTTTTTTTTCACGTTCACTGTTGCACCAGGAAGGGGTGAAAGGGACCACAGAGGTGCCATTGCTGGATTTTCTTTTGCGGTACGACTGCGTCTGCCGCGAACGCATGCGGGACCGGTCAGGTGCTGAGACACAATTGTTTTTGTTTCAAGGATCTGGGACTGAGCACCTCGCACACGGACCTTTTAAATTTTCTGGTGAGCTGTCCATTATTTTATGTATGTAAAGGGGAACACCAAGCAGGATTCTCATTCCCCTGGGGGGGGGGGTGTTCCTCACCAATTTAGGGTGCCCCTTAATTACTAGTATCACTCAACAAGATGCAGTAATTAAGAAAGTCACTTACCACCATGGCCCGGGGGTCCGTAACCCACCCTAGGCTTCTGAAGAAAAGAAGCTCCAACTTAGTTGATGTAGTGCTGCTGGTAGAAGGTTAGTCTCCTGGGTTCCTCTTGACACTCTTAAAGCGGACCTTCACCCTGAATAAGAGCCTATCTTTTATGTTGTTTCCCCCCCCCCCCCCACCCTGTACATACAGATTTCTCACATTAATCCGGACCTTCACCCTGAATAAGAGCCTATCTTGTATGTTCCCCCCCTGTACATACAGATTGCCCAAATTAATCCAGACCTTCACCCTGAATAAGAGTCTATTTTATATGTTTCCCACACCCTATACATACAGATTGCCAACATTAATCTGGACCTTCACCCTGAATAAGAGCCTATCTTATATGTTTCCCACACCCTGTACATACAGATTGCCCACATTAATCTGGACCCTCACCCTGAATAAGAGCCTATCTTATATGTTTCCCCCTGTACATACAGATTGCTCACATTAATCCCGATCTTCACCCTGAATAAGAGCCTATCTTGTATGTTTCCCCCCCGTACATACAGATTGCTCAAATTAATCCGAACCTTCACCCTGAATAAGAGTCTATTTTATATGTTTCCACACCCTGTACATACAGATTGCCCACATTAATCCGGACCTTCACCCTGAATAAGTGCCTATCTTATATGTTTCCCCCTGTACATACAGATTGCTCACATTAATCCCGACCTTCACCCTGAATAAGAGCCTATCTTGTATGTTTCCCCCCCCTGTACATACAGATTGCTCAAATTAATCCGAACCCTCACCCTGAATAAGAGTCAATTTTATATGTTTCCACACCCTGTACATACAGATTGCCCACATTAATCCGGACCTTCGCCCTGAATAAGAGCCTATCGTATATGTTTCCCCCCTAACATACAGATTGCCCACATTAATCCGGACACTGACCCTGAATAAGAGCCTATATTGTATGTTTCCCCCTGTACATACAGATTGCCCAAATTAATCCGGACCTTCACCCTGAATAAGAGCCTATCTTGTATGTTTCCCCTTCTGCTCTGTCTGAGCAAAGCACAGCTATAACCCCGCCCCCTGCACTTTATCCCCCTCTCCTCTCCTCAGTATGTGATGCTTCTGAGTCAAGAAGGTGGCGCCCGTATCCTAGAGTCCTGAACAGAGTTGCAGCCCGGTGGGGGAAAGAATAAAAAGTAAGTGACTAAAAACTTAAAATATATTAACTTTAGATGCTGGGAAATAGT
This sequence comes from Gastrophryne carolinensis, assembly GCA_027917425.1. Classification (NCBI taxonomy): domain Eukaryota; kingdom Metazoa; phylum Chordata; class Amphibia; order Anura; family Microhylidae; genus Gastrophryne; species Gastrophryne carolinensis. The sequence continues at coordinate 9,389,657 of CM051239.1, read as the reverse complement.
TTTTTAAGGGTTTGGTCTTTTCATTAAATCATGGTGAAGGTCCGGTTTAATTACTGCATCTTGTTGAGTGACACTAGTAATTTATTTATGTTGTTTGGAAACTGGATATTTTGGCTGAACTGTTAATTCAATTCCAGCCTAGAGCAAAAATCCCTTCAGAAGGTCCTTCTAAATCCCAGCTAAAAAAATTAATATTTTTATGTGGGACGGAACACACTTCCGATATAACCTTAAAGTGGAACAAAACCCATTGCTATTGGCCCGGGCATCTATAAAATTCCCGGGCCGATCATTCCCCCCCCCCCCCCCCCCGGAGAGGCCGCGCATGCACCGTAGGACCGGGAAGAGTGAGTTGCGCTCGGCGATCTGGGGGGCAGCGGGGCATCCCCGATCAGGGGAAAGCACCAAAACCCAGGATAGTCAAAATCCTGGGTTACGGTCCACTTTAAAGCGTGCCTGAACTTGGTCCTTTTGTCTGGAAATATTCTTTTTATTATTTCCACCATATCACCAGCTAAAAGGATCATATTTTGAGAGTACAGAGGTAAAATTCTGAGGTGTAGCCCTTCGGCTCAGGCAGCAGCTTCAAGAAATCAGATGCTACTCGCTACAATTAAACCGGACCTTCAACATAATTTAATGAAAAGCCCAAACCCTTAAATAACTATTCCCCGGCATCTAAAATGAAAATATTATATAACAGTCACATAGTTATTATTCTTTCCCCCACTGGGCTCCCACTCTGTTCAGGACTCTAGGATACGGGCGCTTCCATCTTGCCTGAGAAGCATCACATGCTGAGGAGAGGAGAGGAGGTAGGAATAAGTGCAGGGGGTGGGGTTATAGCTGTGCTTTGCACATACAGAGCAGAGCTGGGGTCAGGAACAGGACAGTAATCCCAGAATGCAGACCAGCATAGTCAGAAGACACTTCCTGTCTGCAGGCAGCCTGAAACTCCATGGGCCGCCGTCTTGAATGTTAAAAGGCTCTGAAGAGGCACTATGTGCAGGTAGGATGATTTTTAATGTGGGCAATCTGTATGTACATGGGGGAAACAGAAGATAGGCTCTAATTCAGGGTGAAGGTCCGGATTAATGTGAGCAATCTGTATGTACGGGGGGGACATACAAGATAGACTCTTATTCAGGTTGAGGGTCCGGATTATTGTGGGCAATCTGTATGTACAGGGGGGAAACATATAAGATAGGCTCTTATTCAGGGTGAAGGTCCGGATTAATGTGGACAATCTGTATGTACGGGGGGGGGCATACAAGATAGGTTCTTATTCAGGATAAGGTTTCGGATTAATGTGGGCAATCTGTATGTACGGGGGGGGGGGCATACAAGATAGGTTCTTATTCAGGATAAGGTTTCGGATTAATGTGGTGTGGTGATTATCTCTGGTAGACAGCGGGAATAGAGGCCCAGAGGCGAAAGATCAACTTAAAGTCTGTGTTTATTCACCAAAAAAATCCCCACAGCTGACTCCCCAGGCTATTTATGCGGCCCGCAAAACCCGGACCTGGGTAGGGGATGGAGTCCCACCCTGCTCTACTCCATCCCAGTAAAACAGTCCCGGGTTAGCCTTTTGGCTATACTAACCTTTCAGCAGAAGACTGCCATTAGCAGCTGATGCTGGGAAACAAAATACATGGTTTTACTGCACCAAGGCCGGGCACCTTGGTGCCACATATCTACCATCAATGACGGCACCTTGCACCTTACCACATCCCCCCCCCTTAGTTCAACCCTGAGGGGGTGGACACATGCCAAACAATGTGCCCGGGATAGGGCATCCGCATTACCCAACAACCGTCCCGCTCTATGCTCTACCAAGAACTTGAAAGTTTGCAAGGACAGGAACCACCGGGTGACCCTGGCATTCCTGTCCTTGGCCTGGCACATCCACTTGAGGGGAGAATGGTCCGTAATCAAACGAAACCTTCTCCCCAACAAGTAGTAGCAAAGAGACTCAAGGGCCCACTTAATGGCCAAACACTCTCTCTCCACTACACTATACCGGGTCTCCACGGGTGTCAGCTTGCGACTCACATAGACAACGGGGTGCTCCTCCCCGTTGACTTCCTGAGATAGTACAGCACCGAGACCTACTTTGGAGGCATCGGTCTGCACTATGAATTCCCTTTTAAAGTCGGGCGTCACCAACACCGGAGACCCACACAGGGCAGACTTCAAAGCGGAGAATGTTTTTTCGGCCTGTTCACTCCATTTCACCATGACAGACTTGCGTCCCTTTAACAGGTCTGTCAATGGTGCCGCTACGGTGGCAAAATTAGGAATGAACCTCATGTAATACCCCACCAACCCCAGAAATGACTTCACCTGGGGGGTAGAGGTAGGACGTGGCCAGCTACGGATGGCTTCTATTTTATTAACCTGAGGTTTGACCACTCCTCGCCCAACGACATAGCCCAGGTATCTAGTTTCTTCTAAGCCTAAGGCACACTTTTTTGGGTTTGCCTTCAAACCAGCCTTCCTGAGGGAATCCACTACGGCTTGGACTTTGGGCAGGTGACTTTCCCAATTCGTACTATGGATGATGATATCGTTCAGATATGCCGAAGCATACCGACGATGTGGCCTGAGGACAATATCCATTAACCGTTGGAACGTAGCAGGAGCGCCATGTAAACCAAAGGGTATTACCTTATACTGGAACAGTCCCTCAGGTGTGATAAAGGCTGTTTTCTCCTTGGCAGCCTTAGTCAAAGGTACCTGCCAGTACCCTTTTGTGAGGTCCAAAACAGAAAAATACCGGGCTTGGCCTAGCTTCTCAATAAGCTCATCTACTCGGGGTATAGGGTAGGCATCAAATTTGGAAACTTCGTTAAGTTTGCGGAAATCATTACAGAACCACAACGAACCATCGGGCTTGGGAATCAAGACTATTGGGCTGGCCCACTCACTCTTTGACTCTTCAATTACATCTAATCTGAGCATTTGTTGCACTTCTTCCGCAATAGCTTGTCGCCGGGACTCAGGTACTCGGTAGGGATTCAACCGGATCTTAGCCTGAGGTTCCGTGACAACGTCATGTTGGATGACAGAAGTGCGTCCAGGGAGTTCTGAAAACACATCCGTGTTTCTGCTGACAAACTCCCTGGCTTCCTGGGTCTGTTTAGAGGAGAGGTTGTCGCCAGTTCTCACCTCAACTACCGCTTCTCTAACAACAGACTGAGGGACGGGAAGCTCCACCCCTAACATACCGGGTCGGGGACTGTCACCCACAGGGGTCTCCCTGTCTTTCCACAGCTTCAGCAGGTTTACATGGTACACCTGCTCTGGCTTTCTCCACCCGGGCTGATCTAACTTTTCCAAGCACCTCATAGGGACTCTTCCACCTAGCCAGAAATTTACTATCCACTGTGGGTACCAGAACCACAACCCTGTCACCTGGGTTAAAGTTCCGTGCTTTAGCCTGCTGGGTATAAACCCTACTTTGGGCCCGGTGTGCTGCTTCCATATGTTCCCTCACCAGTGGCAATATGGTCTCTATCCGTTCCTGTAATTGAGTAACATACTCTACCACACTTTTGTGGGGTGTAGGTTGCTGTTCCCAAGCCTCCTTAGCTATATCCAACAGGCCTCGTGGATGCCGACCGTATAAGAGTTCGAAGGGCGAGAACCTCGTAGAGGCCTGGGGCACCTCTCACACTGCAAACATCAGATAGAGCAGAAGCAAGTCCCAATTCTTCCCATCGTTGGTGACCACCCGCTTTAACATGGTTTTTAAAGTTTGGTTAAATCTTTCTACCAGGCCGTCCGTTTGCGGGTGGTAAACGGATGTCCGCAATTGTTTCACCTGCAACAACTTACAGAGCTCCTTCATTACCTTGGACATAAAAGGGGTACCTTGATCGGTCAGGACCTCTTTAGGCAGGCCTACTCGGGAAAACATTTCCATAAGCTCCTTAGCAATGAGCTTGGCTGAGGTGTGTCGCAGGGGTATTGCCTCGGGGTACAGTGTGGCATAGTCCAAGATTACCAGTATATGTTGGTTCCCTCTAGCGGATTTTAACACTGGACCCACCAGATCCATGGCAATCCGCTCAAAGGGCACCTCAATAACTGGGAGAGGAACTAGGGGACTCCGGTAATGAGGCTGGGGGCTGGTCATCTGACATGTTGGGCAGGACTCACAATATCTCTCCACCTCCTTGTACACACTGGGCCAGTAGAACCGTTGTAAAATTCGAGTTTTCTGCTGGCCTAGGTGTCCCCCCAGAACATGTTGGTGGGCCAAATCCAACACCAGCTTGCGATAAGGATTGGGTACCACCAATTGTTCCACAACCTCTTCACGTACTTTGTTTACTCTGTACAGCATATCCTGGTGCACCACAAAGCAAGGAAACTGTAACTCTGCCCCTAGCTGTTGTGGTTCACCTTCCACCTCCAGTACATTCTCCCAATCCCGAGATAGAGTCGGGTCCTGGTGTTGTGCTGTACCAAAACTACCCGTGGAGACATGGAGATCGGCCAACTCTGGACCTGTTGACAGATCTTCCACATCTCCAACCATAACACTCAGTGGGGTTGACTCCCCCTCCTCCACCATAGTGGCGGTCACCCCTGCCGTGGTGCCTTCTGACTCCGGTTCCTAGGGTTCTGGGGTCACCCCTGAGTAGGGCCAGTCTATTGGGGACACACCCACCTTGCGAGTTTCCGGAACTCCCAACTTGGTCCATAGTGACATGAACCCCGGAAAGTCTCTCCCAATAATACGTTCGTACGGGAGTTTAGTGGTGACGGCGACTTTGTGGTTCCAGCTGCCGGAGACGGTGGTTAGAGTCACTTGTGCTGTGGCATAGTCTCTTAAGTCCCCCGTGTATGCACAAGACCCCGGTTTTCCGCCCCGTGTACTCATCGGGCAGTACCATGGTGGGTCTCACCAGGGTAACCATACTCCCCGAGTCCAAAATGGCCACAGCCAGGGTATCCCCCACTTTCACCTGACAGAGGTGACTTTGCCCCACAAGCTCAGGGACACCGGCAGCACACAGCCTCCTGGCATACATTGAAGGGCGGTAACCAAAGTTCCCGTCCATGGGCTCCCCCTGGTGGGGACAGTAGGCTCTGACATGTCCCGGCTCCTTACTCCCCCAACATAACACCGGGGCAGGGACTTTGGGGGGTAGTTCCTGAGGGGGTTTAGGGGACACCACTCGCCTGGGCTGGGGACCTACGGGGTTTCCCCGAATCCCTCCCCGTGGAGCCCCCTTGCAAGTTCCTGGTGGCCTCATATCGCTCCACTAGGTCCACCATTTCTAGAGCGTTGCCGTGGGATACCTGGCCAACCCAGTGCTGGAGAGGGTGCGGTAAAGCCCTCCAGAACATGTCCGCCAGCAAGCGGTCCAACATGGCAGTGGGGCTTAATATATCAGGTTGCAGCCATTTTTGCAGCAGGTGCAGTAGTTTAAAATATTGGGATCTGGCGGGCTCTGCCGACTGATAGCTCCACTGATGCACCCGCTGAGCCCGAACCCACACATTCACCCCCAGTCTGGCCAGTATCTCACCCTTCAGAGTCGGGTAGTCAGCGGCTTGGTCGTCTGGAAGATCAAACAACACCTGCTGGGGTCCAGATGCCAGAAATGGAGCGATGACGTCAGCCCACTGGTCACAAGGCAACTTCTCCCTTGCAGCCACCTTTTCAAACACCGCCGGGTAGGTTTCAACGTCATCCAAAGGGGTCATTTTTGTAAGCGCCAAGTGGCCAGCTTTCCGGGCGTCAGGGACACTTTTGGGCGCTCCTGCAGCTTGCAGCGCCATCACATGTTGTAACAGCAGCTGGTTGGTCTCCTGCTGCTGCTTGTTGGCCTCGGGCTGCTGCAGATTCGCCTCCATGAGTGCTTTTACAACAGCCTCCATTTTGTCTGCGGTCTCAGATAACTTGGCAGGCTTAATGTAGGACAAAAAAAAAAAAACTTTTCCGTCAGTTGCTCCTAGCAACAGCCTCACTGTGCCCCTCGCATCCTCCACCAATTGTGGTGATTATCTCTGGTAGACAGCAGGATAGAGGCTCAGAGGTGAAAGATCAACTTAAGGTCCGTGTTTAATCACACAAAAAATCCATAAAAGCGTATGTTCTTTCGGGTTACATCAGCTTTTCAGGAAAATGCAGCATAAGTCAATCAGACAGACAAACGACGTTTTTAGTTCTTTGGCAAACTTGCTACTTTGCAGCCGAATCCACCTTGGGTCCGCATGAAACAGCCTGCACAGGGGTTTTCAGCCAGGCACACAGTCTCACTCCACAAGTGAGCTCAAGTCACAGGCACCCCACAGATGACTCCCCAGGCTATTTATGCGGCCTGTAAAACCCGGACCTGGGTAGGGGATGGAGTCACACCCTGCTATACTCCCAGGAAAACCACCCCGGGTTAGCCTTTCGGCTATACTAACAATTCAGCACCAGACTGCCATTAGCAGCTGATGCTGGAAAACAAAACACACGGTTTAACTGCAGCAAGGCCGGGTACCTTGGTGCCACATACCTTTCGTCAATGACGGCACCTTGCACCTTACCACAGTGGGCAATCTGTAGGTACAGGGGGGGAAACATACAAGATAGGCTCCTATTCAGGGTGAAGGTCCAGTTTAAGGCAATCTGGGGGGAGGCAGTCACAGAGGGGCATCCCAAATCAGCAGGAGACACAAAACCCAGGATAAAATCTTTGGTTTTGTTCTTCTTGAATAACACCCACCTAGGTGTAGATAGGAAACAGCAAAGATGCATTCACAGCTTCTGGCCGCGCGTGATCACTCAGCCGCCTTCAGAAATTAGCCGCATTCAGAAATCCTTCTACAATTAATTTTTTTCTTATAGCCGTAACCATTGACGTTAATTAAAACTCAATTAAAATATAATCAGCTCTTCTTTTGGTATCCGACGTTATTACGTAACAGATGGAAAAGGTAATTTGACTTTCATAAAACAAATCTCCCGATATAAATTCATTACCGAGGCTTCAGAGGTTTATTGCGGAGCTGCCACCCGAATTAACCCGAAGTTCAAAGGAATGTTTCCTCCATTTGTAAGCAGCAAATTATCGGAAACAAATAAAGTATTTCCGGTGCCCTTTAACTAGAACTTTTGTTTTGTTATATACCGTATTTTTCGCCCTATAAGACGCGCCTGCCCATAAGACGCACCTAGGATATGGGGGAAAAAAATAAGAAAAAAAATATTTTAAACCAAAAACGCACCATTACAGACAGTGTGGCATTCCCCAATTCCATTCCCATAGGCTGTGTGGGATGCCCCCATTTCATAGACAGTGTAGTATGCCCACATCCCATTCCCCGTATTCCCCGGCATCCCCCCTCCCATTCCCATATAGGCAGTGTGCACCCTATTATCATAAGCAGTGTGGCATTCCCCCCTCCTATTCCCAATATAGGCAGTGTGCCCTCCGATTCCCGTAGACAGTGTGGAATCCCCCTCCCCCCATTATCCTAGGCTGTGTGGCATCCCCGCTCTCCCCATTATCATAGGCTGTGTGGCATCCCCCTCCCCCCCATTCCCATTGGCTGTGTGGGATGCCCCCATTCCATAGACAGTGTAGCATGCCCCCATCCCATTCCCCGTATACCCAGTGTGGCATCCCCCCCTCCCATTCCCCATATACCCATTGGCTGTGTGGCATCCCCCTCTCCCCCCATTAGTATAGGCTGTGTGGCATCCCTCTCTCCCCATTCCCATAGGCAGTGTGGCATCCGCCTCCCCCCATTAGTATAGGCTGTGTGGCATCCCCCTCCCCCCATTAGTATAGGCCGTGTGGCATCCCTCTCTCCCCATTCCCATAGGCTGTGTGGCATCCCCCTCTCCCCATTCCCATAGGCTGTGTGGCATCCCCCTCTCCCCATTCCCATTGGCTGTGTGGCATCCCCCTCTCCCTATTCCCATTGGCTGTGTGGCATCCCCCTCTCCCCATTCCCATTGGCTGTGTGGCATCCCCCCTCCCCCCATTAGTATAGGCTGTGTGGCATCCCTCTCTCCCCATTCCCATAGGCTGTGTGGCATCCCCCTCCCCCCATTCCCATAGGCTGTGTGGCATCCCCCTCCCCCCATTAGTATAGGCTGTGTGGCATCCCTCTCTCCCCATTCCCATAGGCTGTGTGGCATCCCCCTCCCCCCATTCCCATAGGCTGTGTGGCATCCCCCTCCCCCCATTAGTATAGGCTGTGTGGCATCCCCCCTCCCCCCATTCCCATAGGCTGTGTGGCATCCCCCTCCCCCCATTAGTATAGGCTGTGTGGCATCCCTCTCCCCCCATTAGAATAGGCTGTGTGGCCCCTCTCCCCCCATTCCCACCCCCCTCCACCCATTAGGCAGGCGCCATGTAATATTAAAAAAAAAACTTTAAACTCACCTGTCCGCTGACACCGCTGCGCTGTGCGGCCGGCTCCGTGAATGGGGTGGGCGTGGCCTGTGTTGCAGCGTCGGCGCAGGCCACGCCCACCCCATTCACGAGCTCGCTCTGTCCCGGCCCCGCCGCTGCGATCGCTGTCTTTTCAGGCAGTGATGACAGCGGCGGGTCCAGAGACAGAGCCCCTGCCACTCCTCCATCTACTGTTCCTAGGCACATGCGAGCACGAAGGTCCGGGCAGCGGGTGGGCGTGGCCTGCACCGGTGCAGGCCACGCCTACCCACTGCCCGGACCTTCGTGCTCGTGTGAGCTCAGAGCCCGGAAAAGGCAGCAGATGGAGGAGCGGCAGGGGCTCTGTCTCTGGCCCCGCCGCTGTCATCGCTGCCTGAAAAGACAGCGATCGCAGCGGCGGGACCGGGACAGAGCCCCCGCCGCTCCTCTGGCCTCTCGTAGTGTGGCAGGCAACGCGGGAGCGCCGGGAACGGGTGAGTTTTTTTTTTTTTTACATTCGCCCAATAACGTGCACAGACATTTTCCCCCCACTTTTGGGGAAAAATAAGTGCGTCTTATAGGGCGAAAGATGGACGGTATGTATATATATATATATATATATATATATATATATATATATATATATAATCTGGGGCCAACGGCAAGGACTCTGCAGACAGTTCTTAGTCAAATAATAAGCAATTTATTGAACATAAATTCCAACAGGCAAAATCTCTTAACTTCAGAGTATGATGCAGGATACAATGCAGTACAGCAAGCGGTTACCTCACCAACTTTAGCTATGTCCAGTGTGGGATAATTACAGCGTATTGCAAGTCCTTGATATCACAGGTCCTCTTTCGGGGCATACAAGCCCAGGCTGTTAATCCACAGGTTCCAAGAACAGATAACAGATAAAGTCCTTCGGATGCAATTCAGCACTGTCAGTATTGGGAGCAGCAAGGCACAGGCTCCTCATCCCAGTCTGTTCAACAGCCAACTGGAAGCCTCAGCAACTCCTTTTATTAGGCTTCCTTTGCAATTAGTCTCATCACCTGTTTAAGAATTGTGAGTAGGGGAAAAACCCGTAGAGGACCCGGGATGTGGATTGGATCTCTGATATCCCGGCATTGATCGTGCCTGCCTGAAAAACTCATGGGAAAAATAGACCCCATCCACCACTTTTCCATACACTTTACCACAATATGTGTGTGTGTGTATATATATATATATATATATATATATATATATATATATATATATATATCATATTTTTCACCCTATAAGACTCACACACTTATTTTTCTCCAAAAGTGGGGGGAAAATAGTGTGAATGTAAAAAAAAATCTTACATTCTCTGGATCCCTCACCTTCGTAGTCACCACTGCCTGCCTTCTTCTTCATCCCTTTCCGGCCCCTGGGTAGGGCGTGGCCTGTGACTCCTGCCAGTGTCCAATGACGCTAGCAGGAGTCACAGGCCATGCCCACACAGAAGCTGGAACCGGCTCGCTGTGAACTTGCGCCTGGCTGCCGCTCCCGTAGCCGCAGATCCCTGCTGCCTCTTACAGCCACTGGCAGAAATCACAGGCCACACCCCCCCAGGCTGGAAACGGCCTGCTCTGAACTTGCGAGCAGTGGCAGGAATGCCGGGGAATGTTTAGTAAGTTTTTATTTTTTTTTTGCTTGTTTTTCGGGGTATGCTGTACACTGCCTGTATTGGGGATGCCGCACACTGCCTGTATTGGGGATGCCCGCACACTGCCTGTAATTTGGGATGCCCCTCACTGCCTGTAATTTGGGATGCCCCTCACTGCCTTTAATGTGGGACGCCACTCACTGCCTGTAATGTGGAATAAGGCTCACTGCCTGTAATGAGGGATGCCGCTCACTGCCTGTAATGAGGGATGCCGCTCACTGCCTGTAATGAGGGATGCCACTCACTGCCTGTAATGTGGGACGCCACTCACTGCCTGTAATTTGGGATGCCCCTCACTGCCTTTAATGTGGGACGCCACTCACTGCCTGTAATGTGGAATAAGGCTCACTGCCTGTAATGAGGGATGCCCCTCACTGCCTGTAATTTGGGATGCCCCTCACTGCCTTTAATGTGGGACGCCACTCACTGCCTGTAATGTGGAATAAGGCTCACTGCCTGTAATGAGGGATGCCCCTCACTGCCTGTAATGAGGGATGCCGCTCACTGCCTTTAATGTGGGATGCCACTCACTGCCTATAATGTGGAATAAGGCTCACTGCCTGTAATGAGGGATGCCACTCACTGCCTGTAATGAGGGATGCCGCTCACTGCCTGTAATGAGGGATGCCGCTCACTGCCTGTAATGAGGGATGCTGCTCACTGCCTGTAATGTGGAATAAGGCTCACTGCCTGTAATGAGGGATGCCGCTCACTGCCTGTAATGAGGGATGCCGCTCACTGCCTGTAATGAGGGATGCCGCTCACTGACTGTAATGAGGGATGCCCCTCACTGACTGTAATGTGGAATAACGCTCACTGCCTGTAATGTGGGATACCGCTCACTGCCTGTAATATGGGATGCCCCTCACTGCCTCTGTTGTGGAATACTGCTCACTGTCTGTAATGTGGGGTTTGTAATGGTGTGATCGAGGAGAATTCTTCACACTGTCTATAATGGGGTGATTGGGAGGGTGTATTTTAGCACACCATTTGGTTCAGAATACTTTCTTTCTAATTTTTCTCTTCCAAATACAGGATGCGCTTTATAGGCAGGTGCTACTTATAGGGTGCAAAATACAATATATATATATATATATAGTCGGCTCCAAGTTTATGCAGGCCCTTGGGTGATAGAGCCTCAATGGGCCCCTTGCGGTGTGGTATGGCATTCCATACATGGTGATAAAGTTGCATGTATGGCAAATACGGTCAACGAATGGAAAGAAAAAAAAAATAAGGAAAATACAGAAGGAATAACAGAAAGAAAGAGACGTATAGAACGAAAGAATAGAAGGAACGACAGAAAAAATTGAAGGCAAGAAAAAAGAAAAGGAATAAAAAAAAGAAAGAATAGATGGAAATAAATAAATAAATAACAAATGCATAGAATGAATGACACAAACAAAGAAAGAATAAAAGAAATGAGAGAAAATAGAAGAAATGGAAGGTAAGAAAGAATACCGTATATACTCGAGTATAAGCCGAGTTTTTCAGCCCACTTTTTGGGCTGAAAAAAGCCGCCTCGGCTTATACTCAAGTCAGTGAAAATTTTGGCCGAAATGGAGGAGAAAAAGGGGCAGGGCCATCACTGTTCCCGCTAAGGTGCACGCGCGCGCGGCCGCGCACCCACGCCTGCCCCCCCACGCAGCCCCGCCTGCCGTCCGCGCATGGTCGCCGTCAGCAGTGAGGATGTTCAAGATGCTGGAGCAGTGCGGGGCATGTGGTCCTCTTGTGTCCCCCTCATCAGGTAGGTGTGTGTGTGTGTGTGTGCCACACAGAGGTGACGGAGCCAGTGCGGGGCAAAAGCCGGAACTGGAGCACAGCGCCGCGGAGTCTCCTCACACAGCGCCGCCGTGTCCCCTTCCCCAGAGCCAGGCCACAGCTTCCCCACAGTCACACTGTCACACTGCCCCTGCCGCCCCTGTCCCTTCATAGAGAGCCTCCGGCTGTGGGACGGCTACTGGGATATATTGCCTTTTCCACTGATAAAGCTGGGACACGTGCACTGCAGGGGTAAAGCATTTACAACTATTAGTAATTAACTTTTACACATCTCTCTCTTTTACTCTTTCTTCCCTTTTCCACATTCTTTCTTTCTTATTTTACGCCTTTACCTTTTTTCTCCTTTTCAGATTGCATCAGTCTTCTCTTTTCTACATCCAACATTTTCCACATTCCCTCCTTCTTGCTCTTTACGGTATTCAAAAACATTATTGGTATCTATTTTTATTTTTGAAATTTACCGGTAGCTGCTGCATTTCCCACCCTAGGCTTATACTCGAGTCAATAACTTTTCCAGTTTTTTGTGGTAAAATTAGGTGCCTCAGCTTATATTCGGGTCGACCTATACTCAAGTATATACGGTAAGAAGAATAGAAGGCAGGGGCGTAGCTGGGGGGCAGGAGGAACATGTGCCCCGGGTGCAGCAAGTCAGGGGGCACCAAAAGGGAGCCGGAGCACAAGTGGGGGGGGGGGGCGCCATTTCAAATCTTTGCCCCGGGTGCCAGAAAGCCTAGCTATGCCTCTGTAGAAGAACTGACAGAAAAAAAGAAAGAAGGAATGACAGAAAGAATAGAAGGGATGGCAGAATGAACAGATGAAACAAAGAATAGATGGAAAGAGAGAAAGTCTCTCCCAATGGCCAATCTGATTCTACCTGATTCTACCTTGCTAGTCGAACAAGAAGTGAGAGGTACACCCTTGTTCTTGAGGAGGGAGAAAAGACCCCAAGCTAACAATAGAATGGACAGAACCTGCTGCAGCCTTATTCCTACTTAAGGTGAACTGACTTTGTATGCTGCTGATGGAAGTGATTTAAACTTTGGATTATATCTGTGACTACAGAAGTGTAACAGGAGCTACTAATAAAGTAAATAACTACTTTTAAAGAGACTTGTCTCCTGTGGATTGCATGGGTACCCTGCAAGTATCTGGTGCCTGGCAGCATCTCAATTCCCCATGTCACCCAAGAGGCCCTCAGAGCTCAGCACCCGGAACTCACTCCCCGCACGCTTAGGTGTCCTCGGGCCACATGTGCTACAATTTGGCGCCCAACATGGGGCTTTGAGGCGCTTGGATCCATGGATTTAGCATACCTCCCAACTGTCCCGATTTTCCCGGGATTGTCCCGATTTTTCCACAAAATCCTGCGGTCCCGGACCGTTAGCAAATGTCCCGGGACGCCCTGCGCTGTGGCTGTGTGCCCAGGGCAGCAACGACGTCGGCGTCTTCTGTATAAACACTGGCCGGCGCGAAGATACTGACTTCCTGGCTTGCGGGTGAGCACGCAGGGGGCAGCGCGCGGGGGGCTGGGCTGGGGATAACAAAAAAACTTACACAGGCTGGCATGCAGGGGTGAAGGCAGCCGACATTGCTGGAGGATCGGAGCTGAATGGCGTGACAGGGGGTGTGGCCGGGGCGTGGCATGGGTGTGGCCGTGGATGTGGTCGGGGGTGTGGATTGTCCCGCTTTCACATTTTCAGAAGTTGGGAGGTATGGGTTTAGGGATGACCAGACCCCTCAGCAAGTGATCGTTTTGGACTTATCTGGCGAAGCAATGTTAGAAAATATTATTTTACAGAAAGAGTAGTAGATGCTTGGAACAAACTTCCAGCAGAGGTAGTTGAAAAATCAACAGTCACTGAATTTAAACATGCCTGGGATAAGCACACATCTATCCTAAGATAAAGAGAACATACAGTATACACATAAGGGCAGACTAGATGGACCGTAGGGTCTCCTTCTGCCGTCAACCTTCTATGTTTCTATGTTTCTATGTTTCTATATATATGTCAAATTGGCAGTGGTTGCCATATGTATATTCCAATGGAGGTTGAGGGATGTGCGCTTGCGTGTAGCCAGCAACTGAAGAGCCATGGAGATGTAAGTATACTTGAAAAAAACACCAAAATGGAAGGTCAAAAATGACGGAAGGCAAGCAGGTACGTTCAAAAACCAAGGAAAAAGCAGGGAAAAACGGGCCGCCCGTGTGAACGGGAACGGAAGCCCCGATCAAATTGAAGGCACCCGAGAGAGCCCAAAAAACTTCCAGAGGGAAGACAAATTGACGGATCAGTTAGGGAGCCATTCCGACGGAGGCTCTGCATCACATTTGAGCCACGATTCAAACGGGAGCCCCGGACAATCGGAAGGTTTTAAGCTCAGATCGGGGGAGGCTCTGCATCAGGCCCATAGTCTCCAGATCTGCAATAAAAGACGAGATATTTCTATTTTCTTGTGACTGTCAGGGTGTTAAGTTTTGTAGCTTCTTGTTTGTAATAGCCTATGTACTGTATGTTTTACCCGGTATGTAATTACTACTTTGTGCAGTGTTACAGATGAGCACCAGGACCCACCAGAGCAGGCGGACGCGGACCTGAAGAAAAGCGTAAAACTCGGATAGACGATAGAACAAGGGGGCACAACCTGAAGCTAGTCGGGGGGAAGATCAGGAGCAATGTTAGAAAATATTATTTTACAGAAAGAGTAGTAGGTGCTTGGAACAAACTTCCAGCAGAGGTAGTTGAAACATCAACAGTCACTGAATTTAAACATGCCTGGGATAAGCACACATCTATCCTAAGATAAAGAGAACATACAGTATACACATAAGGGCAGACTAGATGGACCGTATGGTCTCCTTCTGCCGTCAACCTTCTATGTTTCTATGTTTCTAGACATTTGTGATGTAACAGGAACAGGCTTTACTGGAACATAAGTGCAGTAAGAGAAGGTCACCTTACATGGTGGGTAACATAGACAGGAAAAAGAAGTCATAGAGATCACTCAGGAAACTCACTGTACAGGAAACACAACACGCAGTAGAGAATGAGACCATGCATAGTTATAAATATGTGAAAGGATTGAATAAGGTTCAGGAGGGAAGTGTTTTTTTTTTTTTTGTTTCAATATTTTTATTGAAGTTTCCAACGATACAGATCTTCAAGACATACAGCATGGTATTGCCATCCCACGCAGGAGAGGTGTATAGAAAATGAAAAAGGGCTAGCGGTGTACGTTTTTACAGTACAGTAGGTGAACCAAACCAGTGTTCTAACAATTCTCATAGTAACTGCAAGCATGGAGAGGCATGGGACATGAGCCTGGTACCACCAGAGCAATTTACGCTACGTCACGATTGTGTTCGGGACCGTGCGGACCACGGAGCCTCACGGTATCCGCAGCCAGCACCGCCATCCGTACACCCATGATCTCGTGCTAGTCACGCCATGACCATTGAGGTATGTCAGTGGGCAGTCCCACACAGTCGTGCACATGTACAGAAAGGACCATCAAGAAAACCTTCGATAAACATTAAAGCTATCGTATTACAAAAAAGGAAAGAAAAAGGAAGGTGACCCCACGTGGGGGCCAAAGTATAGAGAGGGGGGGGGGGGGGAGAGAAAGAAAGGGGGGAGGGGTTATCACTCCCGCGCTCCACTAGACGCCGCATATGGTTATTATAGTTCCCCGCAGAGAGTCGTTTCCGGTCCAATGGCGCATGCGTGAGCAGCGGCCACGTCCCCACTATTCCTTTAGCAGGGTGCGTGCCCCCCGCCAGGCATTTGTGAAAGGTCAAGGTGGGCACACTCCCTGTTAAAGTGGACCAACACCCAGGATTTTGACTATCCTGGGTCTTGGTCCACTTCGGTGGGGCACCCCCGATCGGGGTGCCCCGCTGTGTGAAACCCCCCCGAACCCCCCGAACAACTCACCTCTCCCCGCTCTCAGCGCCGACGGACAAGTCGCGAACAAGCGGCTCCTCCGCCGCCGCCTCCCGTGCGTCCCTCTTGACGCGTGCGTGCCCGCGCCGGCCATTCACAGATAAGGTAAGGAGTTTGGGGTGTTTGGGGGGGTTACACCCCGCGGGACATCCCGATCTCGGATGTCCCGCGGGGAGGGAGGTGATCGGCCCGGGAATCTTATAGATTCCCGGGCCGATCACCCGTGGGTGTTGGTCCACTTTAAGGGGTAGGATGGGAATGCGGCTGCCAGCGAGCTCAGATCCACAAGCATTAGACAAGCTCCTAAACGAAGGGGCTCCAGCGGATCCAAATTCGCTGATTGGATGAGAGGGCTGCGCATGTGCTGTTGGACTGGGGAAGGGTAAGTGAGATTGGGCGACCTGGGGGGTTTCACACAGCGGGGCACCACGATTTCTGTGCCTTGGGGGGCAAAGACCAAAACCCAGGATAGTTAAAATCCTGAGTTTTGGCCCACTTTAAAGTAGACCAAAACCCTGCTGTGTAAAATCCCTCAGGTCGCATATATATATATATATATATATTCCTCTAGCATGCATTTGTGAATGGCCGGCGTGGGCTCCCTGTTAGAGGGAAGCGGTGGATGCGGCCACCAGTGCCCTCAGAGCTGCTGGCATTAGACGTAGGCTTAGACAATGTGACGTCAGCGCGCTGATTGGACAAGTGGCCACGCATGCGCTGTAGGACCGGGAAGAGGTGAGTTGGTTTCGATGATCTGGGGGATTTCACACAGCGGGGCATCCCCTGATCGGCGTGCCTGGGAGGCAAAGACCAAAACCCAGGATAGTCAAAATCCTGGGTTTTGGCCCACTTTAAATTAGACCAAAACCTGTAAGTTTCACTATCCCAGGTTTTACTCTGTCCCACTGGGGCCCCCCGGTTTGCCACTCGCAGAACCTAAGCTCTCCTCGGTCTAACAGCACAAGCGCGGCCACTGATCCAATCTGGAGAAGCTGAATGGAAACCCCACTTGCACACATTGGCGATATGCGATATCACTTTCGGCTGTGTGTAGCTAATCAGTTGCGGTGGGCATGTCCGCACAGAGCCGAGAAGAGATGCAAGTGATGCCGGCAACGCCCATGAGTAAGACGTGGGCTCAGCGGAGAGGTAAGAACTACGGGTAAACCCGGGGTTTTCGCCCAGTTTGGGATGCCCTTGGGGGAGGGAATAAGCGGGCTCCGAGTCTCATAGACTCCAGGGACGGTTTTGGTCCACTTTAAAGGAGCACTATCACGAGAAAATAGTCTAATAATAAAAATCCAAATATATATGATAGTAGAAAGAGGAGGGGCCACATACTCCTGGCATCAAAAAAAAAAATTACTGACTGCACCCCTACCCCTTCTTACCCTTGAAAACTTTTACCAGTTCACAAACTGTTAAAAGGGAATTAAATATACATAAAAAAAAAAACAAAAAGGAACTTACCTCGCTGTGTCTTATTGCTCCTGTCTATCGCTGGATGGCGTCTTTTTTTCAGGTCCGCATCCTCCTGGTCTGGTGGGTGCTGGTCTGCTCTGTAGTGAAGGATCCAAAGCCTATCACTACTCACTACCAGATCAATATGTGTAGCAGTATTACTACTATTATTATTGTTTATTTATGTAGCGCCTTCTTCATCTGTAACACTGTACAAAGTAGTAATTATATACCGGGTAAAACATACAGTACATAGACTAATACAAACAAGATGCTACAAATCTTAAACCCCTGACAGTCACATGAAAATGGAGGAAGTGCTCCTGAAAACATCTCAATTTTTTATTGCAGATCTGGAATCGATGTCTTGTGTAACTAAAGTTGAAGCATAACTCTAAACCACTAAACACACTTCTAAAATGCTTTTTAACCCCTTAGTAAGCACCCCCTTCCACGCGGCGAGACCAGCTCACCTCTTCCTGGTCTCATGGCACGTCTAAGAGCAGCGGCTCTGAACGTCCTGATGGCCGCATCCTCCGCTTCCCTCTAACAGGGACTCCTCTTAAAGGCCTTTTTTTCCCATTTTTGTGTCCCTGTGGTCAGAACTTTGCTTTTGGTGAGCAAGGCTCACTAGCAGCAGTAGCTCCAGGTTGGGCGGAGGGGGGGTTAGGTAGGTTGGCAAAAGGTAGGTGGGTGGTTGAGCAGTCAGGTAGGCAGGTAGGTGGACAGGCAGGCACACAGGGGGGTGAGTTGGCGGGCAGGTAGTTAGTTGGATGGATGGGTGGCTGGGCGGTTAGACAGGTAGGTGAGTGGGCAGGCAGGCAGGCAGACAGGTGGGTTGGATAGCCAGATGGGTGGCTGTGCAGTCAGGTAGGTGTGCAGTTGCGTGAGTAGGTAGATGCACAGGCAGTGGGCATGCGGCTTTCCAGCTGTGGTTTCTCGCCTTCGGCTGAGTGGGTGGGCGGCTCCTCTCCACTGGCGGGTGGCTTTCTGGGGGTGGTGGCTCATCTCCTCTGGCTTCGGGTGGTGGCTCCTCTCCTCCAATTTCAAATGGTGGTTCCAATCCTCCGGCAGGTGGCAGCGGTGGCTCCTCTCCTCCGATTTCAGGTGGAGGTTCCTATCCTCAGGCAGGCGACAGCAGGGGCTCCTCTCCTCTGATTTCGGGTGGTGGTTCCTAACCTCAGGCAGGCATCAGCAGTGGCTCCTCTCCTCCGATTTCAGGTGGAGGTTCCTATCCTCAGGCAGGCATCAGCAGTGGCTCCTCTCCTCCAATTTCGGGTGGTGGTTCCTATCCTCAGGCAGGTGGCAGCAGTGGCTCCTCTCCTCCCATTTCGGATGGAGGTTCCTATCTTCAGGCAGGCGGCAGCAGTGGCTTCTCTCCTCCGATTTCAGGTGGCGGTTCCAAACCTCAGGCAGACGGCAGCAGGGGCTCCTCTCCTCCAATTTCAGGTGGTGGTTTCTAATCTCAGGCAGGCAGCAGCGGAGGCTCATCTCCTCCGATTTCTGGTGGTCGTTCCTCTCCTCAGGCAGGCGGCAGCAGTGGCTCGTCTCCTCCGGTTTCGGGTGGCAGTTCCTAACCTCAGGCAGGCATCAGCAGTGGCTCCTCTCCTCCAATTTCAGGTGGTGGTTTCTAATCTCAGGCAGGCAGCAGCGGAGGCTCCTCTTCTCCGATTTCAGGTGGTGGTTCCTATCCTCAGGCAGGCAGCAGCGGTGGCTCCTCTTCTCCGATTTCCGGTGGTGGTTTCTCTCCACAGGCAGGTGTGCAGCAGTGGCCCCTCTCCTACATTTTCTGGTGGTGGTTTCTCTCCTCAGGCAGGTGTGCAGCAGTGGCTCCTCTCCTACAATTTCGGGTGGAGGTTCCTATCCTCAGGCAGGCAGCAGCAGTGGCTCCTCTCCTCCGATTTCAGGTGGTGGTTCCTATCCTCAGGCAGGCAGCAGCTGTGGCTCCTCTTCTCCGATTTCCGGTGGTGGTTTCTCTCCTCAGGCAGGTGTGCAGCAGTGGCTCCTCTCCTACATTTTCGGGTGGTGGATTCTCTCCTCAGGCAGGCGGCAGCAGGGGCTCCTCTCCTACAATTTCGGGTGGTGGTTCCTCTCCTCAGGCAGGCGGCAGCAGGGGCTCCTCTCCTACAATTTGGGGTGGAAGTTCCTATCCTCAGGCAGGCGGCAGCGGTGGCTCCTCTTTAGGGATGAGCGAACTTTTGAAAAATTTGATTCGGCTGATTCGCCGAATTTTCCGACAAAGTTTGTTTCGATACAAATTTATTCGCGATGAATCGCTATTAAAAACGGCTATTTCTGAGCTTCCTAGAGCCTCAATAGGGTTGTAAACCATTCTGCCTTGCTGTAACACGCATAGGATGCGTGCTGGGTTACTGAAATAATACTGTAAATAATTTTGACATGCAGATCAGGGGCATCGCTATTAGAATCGCAGAGCGGCACAATTGCAGAGAGTTGAGGTGGCATCACTATGAGGGGCCCCTATATTGCCGGAAAAACACACCCTGGAGCTGGCAGCAGCAGGAGCCCAAATATTGGCTAAAAGACACCCTGGAGTTGCAAGCAGCAGCAGCAGCAGCAGGAGCCCAAACATAGCTTGAAAGAGACACTGGAGTTGGCAGCAGGAGCCCAAAAATTGGCTGAATGACACCCTGGACAAAACCAATTCAAAATGCAATATATTAATAAAACAGAGCCTTTAGAAGCTGATTTAGTATAACAGATAGGGTGAAATGTGCTGGTTTGGGATGCCCATGTGGCCTGGTGTTTTACAGGATGCACAAAACCAATTCAAAATGCAATATATTAATAAAACAGAGCCTGTAGAAACTGCTTTAGTATAACACATAGGGGGAAATGTGCTGGTTTGGGATACCCTGCGGCTTGGTGTTTTTACAGGACGCAAAACACCAATTCAAAATGCAATATATTAATAAAACAGAGCCTTTAGAAGCTGATTTAGTATAACAGATAGGGTGAAATGTGCTGGTTTGGGATGCCCATGCGGCCTGGTGTTTTTACAGGACGCACAAAACCAATTCAAAATGCAATCTATTAATAAAACAGAGCCTTTAGAAGCTGATTTAGTGTAACAGATAGGGTGAAATGTGCTGGTTTGGGATGCCCACGTGGCCTGGTGTTTTTACAGGACGCACAAAACCAATTCAAAATGCAATATATTAATAAAACAGAGCCTGTAGAAGCTGCTTTAGTATAACAGATAGGGTGAAATGTGCTGGTTTGGGATACCCTGCGGCCTGGTGTTTTTAAAGGACGCACAAAACCAATTCAAAATGCAATATATGAATAAAACAGAGCCTTTAGAAGCTGATTTAGTATAACAGATAGGGTGAAATGTGCTGGTTTGGGATGCCCATGTGGCCTGGTGTTTTTACAGGACGCACAAAACCAATTCAAAATGCAATCTATTAATAAAACAGAGCCTTTAGAAGCTGATTTAGCATAACAGATAGGGTGAAATGTGCTGAAATAGGATGCCCATGTGGGCTGGGGTTTTTACAGTATACAAAAAAAATTAAAACTAATCGAGTTATAAGAAATGCTTGTGTGTAACAGATAGGGTTAAATATGCCACAGCCAAGATGGGATGCACAGTGGCCAGGAATATTTACAGCACAAAAAAATGCAATTTAAAACTGATCTGGCAAATTAAGTGAAGTGAAAATAAAAAAAAGTTTCCCTGTCACTTTCTCTGCTGTCCCTGCCTGGATCGTTCCCGGTTTTTCCCTATCTTTCCCTGGCTCTCCCTGGCACTGTGTGGGTCTCCCTGACTCTTCCTGCCTGTCTGTTAGTCTCTCCCTGTCTGCAGCAACCTCCGTTCTGTCTGCAATGCAAGGCTGAAATGCGCACAAGCAAGATGGCCGCCATTTATATAGCACTGTGACGTCACCGGGCTTCCTGGCTGCTGATAGGCTGCATGTGACCTTCCCATGATAACTTGCCCCAGGGGACATGTCCATCCACCATTTTACAATGGCTGTAATTGAAATAAATGGAGTTTAAAGGAAATCTTCGATCAATCGAATCACGGGGAAATTTGGATTTGTTCAGAATCAAATTTTTCCTGAAATTCAGAACAAATTCGGGTTCGTCCGGATCGATTCGCTCATCCCTACTCCTCTTCTCCGATTTTGGGTGGTGGTTTCTCTCCTAAGGCAAGTGTGCAGCAGTGGTTCCTCTCCTACAATTTCAGGTGGTGGTTCCTATCCTCAGGCAGGCGGCAGCGGTGGCTCTTCTCCTCTGATTTCAAGTGGTGGTTCCTCTCTTCAAGTAGGCAGCAGTGGCTCCTCTCCTCCGATTTCAGGTGGAGGTTCCTATCCTCAGGCAGGCGGCACCGACGGCTTCTCTCCTCCAATTTCAGGTGGAGGTTCCTATCCTCAGGCAGCCGGCAGCGGTGGCTCCTCTTCTCCAATTTCAGGTGGTGGTTCCTATCCTCAGGCAGGCAGTAGTGGAGGCTCCTCTCCTCTAATTTCTGGTCTCTATTCCTATCGTTAGGCAGGGGGCAGCAGTAGCTCCTCTCCTCCGATTTCGGGTGGTGGTTCCTATCCTCATTCAAGCGGTAGCAGAGGATCCTTTCCTCCGATTTCGGGTGGCGGTTCCTATCCTCAGGCAGGCGGCAGAGGTGGCTCCTCTCCTCCGTTTTCGGGTGGTGGTTCCTATCCTCAGGCAGGCGGCAGCGGTGGCTCCTCTCTTCCAATTTCAGGTGGTGGTTCCTATCCTCAGGCAGGCGGCAGCGGTGGCTCCTGTCCTCCAATTTCAGGTGTTGGTTCCTATCCTCAGGCAGGTGGCAGCAGTGGCTCCTCTCCTCCAATTTCAGGTGGTGGTTCCTATCCTCAGGCAGGCGGAAGCGGTGGCTCCTGTCCTCCAATTTCAGGTGGTGGTTCCTATCCTCAGGCAGGTGGTAGCAGAGGATCTTCTACTACAATTTCGGGTGGTGGTTCCTATCCTCAGGCAGGCGGCAGCAGTGGCTCTTTTCCTCCGATTTCGGGTGGCAGTTTCTATCCTCAGGCAGGCGGCAGAGGTGGCTCCTCTCCTCCAATTTCGGGTGGAGGTTCCTATCCTCAGGCAGACGGCAGCAGTGGCTCCTTTCCTCCAATTTCAGGAGGAGATTCCTATCCTCAGGCAGCAGCAGCGGAGAATCCTCTCCTACAATTTCTGGTGGTGGTTCCTATCCTCAGGCAGGCGGCAGAGGTGGCTCCTCTCCTCCAATTTCAGGTGGAGGTTCCTATCCTCAGGCAGGCGGCAGCGGTAGCTCCTCTCCTCCAATTTCAGGTGGTGGTTCCTATCCTCAGGAAGGCGGCAGCGGTTGCTCCTCTCCTCCAATTTCAGGGGGTGGTTCCTATCCTCAGGCAGGAGGCAGCAGTGGTTCCTCTCCTTCGATTTTAGGTGGTAGTTCCTATCCTCAGGCAGGTAGCAGCAGTGGCTCCTCTCCCGTGATTTCAGGTGGAGGTTCCTATCCTCAGGCAGGTGGCAGCAGTGGCTCCTCTCCTCCAATTTCAGGTGGTGGTTCCTATCCTCAGGCAGGTGGCAGAGGTGGCTCCTCTCCTCCAATTTCAGGTGGAGGTTCCTATCCTCAGGCAGGCGGCAGCGGTAGCTCCTCTCCTCCAATTTCAGGTGGTGGTTCCTATCCTCAGGAAGGCGGCAGCGGTTGCTCCTCTCCTCCAATTTCAGGGGGTGGTTCCTATCCTCAGGCAGGAGGCAGCAGTGGTTCCTCTCCTTCGATTTTAGGTGGTAGTTCCTATCCTCAGGCAGGTAGCAGCAGTGGCTCCTCTCCCCTGATTTCAGGTGGAGGTTCCTATCCTCAGGCAGGTGGCAGCAGTGGCTCCTCTCCTCCGATTTCAGGTGGTGGTTCCTATCCTCAGGCAGGTGGCAGCAGTGGCTCCTCTCCTCCGATTTCAGGTGGAGGTTCCTATCCTCATGCAGGCGGCAGCGGAGGCTCCTCTCCTCCGATTTCGGGTGGTGGTTCTTATCCTCAGGCAGGCGACAGCAGTGGCTCCTCTCCTCCAATTTCGGGTGGTGGTTCCTAACCTCAGGCAGGCGGCAGCAGTGGATCCTCACTTCCGATTTAGGTGGAGGTTTCTATCTTCAGGCAGACGGCAGCGGTGGCTCCTCTCCTCCGATTTCAGGTGGAGGTTCCTATCCTCAGGCAGGTGGCAGAAGTGGCTCCTCTCCTCTGATTTCAGGTGGAGGTTCCTATCCTCAGGCAGGCAGCAGCAGTGGCTCCTCTCCTCCGATTTCAGGTGGTGGTTCTTATCCTCAGGCAGGCAGCAGCAGTGGCTCCTCTCCTCCGATTTCAGGTGGTGGTTCCTATCCTCAGGCAGGCAGGAGCAGTGGCTCCTCTCCTCCGATTTCAGGTGGAGGTTCCTATCCTCAGGCAGGCAGCAGCAGTGGCTCCTCTCCTCCGATTTCAGGTGGAGGTTCCTATCCTCAGGCAGGCAGCAGCAGTGGCTCCTCTCCTCCGATTTCAGGTGGAGGTTCCTATCCTCCGGCAGGCAGCAGCAGTGGCTCCTCTCCTCCAATTTCAGGTGGAGGTTCCTATCCTCAGGCAGACGGCAGCAGTGGCTCCTCTCCTACCATTTCGGGTCTCTATTCCTATCCTCAGGCAGACGGCAGCAGTGGCTCCTCTCCTCCATTTTCGGGTGGTGGTTCCTATCCTCAGGCAGGTGGCAGCAGTGGCTCCTCTCCTCCAATTTCAGGTGGTGGTTCCTATCCTCGGGAAGGCGGCAGCGGTGGCTCCTCTCTTCCAATTTTAGGTGGTGGTTCCTATCCTCAGGCAGGCGGCAGCAGTGGCTCCTCTCCTCCAATTTCAGGTGGTGGTTCCTATCCTCAGGCAGGTGGCAGCAGTGGCTCCTCTCCTCTGATTTCAGGTGGAGGTTCCTATCCTCATGCAGGCGGGGGCGGAGGCTCCTCTCCTCCTATTTTGGTTGGCGGTCTTATCCTCAGGCAGGCAGCAGCAGTGGCTCCTCTCCTCCGATTTCAGGTGGTGGTTCCTATCCTCAGGCAGGCAGGAGCAGTGGCTCCTCTCCTCCGATTTCAAGTGGAGGTTCCTGTCCTCAGGCAGGCAGCAGCAGTGGCTCCTATCCTCCGATTTCAGGTGGTGGTTCCTATCCTCAGGCAGGCAGCAGCAGTGGCTCCTCTCCTCCGATTTCTGGTGGAGGTTCCTATCCTCAGGCAGGCAGCAGCAGTGGCTCCTCTCCTCCGATTTCAGGTGGTGGTTCCTATCCTCAGGCAGGAGGCAGCGGAGGCTCCTCTCCTCTGATTTCAGGTGGAGGTTCATATCCTCAGGCAGGCAGCAGCAGTGGCTCCTCTCCTCTGATTTCAGGTGGAGGTTCATATCCTCAGGCAGACGGCAGCAGTGGCTCCTCTCCTACCATTTCGGGTCTCTATTCCTATCCTCAGGCAGGTGGCAGCAGTGGCTCCTCTCCTCCAATTTCAGGTGGAGGTTCCTATCCTCAGGCAGGTGGCAGCAATGGCTTCTCTCCTCTGATTTCAGGTGGTGGTTCCTATCCTCGGGCAGACGGCAGCGGTGGCTCCTCTCCTACAATTTCGGGTCTCTATTCCTATCCTCAGGCAGGTGGCAGCAGTGGCATCTCTCCTCCGATTTCAGGTGGAGGTTCCTATCCTCAGGCAGACGGCAGCAGTGGCTCCTCTCCTCCGATTTCAGGTGGTGGTTCCTATCCTCAGGCAGACGGCAGCGGTGGCTCCACTCCTACAATTTCGGGTCTCTATTCCTATCCTCAGGCAGGTGGCAGCAGTGGCATCCCTCCTCCGATTTCAGGTGGTGGTTCCTATCCTCAGGCAGGCGGCAGCGGTGGCTCCTCTCCCCTGATTTCAGGTTGTGGTTCCTATCCTTAGGCAGACGGCAGTGGTGGCTCCTCTCCTACAATTTCGGGTCTCTATTCCTATTCTCAGGCAGGCGGCAGCAGTGGCTCCTCTCCTACAATTTCGGGTGGTGGTTCCTATTCTCAGGCAGGTGGTAGCAGTGGCTCCTCTCCTCCGATTTCAGGTGGAGGTTCCTATCCTCAGGCAGGAGGCAGCGGAGGCTCTTCTCCTCTGGCTTCATGCAACTGCTCTTTTTCATCAGAGGTGGCTGACGGCTTCTCGGCAGTGGGGGTCAGAAAACCGCTGCAGCAAAATGAGGGGGCTAGGAGAGTAAAAGTGCACCATAACCCCTAACCCACCCCAGCCACACTAGTCCCTGCAAGGACTCAGGCAACCCCTTGAGCACGGGTTGATTGGTCGGTGCTAATTCCCTGCCAATGTGCTGGTGACAGGGTGGACACTTGGGGGGTTAAGGTAAATGCTATGGACACAGGGTACAATAAGAGTGGGAGTCTGGCCCCTACCAGCTCACAGTCTAAGGATAAGGGATGGAGACAAAGGGGAAGAAAACTTTTCCAATCAGGGATAGTGAGTACTTTCTGACAAGTTTATTTCATCTAATTATTTTTCAGCCTGTAATATTTTCTCTCTCCCATTTCAAGGATTAATTAAGATAGTTGGCAATCATTAAATCGTTGATGAGACGAGTTGAATTTCAGAGCCGTGAATCGGAGAGGTGGAGATTTCTCATAGATGTCGACACTAAAATTTAGTGTCTGTTCCGTGGTGGGAAAAGGCCTATTTTTCACTTTTAATTTAAATTATTTTGGTTAACATCAGATGCATTTTGGGTCCTTTTTTTTTTTTTGCGCGTGAAAAATTCATAATTCAGGCTATAGGCAGGTGCAATGTATCATCAAATTTCCGTGAGCGTTTTCATGCATATTTCATACTAATGGTTTGACAAATGTGAAATTTGTCGGCTTTTTAAGAAAAAAAATATGCTTGTCGCATTAAAGCTGAGGCGCTCAGGAACATATTTCCCCGCGAGTGCAAATCTGCTGATTGCTTTCCTTTAGTTTCCAAACAAAATCTCTGAATGAAGTTTCTGGATGAAATTTGCATTTTATCAATAGGGACACTCTAGTTTAGCAGCCCAAGGGTTGGACACTTACCATCTGGCCCTAAACCCTTCCCCTGGTACCACTGGTGGATCAGCTGAAGTGTCACTTTGCTCTAACAATTTACATTGAGAATTAAATCTGTTTAGTCTTAAGAGGAGACGATTGAAGGGGGACATGATTAAATATCTATAAGATTCCCAGGCCGATCAGATCCCTCCCCGCGGGGCATCCGAAATCGGGATGTCCCACGAGGTGAAACCCCCCAGGAAGCCCACAATCCTACTTTTCCACGTTCCTGCGGCGCATGCGCGTCCGCTGCCGCCGCCTCCCGCGCGTCCCTCTAGCAGGGCGCGCTCCCGCGCCGGCCGTTTCTGAATGGCCGGGGCAGGTGCGCCCCCTGTAAGAGGGACGCGCGGGAGGCGGCGGCGGACGCGCTCTGCTTGTCCGGCGCTGCCTCTCGCTTGTCCGCCGGCGGGGATTGGCTGCAGCGGTCACGTGGGAGCGGGGAGAGGTGAGTTTTCGGCGCTTTCTGGGGGGTTTCACACAGCGGGGCACCCCCGATCAGATCAAAATCCTGGGTGTTGGTCCACTTTAACTTGTATAAATACATACATAGTAACATAGTAACATAAGGGTCGATTCAAAGAAACATGTAACAGCTTTGATTTTGGTGCCGATCATCCTATTTTTCCCGTACGCTCGTGCGTTCGTATGAACTCGCGAGTGATTCTATAAGCAAATACGTTTCTATCCTAAAATGTACGTCCGTTCGTATGGCAGTTCGGGAATCAGACCTATGTCAGTTTCCATCCTGAATTTTCTGTTTCATTTCTCAGGTTGCAACATTGGTTTTGCCCTTTTTCCTTTTTTGTCTGGACGTAAATCCTTCTGATCTTGTGGCTGCGCACTACAAACTTACCTCATTAAAGTGCATTCTAAATATTTGGTCTTTTATTTTTCTTTATTTCATTCATTTTGTAGTAACCAACCATTAATGAATGCATTTGCATAAGTAAATCTTACTTTGTTTAATTTTTAGTTAACTTGCATTTTTTACTTGTGGATTTAATTTTAATATTTAGGCTTCAAATGGTACAACTTAAAATTTTGTGTGTGGTTACCCACACCCTCTACATACAGATTGCTCTCAAATATAAAAAAAACACCCAGCAACTTCTGCATGTTATGAGTAGGGATGAGCGAATCGATCCGGACGAACCCGGATTCGATCCGAATTTCAGGAAAAATTCGATTCGGATCGAATCCGAATTTCCCCGCGATTCGATCATTTAACATCCATTCATTTACATTACAGGCATTCTAAGATGGCGGACGGGACATGTCCAGACATGTAAGCTGGGGCAGTGTATGCTGGGACAGTCACATGCAGCCTATCAGCAGCCAGCAAGCCCGGTGACGTCACAGCGGTATTTAAGGCCGGCCATCTTGCTCTCCTGCCTCATTTCTCTATTGCATTCGTGAGAGACAGAACGCTGTGTAGCTGAGGGAGAGACAGTTAGACAGAGGGACAGGCTGGAGACAGACAGGAGACAGACAGAAAGTCAGTGAAAAACAGGGAAAGCAAGGGAAAATCGGAGGCTGTCAGTTTTTTGTTTTTTTTTCATCCAGCCTGACAGGCTTTGTTAGCGTTTTCAGGCTGCTTATACTAACTGTGCATATATACTGAACTGATCTTAAGTCTGCTGTGAGGCATCCCATTCTGTGACTACAGCAGCCTCTGTTTAAGACCATATAACCATTTGCTCTTATTATATTTGAAATTAGCCTGTTAAAGACACTTTTGCTGGGCATAGTACTACTTGTCCCTGCCAGGGCATCCCATTCTGTGACTAAAGCAGCCTCTGTTTAAGACCATATAACCATTTGCTCTTATTATATTTGAAATTAGGCCTGATAAAGACACTTTTGCTGGGCATAGCACTACTTTTCCCTGCCAGGGCATCCCATTCTGTGACTAAAGCAGCCTCTGTTTAAGACCATATAACCATTTGCTCTTATTATATTTGAAATTAGGCCTGATAAAGACACTTTTGCTGGGCATAGCACTACTTGTCCCTGCCAGGTGTACTTACTGCTGGTTTTTAGGGCATCCCATTCTGTGACTACACCAGCCTCTATTTAAGAACCTAACCATTTGCACCTATTCTAATTGAAATTAGGCATGATAAAGACACTTTTGCTGTGCATAGTCTTACTGCTGCCTGCCAGGTGCTCTCTGGTTTTTGGGACATCCCATTCTGTAACATACCATTAGCCTCTGCATTTACTGTAAGCTGCACAGTTATTTAAAGAAATTTGGCCTGTATGAGCCTGCTAACACACTGCTGCTGTGTGCATATATACTGATCTCAAGTCTGCTGGGGGCATCCCATTCTGTAACATAACATTAGCCTCTGCATTTACTGTAAGCTGCACAGTTATTTAAAGAAATTTGGCCTGTATGAGCCTGCTAACACACTGCTGCTGTGTGCATATATACTGATCTCAAGTCTGCTTGGGGCATCCCATTCTGTAACATACCATTAGCCTCTGCATTAACTGTAAGCTGCACAGTTATTTAAAGAAATTTGGCCTGTATGAGCCTGCTAACACACTGCTGCTGTGTGCATATATACTGATCTCAAGTCTGCTTGGGGCATCCCATTCTGTAACATACCATTAGCCTCTGCATTTACTGTAAGCTGCACAGTTATTTAAAGAAATTTGGCCTGTATGAGCCTGCTAACACACTGCTGCTGTGTGCATATATACTGATCTCAAGTCTGCTTGGGGCATCCCATTCTGTAACATAACATAACCTACCTACCATACTAAGCAGCTCTCTTATTTAAACTAAGCAGGCCTCTTGGAGGCTGATTGTCCACTTTTGGGTGTGCATTTATATTCGGTTTCATATACAGTGGGGTATCCCAATTTGTAAGATAACCTACCCCAACCATGTAAACTAAATAGGCCTGTTGCAGCCTGAGTTTCTCTGCTTGCGTATGGCCTGCATTACAATCTGTCTCTTTCAATGACACTGCTGCCTGGGGTATCCCAATTTGTAAGATAACCTACCCCAACCATGTAAACTAAAGGTTACGTCCTTCCAGAAGGAAAACTTATGCCGAACACTATTTTTGTTAGGGGCATTGACCTTTGGATTGATCGGCATGAAATTAATTTTTTTTTTCAAAGTATGGCGCTGTAAAGAAGGTCAAAATGATGTCTCATACTTGGATTATTGTTACTTTTTGTTCAGCTTGAAATATAACAGGCCACACGGGCATCCCAAGGCACATGCTATTTTAAACCTATCTGTTATACAACATAAGCGTTGATCAGGCTACTTCAGTTTGCACTTGTTTTTGACTGCTTTTAATAAACCAGGCCGCAGGGCACCCCAAAGCTGCACCTTGCACCCTATCTGGTATACAACATAAGCGTTGATCAGCATCAGCTTCATTAAGCTACTTCAGTTTGCACTTCCTTTTTGACTGCTTTCATTTAACCAGGCCGCAGGGCACCCCAAAGCTGCACCTTGCACCCTACCTGTTTATACTAAATAAGCATCTACAGCCTCAGCTTTATTAAGTTATTGCATTTTGAATTGGTTTTGGTCTGCTTTAAATACACCAGGCCGCAGGGCATCCCAAACCTGCATGTTGCACCCCATCTGTTATACTAAATAAGCGTTGATCAGCATCAGCTTTATTAAGCTATTGCATTTTGCATTGGTTTTTGTACTGCTGCCAAAACACTAGCCCATATGGGCATCCCAAACCAGCACATGTCACCCTATCTGTTATACTAAATAAGCTTCTACAGGCCCTTTTTTTTATTTATTTATTTTTATTTATATAGAGCTGCAATAGCTTATATTGTGAGGTTAATTTGCCATTTTGCAGCATAATATAGAACAGCCCCTGTGTAAATCTGAGGGGCAATAGCTTATATAGTGAGGTAAATTTGCCATTTTGCTTCGTTATATAGAGCAGCCCAGTTGCCATCTAAATCAACTACTGTCCGGCCAGTACAGCTTTTCCAGGGCAAACTCTGCTAGTTGCGGGCACAAGTCAAGTTTGGCTTCCCAGCAAATCCAGTGGATCTTGAAGGTGTGTTGGCATGGTCATGTCAAGGTATGACATGACCTGCTGGTTGAGGTCCTGCTCCAGGTCTTCCTGCTGCTCATGAGTAGACTCACTATGCGGGTGTAGAAAGCTACTCACTAGCGACTGAAGACTGAGGCTGCTGCTGATGGAGCTGCTGCTGCTGCTCCTTCCACCCCCCCAGCAGCCATGGCAGTGGAAGGTGATCGCAGACTTCCCCCCGAGTCAGACCTGCGGGAGTATGGGCCATGGCGCAGATAGACATCGCCCAACTGACTACGTGGGATGTCTCTGTAGTAGGTCAGTTTGTCCTCCCTCTCAGTGGGCGTAAAAAATGCCCCCATTTTGTGCCGGAAGCGAGGGTCCAATAAGTTGGAGAGCCAGAAGTCTTCCCGCTGACAAATGGAGACAATTCTGCGCTCACTAGTACGCATGCATGTGAGCATGCATCGTGCCATTTGTGCAAGTGACTCGGAGGGACTACCTGTCTCCATCTCCACTGTAAACTGCCATGGTGTGTCTGGGTCCTCTGTCTCGCCTTACTCACAACCCTCTAGCTCCTGTGGCTGCTCCTGCTCCTCCTCTCCTGTCAGATGACTAGATAAAATGGTCATTTTGTGAAACCTAAACTGTGGTTTGCTGTGCCCCACCCCCTCCTCCACTTCAGCCCCCACAGGCTTCATGTGGCTGTGAAATGTATGTGCCATGTCTCCAGTGCCCTGACCAGCCATGGTTTCCAACATGTGTTGTAGTACATGAAGCAGTGGAATCTCATCGTTCATCTCATAGTCCTGGCAACTGACTAATAACGTAGCTTCCTCAAAGGGCCTGAGCAAACGGTCGGTGTCACGTATGAGCTGCCAATGGTTTACATTGAATTTACACAGGGGTGTCCCCCTATCCGTTTGGATCATCCAGAAATCCGTGATGGCTTTTCTCTGTTCCTATAGTGCAGTGGTCCTCAACCCTGTCCTCAAGGCCCACCAACATGTCATGTTTTTTGGATCTCCAAATAGCCAGCTCTATTGCTCTGCAGCTGCACTAATTACTCCACCTGTGCATCTTTGTGGAGATCTGCAAAACCTGGCCTGTTGGTGGGCCTTGAGGACAGGGTTGGGGACCACTGCTATAGTGGATCCTGCATATGGAGGGTGGAATTCCAACGGGTGGAAACATCGCAAATCAGACTATGGTGGGGTACACCGTTGTGACGCTGAGGCTCAATAAGGTTGTGCTTGGTGGTGTAGGAGTGCCAGAAGTGCATGCTAACTTTCTTTCCTGTTGTTCGGATGTCTTTCAGATGGGGGCAAGACTTCAGAAAACGCTTGACAACTAGACTGAACACGTGTGCCATGTCAGGACGCATGACTCTGGCTTCCTTGTCGCAGCGCAAACAAGATGTTCTTCCAAGTGTAATGCAGCAGGCTGGACTTATGGTGACGCTGTCTGAGAGGAGAAATCCCTCAGACATCAAGATTAAAAATTCCAAGAATTTTTGAGGGCTAATTATTCAGAGGCAAATGATAGCTAGTTGTTTCTGATTTAATTACAAGGTGGAAACACACCCTCAAACAAAACTTCACTTTGGCAATACCATTGCATTTGTCTATTCATAATTTTATGTATATACACTAACTAACCTACTTTTTCTCCACAGGATGCTGCATGAAACACTGCCACATCGCTGAGTAGCTGATTTTTCCGAACAACAGTCCGCAATAATCTGCTGCTGCTGCTGCTGCCGCCGCCACCGCCGCAGACTCCAGGGACCCTCTTCCACTACCTCGGCTTGCAACACCTCCTCCCACGACACTCTCCTCATCACTAATTGCCGGCTAGTGGAAGAAGAGGCGAGTGTCTCCTCCACTTCTTGGCTGGGCAGTAGCTGCTGAATTTTATGATTATCAGATCTTCATCAATGGATAGTGGAGCTGAACCCAAAGCATAACAGACAGACAGTTGACTGGGGGTGTCCGATGCCACTTGTGATGCAGTGGACTGCTTTTGCAGCACTTCGAGACAAAGTTGCTTCATTGGCTGACACAATGACTGGTAAAGCTGTGGAACATATGGTTGAAAAGCAAGAATAACCATTTGTTTTTATATGAAAAAGACCCTGGTTTATACAGATTTTTTTTTTTTTCCAGAGACTGCCCTGCGTGGAAATGAATGGCGCATGGATCATCCAAGCTTTCCTCCCAACAATGCCTGATGTATTCCAGTAGATTGATGACGGGGCCAGACCTACACTAAAGAAAGATGGATCGTGCAAAACAGATTTAAGGCGCTGCTCTCCAGTTACAGACATTCCTCCGCATCGGACCACAAGTAAGTATTAATAAAAAATCCTTTACGTTACGCTTACTTTTTATTAATATTCTTCGGATAAGACGGATCAGACATGATTCCAGATTAAAAATTCCAAGAATTTTTGAGGGCTAATTAGTCAGAGGCAATGATACCTTCTTGTTTCTGATTTAATTAAAAGGTGGAAACACACCCTCAAACAAAACTTCACTTTGGCAATACTTTTGCATTTGTTTATTCATAATTTTATGTAGATATTACTAACTAAGCTACTTTTTCTCCACATGACTCTCTACAGAGTGTGATTCATCCAATTTTTGGGCTCCTGAAGCCAACTCCAGTGTATATTTGGGCTCCTGCTGCTGCCAACTCCAGGGTGTGATTCATCCAATTTTTGGGCTCCTGAAGCCAACCCCAGGGTCTCTTTAAAGTAATATTTGGGCTCCTGCTGCTGCTGCTGCCAACTCCAGGGTGTGATTCATCCAATGTTTGGGCTCCTGAAGCCAACCCCAGGGTCTCTTTGAAGTAATATTTGGGCTCCTGCTGCTGCCAACTTCTGCCAACTCCAGGGTGTGATTCATCCAATTTTTGGGCTCCTGAGGCCAACCCCAGGGTCTCTTTAAAGTAATATTTGGGCTCCTGCTGCTGCTTGCAACTCCAGGGTGTGATTCATCCAATTTTTGGGCTCCTGAGGCCAACCCCAGTGTCTCTTTAAAGTAATATTTGGGCTCCTGCTGTTGCTGTCAACTCCTGCCAACTCCAGGGTGTGATTCATCCAATTTTTGGGCTCCTGAAGCCAACCCCAGTGTCTCTTTAAAGTAATATTTGGGCTCCTGCTGCTGCTGCTGCCAACTCCAGGGTGTGATTCATCCAATGTTTGGGCTCCTGAAGCCAACCCCAGGGTCTCTTTGAAGTAATATTTGGGCTCCTGCTGCTGCCAACTTCTGCCAACTCCAGGGTGTGATTCATCCAATTTTTGGGCTCCTGAGGCCAACCCCAGGGTCTCTTTAAAGTAATATTTGGGCTCCTGCTGCTGCTTGCAACTCCAGGGTGTGATTCATCCAATTTTTGGGCTCCTGAGGCCAACCCCAGTGTCTCTTTAAAGTAATATTTGGGCTCCTGCTGTTGCTGTCAACTCCTGCCAACTCCAGGGTGTGATTCATCCAATTTTTGGGCTCCTGAAGCCAACCCCAGTGTCTCTTTTAAGTAATGTTTGGGCTCCTGCTGCTGCTGTCAACTCCTGCCAACTCCAGGGTGTGATTCATCCAATTTTTGGGCTCCTGAAGCCAACTCCAGTGTATATTTGGGCTCCTGCTGCTGCTGCTGCCAACTTCTGCCAACTCCAGGGTGTGATTCATCCAATTTCTGGGCTCCTGAAGCCAACTCCAGTGTATATTTGGGCTCCTGCTGCTGCTGCTGCCAACTTCTGCCAACTCCAGGGTGTGATTCATCCAATTTTTGGGCTCCTGAAGCCAACTCCAGTGTATATTTGGGCTCCTGCTGCTGCTGCTGCCAACTCCAGGGTGTGATTCATCCAATTTTTGGGCTCCTGAGGCCAACCCCAGTGTCTCTTTAAAGTAATATTTGGGCTCCTGCTGCTGCTGCTGCCAACTCCAGGGTGTGATTCATCCAATTTTTGGGCTCCTGAAGCCAACCCCAGGGTCTCTTTTAAGTAATATTTGGGCTCCTGCTGCTGCTGCTGCCAACTTCTGCCAACTCCAGGGTGTGATTCATCCAATTTTTGGGCTCCTGAAGCCAACCCCAGTGTCTCTTTTAAGTAATGTTTGGGCTCCTGCTGCTGCTGTCAACTCCTGCCAATTCCAGGGTGTGATTCATCCAATTTTTGGGCTCCTGAAGCCAACCCCAGTGTCTCTTTTAAGTAATGTTTGGGCTCCTGCTGCTGCTGTCAACTCCTGCCAACTCCAGGGTGTGATTCATCCAATTTTTGGGCTCCTGAAGCCAACCCCAGTGTCTCTTTTAAGTAATGTTTGGGCTCCTGCTGCTGCTGCCAACTTCTGCCAACTCCAGGGTGTGATTCATCCAATTTTTGGGCTCCTGAGGCCAACCCCAGTGTCTCTTTAAAGTAATATTTGGGCTCCTGCTGCTGCTGCTGCTGCCAACTCCAGGGTGTGATTCATCCAATTTTTGGGCTCCTGAAGCCAACCCCAGTGTCTCTTTTAAGTAATGTTTGGGCTCCTGCTGCTGCTGTCAACTCCTGCCAACTCCAGGGTGTGATTCATCCAATTTTTGGGCTCCTGAAACCAACCCCAGTGTCTCTTTTAAGTAATGTTTGGGCTCCTGCTGCTGCTGCCAACTCCTGCCAACTCCAGGGTGTGATTCATCCAATTTTTGGGCTCCTGAAGCCAACTCCAGTGTATATTTGGGCTCCTGCTGCTGCTGCTGCCAACTTCTGCCAACTCCAGGGTGTGATTCATCCAATTTTTGGGCTCCTGAAGCCAACTCCAGTGTATATTTGGGCTCCTGCTGCTGCTGCTGCCAACTTCTGCCAACTCCAGGGTGTGATTCATCCAATTTTTGGGCTCCTGAAGCCAACTCCAGTGTATATTTGGGCTCCTGCTGCTGCTGCTGCCAACTCCAGGGTGTGATTCATCCAATTTTTGGGCTCCTGAGGCCAACCCCAGTGTCTCTTTAAAGTAATATTTGGGCTCCTGCTGCTGCTGCTGCCAACTCCAGGGTGTGATTCATCCAATTTTTGGGCTCCTGAAGCCAACCCCAGGGTCTCTTTTAAGTAATATTTGGGCTCCTGCTGCTGCTGCTGCCAACTTCTGCCAACTCCAGGGTGTGATTCATCCAATTTTTGGGCTCCTGAAGCCAACCCCAGTGTCTCTTTTAAGTAATGTTTGGGCTCCTGCTGCTGCTGTCAACTCCTGCCAATTCCAGGGTGTGATTCATCCAATTTTTGGGCTCCTGAAGCCAACCCCAGTGTCTCTTTTAAGTAATGTTTGGGCTCCTGCTGCTGCTGTCAACTCCTGCCAACTCCAGGGTGTGATTCATCCAATTTTTGGGCTCCTGAAGCCAACCCCAGTGTCTCTTTTAAGTAATGTTTGGGCTCCTGCTGCTGCTGCCAACTTCTGCCAACTCCAGGGTGTGATTCATCCAATTTTTGGGCTCCTGAGGCCAACCCCAGTGTCTCTTTAAAGTAATATTTGGGCTCCTGCTGCTGCTGCTGCTGCCAACTCCAGGGTGTGATTCATCCAATTTTTGGGCTCCTGAAGCCAACCCCAGTGTCTCTTTTAAGTAATGTTTGGGCTCCTGCTGCTGCTGTCAACTCCTGCCAACTCCAGGGTGTGATTCATCCAATTTTTGGGCTCCTGAAACCAACCCCAGTGTCTCTTTTAAGTAATGTTTGGGCTCCTGCTGCTGCTGCCAACTTCTGCCAACTCCAGAGTGTGATTCATCCAATTTTTGGGCTCCTGAGGCCAACCCCAGTGTCTCTTTAAAGTAATATTTGGGCTCCTGCTGCTCCTGCTGCCAACTCCAGGGTGTGATTCATCCAATTTTTGGGCTCCTGAAGCCAACCCCAGTGTCTCTTTTAAGTAATGTTTGGGCTCCTGCTGCTGCTGTCAACTCCTGCCAACTCCAGGGTGTGATTCATCCAATTTTTGGGCTCCTGAAGCCAACTCCAGTGTATATTTGGGCTCCTGCTGCTGCTGCTGTCAACTCCTGCCAACTCCAGGGTGTGATTCATCCAATTTTTGGGCTCCTGAAGCCAACTCCAGTGTATATTTGGGCTCCTGCTGCTGCTGCTGCCAACTTCTGCCAACTCCAGGGTGTGATTCATCCAATTTTTGGGCTCCTGAAGCCAACTCCAGTGTATATTTGGGCTCCTGCTGCTGCCAACTTCTGCCAACTCCAGGGTGTGATTCATCCAATTTTTGGGCTCCTGAAGCCAACTCCAGTGTATATTTGGGCTGCTGCTGCCAACTTCTGCCAACTCCAGGGTGTGATTCATCCAATTTTTGGGCTCCTGAAGCCAACTCCAGTGTATATTTGGGCTCCTGCTGCTGCTGCTGCCAACTCCAGGGTGGGATTCATCCAATTTTTGGGCTCCTGAGGCCAACCCCAGGGTCTCTTTAAAGTAATATTTGGGCTCCTGCTGCTGCTGCCAACTCCAGGGTGTGATTCATCCAATTTTTGGGCTCCTGAAGCCAACCCCAGGGTCTCTTTAAAGTAATGTTTGGGCTCCTGCTGCTGCTGCCAACTCCAGGGTGTGATTCATAAACTTTTTGGGCTCCTGCTGCTGCCAACTCCAGTGTCTCTTTAAAGCAATGTTTGGGCTCCTTCTGCCCCTCATAGTGATGCCACTTCAACTCTCTTGAATTCAATTGTGCCGCTCTGCGATTCTATTAGCGATGCCTCTGATCTGCATGTGATATTTCTTCAAAGTATTATTTAACTAACCCAGCACGCATCCTGTGCGTGTTACAGCAAGGCAGAATGGTTTACAACCCTATTGAGGCTCTAGGAGGCTCAGAAATAGCCGTTTTTAATAGCGATTCGTCGCGAATTTATTCGGGTCGAAACGATTTTTGTCGGAAAATTCGGCGAATCAGTCGAATCGAATTTTTCAAAAGTTCGCTTATCTCTAGTTATGAGCCTAGAAATAGCCAAGATGGCGGCTCAGGTATTCTCGGGCAGCCTGCAAACAGAAAGGGCCTTGTGACTGTGTTGCTCTGCATTCTTTGATTTCTGACCTTTCCGTGCCCCCAGCTCTGCTGTGTCTGTGCAAAATACAGCAGTAACCCACATCCTGCACTTTATCCCGCTCTCCTCTCCTCAGTAAGTGTGATGCATCTGACCAAAGATGTGCTTAAATAATAAACAA
Organism: Gastrophryne carolinensis; assembly: GCA_027917425.1. Lineage (NCBI taxonomy): Eukaryota > Metazoa > Chordata > Amphibia > Anura > Microhylidae > Gastrophryne > Gastrophryne carolinensis. The sequence continues at coordinate 9,352,165 of CM051239.1, read as the reverse complement.
AGCAAAGGTAAACAACTACACCAATAAATGCAATCTAAAAATATTATTCTAGTACATCAATTTAAAAATAAATACCAAAGGACATAAGTTTCTTTAATTAACGCAAATATATTGCAAAATAAAGGTTTACATGCAAAGGACTAATTAAGGTCCACATTAAAATGCTTTTATAAGGCATACATGAATCAAGTATGCATTGCCATACAATTTATGGCCTCGGCCATGCTGATACATGCAGTTCATTGGAGCTCAAGACGCGCAGACTCCTCCACATAGCCAAAAAACCTGTTCAAGAACAGCAATCCGACTGCTAAAAGGTGTCGCCAGTGGCTTTCTTTTAAAACGTATTTAGAGGTTGGAAAACTGTTCTCTGAATCACACCTAAACACATCCGATTATCCTAAGTTTTAGGTTTTGATCCTAAGTTTTAGGATTTGATCCTAAGTTTTACGTTTTGATCCTAAAATTTACGAACGAACTTGCGATGATCGTAAGAGCGTATACGAATTCGAACGTAGGCTCGTGCGAGTCATAAATGGCCAAAAAAACAGGAAAAAATGACTAACACCCACCCAAACTTACGATTCTCGTTCCGAAATCAATTAACTTTTGCTCTTTGAATCGAGGGGATAGTATGTAAGGCTGAATAAAGACTTTAGTCCATCCAGTTCAGCATATATAAATGACCCAAACAAAAAATATAGGGGAAGACTGTTTCAGGTAAAATCCTCTCTAAAGACAAGGGGGCACTGCCTTCGATTGGAAAAAAAGAAATGGGCAGGCTGATTCATCACTAACGCCAGGTAGCGACAGATGAGCGTCTGTAGCAGGCATTTTTAGAGCGCCCGCTAGTAGTTGCAGTGCTCGGCCGTGAGTCGCTAGTTTTTAGCGACTCAGTCGCTGTGCAGTAATGTTGAATGCATTGTGACGAGTTGCTATTTGACCAGTACAGCGCTGTATGGGAGCGCATGTTAGCGACTGCTCATAGCGACTGACTCACAACATATTCAAGAAAAAAAAAGCCGCACACAACTCCGGCGCTGAAAAATGCTTCTCTGAAGCCCAGAGCGCAGGAGGCGGTGTGATTAAAGTCTGTTTTTCAGCATCTATCCACTAGTAACAAAGCGAAAACATATGGAATTACATTGTAGCAACATTGTAACATAAACACTTTAATGGCAGACCTGTAATGTCATTTCTGAAGAAATATATAAAAAATTAAAAAATTGTAAAAAACTGCTTATTCAATGCCAGAAGAGGTCACAGAATTTTGATTGTGATTTTTTGAAAAAAAAAACAAAACAAATACCCCGTTTAAAGAGAAGAAAAGGTTTGTCCATTGAAATGTATGGGAGAGCAACAGGTAGCAAGAGGTCATACCTGGCGCTGTGCAAGGCTGAACGCCAGCGCTGTTCGCTGAGGCTGTGAAAATGATGAATCAGACGCTACATGGCGCCATCCCAGTCGCGCCGTGTCAACAGATTCTGCTTGATAAATGTGTATGTGCGTGCCGTGTCCGGAGTTCACCAGTCGCTACCTGTCGCTACCTCTCATTAACCAGCCACTTCCGTAACACTATCCCTTCTTAAATAAGGGCCTTAGGCCCTTATTCATCAAGCGATAGCGCCAGGTAGTGTCTGACGAACGCCAGGTAGCGGCAGCTAACGGCGACTACCGACTCAAGTACGCCCGGCGGCGGTCACAATGACGCATTTATCAAGCAAAATGAGGCTAGCGCCGGCGAGAGCGACGGCTAGCGCGGCATTCATCATGAAGCCGCCTGGACCGAACAGCGCCGCTGCAAATTCCCTCACAGCGCCAGGTATGAGCTGTCGCTCCCTGGCGATGTCTAATGCATTTCAATGGAGCAATCTATAATTATTCCTAATTAATTGTTTTTTTTTTGTTTTTTTTTTTGTTTTTTTTTTTAATGTCAAAAAATCGGAGACCACTTCTGCAATGTTAGGATTTATTTTTAAGTAAAAAAAAAATTAAAAAAAAATATGTGCAGAATTGATCTAACAGGTCTGAGATTAATGTATTCATATTACAAAATGATTCTAAAAACATGTATAATGTTACATTCAAAAAATATGGTTGTTTAGGGGTTAAAAACTAGTTAATACCCATCGCCACCAGCGCTCTGGGGTTTAAACAAGGAATGGACAGCGACAGCACATTCGGAGCGTGATTTGTTGATGAATATGAAGCTAGCCGTTCACTCTGGCCATTCGTTGTCAGGCGCTCACATACAACGCTGGACCTGTGAAACAGCGACCCCCCAGCCCGTATTCAACATTACCGCACACCGACTGAGTCACTGTCATCAAGCTAATGCCGGCCAAGCACAGCGAATACTGGCTGGCGCTGAAAAAATCACGCTACAGTCGCTCATCTGTCGCTACCTGGCGCTATTGATGAATCGGCCTCCCCGTCTCTTGAGGCGACAATAATTTTTTACCATAAGAACTATAAATCTATGGACTAGCCTCCCACAGAAGCTTGTTACAGCATCAGCCGCTGCCAGCTTCAAAAAAGGATTAGATGCTTATTTAGAAGAAAATAACATTAACAGTTACTATCAGCGGTTATCAGTAAAAAAAATAAAATAAATAAAATAAATAACTTTCCCCTATAAAATAAAATACAAAATAACTTCCCCTACCCCAACACCCTTGGTTGACCTTGATGGACGTATGTCATTTTTCAACCGTATTTACTATGTAACGGGGAGGCCGATTCATTAATAGCGCCAGGTAGCGACAGTTGAGCGACTGTAGCGGCATTTTCAGAGCGGCCGCTAGTAGTCGCTGTGCTTGGCCGTTGTTCGGTAGTTGATAGCGACTCAGTCGGTTTGCCGTAATGTTGAATATTGGGTGAGGAGTCGACAGGTTCTGCGCTGTATGGGAGCGTATGATAGCGACTGGCCCTAGCGACCGGCTTCCACCATATTCATTAAAAAATCACGCTCAAAAAATTCTCGCGCTGTGAAATGCATGTTTAAACCCCAGAGCGCTGGCGGCGATGGGTTAAAAGTAGTTTGTTAACCCCCAAACAACCATATTTTTGGAAACCAAAAAAAAAGTTTTAAAAATAATTTGGTAATATGAATACATTAATATCAGACCTGTAATATCAATTCTGTACATTTTTTTTTTTTTACCTTAAAAAAATTATCTAAAATGGCAGAAGTGGTCATAGAATTTTTCACATTTAAAAAAAAAATAAAATAAAATGAATAACAATTAATTATGAATATTTAAAGATTGTTCCATTGAAATGCATTGGAGAGCGCCAGGTAGCGAGAGGTCATACCTGTCGCTGTTCAAGGTTGGACGCTGGCGCTGTGGGCTGAGGCTGGAATAATGATGAATGAGTGGCTATCTGGCGCTCTGTCAGTCGCTAAGCAGGATTGGCTTGATAAATGTGTGATTGTGGTGTGGAGCTGGCGTTCTCGTGGCGGGGCCCGTCATTACCGGCCGCTCACCAGTCGCTACCTGTCGCTATTCCTTCATAAATAAGGGCCCATATATCTGGCAGTTTGTTCCTGTGCCATCCTTGCCATCTTCACAGTGAATGGAGTGGCAAGCCACCATGTGGAGAGATCCATGTTAGGCTTAACGTTTTTTGACTATCCTAGGTTTTGGTCCTTTTCCCCAGGGCACCCTGATCGGTGATGCCCCGGTCCCACAGCGCATTCGCGGCCACTCGTCCAATCAGCGCGCTTGGATCCGCTGATGTCATGTCGTCTAAGGCCAGCAGCTCCGAGTGCGCTGGTGGCTGCATCCGCCTCTACTCTCTAACAGGGAGCGTGCCTGTGCCGGCCATTCACAAATTCCTAGCGCGGGCGCGCACCCTGCTAGAGGGATAGCGGTGATGTGGCCGCGGCTCGCGCATGCTCCGTTGGACCGGGAAACAAGGTAAGTTTATGGGCGACCTGGGGGGTTTCACACAGCGGGGCATTACGATTTTGGATGCCCTGGGGGAGGGAATCGATCGGTGTGGGTTTTGGTCCACTTTAACAATTCACATTTGGCAGTTTGTGCTTGTGCCATCCCTTCCAACTTTACAGTGAAAGAAGTTGGCATTAAAAAGGAACATCGAACCTAAAATAAAAAGGAGCCAATCCCCCCCCCCCCCATCGGCCTCTACTTACCTTTTGGATGTTGCCGCTGCCTGCACAGCAACATCCAGCTTTTATGGGGCCCAATACTCACCCCCGCCGCTGGCTTATCCGCCTGTAAATGACAAAGTCCCGCGTCGCTCAGCGAAGTCTTGTGGGATTTCGGGTGGCTCCTTTGCATCCCATTCATGAGCACTGCGCAGGTGCGATATCGGGGCAGTGGCTGATGGGATGCAAGATGGCGCCAACCTTCGGAAGGTTGGCTGGAATCCGAGGTACCCAGAGGATGGCACCCCCTGCGAGGTGAGTAAAAAGTGCCCAATTGTGAAACCGGAAGGGGGGGCAGCAGATCGGTGAGGTTTGGGGGGAGGTTTTAACCGATGTTCCTCTTTAATATCGGGGGGGGGGGGGGCTAAAGAGACCAAAAGACCTTTTACTCAAAGGTAAAGGAAAAGAGGTGCTTACCTAGAACTGAAAGTATTTGTACAGTGCCCAACATAAGGAATAATAGTATTACCCCGAGCCGCTGAGTGAGCAGATCCATTTACTGTGTGCAGGGGAGGGGGCAGGCATGATGGGGCGCATGTTCCAGGGCCCCCCCAGTTCAGAGGCCCCAGCACCATTGCAGCTGTTTGGAAGCACCCTGGCCAAGGGGATAGAAGAAAGTAAAATCAGGGACAGAGATAAATACAAGAGTAATAGATAGAAGAAGAAGAGAGGGGCAGATATTAGAGAGAAAAACGGGAGCGCAACAGACAAGATAGAGAAAAAAACGAGTTGTGGGCCAGCATAGACTGCACTAAACATCTCTGGCCCTTATTTATGATGGAATAGCGCCAGGTAGCGACTGGTGAGCGGCCGGTAATGACGGGCCCCGCCACGAGAACGCCGGCTCCCCACCACAATCACACATTTATCAAGCCGATCCTGCTTAGCGACTGAGATAGCGCCATATAGCCACTCATTCATCATTATTCCAGCCTCACCCCACAGCGCCAGCGTCCGACCTTGAACAGCGACAGGTGTGACCTCTCGCTACCTGGCGCTCTCCAATGCATTTCAATGGAACAATCTTGAAATATTATTAATTAATTGTTATTAATGTTTTTTTTTTTCTTTTAAATGGGAAAAATTCTGTGCTCACTTCTGCCATGTTAGATAATTTTTTTAAGGGAAAAAAATAAAATAAAAATTGAGCAGAATTGATATTACAGGTCTGATATTATTGTATTCATATTACTAAATTCTTTAAAATTTTTTTTTTTTGGTTTCCAAAAATATGGTGGTTTGGGGGTTAAAAAACTACTTTTAACACATCGCCGCCAGCGCTCTGGGGTTTAAACATGCGTTTCACAGCGCGAGAATTTTTAGAGCCTGATTTTTTGATGAATATGGTGGAAGCCGGTCGCTCTGACCAGTCGCTATCATGCGCTCCCAAACATCGTGGAACCTGTCAAATAGCGACTCGTCACCTTGTATTCAACATTACTGCACAGCGACTGGGTCGCTGTCAACAACCGAACAACAACCAAGCACAGCGACAACTAGCGGGCGCTGTGAAAATACCGCTACAGTCGCTCAACTGTCGCTACATGTCGCTATTAATGAATCGGCCTCCCTGTCTAATAAGCAGCTAAACTGCCTGTAATAAGTGTCAGCAGCTATGGAGTTAACAGGGAGAAGCTGCTGGAGATGACCTCACATACAAAGACCCCAATGCAGCCTGGGAAAACAGAAGTGATAGATAACTGCTCCATTGGAATAAGTGATTAAAGTGGACCAACACCCAGGATTTTGACTATCTTGGGTTTTGTTTCACTTCTCCTATGTGAAACCCCCCAGATCGCAAGATACAACTCACCTCACCCCGCTCCTAAGGCGTATGCGCGTCCGCTCGTCCAATCAGCGCGCTCGGAGCCGCTGAGCTATGCGCATCAAAGCGACGTCTTACCTCAGCGTCTCCGCGTGCGCTGGCGGCCGCATCTTGCGCTTCCCTCTAACAGGGAGCGCGCCAGCCATGGGCCCTGCTAGAGAGAAGCGGCGAGATGCGGCCGCACATGCGCCGTTGGACCGGGATCCAGGTAAGTGTAGCAGACGTCCTGGGGGGTGTCACACAGCTGGGCATCCCGATTTTGGATGCCTCGTTGGGAGGGATCAGATCTTGTAGGTTCCCGGGCTGATCCCGCTGGGTGTTGGTCCACTTTAAGAATGAGAAGTCAGATACAAGAAAGAGAAGAAAGTGAGAAACACAATAGCAGTAGATGACAGACAAAAGTAAGAAAAACACCATAGGAAGTGAAAGAAAGAGAGAGAAAGAGAGAGAGAAAGAGAGAAAGACAGAGAAAGAGAGAGAGAGAGAAAGAAAGAGAAAGAGAGAGAGAGAGAGAAAGAAAGAGAGAAAGAGAGAGAGAAAGAGAGAAAGAAAGAGAAAGAAAGAGAAAGAGAAAGAAAGAGAGAAATAAAGAAAGAGAAAGAAAGAGAAAGACAGACAGACAAAAAATAGAGAGTCAGGAGTGAGACAAACATAAGAGAGAGAGAGAGAGAGAGAGAGAGGCAAAAAAGAGAGAAAAGAGTAAAAGACAGAAACGAAAGAGAAAAACAATAGTGAGTGAGGAGCCGGAGATAAACGGACAAGAGAGAGATAAACAGGTGAGAGACAGACAAGCAAGAGAGACAGATACGAAAAAGAGAAGAAAGTGAGAAAAACAATAGAGGTAGACATGGGAGAGACAGAGAAGAGAAAGAAAAACGCAATAGAGAGTGACAGAAAATAAAGATAGACTATGTAAGACAGAGAGAGAGAAAGAGAGGGAAAGAGACAGAAGAGGAGATACACACGGAGCACACCTTCCAACTTTTCAGGGTGGGAAAGAGGGACAATTGTTAAGTGAAGCCACGCCCCCTACATTGATTGATGGATAGGAGATAAGTTGTAACAGTTACAACAACAGAAACACTTTTGAATAGGCAAATGAATCATTTATTGCTGCAGATCTGCATGTTACACCTCAAAAAGAGGGACAAATGGGAACAACGAGGGACAGGGAGACATGGACTCAAAAGAGGGACAGTCCCTCCAAATCAGGGACACTTGGGAGGTATGTGGAGGCAGGACGGGAGTCCACAGGGCAGGGCGAGGTGTGGTGCCACTGGACAGGAGAGGCCGATAGCCACGGGCCCGTACCCCTGCTGCCTCTATGGTATGTACGCCCCTGGTGCTGATGGTATAAAAGTGCGGTTGCCAGTCATTCACATTAATCTCATAAAATGTCGGCAGTGGCTCCGAGTGCTCACCTCGTATCCAGCAATAGTCCAAGAAATGTGAAGCCAGCCAGCATTATGAGCAGGTCCCATGTCAACGCGTTTCAGACTGTAGGTCCTTACTCATGTACGTCATGAGTAAGGACCTACAGTCCGAAACGCGTTGACATGGGGACCTGCTGTAACTTGCGTTTTGGCCTTTTAACCTATGGAAATAAAGCTGGATTTTTTAATTGCTCATAATGCTGGCTGGCTTCACATTTCTGGTGCTGATGGTATGTAAGCCTGCAAATGTGGGCGGGGGAGCAAACTGACAGGTGAATTGCTGCATGAAATGGGCTCCTTATGCTGCTGCCAAATCCAGGGTGTGTCTTTCAGGCAATATATGGGCCCCTTATGCTGCTGCCAACTCCAATGTGTTTTTCAGGCAATATATGGGCTCCTTATGCTGCTGCCAAATCCAGGGTGTGTCTTTCAGGCAATATATGGGCTCCTTATGCTGCTGCCAACTCCAATGTGTTTTTCAGGCAATATATGGGCTCCTTATGCTGCTGCTGGTGCCAACTCCTGGGTATGTCTTTCAGGCAATATATGGGCTCCTTATGCTGCTGCCAAATCCAGGGTGTGTCTTTCAGGCAATATATGGGCTCCTTATGCTGCTGCCAACTCCAATGTGTTTTTCAGGCAATATATGGGCTCCTTATGCTGCTGCTGCCAACTCCAATGTGTTTTTCAGGCAATATATGGGCACCTTATGCTGCTGCTGCCAACTCCAATGTATTTTTCAGGCAATATATGGGCTGCCTATGCTGCTGCCAACTCCAATGTGTTTTTCAGGCAATATATGGGCTCCTTATGCTGCTGCTGCCAACTCCAATGTATTTTTTTCAGGCAATATATGGGCTGCCTATGCTGCTGCCAACTCCAATGTGTTTTTCAGGCAATATATGGGCTCCTTATGCTGCTGCTGCCAAATCCAATGTGTTTTTCAGGCAATATATGGGCTCCTTATGCTGCTGCCAACTCCAATGTGTTTTTCAGGCAATATCTGGGCTCCTTATGCTGCTGCAAACTCCAATGTGTTTTTCAGGCAATATATGGGCTCCTTATGCTGCTGCTGCCAACTCCAATGTGTTTTTCAGGCAATATATGGGCTCCTTATGCTGCTGCCAACTCCAATGTGTTTTTCAGGCAATATATGGGCTCCTTATGCTGCTGCTGCCAACTCCAATGTGTTTTTCAGGCAATATATGGGTCTTTATGCTGCTGCCAACTCCAGGGTGTGTCTTTCAGGCAATATATGGGCTCCCCATGCAGCTGCCAACTCCAATGTGTTTTTCAGGCAATATATGGGCTCCTTATGCTGCTGCCACCTCAAGGCTCTGTAATTGCGCCGCTCTGCGACAGCTATTCAGTCTGAAACGCGTTGACATGGGGACCTGCTCCTATATGTCTCTTACACCACTGTAACTACCGTTTTGGCCATTTAACCTGTGGAAATAAAGCTGGATTTTTTTATTGCTCATAATGCTGGCTGGCTTCGTGTTTCTTGGACTGGTGCTGATGGTATGTAAGCCTGCGAATGTGCCTTACAAGTGGGCGGGGGAGCAAACTGACCGGCGAATTGGTGCATGAAATGGTAGGTACAGCTGCATGGCGCCCACCTGACCATGGCACACCTTGCACACCCCAAAGAAGGAGGTGCTCTCGCCGGCGCTCTACGAGCTGCTCTACAGCCCCGAGAGCGGTTCACTGGCGGTTAACAGTAATATCAGACGCATCTTTCTTCACTATGAGCCAAGGTCAGAGACGACGCGTCTGCCATCTAATGACAAAGGAATCGCTGCATCGCCCTTGGAGAGGCTCAACGCACTCATCATCCTCCACCAGCCTCCACTTTACACCTGTCAGCACCTTTATGTCGCCGCTTTCACTCTGAATTTACAACTTCTTCGGAGCACTTTTTTTTTTTTTTTACATTACATTCAGATTCTGGAAAATACTGTAAAGTTCACTGGCAGGCTGATTCGTTACTAGCGCCAGGTACCGGCAGATGAGTGTCTGTACAGCAGCGCTAGTGGTCGCTCTGATCAGCCGTGAGTCGCTATTACAGAGCGCCTCAGTCGCTGTACTAACATTGCCGGCATTGATGAATTTGATGTGTGAGTCGCTATAACACCAGTACAGCGCTATATGGGAGCGAACGGTAGCGACTGGTCAGTGTGAGCGACTCAAACCATATTCATCAAAAAAACAGCCTCACACAGCGCCGGCGCTCAAAATTGTGTCGCTGTAGCCCAGAGCGCCAGACGCTGTGTGATTAAAGTCTGTTTTCGAACACATTTCCACCAGTGAAAGCGAAAACACATGGAATGACATTGTTGCAACATCGTTAACACTTTAGCGCCAGACCTGTAATGACAATTCTGCATAAAAAAATTAAAAATAAAAAAGTTTTCAAAAATGTATTTAGAATAGGCCAAGAGAGGTCACACAATGGTTTGATGCAAAACCCCCAAAAATGATTAAAACAAAACCCCGTTTAAAGAGAAGGAATGTAAAGATTGAAATGTATGGGAGAGCGACAGGTAGCGACAGGTAATACCAGGCACTCTAGAAGGCAGAGCGCCGCCAGGGTATACGCTGAGCCGCCTGTGATGATGAATCGGTCGCTACGTGTCGCTGTAAGAGGCGCTCACCAGATTCGCTTTCATAAATGTGGTATTGCGTAGAGCGCCCGGCGTTCACCTGCCGCTACCTGCCGCTTACAAGGCGCTATACCTTGATGAATAAAGCCCTATAGCTTCTCTTTGCTCCATATTTCCCTAATTCCCCCCTCCCCACACCTTTTACTTGGGCCCCATAACAACCGGGATAGATAAAGCCATTGAAACAAACTTCACTAGAATAGTATAATAAAGGAAATAATAAAAGAAAAAACACAGATTTGTGGTCAACTCAAAGAGAAGTTGCCTAACACCCATTTTGAGGTTAGTAGGCGAGATAGGTGAGATATTCTGAGCTGCCTGCACCCGAAGTGCTGCAGATTCCAGTGACCACGCTGTTACTGTGCACCTACCATCAAAGTAAGGGGCTTATTTAAGAAACGCCATGTAGAGCCATGTAGCGTCGGGTGGAGGCCGGGCGCAGTATGTGAAAACCATATATATGAATGTCAATCCGGTGAGCGCCTCTAATAGCGCCATGTAGCGTCACATGTATCACTAGCGGTGGCTCAGTGTATAGCGCTGGAGCTGTATGTTCAGTAGGGTGATGTAGTACCTGAATAAAGGGGGGTGGGAGCAGCTCAATCACTATTTATACAAAATTATTATTATTATTCAGGGCCTGGGAACTAATTTACCGCCCAGTTTAACCCTCTCATCAACTAAATATCAAGCAACAAACATGTCTAGCTGTGTGGAAAGACAGAGATTTGGTTGCATATATCTGCAGATACATGTGGAAGCCACACCGCCCCGACAAGGCACTCTGTGTTTAGTGTGGTCCCTACTCTTAATTCTGAGTCCCCAAAGTTGTTGCTTGATATTTAGTTGATGAGAGGGTTAAACTGAGCGGTAAATTAGTTCCCAGGCCCGGAATAATAATAATAATTTTGTATAAATAATAGTGATTGAGCTGCTCCCACCCCCCCTTTATTCGATGTAGTACCTGTCGCTCTCCTATACATTTCAATGGGGTTTAATTTGGTTGTGTATAAATAGTGTTTTACTAAAGTAATGCTCTAAATTTTTTGCTCAAATCATTGTGTCCTCTCCTGCCCGGCAACCAAACACTTTTATTGTGATTTTTTAAATTAATTTTTTTATGCAGAATTGTATGTGCAGGTCGCCCTTTGCAGTGTCAGCGTCACAGTGTTACATGGGGAGGCCGATTCATTAACAGCGGCAGGTAGCAACAGTTGAGCGACTGTAGCGGCATTTTCAGAGCGCCCGCTAGTAGTCGCTGTGCTTGGCCGTTGTTCGGTAGTTGATAGCGACTCAGTCGGTTTGCTGTAATGTTGAATATTAGGTGAGGAGTCGCTATTCGACAGGTTCAGCGCTGTATGGGAGCGCATGATAGCGACTGGCCCTAGCGACCGGCTCCCACCATATTCATTAAAAAATCACGCTCAAAAAATTCTCGCGCTGTAAAATGCTTACCCCAGAGCGCTGGTGGCGATGGGTTAAAAGTTGTTTTTTAACCCCCAAACAACCATATTTTTGGAAACCAAAAAAAAACAAGTTTTTTAAATAATTTAGTAATATGAATACATTAATATCAGACCTGTAATATCAATTCTGTACGTTTTTATTTTTTATTTTTTTTTACCTTAAAAAAATTATCTAAAATGGCAGAAGTGGTCACAGAATTTTTCACATTTAAAAAAATAAATAAATAATAATAACAATTAATTATGAATATTTAAAGATTGTTCCATTGAAATGCATTGGAGAGCGCCAGGTAGCGAGAGGTCATACCTGTCGCTGTTCAAGGTCGGACGCAGGCGCTGTGGGCTGAGGCTGGAATAATGATGAATGAGTCGCTATATGGCGCTATGTCAGTCGCTAAGCAGGATCGGCTTGATAAATGTGTGATTGTGGTGGGGAGCCGGCGTTCTCGTGGCGGGGCCCGTCATTACCGGCCGCTCACCATTCGCTACCTGGTGCTATCCCTTGTTAAATAAGGGCCAGAGATTTGGTTGCATATATCTGTAGATACATATGGAAGCCACACCGCCCCGGCAAGGCACTCTGTGTTTAGTGTGGTCCCTACTCTTAATTCTGAGTCCCCAAAGTTGTTGCTTGATATTTAGTTGATGAGAGGGTTAAACTGGGTGGTAAATTAGTTCCCAGGCCCTGAATAATAATAATAATTTTGTATAAATAATAGTGATTGAGCTGCTCCCACCCCCCCTTTATTCGATGTAGTACCTGTCGCTCTCCTATACATTTCAATGGGGTTTTATTTGGTTGTGTATAAATAGTGTTTTACTAAAGTAATGTTCTAAACCTTTTGCTCAAATCACTGTGTGTCCTCTCCTGCCCGGCAACCAAACACTTTTATTGTGATTTGTTTTATTTTTTTATTTTTTATGCAGAATTGTATGTACAGGTCGGCCTTTGCAGTGTCAGCGTCACAGGCCCTTATTTAACAAGGGATAGCGCCAGGTAGCGACTGGTAATGACGGGCACCGCCACGAGAACGCCGGCTCCCCACCACAATCACACATTTATTAAGCCGATCCTGCTTAGCGACTGAGATAGCGCCAGATAACCACTCATTCATCATTATTCCATCCTCAGCCCACAGCGCCAGCGTCCGACCTTGAACAGCGACAGGTGTGACCTCTCGCTACCTGGCGCTCTCCAATGCATTTTAATGGAACAATCTTAAAATATTCATAATTAATTGTTAATATTTTTTTTTTTTTTTTTTTTAACTGTGAAAAATTCTGTGACCACTTCTGCAGTGTTAGATATTTTTTTTAAGGTAAAAAAAAAAAAAAAATTGTGCAGAATTGATATTACAGGTCTGATATTATTGTATTCATATTACAAAATGTTTTTAAAAACTTGTTTTTTTTTGGTTTCCAAAAATATGGTGGTTTGGGGGTTAAAAAACTACTTTTAACCCATCGCCGCCAGCGCTCTGGGGTTTAAACATGCATTTCACAGCGCGAGAATTTTTTGATCGTGATTTGTTAATGAATATGGTGGGAGCCGGTCGCTATGGCCAGTCGCTATCATGTGCTCCCATACAGCGCGGAACCTGTCAAATAGCGACTCCTCACCCAATATTCAACATTACTGCACACCGACTGAGTCGCTATCAACTACCGAACAACGGCCAAGCACAGCGAATACTAGCGGGAGCTCTGAAAATACTGCTACAGTCGCTCAACTGTCGCTACCTGGCGCTATTACTGAATCGGCCTCCCCGTGTTACACAATGTCATTCCATGTGTTTTCGCTCTGGTGCTGGTGAATATGTGTTGAGAAACAGACTTTTATCACACAGTGTCTTGCGCTCGGCGCTAAAGCGCCCAGCTTTAGAGCGCCAACGCTGTGTGTGTAGTTTTTTCTTAAATATGGGCTTCAGCGGCAAGTGCCGGACGCACTTAACTGGCGCTACCTATCGCTCGCTGCAGCATCGCCCCGTTGTTAGATGAGGCGTCGTTTTTGGCGCTTTGACCTCGGGACACCACCCAGCGTTCTCCATTGGCTCTGCAGTGAATCAGGGAGAAGCTTCTACAGCGCCCCCTACAGACATCACATTTATCAATGCTGGATAGGATACTACAGCGTCCGGCAGCTATGCTAGGTTACAGCGCCCGACACCCGCTTGCAGCGACAACTTGCGGACACTCTGGGAGGCTGATTCATTAATAGCGGCAGGTAGCGACAGTTGAGCGACTGTAGCAGTATTTTCACAGCGCCCGCTAGTAGTCGCTGTGCTTGGCCGTTGTTTGGTCATTGATAGCGACTCAGTCGGTGTGGCGTAATGTTGAATACAAGGTTACGAGTTGCTATTTGAAAGGTTCCGTGCTGTATGGGAGCGCATGATAGCGACTGGTCAGAGCGACCGGCTCCCACCATATTCATTAAAAAATCACGCTCAAAAAATTCTCGCACTGTGAAATGCTTGTTTAAACCCCAGAGCACTGGCGGCGATGGGTTAAAAGTAGTTTTTTAACCCCCAAACAACCATATTTTTGGAAACCAAAAAAAACAAGTTTTTAAAATAATTTAGTAATATGAATACATTAATATCAGACCTGTAATATCAATTCTGTACAATTTTTTTTATCTAAAATGGCAGAAGTGGTCACAGAATTTTTCACATTTAAAAAAAAAAAAAAAAAAATTATAACAATTAATTATTAATATTTAAAGATTGTTAGATTGAAATGCATTGGAGAGCGCCAGGTAGCGAGAGGTCATACCTGTCGCTGTTCAAGGTCGGACGCTGGCGCTGTGGGCTGAGGCTGGAATAATGATGAATGAGTCGCTATATGGCGCTATCTCAGTCGCTAAGCAGGATTGGCTTGATAAATGTGTGATTGTGGTGGGGAGCCGGCGTTCTCGTGGCGGGGCCCGTCATTACCGGCCGCTCACCAGTCGCTACCTGTCGCTATTCCTTCATAAATAAGGGCCTGAGTCGCTATATGGCGCTATGTCAGTCGCTAAGCAGGATTGGTTTGATAAATGTGTGATTGTGGTGGGGAGCCGGCGTTCTCGTGGCGGGGCCCGTCATTACCGGCCGCTCACCAGTCGCTACCTGTCGCTGTTCCTTCATAAATAAGGGCCTATGCATGACATACCTACCTCTGTTTGAGCTGCTACATCCTGCTTGAAGTAAGTTGTTTAATTAAAGGCCACCACGTAAATGTAGAAAACATAGGGGTTTATTGTTAATTGTTTATTTATTAAGAGATGGCGCCTGTATCCTAGAGTCCTGAACAGAGTTGCAGCCCAGTGGGGGAAAGAATAATTAGTAAGCGACTAAAAATGTAAAATATATTAATTTTAGATGCTGGGGGAAGAGTTCTTAATTCATTAAATCATGCTGAAGGTCCAGTTTAAATAGAAAACAACAACAAAAAATCATTTCATTTCTCCTTGAAAAAGACTCACAGGCTGATTCATTACTAGCGCCAGGTAGCGGCAGTTGAGCGTCTGTACAGCGGCGCTAAGAGCGGCTGCTAGTGGTCGCTGCGGTCGGTCGCGAGTCGCTATTACAGAGCGCCTCAGTCGCTGTAGTAACATTGCCGGCATTGATGAATTTGATGTGTGACTCGCTGTAACACCACTACAGAGCTATATGGGAGCGAACGGTAGCGACTGGTCAGTGTGAGCGACTCAAACCATATTCATAAAAAAAAAACAGCTTCACACAGCGCCGGCGCTCAAAATTGTGTCGCTGTGCGCCAGAAGCTGTGTGATTAAAGTCTGTTTTTGAACACTTATCCACCAGTAACAAAGCGAAAACACATGGAATGACATTGTTATTACATTGTAACACTTTAATACCAGACCTGTAATGACAATTCTGCATAAAAATATAAAAAATCAAAAAAGTTTTCAAAAATGACATTTAATTAGGCCAGGAGACGTCACACAATGATTTGATACAAAACGTAAAAAATGTTTTAAAAGAAAACGTCCATTGAAATGTACGGGAGAGTGACAGGTAGCGACAGGTAATACCAGGCTCTAGAAGCCAGAGCTCCGGCGCTATGCACTGAGCCGTCTGTGATGATAACTCGGTCGCTATGTGTCGCTGTAAGAGGCGCTCACCAGGATCGCCTTCATAAATGTGGTATTGCGTACAGCGCCCGGCGGTCACCTGCCGCTATCCCTTGATAAATAAACCCCTCAAAGAAAACACTGTCATTCATTTGATTTACAAATCAGCTCTCATGGAGCAGACGACTCCAAGCGCTGCGAGTTTGTCTCGCATGTGTCCCCTGAATCATGCATACGATTTTCATTAATAGCGCCAGGTAGCGACAGATGAGCGACTGTAGCGCGATTTTTTCAGCGCCAGCCAGTATTCGCTGTGCTTGGCCGGCGTTAGCTTGATGACAGCGACTCAGTCGGTGTGCGGTAATGTTGAATACGGGCTGGGGGGTCGCTGTTTCACAGGTCCAGCGTTGTATGTGTGCGCCTGACAACGAATGGCCAGAGCGAACGGCTAGCTTCATATTCATCAACAAATCACGCTCCGAATGTGCTGGCGCTGTCCATTCCTTGTTTAAACCCCAGAGCGCTGGCGGCGATGTGTATTAACTAGTTTTTAAGCCCTAAACAACCATATTTTTTGAATGTAACATTATACATGTTTTTAGAATCATTTTGTAATATGAATACATTAATCTCAGACCTGTTAGATCAATTCTGCACAAATTTTTTTTTAATTTTTTTTTGACTTAAAAATAAATCCTAACATTGCAGAAGTGGTCTCCGAATTTTTGACATTAAAAAAAAAAAAAAAAAAATTAATACCAATTAATTATGAATAATTATAGATTGCTCCATTGAAATGCATTGGACATCGCCAGGGAGCGACAGCTCATACCTGGCGCTGTGAGGGAATTTGCAGCGGCGCTGTTCGGTCCAGGCGGCTTCATGATGAATGCCGCGCTAGCCGTCGCTCTCGCCGGCGCTAGCCTCATTTTGCTTGATAAATGCGTCATTGTGACCGCCGCCGGGCGTACTTGAGTCGGTAGTCGCCGTTAGCTGCCGCTACCTGGCGCTCGTCAGACACTACCTGGCGCTATCGCTTGATGAATAAGGGCAACATTCTCTTATGCAAGATTCATTTTGCAATGATGTTACCGGTGCTCGTACCTTCCAATTTTTCGGGGTGGGAAAGAGGGACAATTGTTAAATGAAGCCACGCCCCCTCATTCGGGGATGGATGAGGCCACGCCCCCTCATTCAGGGATGGATGAAGCCACGCCCCCTCATTAAGGGATGGATAGGAGATACATTGTAACAGTTAAACCGGACCTTCACCAGGATTTATTGAAAAGCCCAAACCCTTAAAAAAACTTATCCCCAGCATCTAAAGTTAATATATTTTAAGTTTTTAGTCACTTACTTATTATTGTTTCCCCCACCGGGCTGCAACTCTGTTCAGGACTTTAGGATACAGGCGCCGCCATCTTGACTCAGAAACATCACACTTACTGAGGAGAGGAGAGTGGGATAAAGTGCAGGGGGCTGTGCTTTGCTCAGACAGAGCACAGCTGGGCTTAGGGAAAGGACAGCAATCCCAGAATGCAGAGCAGCACAGTCAGAAGGCACTTCCTGTTTGCAGGCAGCCTGATGTTATATGAGCCGCCATCTTGGATGTTTAAAGGCTCATAACATGCAGTAGATGCAGGTTGGATGATTTTTAATGTGAGCAATCTGTATGTACAGGGTGTGGGAAACATATAAGATAGAATCTTATTCAGGGTGAAGGTCCGGATTAATGTGGGCAATCTGTATGTACAGGGGAGGAAACATATAAGATAGGCTCTTATTCAGGGTGAGGGTCCGGATTAATGTGGGCAATCTGTATGTACAGGGTGTGGGAAACATATAAGATAGACTCTTATTCAGGGTGAAGGTTCGGATTAATGTGGGCAATCTGTATGTACAGGGTGTGGGAAACATATAAGATAGAATCTTATTCAGGGTGAAGGTCCGGATTAATGTGGGCAATCTGTATGTACAGGGTGTGGGAAACATATAAGATAGGCTCTTATTCAGGGTGAGGGTCCGGATTAATGTGGGCAATCTGTATGTACAGGGTGTGGGAAACATATAAGATAGACTCTTATTCAGGGTGAAGGTCCGGATTAATGTGAGCAATCTGTATGTACAGGGTGTGGGGAACATATAAGATAGACTCTTATTCAGGGTGAGGGTCCGGATTAATGTGGGCAATCTGTATGTACAGGGTGTGGGAAACATATAAGATAGAATCTTATTCAGGGTGAAGGTCCGGATTAATGTGGGCAATCTGTATGTACAGGGTGTGGGAAACATATAAGATAGGCTCTTATTCAGGGTGAGGGTCCGGATTAATGTGGGCAATCTGTATGTACAGGGTGTGGGAAACATATAAGATAGACTCTTATTCAGGGTGAAGGTCCGGATTAATGTGAGCAATCTGTATGTACAGGGTGTGGGGAACATATAAGATAGACTCTTATTCAGGGTGAAGGTCCGCTTTTATATTACAGGGACAATATGTAAATGAAGCCACGCCCCCTCATTGAGGGATGGATAGGAGATACATTGTAACAGTTAATGTTACAAGGACAATATGTAAATGAAGCCACGCCCCCTCATTGAGGGATGGATAGGAGATACATTGTAACACGGGGAGGCCGATTCATTAATAGCGCCAGGTAGCGACAGATGAGCGTCATTAGCGTGATTTTCACAGCGCCAGCTAGTATTCGCTGTGCTTGGCCGGGGTTTGCTTGCTGACAGCGACTCAGTCGGTGTGCGGTAATGTTGAATACGGGGTTAGGGGTCGCTGTTTCACAGGTTCCGCGTTGTAGGGGTGCGCCTGACAGCGAATGGCCAGAGCGAATGGCTTGCTGCAGATTCATTAACAAATCACGCTCAAAAATTTCTTGCGCTGTGAATTCCTTGTTTAAACCCCAGAGCGCTGGCGGCGATGGGTGTAAAATAGTTTTTAACCCCCAAACAACCATTTTTTTTTTATGTAAAAATTATACAAGTTTTTCTAAACATTTAGTAATATGAATACATTAATATCAGACCTGTAATATCAATTCTGCACAATTTTTAATTTTTTTTTTTTTTTACTTAAAAAAAAATCCTAACATTGCAGAAGTGGTCACCGAATTTTTGACATTAAAAAAAAAAAAAAAAACCTTAATAGCAATTAATTATGATTATTTATAGATTGCTCCATTGAAATGCATTGTACCACGCCAGGGAGCGCCAGGTCATACCTGTCGCTGTGATGGGATTAGCAGCGGCGCTGTTCGTTGCAATCGGCTACATGATGAATCCCGCGCTAGGTGAAGCTCTCGCCGGCGCTAGCCTCATTTAGCGTGATAAATGCGTCATTGTGACCGCCGCCGGGCGTACTTGAGTCGGTAGCCGCCGTTAGCTGGCGGGACCTGGCGCTCGTCAGACACTACCTGGCGCTAGCCCTTGATAAATAAACCCCTTAATGTTACAAGGACAATATGTAAATGAAGCCACACCCCCTCATTGAGGGATGGATAAAAGATACAATGTAACAGTTACAACAATAGAAACACATTGAATAGGCAAATGAATCATTTATTGTTGCAGATCTGCATGTTACACCTCAAAGAGGGACAAAGAAGAACAACGAAGGACAGGGCACATGGACTCAAAAGAGGGACAGTCCCTCCAAGACAGTTGGGAGGTATGCCGGCGCTTAATTAACCCTAAAGTTTGATTATCGCCCTTTTTTCAGGCTCAATCTGAGCCGATGTCTTGGATGAGTCACTTTCCATTGATCGGTGTAAAAACTGAAATCTACAATAAAACGTGAAACCCGTGAGAGGGGTGAAAAGGTTTCCGCGTCCCGCGTTTATTTTCTGCCTCTCGCGGGCTGAGCCGCTATTCTCACGGCTAATTTATTCGCACGTTTTTGAAGCTGCGGCTAATAACAATGTAGAGAAACCTTTTACTTCATCCACATTAGTAACATTTTGAGTTGTCTGGGAATAAAACACAGGAAAGCCGTTTGCTGGGAGCTGCTGTCAGGCGGAGGAGACAACTTCTGCTTTTTATTTTCAATCCTGTTCTTATGAATATCTTAGACTGTAATGTGATTTCTTGACGAATAATCTCCAGCTGCATCAGCATCAAAAAATCAAAAAGGGTTTTTTTTTTATTCTTCTTATTTCTTCTTCGCTCAGCTCCATGTTCAGTCATGTATTTGGTAATAAATCCAACGCTGCAAACGCTGCAACTATTTTTTTTTTTTTTTAATAATCATATTTAAATCACAGATGCTGCCAAAACTTTTTTGGGTTAGACGCAATATTTATTTTTTACAATAACATTTTTTATGGGTTTTAATTAGAGGCCGATTCATTAATAGAGCCAGGTAGCGACAGATGAGCGCCAGTAGCGTTATTTACACAGCGCCCGCTAGTATTCGCTGTGCTTGGCCGTTGTTCGGCTGTTGACAGCGACTCAGTCGGTGTGCGGTAATGTTGAATACGGGGTTAGGAGTCGCTGTTTGACAGGTTCCGCGCTGTATGGGAGCGCATGACAGCGAATGGCCATAGCGAACGGCTCCCAGCATATTCATTAACAAATCACGCTCCAAAAATTCTCGCGCTGTGAAATGCTTGTTTAAACCCCAAAGCGCTGGAGGCGATGGGTTAAAAGTAGTTTTTTTAACCCCCAAACAACCATATTTTTGGAAAAAAACATTTAGTAATATGAATACATTAATATCAGACCTGTAATATCAATTCTGCACAATTTTTTTTTATTTTTTTTTTTTACCTTAAAAAAAATATCTAACATTGCAGAAGTGGTCACAGAATTTTTGCCATTTAAAAAAAAAAAAACATTAGTAGCAATTAATTAAGAATATTTAAAGATTGCTCCATTGAAATGCATTGGAGAGCGCCAGGTAGCGAGAGGTCATACCTGTCGCTGTTCAAGGTCGCTCGCTGGCGCTGTGGGGTGAGGCTGGAATAATGATGAATGATTCGCTATCTGGCGCTCTGTCAGTCGCTAAGCAGGATCGGCTTGATAAATGTGTGATTGCGGAGGGGAGCCGGCGTTCTCGTGGCGGTGAGCGTCATTACCGTTCGCTCACCATTCGCTACCTGGCGCTATTCCTTGTTAAATAAGGGCCTTAGTGTTGGGCAAGTTCCGACAAACTTTGAATATAAGTTCAGGTTAGGTTAAAGTGGACCAACACCCAGGGGGGATCAGCCCGGGAATCTTATAGATCAGATCCCTCCCCGTGGGGCATCCGAAATCGCTGTGTGAAAACCTTACCTTATCCCCGTTCCAACGGCGCATGCGCAAGCCGCGGCCGCATCTCGCGCTTCTCTCTAGCAGGGCGGGCGTTTGTGAATGGCCGGCGCGGGCGCGCTCCCTGTTAGAGGGAAGCGCGAGATGCGGCCTCGAGCGCGCTGTGGTTTTCCGTCGCTTGTCCGTACATACCACAGCGGCTCTGAGCGCTCTGATTGGACGAGCACTCGCGTAGGAGCGGGGTGAGTTTTTTAGGGCGATCTGGGGGGTTTCACGCAGCAGGGCGCCCCGCAGAAGTGGACCAAAACCCAGGATAGTGAAAATCCTGGGTGTTGGTCCACTTTAAAGAGTGATAAGGAAATACAGGTTTAAAACGTGACCAATCCAATCCAGTTTCAATCCAATTCAATCTAATGCAATCCAGTCCAATCTATGGGGTTTATTCATCAAGGGATAGCGCCAGGTAATGCCTGTTAAGCAGCAGATAGCGCAAGGTCAGACACCCACCCCACTCAGTGTGAGTAAGTAGCGGAGCCGGTTGGGTGTGTAACAAGCGGTTGGCACTGCGCTTACGTGGCTGAGGAGACAGGAGCCCGTGAGGACCACAACACCTGCACAGGCATAAGAGATATGGGGCCTTATATATGATGGGATAGCGTCAGGTGAACCCCGGAGACGGCACGAAATTACACATTTATGAAGCCGAATCTGGTGAGCGACTGGAACAACGCCATGTAGCGTCCGATTCATCATTATCCCAGGCTCAGCGCACAGCGCCGGCGTTCAGCCTTGCAGAGCCCCACATCTTACTTGTCGCTACCTGGCGCTCTCCCATACATTTCTATGGATGATCCTTAAATCCCTTTCCTGATCCCATTTTTTTTAAATCTCAAAACTTGTATCCTGCCCTAGAAAATGAAATTTTTTGAAAACTTAATATTTTTATGCAGAATTGTCCTTACATGTCTGGTATTAAAGTGTTCATGTTACAATGTAATAACAATGTCATTCCATGTGTTTTCGCTTTGTTACTAGTGGATACATATTCAAAAACAGACTTTTAATCACACCGCCTCTGCTGCTATGGGCTACAACTACATGATTTTGAGCGCCGGCGATGTTTGAGGCTGTTTTTTTGATGAATGTGGTGTGAGTTAGTCGCACTGAGCTGGCGCTACCATTCGCTCCCATACAGCGTAGTACTGCGACTCACACATCATATTCATCAACGCCGGTCAGCGACTGAGGCGCTCTGAAACAAGGATCCATGGCGGAGCACAGCGACTACTAGCGGTCGCTCTGAAATCTGCTCTACAGATGCTCATCTGGCGCTACCTGGCGTTAGCAATGAATCAGCCTGTACATTAATTCATGGTATTATAATCAAAGTTTTCATCTAAGCCTTAAAGTGGACTAAAACCTAAGATTTTGACTGGCTTTTGGTCCTTTCCCCGATCGGGGATGCCCCGCTATGTGAACCCCCCCCCCCCCCAGATCACCGCAGCCAACTCACCTTATCTCAGTCCCACGGAGCATCTGACACCCGCATCCTCCGCTTCTCTGTAGCAGTGCACGTGCCCGCACCAGGCATTTGTGATTGACCAGCGCGGGCACGCTCCCTGTTAGAGGGAGGCGGAGGATGCGGCCGCCAGAGCTGCTCTTAGACGTGCCGTGGGACTGGGATAAGGTGAGTTGCTGCGGCGATCTGGGGGGTTTCCTTGGTTTTGGTCCTTTCCCCCAGGCCACCTCGATCGGGGGTGCCCCGCTGTGTGAAACCTCCCAGATCGCCGAGCGCAACTCACCTCTTCCCGGTCCTACGGAGCTTGCACGGCCGCTCGTCCAATCAGCGCGCTCGGAGCAAGCCAGCGTATAAGGCCAGCAGCTCTGAGTGTGCGGGTGGCCGCACCCCCCGCTTCCCTCTAACAGGGAGCGTGCCTGCGTCGGCCATACACGAATGCCTGGCACGGGCACGCGTCCTGCTAGAGGCATAGCGGGGATTGCGCCCACAACTCGGTGAACGGGGCGACCTGGGGGGTTTCACACAGTGGGGCATCCCGATTTTGGATGCCCCGGGGGATGGGAAATCGATTAGCCCGGGAATCTTATGGACGCCACTCTAAAGTGGACCAAAACCCAGGATAGTCAATTGTTTGGACTATCCTGGGTTTTGTTTCATTACCCAGGGGGCTCCCCGCTCAGGGATGCCGCGCTGTGTGAACCCCCCCCCGACGATCTGGGGGGGGGGGGGGGTTCACACAGTGGGGCACCCCCGATCAGGGTGCTCCCGGGGAAATGACCAAAACCCAGGATAGTCAAAATCCTGGGTTTTGGTCCACTTTAAATTGTAAGTTTATCCTTGAAGCTAAATGTATATATAGCCTTGTCTCAGCTTACACACTAGCAGAACAGATGTCACGCTCTTATCACGTGTACATACGCTGATGTAAGAATGTGAAAGCATAACGTCAACGTACTATAAGCACACCCCGCAACCGTCACGGATTGGGCGGCACCATCCCGGGAACACATTGTGATCCCGCATCACGCCCGCTTACCCGCTTACCGCGAGACGGTTGGGGCTCATGCCGGGCATAGAGCCTACATGCCCTCCACGTCGCTGCGTCCTCCACCATCACCCACCGCTCCATTAACTTCCCAGTGTGGGCAGACGTCTCCACTAGTGCTTCCTGCAATGACAGCTTGTTAGCCAATCAGCTGCCGCTCTCCAGTGTGAGTGGGTGTGGCCTCTGTCGGGATAGGACGAGGAACAAGTGGGCGTGGCCACCGCCGGGATTGGTGCGTGTGATCAGCTACAGCCAGGATCAGGTTAGTCCAAAGCTGAGAGCGGGGGGTGTCAAAGACAAGCATCCACCCCATACCTCCCGAGTGTCCCTGATTTGGAGGGACTGTCCCTATTTGGAGGCCATGTCTCCCTGTCCCTCGTTGATTCATTTTTCCATTCAAAGTGTTTCTATTGTAGTAACTGTTACAATGTATCTCCTATCCATCCCTCAATGAGGGGACGTGGCTTCATCCATCCCTCAATTAGGGGGCGTGGCTTCATCCATCCCTCAATGAGGGGGCGTGGCTTCATCCATCTCTCAATGAGGGGGCGTGGCTTCATCCATCCCTCAATGAGGGGTGTAGCTTCATCCATCCCTCAATGAGGGGTGTAGCTTCATCCATCCCTCAATGAGGGGGCGTGGCTTCACCCATCCCTCAATGAGGGGGCGTGGCTTCATCCATCCCTCAATGAGGGGGCGTGGCTCTATTCACATATTGTCCCTCTTTGAGGTGTAACATGCAGATCAGCAGCAATAAATGATTCATTTGCCCATTCAAAGTGTTTCTATTCAAATATCAGCAAACATATAATCACATAAAAACTTCATGTATATATATGTAGACGCTCAGCGAGATAACTTCAATAGCATATAACTTCTTTAACCCCCTTGGCGGTGATCCCGAGCGTGACTCGGGGTCAATTTGCGCAGTAAGTGGCGGTGACCCCGAGTCACGCTCGGGATCGATTAGGGAGCAGGAGCGGGCGGCGCAGCCTCCTTACCTTCTCCCTGCGATCCAGCGATGTCTCCGCTGTGAGGGAATTTGCAGCGGCGCTGTTCGGTCCAGGCGGCTTCATGATGAATGCCGCGCTAGCCGTCGCTCTCGCCGGCGCTAGCCTCATTTTGCTTGATAAATGCGTCATTGTGACCGCCGCGGGCGTACTTGAGTCGGTAGTCGCCGTTAGCTGCCGCTACCTGGCGCTCGTCAGACACTACCTGGCGCTATCGCTTGATGAATAAGGGCATAAGTCTTTCTATTGTTGTAACTGTTACAATGTATCACTTATCCATCAATCAATGAGGGGGCGTGTCTTAATTTACATATTGTCCCGATTTCCCATTCTGAAAAGTTGGGAGGTATGCTATAAGGTTTTTACTCTGTGATTGGTTACAACAGGTGATTGTCCAAAAAATGTATGTAAGACAATCCCTTTGCTTGACTATAAAATAAAGGTCCAAGAGAGGTCAGGACGGATGAACGGACAGACACTCTCTCAAGGGATACAGAAGCCACGTGGTCTCCCCAATCCAACAACCAATGACATAATGAAAGAGTAATGGCCACATTTTCCTGATAAGAGTGTGCGGCAGGAAGGGGCTGTAACTTACCTGAGGACCGCCATCCAGTCCCTGGTCGGCGTTCCGGCTGTCACATGGGCTACGGCCGGGGCCACAGAAAGATGGCCGCCGTTCCCATGAGTGCTAGTGCCAGCTGCCAGTGTCCTCACTCATTGGAGTGGTGGCCATCTTTCTGTGTCCCCAGGCCGTAGCCCATTTGACAGCTGGAACGCCGACCAAGGATTGGATCAGGCAGAGGCATAGCTAGGCTTCCTGCCACCTGGGGCAATGCAAATAACGTGAGTTAATTAGGTGGTTCACACCGCGCTTCTAATGTCTTTAACTAAGTGGTGATGAAAAAATGCTAACACGTACCAGACTCCTATCCCAAAATAGTCTTAGGCCCTTATTTAAAGTGGACCAATACCCAGGATTTTCACTATCCTGGGTTTTGGTCCACTTCCGCGGGGCACCCCGATCCCGCTGTGTGAAACCCCCCAGAAAGCCCAAAAAAACTCACCTCACCCTGTCCTACGCGAACGCTCGTCGTACAGAGCGCTCAGAGCCGCTGTGGTATGTATGGACATGGACATGGGATCTCACACAGCAGGGCATCCCGATTTCGGATCCCCCCTGGGTGTTGGTCCACATTAAGAAGGGATAGCGTCAGGTAGTGGCTGGTTAATGAGAGGTAGCGACAGGTAGCGACTGGTGAACGCCGGACACGGCACGCAATTACACATTTATCAAGCAGAATCTGTTTAGCGACTGGGATTGCGCCATGTAGCGTCCGATTCATCATTATCCGAGCCTCAGCGAACAGCGCCGGCGTTCAGCCTTGCACAGCGCCAGGTATGACCTCTCGCTACCTGTCGCTCTCCCATACATTTCAATGGACGATCCTTTTCTTCTCTTTAAACAGGGTTTTTTTTTTTTTTTTTTTCAAAAAATCTCAAATAATGCTGTGACCTCTCCTGGCTTTGAAAAAGCAGTTTTTTTGAAAATTTTTTCATTTTTCAGATATCTCTGCAGAAATGACATTACAGGTCTGCCATTAAAGTGTTCATGTTACAATGTTGCTACAATGTAATTCCATATGTTTTCGCTTTGTTACTGGTGGATAGATGCTGAAAAACAGACTTTAATCACACCGCCTCCTGGGCTCTGGGCTTCAGAGAAGCATTTTTCTGCGTCAGAGTTTTGTGAGGCTGTTTTTTTGCTGAATATGGTGTGAGTCGGTCGCTATGAGCAGTCGCTAACATGCGCTCCCATACAGCGCTGTACTGGTCATTTAGCGACTCCTCACAATGCATTCAAAATTACTGAACAGCGACTGAGTCACTATAAACTAGCGACTCATGGCCGAGCACTGCGACTACTAGCGGGCGCTCTGAAAAAGCCTGCTACAGACGCTCATCTGTCGCTACCTGGCGTTAGTGATGAATCAGCCTGCCAGAGTAATTCAAGTATTAAAAGCAGCCTCCAATCCATAGATAAAAATTCTCCTGGCAATTCAGATGCCCATTAAAAAATCCACATACTTTGCCGAAACGCCCCAAACAAGTGAAAGATTCACGCAGGTGAATGTATTTTCGGCGTGTGCTGAATCGCGTCCCCCAGGGGTACGACACTTGGACTAATGCATTAGATAGAACATCCGAGGTGTTACAGTAAATCGCCGCATTAGGTTTGCGTTATCAGCTCGCTGGTTTCTTCTGGAAAATAATTGCCGGCCTTTGTGTGCTCGCAACACTTCAGGATGGAGTCCCAGGGGTCAGACATGTCCTCGTCATGATAGGAAGACCAGAGTAACCGCTGTGCGATAACACAAGCCGCCGCGGTTAACCGAATGTCACCGACATCCAGTAACAAAAAAAAAAGCGACACAGCACGCAAAGATAAAAATAACAGACTAGCAGGCTGATTCATTACTAGCGCCAGGTAACTGCAGATGAGCGTCTGTACAGCGGCGCTAGTGGTCGCTCTCATCGGCCGTGAGTCGCTATTACAGAGCGCCTCAGTCGCTGTAGTAACATTGCCGGCATTGATGAATTTGATGTGTGAGTCGCTATAACACCAGTACAGCGCTGTATGGGAGCGAACGGTAGGGACTGGTCAGTGTGAGCAACACCATATTCATCAAATAAACACTCACACAGCTCCGGCGCTCAAAATTGTGTCGCTGTAGCCCAGAGCGCCAGACGCTGTGTGATTAAAGTCTTGTTTTTGAACACATCCACCAGTGACAAAGCGAAAACACATGGAATGACGTTGTTATAACACTGTGACATTAACACTTTAATGTCAGACCAGTAATGACAATTCTGCAAAAAAAAATAGAAAATCAAAAACGTTTTCAAAAATGTATTTAATAGGCCAGAAGAGGTCACATGATGATTTGACACAAAACAAAAAAAAATTATTAAAAGAAAACCCTGTTTAAAGAGAAGAAAAGTAACGTCCATTGAAATGTATGGGAGAGCGACAGTTAGCGACAGGTAATACCAGGCACTCTGAAAGTCAGAGCGTCGCAGGGATCCGCTGAGCCGTCTGTGATGATGAATCGGTCGCTACGTCTCGCTGTTAGAGGCGCTCACCAGAATTTGCGCTTCATAAATGTGGTATTGCGTGCCGCGGCCGACGTTCACCTGGCGCTATCTGTGTCGCTTACTACCTGGCGCTATCCCTTGATGAATAAAGCCCTAACAAAAGGAAGACCACGCGTTTTGCGATTTGGGACGCCCCAGGGGAAGGCCAGCGGCCAGCCGTGGAATCTTTTAGATTTAAATCAGGTTTCCACATTCCTTCTGTCTCCCTATTTTTTTAAATTCTGTGTGTCTCACTTTCTTTCCTCCTTTTTCCTCATTCTCTCCATCGCTCTCTATTAACACACCCCTTTATTTTTCCACATTCACCCTATCCCACCGTTTTCCACAATTTCTCCAATTTCTTTTCACATTCCCTCCTCCTTTTTGCTTTGCCCCTTTGACCTCTATTTTCCTTTTTGCGTCCTTTCACATTCTTTAAGAAACTTTAAAGTGGGCCAAAACCCAGGATTTTGATTTTCCTGGGTCTTGGTCCTTTCCCCCAGGGCACCCCGATCAGGGATCCCCCCCGCTGCGTTAAACCCCCCAAATAGCCGAAGCCAACTCACCTCTTCCTGGTCTTTCGACGCATGCGCGCCTGCTTGTCCATTCAGCGCGTTGGAGTCGCTGACATCACGTCGTCTAAGAGGCTGATTCATTAATAGCGGCAGGTAGCGACAGATGAGCGTCTGTAGCAGCATTTTCAGAGCGCCCGCTAGTAGTCGCTGTGCTTGGCCGTGGGTCGCTACTTCATAGCGACTCAGTCGCTGTTCAGTAATGTGGACTACATTGTGAGGAGTCGCTATTTGACCAGTACAGCGCTGTATGGGAGCGCATGTTAGCGACTGCTCATAGCGACCGACTCACAACATATTCAGCAAAAAAACAGCCTCACAAATCTCTGTCGCTGAAAAATACTTGTTTGAAGCCCAGAGCGCAGGAGGCTGTGTGATTAAAGTCTGTTTTTCAGCATCTATCCACTAGTAACAAAGCGAAAACATATGGAATTACATTGTAACAACATTGTAACATGAACACTTTAATGGCAGAGCTGTGATGTCATTTCTGAGGAAATATATAAAAAAAGAAAACATTGTGAAAAAACAGCTTATTCAATGTCAGGAGAGGTCACAGAATTATTTGTGATTTTTGAAAAAAAAATAAAAAACAAAAACCCTGTTTAAAGAGAAGAAAAGGATCGTCCATTGAAATGAATGGGAGAGCGACAGGTAGCGAGAGGTCATACCTGGCGCTGTGCAAGGCTGAACGCCGGCGCTGTTCGCTGAGGCTGCGAAAATGATGAATCGGACGCTACATGGCGCTATCCCAGTCGCTAAACAGATTCTGCTTGATAAATGTGTAATTGCTGCCGTGTCCGGCGTTCACCAGTCGCTACCTGTCGCTACCTGTCATTAACCAGCCACTACCTGACGCTATCCCTTCTTAAATAATAATAAAAATAAATAAATAATAAATAAAATAAATAAAATAAATAAAAATAAAATAAATAAATTAAATAAATAAATGAATAAATGAATAAATGAATAAATAAATAAATGAATAAATAAATAAATAAATAAATGAATAAATAAATAAATAAATAAATAAATAAATAAATAAATAAATAAATAAATAAAGTAAATAAAAATAAGGGCCTGAGCTTGCTTGTCTGCTCCTCAGTACTGGTTCTGCAAACACTTCAACCAGGGCCGGATTATGAGAGGGGCGCAAGGGGCTTGAGCCCCGGGGCCTCCACCAACCTTTGGCTTATGGTCTGACGGGTCACAGGGCCAGCAACAAAGCTATCCGTGGCATTGGGAGCGCATCTGGACAAGCCTTTTTTTAGTTTTTGCAAACCTGCAGCCAAAGCCGCCACAGGGCAGGACGGAGAGTCTAGAGCAGCAAAGCCGCCGCCAGCAACACTACAGTGATGGGTGCAGAGCTGTCACTGCACATAAGCCACCAAGCACAGCCGCTGGCAGCTCAATGCAGGGAACCAGCCGGGCGACTATACTACCCCCCACCCAGAATGGCAAAGCAGCAGCACCCGCACAAGGGGGGCACAAGGGACTCCATCTGACCTTCCAGTAAGTGGGCGGGAGCCAGACAACCACCAATCAGTTAATTGGCTGGACTATTATTTTATACTGTATCTGGGGCCTCCACCGCACTTAATCTGACCCTGACTTCGGCTGTCTGTTACAGTTACAGGTGATGGCTGATCAGTGTCAGTTTTCTCTGGGTGTATGTGACCTTTGCCATATGTGTATACAGTCATTGTGTATACGGTGTATACAGTCTATGTATGAGTGTTTATAGCGCATAGTCTCACCTCTTCCATCAATGTGTTGAGGTGATACAGATGGGCATCCAGCTTGGAGCTTGATCTGCTCTGCTTGCTGTGCAGGACAGAACACTTGTCACCTTGCAATTTACACAGTGACTGTCAGACGCTTGACAGAAAAGAATCCTTCCTATATTAGGAACGTGGAGCACATCCAGGATTCCATGCACAAATCCCTCTACATGTAATTTACTTCCATCTGCAAGGTAAATAGTCTCTTTGTTATTCAAATCAAGGTCTGTGAAAAAGCTTCTATCACTGGTTGCTCCCAACTCAATACACCAGCCTTGAAATGTATGATTGCCTGTCACTTTAAAGCGGACCAACACCCAGGATTCTGGCTATTGGCTGGCGCGGGCACACGCCCTGCTAGAGAGAAGCACGAGATGCGGCCGCGGCCCGCGAATGCGCCATTGGACCGGGATTCAGGTAAGGTTTGCGGGCGTCCTGGGGGGTTTCATACAGCGGGGCATCCCGATTTTGGATCTTCCCGGGCCAATTGGGCTGGGTGTTGGTCCACTTTAAATGTGGCCCTTCACACAGATAGATAGAAATAATTAAAGGTTAGATAGATAGATAGATAGATAGATAGATAGATAGATAGATATGGGATAGATAGATAGATAGATAGATAGATAGATAGATAGATAGATATGAGATAGATAGATAGATAGATAGATAGATAGATAGATAGATAGATAGATATGAGATAGATAGATAGTAGATAGATAGATATGAGATAGATAGATAGATAGATAGATAGATAGATAGATAGATAGATAGATATGAGATAGATATATAGATAGATAGATAGATAGATAGATAGATAGATATGAGATAGATAGATAGTAGATAGATAGATATGAGATAGATAGATAGATAGATAGATAGATAGATAGATAGATAGATATGGGATAGATAGATAGATAGATAGATAGATAGATAGATAGATAGATAGATATGGGATAGATAGATATGGGATAGATAGATAGATAGATAGATAGATAGATAGATAGATAGATATGAGATAGATAGATAGATAGATAGATAGATAGATAGATAGATAGATAGATAGATATGAGATAGATAGATAGATAGATAGATAGATAGATAGATAATAGATAGATAGATAGATAGATAGATAGATAGATAGATAGATATGGGATAGATAGATATGAGATAGATAGATAGATAGATAGATAGATAGATAGATAGATAGATAATAGATAGATAGATAGATAGATAGATAGATAGATAGATAGATATGGGATAGATAGATAGATAGATAGATAGATAGATAGATAGATAGATATGGGATAGATAGATAGATAGATAGATAGATAGATAGATAGATATGGGATAGATAGATAGATAGATAGATAGATATGAGATAGATAGATAGATAGATATGGGATAGATAGATAGATAGATAGATAGATAGATAGATAGATAGATAGATATGGGATAGATAGATAGATAGATAGATGATAGATAGATAGATAGATAGATAGATAGATAGATAGATAGATGATAGATAGATAGATAGATAGATAGATAGATAGATAGATAGATATGGGATAGATAGATAGATAGATATGGGATAGATAGATAGACAGATAGATAGATAGATAGATAGATAGATAGATAGATAGATAGATATGGGATAGATAGATAGATAGATAGATAGATAGATAGATAGATAGATAGATATGAGATAGATAGATAGATAGATAGATAGATATGAGATAGATAGATAGATAGATAGATAGATAGATATGAGATAGATAGATAGATAGATAGATAGATAGATAGATAGATAGATAGATAGGTGCCCCACTAGAACTTCTCCAAATAAATGGCTAATTCACCCTTGGCGTCCAGTTCTCTGTCTCTCGGTTGTCCTGCATAGGGGCAGCCACCCAGGTAAGCAGTGTGCCAGCGCCGCCCTGCCTGTTGTCATGGTATTTGCAGTGCCAGTGCACAGGTAACACCTTATGGCGCTGCAATGTGGCTGTTCAGTCCAGGACAGTGTTGCCAGCAGGACGGGTTTACTTACTGGCCACTGGCCTGGTGGTGCTGGTATTTAGTTTTTTTAGTGGTAATTTTAATTGCAGCTTTACTTTTCTCATCCTCAATTATCAGTAAAAACAAACCCAGTGCCCCATAAAATATTGGCACCTCCATGCCAGCGGCCAGTAAAGTAAAAAAAAAGAAAAACCTTAGTCCAGAGTTATAATAATTTCGCTATATGATGAAAAGCTAGTTGTGCGGAAATGATGTATGTGGCTCTGGTGATCGCGTCTTGTTAGCGGTGACTCGCTGGCCCTCGTGTTATGATGTCTGTGTGGGATTTTTATTATACTTCAGAGAGTAATTTATTGCTGCAGATCTGCATGTTATACCTCAAAGAGGGACAAATTGGAACAGGAGGGACAGGGGAGCATGGACTCAAAAGAGGGACAGTCCCGCCAAGTCAGAGGCACCTGGGAGGTATGCCACTCTTGAATCAGCCTTCACATCTATTCTTCTTCAAGACATTAAAACTTGTGTCCACCATTGTTTTCACCCATAAACATGGTTTAGTTTCCATGATGACGGCAGCAATTCCTTGATATGTAAGCATGGCAACAATGGAAACAGATGTTTACCGCCTACGTAACCATGGTGACACAAATATCAGCATAGCCTCAGCTTAACAGAGCAATGGCTGGGACTCGGGCGCCATGGCAACCATACATTGCTAAACTCTATAGTAAGGGCTCACTGCCCACATTTATGAATGTAAAATTCTCTGGGTGTCTGATCAATGCTTCCCTGACAGGGCCGTGCTCCCCAGTGTCGCCATGGTTACGTACAGCTTTTTCCATTGTTGCCATGCTAACATATCAATGAATTGCTGCCGTCGCAGGCCTTGACAAAGGGGCAAAGGGCTCCGAAACGTTGGCATGTGTACTGAGATCACTGACTAACTTACTACCGATTGGTAATACTGTCCATGTATACGTTATGATCATTTTGTTAACGTCATGATTACTGTTGCATATGCCGGGCAGGCTGGTTCATCACTAACGCCACGTAGCGACAGATGAGCGTCTGTAGCAGGCATTTTCAGAGCGCCCGCTAGTAGTCGCTGTGCTCGGCCGTGGGTCGCTAGTTTTTAGCGACTCAGTCGCTGTGCAGCAATGATGAATACATTGTGATGAATCGCTATTTGACCAGTACAGCGCTGTATGGGAGCGCATGTTAGCTACTGCTCATAGCGACCGACTCACACCATATTCAGCAAAAAAACTGCCTCACAAAATTCTGGCGCTGAAAAATGCTTCTCTGAAGCCCAGTGCGCCGGAGGCGGTGTGATTAAAGCCTGTTTTTCAGCATCTATCCACCAGTAACAAAGCGAAAACATATGGAATTACATTGTAACAACATTGTAACATGAACACTTTAATGGCAGACCTGTAATGTAAATTCTGCAGAAATAAGTAAAACATGAAAAATTTGTGAAAAAATTGATTTTTCAATGCCAGAAGAGGTCACAACATTATTTGAGATTTTTTTCACAAAAAAAAAACAAAACATAAACCCCGTTCAAAGAGAAGAATTATCGTCCATTGAAATGTATGGGAGAGCGACAGGTAGCGAGAGGTCATACCTGGCGCTGTGCAAGGCTGAACGCTGGCGCTGTTCGCTGAGGCTGTGAAAATGATGAATCGGACGCTACGTGGCGCTATCCCAGTCGCTCAACAGATTCTGCTTGATAAATGTGTAATTGTGTGCCGTGTCTGGCGTTCACCAGTCGCTATCTGTCGCTACCTCTCATTAACCAGCCACTACCTGACGCTATCCCTTCTTAAATTAGGGCCTTATTATTCCAGCCTGCATCTTTTGTTTCCCTATCAGGATCGTGACAGGTTCACCCCATATTTCCTTATGGTAATGCATGGTTACCTTTACATAGCACACTGTACCTATACTGTATATGTTAGTGTTAATACTTCAAATCTTTTCTACATTTAGGTGAACAAACGCTTCTGATGATACCCAGAACCCCATATCTACAGAATTATTCGCTGTATCCTTTTTTCTATGCATGTGATCAGAGAACTGTTAATACTGTTTATGATACCCTAATACATTTTTAACTGCAAATCAAGCTGGCGTATTTGTGGTGTGCTTTTGATCCAATTCAATCGCTTAATAGATGTTGTTTTTGAGTGTCAGGTGGTGAGGCACTCAGATCGCATATAGTACCCCTTCTATTCTATCTATATTGGTGTGCCGATCACCAATCTTTAATTCTATTGCCGTCATCAGTGAAACCCACACCCTGTTTATGGGAGCTCGCTGAAAACGATGGTGGACGCAAATTGGACCAAAACCCAGCGCGATCAGCCCGGGAATCTAGAAGATTTTCAGGCCGATCGATTCCCTCCCCCCGGGGCATCCAAAATCGGGATGCCCCGCTGTGTGGAGACCCCCCAGGTCACCCCGTACACTTACATTGCTTCCCGGTCCAACGGCGCATGTGCAAGCCGCGGCCGCATCCCCACTATCCCTATAGTGTGGGGGGTGTGCCCGCACCAGGCATTTGCTAATGGCCGGCACGGGTACGCTCCCTGTTAGAGGGAAGTGGGGGATGCGCCCCGTGGCCTCCACCACTTGCAAATGGGGCCTCCACCTACCTTTGGGTTATGGTCTGGTCCAGGAGGCTTTTCATTCTTTGGCCTTACGGGCCGACAACAAAGCTATCGGGGGCGCGCCTTTTTTGTTTTTGCAAACCTGCATCCAAGGGAACTGTTTTCTGCTGGACCAGCCGGGCGACTGGGGTTAAAATGGGTTAAAATTTCTCTCAAGGGTTAACCGTCTCTTAATAGCATAGAGCGCAGCGCGAGCTATAATACATACAAGCGATTGGTTAGTAACAACACACAGACTGGCCAATAATAACTTCCAACCGCCTCAGTGAAACAAATAGATATTTTTTCCGCACTACATAACCAATAGTATGAATAATGGGGGGTGGGAGCAGCTCAATCACTATTATTTATACAAAATTATTATTATTATTATTCAGGGCCTGGGAACTAATTTACGGCCCAGTTTAACCCTCTCATCAACTAAATATCAAGCAACAAACATGTCCAGCTATGTGGAAAGACAGAGATTACAGAGATACATGTGGAAGCCACACTGCCCCGACAAGGCACTCTGTGTTTTGTGTGGTCCCTACTCTTAATTCTGAGTCCCCAAAGTTGGGACATGCAATGCAGACAAATATCTGAGAGCTACTCACCTGGGAAGCAGCCAGCCTCCCTTTAGAACACTTCACAGGGAGAAATCCATATTGACTGAATCCCTCCCTGCTTGTGCTCATGGCAATTCAAATGAATAAAGGGGGGTGGGAGCAACCCACACTAAACACAGAGTGCCTTGTCGGGGTGGTAAATTAGTTCCCAGGCCCTGAATAATAATAATAATTTTGTATAAATAATAGTGATTGAGCTGCTCCCACCCCCCTTTATTCACACAACCAATAGTAAATAGAAAACAATATATAATATTTAATATATCATATTGTGGGTGGCCGTGCATACAATCGGAAACTATAACTTACAAAATGGACAAAGAACAATGGTGGTGCTGGTGCCAGCAAACACCCCAATAGTTCCAAAGAGTCGCACCCCCTCCACCACAATCAATATATTAAGCCAAAATCACATGAATTCACATTTATTAAAGATTTTAAAAATTACATTAAGACACATCAATTATTAAAAAAACATATATACAATGCACACAATCCATTTTTGGGGGTATCCCAAGCAGATCCATAGTACATACAAAAAACACACAATTAATGAAATCTATTATTCTTCCAACAATAAAGTGCATAAGTGCAAACATGTGCAAAATATCTCTATAATAATCCCCACACTAAACAACTAGACCAATGTGGCAAGAGAAGCAAGATGTTGTCTGTGCAAAAATCGCAAAAAACACAGAGTGAAAACAACACATCACCTAAATATGGATCCCGGGATGGGAATGGTAATTGCCAGGAGAAGGTCCCCAACGCGTTTCATAGCCCCAGACCCAGGCTACTTTCTCTGCCTAAACGTACTGATTGGCTAGAAACCACGCTGACGCTTAGGATTCACGGCATGGTTCACGGCAGCTGCATTTATACATTATAGGGCCAGCCACTGACTAGCGTCATTATGACGCTTATACAATCTAAAGCCAATGATTGGCCAGCGTCACCATGACGCCTCAGCACGTGTATCAACACCTCCCGCCCGCCTCAGTCCAACAGTATAAAAAAGCAGCGCAGACCGCCACGCCGCCAGTCTTGAAAAAGTTGCGTTACCGCGTTGACGGCGGTAGGGCGGACTATTGGATATACAGCGCAAGAGTTTTTATTAGCAGCGAATACCCCCTCGTTTTCCCAGGCACCATCGACCGAGCACAAGTAGGGTGAAGAGCCTCGCCTGCCATATTAACAGCTGTTACAATGGATTTTAAATGTGAGTGCACATTTTTAACTTTTAATAGGATCCAATAGTAAAGCAATATCACGCTAGAGCAGTGGTTCTCAACCTTTCTAATGCCGTGACCCGCAATACAGTTCCTCATGTTGCCGTGACCCCGCAATACAGTTCCTCATGTTGCAGTGACCCCACAATACAGTTCCTCATGTTGCGGTGACCCCGCAATACAGTTCCTCATGTTGCGGTGACCCCGCAATACAGTTCCTCATGTTGCGGTGACCCCAAACCAAAAAATCATTTTGGTGGCTACTTCAAAACTGAAATTTTGCTCCAGTTATGATTGGGAATATAAATACCTGATATGCGTTATGTATTCTCTACAAATCAAACATCATTTAAACATGGCGATTAATCACAAAACTAATATTTAACTATATGTTGAGAAATATTTATTACTAATTCCAATAAATAACATTTCACCATGGCATAGCATGTGTCAGAAACTGTCATTTCTCCGCCTCTTGTTGAAATTAATAGGAGGCTGCGGCGAATTGTGTGGTAACTGGAGATTCTCGGGAGCTCTCTTCCACAGAATCCGCCGCACTCACAATGAAATCAATAGGCGGAGGCGGATTCAATGCCGGAAACCGCTTATTTCAGCAGTTTCCTCATTCAGAATATGGGAAAATACGAGATATGGGAGATAATTATACATTGGGGAACAGTGTGAACTACATCTTATAGTGGTCTCTTATAGTATAAGACACTGTGTAAATGTCTGCTGCTTTGTGTATTGTATTGTATTGTGTGTATGGTGTGTGTACTGTTTTTACATTATTACCCTTTATTACACCAGCAGTGATCTAGCAGGCTCTCTTGGCTTCTGTCCTCCGGCGCTTGTGCGTCTGCCCACTGATGACGTCAGCAAGCGCCGGACACACGTAATGCGCTGCTATGGACTGTGGAGCGTTCCCCCCGCTTCCCCCGCCCCTTAGGCCCCGGCCGGATGATGCAATCACGTCTGCGCATACGCGCAGGCATTCAGTTTGGAAAGCGCATCCATAACGGCGTGCGTTACAGCTGAATAGCGCTGCTGCAGACGGTAGCGCGACTTCTCAGCGGCTAAAGCCATCGGAAATATGTATTTTCCAATGGCTTTAGGCGACCCCTGTGTTTTAGTCGTTTGACCCCCGCCGGGGTCCCGACCCACAGGTTGAGAACCGCTGCGCTAGAGATTTTCTATTGGTTTTATTTCATGTGATACCCCTATTGGGATATATACAAAAGGTCTATTGTGAACCACGTTGAGCGGAGAGGACATTATATCCCGAATGAGCAACGGTTAAGAGAGTTAAGAAGGGCTCAATTTGAGGCGCATCATCATATTACCACGTGGTAAGATACCTAAAACAGGTGGCGGGCACGAGGTGGATGTTTCCTCTAGAACTGAGCACTCCTAAAAAATATGACAGCTAGTGCATGTATTTCGGGATAACCGGTTAAACAGCATTGGGTGATACTTGAAAACATCAGTCAAGGGCTGGACTTACTTGAACACTATCCTGTGTTTATAATAACACAACATTAGGCTTCTGGTGTCTGTGAATGGTCAATTCATGTTAACTTATTGTAACCTTGATACTTACTATGCTCTGTGTTCTATTACACTACCTACCCCCCACCCAGAATGGCAAAGCAGGAGTTCCCGAGCAGCACGCACCCGCACAAGGGGGGCACAAGGGACTCCATCTGACCTTCCAGTAAGTGGGCGGGTGCCAGACAACCACCAATCAGTTACTTGGCTGGACTATTATTTTATACTGTATCTGGGGCCTCCACCAGATTTTGTGCCCAGGAGCCCCCACCACACTTACTCCGGCCCTAATATATCCTATGCTGTGCCTGCGACCCCCATAACCTATAATGTATCGTTTGCACCCCTAGTCTACAATTAAGGTAAGGTTGGCTCGGGCCCAGATGACCATTTCAAACTAGGGGCCAAGCCATTGCATATAGGTTATGAGGGGGGCCCAGACATTGTTTATATAGGGGACCCAAAAAATCCAAATCGTGTCCCTGATTTTTATATCCTATTGTTTAGATTCCGGAAATCCTCTCGCAGCGCTGGCGAACGCTACACTAGGGACGCGCTCCCCAACGACACATCCAAAATTAACGCCCACAGTGCGCGACTCCTTCACCCACCATATCACAAGGCGCAACACCCTCTCCTAACGGACACGGAGGGTGCTGATCTCTAGACGGATTTCACATTCCAACAAGGACACAAATTGGGATAACCCTCCCCATCAATACCACACAAAGGAAAAAACACAGCAAGCCACACTTCAGGTGCCTGGGCACCTTCATAAGGAAACACTAAACCACGGACCCTTACACTGAGGAAACTATAGGCGAAACGCGTATGTGATGGAGTACCAATACCTTGCTACAACCTACTGAGGGGTAACAGCTTGCTACAGACTGTGGAGAAACAACCCATACCCATTATTTGCTACAAGCTGAGGGAATTTCCAACAAAAAGGATCATCAACGGAAGGGCAAGTACCCAAGCCCATCCAATACAAAAAATCTGCTCATAGACTGAATCTAGGACATTAAGCCGAAAAGGCTCTGATCACTTATGTAAAGAACGGTAACAACACCAATGTATAACCTATACAAAAGATGTTCATATCACTGATTACTAATTGTTCTATTGCAGAACTTGTATATAACCAGGAATAAATATACTGCAATAAAAAATATCCACGACAGAGTGAGACTTAGAGGTATTTTTCAAGGACCCACTGGCCTCCACAAGGACCCCCGTCAAGACATCACACTGTCACTCGGGGATCCACGGTGAGCCCAGTGGACCCAGAAACCCCCCCTTCCCTGTTCAAATTTGTGCCCTAAACAGGACAAACATACCTCAACACTCTGACCGTGCTAAGGAATTTTTTTACTCATCTTTCGTACAAGCCCTATTTCTATCACCTTCCTGAAATCCTCCCTTTAAAGTGGATCAAAACCCAGGTTTTTGACTATCCTGGGTTTTGGTCCTTGCCCCAGGGGCACCCTGATCGGGGATGCTCCGCTGTGTGAAATCCCGCAGGTCACCAAAACAAATTCACCTCTTCTCGGTCCTACAGGCGAATGCGCGACTGCTCGTCCTATAAGCGCGCTCGGATTCGCTCACATCAGCCTACGTCTAAGGCAAGCTCCACCAAGCGCGCTGACGGCCACATACCCTGCTGCCCTCTAAAAGGGAGCGTGCCCACGCTGGCCATTCACAAATGCCTGGTGCGGGCACGCGCCCTGCTAGAGGGATATCGGAGATGTGGTAGCGGCTCGCGCGCGCGCCGTTGGACCGGAAAAAAAGGTAAGTGTATGAACAGTGGTGGACTGGGGACAAAAATCAGTCCTGGATTTTACAAGCCCCTGGCCAGCCCGAAACATCCTTGCTGAGGCCCCCAACCACAATGCCGGGGCTATAGCATTAGAGGCTGGGGTTCCCTGGCTTGTGGGTACAGTGGGTCTGGTGCGGTAGGTGGTGGGGAGACTTCACACATGTTATTTTCATGATGTGATGTTTTTGTGATAGATTTGTGATTTTATTTTTTGATTGGTATTGTGATATACATCAGTGGTTCCCCTTTGGGATGCCTAATAATATATACAGATGATTATATTTTCATATTATTCTTTAATTGGTGAATAGAGTAGATTGATATGTTTATGAGTTGTTATGGTTGGGAATATTAATTCTCAATTGATTGTTTGACTGGAAGCACTTGCACTTTATAAATATATAGATTTTACAGTGATCTGGATCATGGGCAGGATTTGCACATGTTTAGTACTTTATAAATATATAGATTTTATAGTGATCTGGATCATAGGCAGGATTTGCACATGTTTAGTTGCACTGTTGGAACACTTTGTTGAATGATTTTAGCACATATATCTAGGCATTTGATTCAATTAGTGATTAACTGATATCAATTAGTGCGGTGAGACTCTCCCCATCGCTTACATACCTTTTATGTTGGTTTGTCCTGTGTGGTATTGTTCGATTTACGTGTTTTTTTAAGGGATTTTAATATGTTGAGTGCGTTGTATGTAGTGATTATAAATATGTAATTAATAAAAATGTATTTTTTGATCAATTTATGAGTTGAGAGTGCCACCCTACATATTCTTTTTGGTATGGGGGGCTTATTGATTGAATGAGGGTGTTAAAAGCAGCAGCCCAACTGGCTCCAAAGAAGTGCG
Source organism: Gastrophryne carolinensis (assembly GCA_027917425.1). NCBI lineage: Eukaryota > Metazoa > Chordata > Amphibia > Anura > Microhylidae > Gastrophryne > Gastrophryne carolinensis. The sequence goes on along the minus strand of CM051239.1, from coordinate 9,311,460 downwards.
GCCTACCGGGCATTGCCCAGGGTCTCCCTATGGCCAGTCTGCTCCTGTGTATGAGCGACCTGTGGGGAGGTTTCACACAGCGGGGCATCCCGATTTTGGATGCCCCGGGGGGGGAGGGAATCGATCATCTATAAGAATCCCGGGCTGATCGCCGTGGGTTTTGGTCCACTTTAAACAACAAATGTTCTCACCATTATTTTAATGCCTGCCGTACACGGCCATAAAATGATAGACACCGTAAATTGTATGCTCGTGTTTTTTGGCTGATTAACGGCCGACATTATTCAAATTACCTTTTCTTTAATAACGCCGGGGCCAGTGCCACGGGGGAAAATGACCTGCCACAGCTGATTGTGACGGCCATTTAGTCTCTTTCTATATTATCAACTCACTTTTCACTAATGATCATTAATGGTTTTTGCTTGAATGAATGTAATTACCTTCTGTACAAAACAATGATCCTGCGTAATAAAATACAAAAGTCTGTAACCTTTTTCTTTAAGAATACCTTGAAGCAACATCAAACGGCGAGGAAATTGGCTGTAATCCCTGCGGCCCTCTTCAACCTGCAGCAGCTTCTTCGGTTCTTGCTCCAGTTCCTCGGCTCGAACTGTTTTGGATTCCTGTGCGTTACTGATGAGCTTTATCCATGATGATATGTTCCACGCATGGTGTTCTTGGTCCCAGTCTGTACTGTGCACAGGTCCCTTATGCTGTCCTTATGCTATTTTATGCTAGCGGGGCTAGCGCATCAATCTGCATAACTTTGCTTTGAGCGAGAGGGTGGCAGAACCCCTGCTTCTTCTCCAGAGATTACTGAAGATCTATATGATGGCACCCAGAGTTGTGCAGCCCAAAGCATTTACCAGCATTTGGTGGACTCTTTTTTTCTTGAATGTTTTTTTTTCTCCACTTATGTCATTTTTGATTTATCATATCCAGGACCGGATTATGAGAGGGGCGCAAGGGGCTCTAGCCCCGGGGCTTCCACCACTTGCCCTGCAAAGGGGAACCAAATGGAATAGGAAAAATGAACACCAAACATAGAAGCTATGCATGCCAAAAAGGTGATTTTAATAACATGAAACCATATATTATACAAAAAGATATCAAAAGGCAGTGTTACATATATACATATACAATGAATGACCACTAGATGGCGCAACTGAGCTGGTCCCAATGTTAGTCTTGCGTTTTTTCATAACAAGTATCAAGATGATCTAGAATCAGCAAGTTTGCATATGTAAAGAAAGTCCAGAGGCTTCTGATAAGTAAGAGATTCGCAATTCCAGTGCCTAATGGCAAACGCAAAGAAAGTGAAATGCAGACACAGATAGTGTTAGATAGCATACAGGCAGGAACACATCGGATAACAACTAAATCATACTCAACGTTTCGGCGGGAATTGGTGGTGAAAGTGGCTTTAAATAGAAAAATGGGTGACCATGCAGCGTGCAGATGGAGCCAAAAGCTGATGACGTCACTGGCAGCGATTCCCCTGGGTCCCGGCCATCCAAAGTTCAGGGCGGCAAATTTGCCTTCCCTGCTTCAGAGTGGCAAGTAGAATGCATTCAAAGAATATGACTTAGCCGAGCAGGGCTTCACAAAGATGGCGTCCGTCAGGATCCTCCACAAGATGGCGCCCGGCCATTGTGATAATGTCTAAGCTACAAGAAAATGGCGTCCAGATGCAGATGTCCGAGCCTTAAGAAAATGGCGTCCACATCAATAAAGCAATTCTCTCACACGGGCTACATAAAGATGGCTGCAATGTCTCGGACTTCAGCTGGTGTGCGCAGATGCGCATGCGCTATGCAGAGATACGATCGATCACACAAAGCAGGCTGTCTTATATCCACAGGGGCATGGCATGGGCAGATTAAAGAGCACGCTGTTTGGTCCCTGGATGGATTAACACCACATTCTATCTACTAAATATAAAAAGACAGACATAGTTAAAAAATAGTGAAACCACAAATGTGATTAAAACACCATATTCATGGCCCCTTAAAGGGGACCATGCCAGAATCTATTGCACAGTACTCCATAGTACTAACCCTTAATGCTATCCCGAATACTGGCTAGCAGGAAACACTAGTGTCTACAGGATATAAAATATAGTATAATTAGTAAAACACAGAGAAGTCCATTTCCTCATTTAGGGCATCAGGGCTGGATGTTTGGAGTTGGAAAATCCAGTATAGTTTGCGTTGCAACAATTTTCTCTCTGTGTCACCCCCTCTTATTATGTGGTCTAATGCTTTCAATAACTAGGAACCGTAGTTGACTGATGTGGTGCCCGGACTCCATAAAGTGCCTGGCAACTGGTGACTCTGTTCTACCATTCCTAATATCGGATCGGTGTTCACTGATCCGTTGCCTCACTTCCCTTTTTGTTTTACCTACATATCCTAGCCCACAGGGGCACTTCAACAGATATACTACATTCTTAGAGGAACAGTTCGCAAAAGTTTTTATGGGGTATCTATGGCCTGTTTTCGGATGAGTAAAGGTATCAGTCTTATAAGTGTAGCTGCATTGCGTGCAATGCCCACAAGGGTACATGCCGGGGGGGTGGTCCCATCTCATCTAGCCAATTCTGTTTTTTCTTAGGACTGGGCGTCTTGAATTCTGCTTGGACCAGTGTCTGTTTCAGATTCTTAGATCTTCTGTATGCAACCATGGGGGGTTCCCTCAGGGACTCTTTGAGTCTGTCATCGGTTAAGATGGCGGACCAATGTTTCCTTACAATTCTTTGGACCTTTCTAGACAGATCGGAGAAGGTGAGTATTAATGGTACCTGTGTACTAGTCTGCCTTGGTTTAAACTTATGGAGGGTCTGTCTGTCGAGGTCCGGGGCCTTGGTCTGAGCTTCTTTCAAGGCATATAGGTCATAACCCCTATGTGCGAGTTTCTGGATGAGTTCATCCGATCTTTTGTCATAGAGGGCATCATTAGCTGTGATCCTACGGATACAGACAAACTGGCTATATGGCAGTGTCTTAATGAGTGACGGAGGGTGAAAACTTTCTGCATGCAGAAATGTGTTTCGATCCGTAGCTTTCCTGAAAATGTCCGTGATAATGTAATATGTACATCTAAGAAGTGTATGCTGCTGGGGCTATTTTCCATGGAAAAGGATATGGTTGGAAGACACTAATTTAAATCATGTATCAGTATCACCTTGCCAAATCATAAACACGTCGTCTATATATCGCAGCCACACTAGTATGTGTTGTTCAAAGGCATTAGAGGGGTAAACAAATTTGGCCTCAAAGTCCACCATAAATAAATTGGCATAACTGGGGGCCATATTGGACCCCATTGCCGTTCCTTGGGCTTGTAGATAGAATTTACTGTCAAACTGAAAATAATTTTTTGTAAGAATGACTGTCAATAAGTCCAATGCCAATTGCTGTGTACCTACCGAGATAAGAGATTTTGAGAGTGCATGTCTAATGGTTTCGATCCCTTCCAGGTGTGGGATTGAGGTGTATAAACTCGAGATGTCCATAGTGACAAGGTGACAGTCAGATGGAAGAGTGCCCAGAGGCTTTATACGATTCAAAAAGTCTGTGGTATCCTGGAGGAAGGAAGGAATTAGAATGATCATAGGTTGTAGCAAGCGGTCAATAAAAATTGCCGGGTTCTGAAAAACCGAGTCTCTTATGTACCTTAGGTAAAGGTAAGTATGTGCAAGGACATGCAGACTACATGGGATGCCCTAGATGCCAGCAGGGGGGAGAAGGTTAGTATGTGCAAGGACATGCTTACTACCATGGGATGCCCTAGATGCCAGCACGGGGGAGATGGTTAGTATGTGCAAGGACATGCAGACTACATGGGATGCCCATGATGCCAGCAGGGGGAGAAGGTAAGTATGTGCAAGGATATGCAGACTACACGGGATGCCCTAGATGCCAGCAGGGGGGAGAAGGTTAGTATGTGCAAGGATATGCAGACTACATGGGATGCCCTAGATGCCATCAGGGGGGAGAAGGTTAGTATGTGCAAGGACATGCAGACTACATGGGATGCCATAGATGCCAGCAGGGGGAGAAGGTTAGTATGTGCAAGGACATGCATACTACATCAGATGCCCTAGATGCCAGCAGGGGGACAAAGGTAAGTATGTGCAAGGATATGCAGACTACATGGGATGCCCTAGATGCCAGCTGGGGGGAGAAGGTTAGTATGTACAAGGATATGCAGACTACATGGGATGCCCTAGATGCCAGCAGGGGGAGAAGGTAAGTATGTGCAAGGACATGCATATTACATCGGTTGCCCTAGATGTCAGCAGGGGGGAGAAGGTTAGTATGTGCAAGGATATGCAGACTACATGGGATACCCTAGATGCCAGCAGGGGGAGAAGGTTAGTATGTGCAAGGACATGCAGACTACATGGGATGCCCTAGATGCCAGCAGGGGGGAGAAGGTTAGTATGTGCAAAGATATGCAGACTACATGGGTTACCCTAGATGCCAGCAGGGGTAGAAGGTTAGTATGTGCAAGGATATGCAGACTACATGGGTTACCCTAGATGCCAGCAGGGGGAGAAGGTAAGTATGTGCAAGGACATGCAGACTACACGGGATGCCCTAGATGCCAGCAGGGGGAGAAGGTAAGTATGTGCAAGGATATGCAGACTACATGGGATGCCCTAGATGCCAACAGGGGGAGAAGGTAAGTATGTGCAAGGACATGCAGACTACATTGGATGCCCTAGATGCCAGCAGGGGGAGAAGGTTAGTATGTGCAAGGATATGCAGACTACATGGGTTACCCTAGATGCCAGCAGGGGGAGAAGGTAAGTATGTGTAAGGACATGCAGACTTCCATGGGATGTCTTAGATGCCATCAGGGGGGACAAAGGTGAGTATGTGCCAGCTCACAGTGATTGATGGCAGGGGGCATCCATGTGTCAGAGAACTAGGAAGAGACATCAGCAAGGGATATGGATGCAGCAATGAAGTAAGAGCTCTAACCACTGACTGGGAGCGATGAGCTGTGATTAAGGCGAGTATAGCGTATTGGTTTTATTTGACTGTAAAATTGTCTTAATGTCAAAAAGACCCTCTACGGAGTTCCACTCCCTGGGACATCCTGAAATTGGGATGCCACGCTGTGTGAACCCCCCCGGATCGCCAGTTTCACTCACCTGCCCCCAGGGCATTCGCTGAGTCTCTGCGCTGTGGGCGAATCACCACTCACCTCTAGCTGAGCGTGCACCCATGCCAGGGCTTTTTATATGGCAGACACGGGGACACCACAGCTAGAAGGTGAGCAGGGGTTGCGGAGAGTGGCGCTCTCGGCTCTGCTCGGCTTAGCCATTCAGACGTGTCATGAGTAAGGGCATGCTGCCCGAAACGCGTTGACGTGATTACAACTTTTCTCATGCCTGTTACATCGCTGCCTCATTCATGGCGTTTTACTGAATTACAATAAAGCTGGATTTTTATTGGACTCCTCGAGGTTGGCTGGCTTCACTCTTATCGTTGGACTGTGTTGTAATGAGGTGAGCGTCCTGTGATTTTGTCTGGAATGTCTGGGGTTGAAAGCTGGCAATTTTTTTGTGATTTAGCCATTCAGACGGCTTAGCTGCTAGCAGAGCCAAAGGAAGCCTTGTGCAATCGAGTGCACTGATTGGTTGAGTGGGCCACTCAGCGCTCTCAGTTTTGGTTTGAGTCTGCGACGTGGGAAGGGTGAGTGTAATGGGCGCCTGAGCGCAAAAACACACAGGGAATTGAAATTCCCGTCTGTTGTTCCGCTTTAAAGTCACCAGGATTTTAACTATACTAGTGATTGGTCCCTGCCCCCACCAAGATGCACGCCTCCCTGCTTTGGAGGGACTGTCTATTCTGACTCACCCAGATGGCAGTAATGTGAATCCTGTAGATAGCTCCGCGTTCCCTGTGTGTGTCTGTCATGGATGTTTTCTTACTCCATAAGGCTTGGCAGATAGCTTACTCGGCTGCTCGTGGATCACGTGGAATACGTTTCAGAAGCTTTATTTCAGAATACAGAATCTTGCAGCAAGACTTCTTACAACAGGAATCTTTCCATGTGTGTTCAATAGAGCAGGAAACTTGTGATTTCACCCATACAGCAGCAGGTAAAAGGACTGTAACTGCAGGAGGGAGCAGCAGGTGTGCGCTGCTTGGATGGCTAACTAGAAATGGCTGAGGGAGAGGGGAAGAAGGGAGGAGCTACTTGCATCACAGCAAGACTAAGGGAGCCAGGAAGGGACAAAGGGGATTAAAGGCACACTGCTCAGCATATGTAAATAAACATTATATTAAACAGTTACCCCGAGCAATATAAAACACACTTCGTGGGACATGACACTGCCCCTCTTTTGAGTCCATACCCTCTGTCCCTTGTTGTTCTCATTTGTCCCTCTTAACATGCAGATCTGCAGCAATAAACAAGCAATGCAGCAATAAACAAGAAAATAGCCTATTTAAAGTCTATATTGTCGTAACTGTTACATCCTTTCTCCTATCCATCCTTCAATGAGGGGGCGTGGCTTCATTCATCCCTCAACGAGGGGGCGTGGTCTGATTTAACAAATGTCCCTCTTTCCCATCCTGAAAAGTTGGAAGGTATGCAGATGTATAGGTAAAGGTAAACAGGTAAACTAGGCCACGCCCCCTCATTGAGGGATGGATAGGAGATACATTGTAACAGTTACAACAATAGAAACACTTTGAATAGGCAAGTGAATCATTTATTGCTGCAGATCTGCATGTTACACCTCAAAGAGGGACAATATGTAAATGAAGTCACGCCCCCTCATTGAGGAATGGATGAAGCCACGCCCCCTCATTGGGGTATGATGAAGCCACGCCCCCTCATTGAGGGATGGATAGGAGATACATTGTAACAGTTACAACAATAGAAACACTTTGAATAGGCAAGTGAATCATTTATTGCTGCAGATCTGCATGTTACACCTCAAAGAGGGACAATATGTAAATGAAGTCACGCCCCCTCATTGAGGGATGGATGAAGCCACGTCCCCTCATTGAGCGATGGATGAAGCCACGCTCTCTCATTGAGGGATGGATGAAGCCACGCCCCCTCATTGAGCGATGGATGAAGCCACGCCCCCTCATTGAGGGATGGATGAAGCCACACTCTCTCATTGAGGGATGGATGAAGCCACGCTCTCTCATTGAGGGATGGATGAAGCCACGCCCCCTCATTGAGGGATGGATGAAGCCACGTCCCCTCATTGAGCGATGGATGAAGCCACGCCCCCTCATTGAGGGATGGATGAAGCCACGCTCTCTCATTGAGCGATGGACGAAGCCACGCCCCCTCATTGAGGGATGGATGAAGCCACGCTCTCTCATTGAGGGATGGATGAAGCCACGCCCCCTCATTGAGGGATTGATGAAGCCACACACCCTCATTGAGGGATGGATGAAGCCACGCCCCCTCATTGAGGGATGGATGAAGCCACGCCCCCTCATTGAGGGATGGATGAAGCCACGCTCTCTCATTGAGCGATGGACGAAGCCACGTCCCCTCATTGAGGGATGGATGAAGCCACGCTCTCTCATTGAGCGATGGACGAAGCCACGCCCCCTCATTGAGGGATGGATGAAGCCACGCTCTCTCATTGAGGGGTGGATGAAGCCACGCCCCCTCATTGAGGGATGGATGAAGCCACGCTCTCTCATTGAGCGATGGACGAAGCCACGCCCCCTCATTGAGGGATGGATGAAGCCACGCTCTCTCATTGAGGGATGGATGAAGCCACGCCCCCTCATTGAGGGATTGATGAAGCCACACCCCCTCATTGAGGGATGGATGAAGCCATGCCCCCTCATTGATTGATGAATAGGAGATACATTGTAACAGTTACAACAATATAAACACTTTAAATAGGCAAATAGATCATGTATTGATGCAGATCTGCATGTTACAACTCAAAGAGGGACAATATGTAAATTAGACCACACATCTTGTATGACGCCACGCCCCCTGCTTGAGGGATGGATGAAGCCACACCCCTCGTTGAGGGATGGATAAACAGTTAGAGTTAACAGTTAAAACAATATAAACAAAATAGATAATTTATTGCTGCAGATCTGAATGTTACACCTTAAAAAGGGACAAATAAGAACAATGAGGGACAGGGGGACATGGACTCAAAAGAGGGACAGTCCCTCCAAATCAGGGACACTTGGGAGGTTTGGTTCCAGCATAGGGGGTGCCGGTGGCCACATTCCCTGGTTGAGAGTCCTATGAAGCCACGCCCCCTGCTTGAGGGATGGATGAAGCCACGCCCCCTGCTTGAGGGATGGATGAAGCCACACCCCCTCATTGAGGGATGGATAAGAGATAGGGTGTAACAGTTAAAACAATACAAACACTTTAAATAGGCAAATAAATCATTTATTGATGCAGATCTGCATGTTACACCTCAAAGAGGGACAATATGTAAATGAAGACACCCCCCTTATTGAAGGATGGATGAAACCACACCCCTCATTGAGGGATGGATTAAGCCACGCCCCCATTAAGGGATGGATAGGAGATTACTACATTGTAAGAGTTACAACAATAGAAACACTTTGAATTGCTGCAGATCTGCATGTTATACGTCAAACAAGGACAAATGAGAGCAACGAGGGACAGGGGGACACAGACTGAAAAGAGGGACAGTCCCTCCAAATCAGGGACACTTGGGAGGTATGGTTTCAGCGTAGGGACGCCCGTGCCCACATCCCTGGCTCCCTGGTGCGTGGATCATGCACAGCTGCAGAGAAGCCGCCTGGCGAAGCTGGCGCGGTCAGGTATGATTACCGGCGCCCTGGGGGGGTTTTCACACAGCGGGGGCAACCGGCATAGGATGCCCCGGGGGCAGGCTTAACGCCGGTCCTGGAATCTTAAAGATTCCAGGTCGGCCGCTGGGGCTGATTGGTCCACTTTAAACCGGACCAATAGCCTGGTACAGTTGAAAAAAAAAAGGTAGCGGCAATTTTCGAGCTTCCACTCCCAACTGCCATTAATGAAATGCACAGTAACAGGAAGCCCAGTACGACTTCCTGTTTGCAGGTGGCCTGCAAGCCCCTGAGAGGCCATCTTGTTTTTAAAATTTATCCCAGTAGGCATTAGAAAAAGGTCAATTATTTTTTATGTGCAGCAATCTAAAGTGCCCTGGAAAGAGATGCATATTAGGACTGTATGTTGTGTTGGGCTGACTTAGGGCTTTATTCATCAAGGGATAGCGACAGGTAGCGGCAGGTGAAAGCCGGGCGCTGGACGCAATACCACATTTAAGAAGGCGATTCTGGTGAGCCTGTCGCTACCTGTCGCTCTCCCATACATTTCAATCGACTTTACCTTTCTTCTCTTTAAACAGGGTTTTTTACTTTTTTAAACAAATCATTGTGTGACCTCTCCTGTATTTAAAGGAGCAGTATCGCGAAATTTGCATTAAAAAAGATAAATAATTAAATAGCCATACAATAGCTTATAACATGTGTATAAATAATCTGGCGATAGAAAAAGAAAAAAATATATGCCTCTCTTTTAAATTGTATAATTATAATAGCTCAGTCCATTTGCTAAATAGGGGGATCTGCTGGGTTTATATTTAGTGAGCTGCTTCATTTAGCCCACTGGTCTCCTAGCAACACTTTACCTCAGAGGCTGACACTGTAACGGCTGTGTGTGTGTGTGTGTGTGTGTGAGGTGCTGCTTTTGTTATGAGACCAGGTGACTCAAATGTGTAAAATCTATACAAAATAAACTAAACTGACTGAAAACGACTGAAATTCTTCTTTGAATAACTGTGCAGGAAAATCTAAAAGTATTAAAGTGGAACAAAACCCCATTCTAAATCAGGATGCCCACTGTGTGAAACAACCCCTGGATAACCACAGATCCCCCCATTTTTCTGGCGCGCTCACGCAGATAGTCATTTAGACAGGCCGGGCGGCCAGGAAGGTTACTGCTCAGGCTCCCCATCTGTGTGCAAACAGAGCTGATTGGATGAGAGCCCGTGCATGCGCTGTGGGACAGGGAAAGGTACGTTTTCACAGGCGAACTTGGGGATTTCACATATCAGGGCATCCCAAGTCGGGATGCCCCTAGGGGCACAAAACAAAACTCCAGATAGTGAAAATCCTGGATTGGGCTTTGCTCAAAACACACAAAGCTGAAAGAAAGATCATATGGAAAAAAAAGAGAAAATGGTAAACTGAAAGATTCTGCAGCAGAGCCAACATGAAGGGAAAACTGTCAAAATCAGCTAAATGACTTCTAGAGCTTTTCTCTCTGTATTAGATATATAAGTTCTGGCCGGGCAATGTTGCAATGTTGTTATCTGATGCTGGACGGCTGCCAGCACTGAACAGCTGATACTTTGATACATTCTCCTCAGCTGGAACTGATACATTGTTGCACCCCTCTCCTCAGTGTGGAACAGGCCAGAGTGTCGGCGCCCGACACTGACAAGACATAAACATGAGCTATTAGTCTCCAGCTGCTCAACACACACATCATTTTTTTCTACATTTGTAATTCTTACTCCAACACTTATCTACATTCAAAGTACCATTTAAATATAAGTCACCAAGAAAAATTCGCGATACTGCTCCTTGAAATACATTTTTGAAAACTTTTTTGTTTTTTTTAATTTAAATGCAGAATTGACCTTACATGTCTGGTATTAAAGTGTTAATGTCACAGAGTTATAACAATGTCATTCCATATGTTTTCGCTTTGTTACTGGTGGATATGTGTTCAAAAACAGACTTTAATCACAGCTCTGGCACTCTGGGCTACAGCGTAACAATTTTGAGCGCCGGTGCTGTGTGAGGCTGATGAATATGGTTTGAGTCGCTACCGTTCGCTCCCATATAGCTCTGTACTGGTGTTATAGCGACTCACACAGCAAATTCATCAATGCCAGCCAGGTTACTACAGCGACTGAGGCGCTCTGTAATAGCAACTCATGGCCGATCATTCATTTCTTTTTCGAACTGTGAAGCACAGTAGGATCTTGATTCGTGGCGCGCTTCTCCGAACAGAGATGGAAAAGTTAAAGAAAACAGGTGTAACATTTGCAGCCAAACACTGCGCCGCTGTACAGACGCTCATCTGCTGTTATTACCTGGCGCTAGTAATGAATCAGCCTGATCATTAATTTATGACTTTTGCTTCGCTTTGAATTTAGACTACAATAGCTGAATGATTCCACAGACTATGACATCATCCCAACCTGCCTTGCTCGTGTGATGATGTCATACCTACTCCTGGTAGACTTAGGGCCTTATTTAACAAGGGATAGCGCCAGGTAGCGAATGGTGAGCGAACGGTAATGACGGTCACCGCCACGAGAACGCCGGCTCCCCTCCGCAATCACACATTTATCAAGCCGATCCTGCTTAGCGACTGAGATAGCGCCATATAGCGACTCATTCATCACTATTCCAGCCTCAGCCCACAGCGCCAGCGTCCGACTTTGAACAGCGACAGGTATGACCTCTCGCTACCCGGCGCTCTCCAATGCATTTCAATGGAACAATCTTTAAATATTAATAATTAATTGCTATTAATGTTTTTTTTTTTTTTTTTAAATGTCAAAAATTCTGTGACCACTTCTGCAATGTTAGATTTTTTTTTTTTTTATGGTTAAAAAAAAAAAAAAAAATGTGTGCAGAATTGATATTCCAGGTCTGATATTAATGTATTCATATTACAAAATGTTTTGAAAAACGTGTTTTTTTTTTTCTAAAAATATGGTTGTTTGGGGGTTAAAAAACTACTTTTAACCCATCGCCGCCAGCGCTCTGGGGTTTAAACATGCATTTCACAGCGCCAGAATTTTTTGAGCGTGATTTGTTAATGAATATGCTGGGAGCCGTTCGCTATGGCCATTCGTTATCATGCGCTCCCATACAGCGCGGAACCTGTCAAACAGCGACTCCTAACCCCGTATTCAACATTACCGCACACCGACTGAGTCGCTGTCAACAACCGAACAACAGCCAAGCACAGCGAATACTAGCGGGCGCTGTGAAAATACCGCTACTGTCGCTCATCTGTCGCTACCTGGCGCTATTAATGAATCGGCCTCCCCGACATCATCCCAACCTGCCTTGCTCGTATGATGATGTCATACCTACTCCTGGTAGACTTTGCCCCCGACCTAGTAAAAAAAAAACACAAAAACGCTTCTGCATTTCCCAAATTGAAAGATAATGAAGCAGCGCGTCTTTATTAAATCTTTTTTAATAACACGGCGTCAATTCATTTCCTCATCTTCAAAAGAGTAAAACTAATTATTTGCCGAGAAGAAGAAGTTAATAGCGTTCATCAGACGCGATCCTCAGAGGTTGTTAATGAGTCGCGAGCACACACCATCCATTGCACAGAAACTAGTGCGCAGTGTCATTACACTCCGCGCCCGCCACATTTCCGCCGCGCTTTTTTTCCCCTTTATCCGAAGAATGTAATTTGGCGCCGAATGCGATATGCAAATGTTTGTCTGCAAATGTTACACCTGTTTTCTTTAACTTTTCCATCTCTGTTCGGAGAAGCGCGCCACGAAGCGAGATCCCGCCGCGCTTCAGAGTTCGAAGAAGAAAGGAATAGCGAGAAAAAACTAGAAAGGAAGGAAATCAAAAACATCTATGAGTTCTATATGGTGCCGATCTATATTGAGAGGTGATCAGACACCTTTTGATTGTTTATGTGATCTAATCGGCCAATCGCATCACACACGTGCCAACGCAACGAGCAGCAGTACTACTTATACAAAATAGTGGGCGCAGCTTTTAATATTGATAACTGAGCGTGCTGCCCGACCCGTCAAGCTACTAGAACGCGGGCCAAACCAAATTGACAAGGGTCATAAGAAAGGGGCACAACTACACAAGTACCATAAAATAATAATATTTTATTTTTTTCAGAGAGGGGGCTCGGCTGCATACACTGTGCTAAACCGGCGCCCATCACTACAGCTGACGGGGGCGCGTCCTTGTCTAACCGGACGTGCCGCGCCGGGGGGCAGGAGTTACACCTCGCACTGGGGGGAGGGGGGGAGGAGGAGGGTGGCCTGAAGCTCTGCCATGCTACATAAAAGGAGACACCATCCAAAGAGACAGCACCCCTGAAGAAGCCATAGTGGAGCGGCGGAACGCGTGGGGTCTGCTGCCTTCAATCCACTGCCTGATGATTAGTCACGTCTGATCACAAGAACAGTATGATCTTTATTTTTTCTTTCTTTCCAGTGATTGCTTACTACCTCAGCTCCCTTATACAGCCCGGCACTAACAGCGCTTTTGTGTATTGGGTTTACATTGGGGGTCTCATCCCCTGATTTACTTAGGGCCTTATTCATGAAGGGATAGCGCCAGGTAGTGCATGTACAGCGCCAGGTGAACGCCGGACACGGCAGCAATTACACATTTATGAAGCCGAATCTGGTGAGCGACTGGAACAACGCCATGTAGCGTCCGATTCACCATTATCCCAGGCTCAGCGTACAGCGCCGGCATTCAGCCTTGCAGAGCGCCACGTCTTACCTCTCGCTACCTGGCGCTCTCCCATACATTTCTATGGATGATCCTTAAATCCCTTTCCTGATCCCAATTTTTTTTTTTCCCTAAAAAAAAAACACAAACCTTCTGACATGTATCCTGGGCAAGAAAATTAAATTTTTGAAAACTTTTTGTATTAATAATATTTTTATGCAGAATTGTCCTTACAGCTCTGCCATTAAAGTGTTCATGTTACAATGTAATAACAATGTCATTCCATATGTTTTCGCTTTGTTACTAGTGGATACATGTTCAAAAACAGACTTTAATCACACAGCCTCTGGCGCTATGGGCTACAACTACATGATTTTAAGCGCCGGCGCTGTTTGAGGCTGTTTTTTTTATGAATGTGGTGTGAGTCAGGCGCACTGAGCTGGCGTTACTGTTCCCTCACATACAGCGTAGTGCTGCGACTCACATACACCGGACAGCGACTGAGGCGCTCTGAAACAATGATCCATGGCCGAGCACAGCGACTACTAGCGGTTGCTCTGAAATCCGCTCTACAGACGCTCATCTGTCGCTACCTGGCGTTAGTAATGAATCAGCCTGCCAGTGAATATAGCCTCCTTATTTAGCATTTGCACTTTAGATTTGATTGATTGCACAGGCTTATAGTTGGAAATGGTTTTGATGAATTATTTCTAGTAATTACTTTTTTATATTGTTGTTTTTTGCACAAAGCGCAGTAATTGAACACTCACTTGAGTGATTAGAAATATATATAAAAAATAAAAATATTTATTTATATTTTTTTGGGCTAATTGTGGAGCTATTTAATACTGATTTCTATTTGTACTTTTTGATACCTTGTGGTCTTCTATAATATAGATTGCTAAGTATTTTAGCATCGCAGATATAGTGGATGAATTGATTTTAACAGTGTCTTTGGCCCTTATTTAACAAGGGATAGCGCCAGGTAGCGACTGGTGAGCGGCCGGTAATGACGGGCCCCGCCACGAGAACGCCGGCTCCCCACCACAATCACACATTTATCAAGCCAATCCTGCTTAGCGACTGACAGAGCGCCAGATAGCGAATCATTCATCATTATTCCAGCCTCACCCCACAGCGCCAGCGAGCGACCTTGAACAGCGACAGGTATGACCTCTCGCTACCTGGCGCTCTCCAATGCATTTCAATGGAGCAATCTTTAAATATTCTTAATTAATTGCTATTATTTTTTTTTTTTTAATGTCAAAAATTCTGTGACCACTTCTGCAATGTTAGATATTTTTTTTAAGCTTAAAAAAAAAAAAAATTGTGCAGAATTGATATTACAGGTCTGATATTAATGTATTCATATTACAAAATGTTTTGAAAAACATGTTTTTTTTTTTTTTTTCTAAAAATATGGTTGCTTGGGGGTTAAAAAACTACTTTTAACACATCGCCGCCAGCGCTCTGGGGTTTAAACAAGCATTTCACAGCGCGAGAATTTTTGGAGCGTGATTTTTTAATGAATATGGTGGGAGCCGTTTGCTATGGCCGTTCGCTGTCATGCGCTCCCATACAGTGCGGAACCTGTCAAACAGCGACTCCTAACCCCGTATTCAACATTACCGCACACCGACTGAGTCGCTGTCAACAGCCGAATAACGGCCAAGCACAGCGAATACTAGCGGGCGCTGTGAAAATACCGCTACTGTCGCTCATCTGTCGCTACCTGGCGCTATTAATGAATCGGCCTCTATGTGTTGCATGTGAGTTTTTATTTTTGCTATAGTGCAACGATCAGCTGTTACGAGGTGCATATTATTCTTCGGGTACCCCGATTTGTGCCACCTACTGCTGCTTCTAGACAGGAACAGGACAGAGTGGTTACCTAGTGGCAGTGGCAGACTGGGGCCAAAAATCAGCCCTTGGATTTTACCAGTCCCTGGCCGGCCCAAGACATGACTGCTGAGACCCCCTCCAAACATGATGCTGGAGCTATAGCATTGAGGGTACTGAGGGATGCAGCCATCAGTGCGCTTGGAGCTGCTGGGCTTAGACGAAGGCTTAGGACCTTATTTATGAAGGAATAGCGACAGGTAGTGACTGGTGAGCGGCCGGTAATGACGGGCCCCGCCACGAGAACGCCGGCTCCCCACCACAATCACACATTTATCAAGCCGATCCTGCTTAGCGACTGAGATAGCGCCATATAGCCACTCATTCATCATTATTCCAGCCTCAGCCCACAGCGCCAGCGTCCGACCTTGAACAGTGACAGGTATGACCTCTCGCTACCTGGCGCTCTCCAATGCATTTCAATGGAACAATCTTTAAATATTCATAATTAATTGTTATTTTTTTTTTTTTTTTTTTTTAAATGTGAAAAATTCTGTGACCACTTCTGCCATGTTAGATAATTTTTTTAAGGTAAAAAAAAAAATGTACAGAATTGATATTACAGGTCTGATATTAATGTATTCATATTACTAAATTATTTTAAAAACTTGTTTTTTTTTTGTTTCCAAAAATATGGTTGTTTGGGGGTTAAAAAACTACTTTTAACCCATCGCCGCCAGCGCTCTGGGGTTTAAACATGCATTTCACAGCGCGAGAATTTTTTGAGCGCGATTTGTTAATGAATATGGTGGGAGCCGGTCGCTATGGCCAGTCGCTATCATGCGCTCCCATACAGCGCGGAACATGTCAAATAGCGACTCCTCACCTAATATTCAACATTACGGCAAACCAATAGAGTCGCTATCAACTACCGAACAACGGCCAAGCACAGCGACTACTAGCGGGCGCTCTGAAAATGCCACTACAGTCGCTCAACTGTCGCTACCTGCCGCTATTAATGAATCGGCCTCTTTGACGACCTGACGTCAGTGGCTCTGAGTGCGCTGATTGGACGAGCGGCCGCACATGCACCATAGGACCGGGAAGAAGTGAGTTGGCTTCAGCGATCTGGATCGGGGTGCCCCGGAGGCAAGAACCAAAACCCAGAATATTCAAAAGCCTGGGTTTTGGTCCTCTTTAAAAAGGTAAGAGAACCAATGAGGTCCCCTTAAAGTGGACCAAATCCCATGATTTTGACTATCCTGGGTTTTGGTCCTTTTCCCCAGGGAACCCCGACGGGGGTGCCCCGCTGTGTGAAGCCCTCCAGATCGCCCAAACCTCTTCCCGGTGCACGGCCGCTCGTCCAGTCAGGTAGCTACCTTCTAACAGGGAGTGTGCCAGAACCGGCTATTCACAAATGCCTGGTGCGGACATGCGCCCTGCTAGAGGGATAGCGGGGATGCGGCCTCAGCTCGTGCACCGTTGGACCGGGAAGCAAGGTGAGTAAACGGGGTGACCTGGTGGGTGTCACACAACAGTGCATCCCGACTTTGGATGCCCCGGGGGGAGGGAATCGATCGGCCCGGGAATCTTTTGGTCCACTATAAAGCTGCCCGAAACGCATGGACACTTTTTCTATGGTGGTATTGCGTTTAATGGATGAGCTATGGGCATAATAAAAGTGAGTGTTTCCATATTTGAATTTCGCTCGTTGGACATTCTTTGTTTGCATAAGAAAAGACAGTTACCTGCAGGCGAAATCCAGCGCCAAAATCGGGCAGTGCCGCAGATCCCGCCCAATCTCCTTCCACCATCTTGGTGAAGACCAGGCCGGCTGTGGGGCGGGGGCTCACGGCAGGAGCATGTGCAATGGGTGATTGTCTTTTCTTATTTTAAGTATTAGCTCTGCTTCAGTGCTAATAGAGGGTGGCAGGGAGGGTGGCCCTTTAATTCTACACCCTATGGCAATAATAAGACAGCAAGCCGTTCACCTGATGCCTGTCCCATGTGCCTCAGATTACAGCTTACAGTGACTAACAGTATATGGCGCTGTTACAACTCTGCTGCACCTCGCACTCACAATCTGCAACACCTCTCCTCCATTTCTTGCAGCGCAGGGTAGAAGCCATAGCAGGGCTTCAAAGTTTGCCCTCCTTTCAATGTTATTTCTCTGTGCCCATGCAAAAAGAAGTGGTCTAACAGCTCCTTGTCACTTAGGTGGTCTTAGGCCCTTATTTAACAAGTGATAGCGCCAGGTAGCGAATGGTGAGCGAACGGTAATGACGGTAACCGCCACGAGAACGCCGGCTCCCCACCACAATCACACATTTATCAAGCCGATCCTGCTTAGCGACTGACAGAGCGCCAGATAGCGAATCATTCATCATTATTCCAGCCTCACCCCACAGCGCCAGCGAGCGACCTTGAACAGCGACAGGTATGACCTCTCGCTACCTGGCGCTCTCCAATGCATTTCAATGGAGCAATCTTTAAATATTCATAATTAATTGCTATTATTTTTTTTTTTAATGTCAAAAATTCTGTGACCACTTCTGCAATGTTAGATATTTTTTTTAAGCTTAAAAAAAAAAAAAAAAATTGTGCAGAATTGATATTACAGGTCTGATATTAATGTATTCATATTACAAAATGTTTTGAAAAACTTGTGTTTTTTTTCCAAAAAATATGGTTGTTTGGGGGGTTAAAAAACTACTTTTAACCCATCGCCGCCAGCGCTCTGGGGTTTAAACAAGCATTTCACAGCGCCAGAATTTTTTGAGCGTGATTTGTTAATGAATATGCTGGGAGCCGTTCGCTATGGCCGTTCGCTGTCATGCGCTCCCATACAGCGCGGAACCTGTCAAACAGCGACTCCTAACCCCGTATTCAACATTACCGCACACCGACTGAGTCGCTGTCAACAGCCGAATAACGGCCAAGCACAGCGAATACTAGCGTGCGCTGTGAAAATAACGCTACTGTCGCTCATCTGTCGCTACCTGGCGCTATTAATGAATCAGCCTGCCCGTGTGAGTGAGCATAGCAAACCACAGTGGTCCCACAGCTGACTCCGACCACAGCAGAGAATG
This sequence comes from Gastrophryne carolinensis, assembly GCA_027917425.1. Classification (NCBI taxonomy): domain Eukaryota; kingdom Metazoa; phylum Chordata; class Amphibia; order Anura; family Microhylidae; genus Gastrophryne; species Gastrophryne carolinensis. The sequence continues at coordinate 9,293,036 of CM051239.1, read as the reverse complement.
CTGAAGGCTCACAAAGCTGCGCCGTGACACGCCCTTTCCAGCTGAGCTATGACCCAGAAATTGAGGCAAAATATGTCATTGCTTAGAATACATCAGGTATTTACATATAATTTGAGATTTTGGGATGCTTTGAAATGGCTAATTTTACACTGTTCCCAAGGGGGATAAGTAGGGGTGTACATACCATAGGGGTAGTGCAGGCACATGCCCCTGGGCCCCTGGAACAAGGGGGCCCAGTATATGCTGCCTGCACCTCTTTAGTATGTACCTGTCCTGCACGTACTTACCCAGCCATGCCGCCTCCTGTTCGCCGGCTGCACTCCCGGGCCCGGCCTCACTGCTCCGTTTCCATTGCTCGGATGCTCCAGGTCTCCACAGCAAACAGGGGCATCCCAAATCGAGATGCCCGTGTAAAGCGGACCAAAACTCAGGGGTGGAATTGCTTGCATAGCGGGTATGCCAGCGATCCCAGGGGGTGTCACACAGTGGGGTATCACAGATTGGGATGCTCCAGGCATAGGAAATCAGCTGGGGTGGGCAACTTAAAAGCAGAACAAAACCCAGCACTTCCTCCCCTGGAATCTAAATTGAGATCCCCCGCTGTCTGGAGCCTGGAGCGTCCGAGCAATGGAAACGGAGCAGTGAGGCCGGGCCCGGGAGTGCAGCTGGCGAACAGGAGGAGATGTAGGATATCACCCACCTTGCCGGGTGCTGACGCCGGGACTGGGGCCTGTGATGGGGGCCCTGCTATGGTTATCTGTTGTTATCTGTCCCTGCTTATGCACATATGAGACTGACACCAACCTGAACATGATCAGACCACCAGCCGCACACAGTGGTGAGTGAGCACCAACGGTATCACTAGGGACGGACTTGTCATGAGCATCAAGAGAATTCCTGGTGGGTCACACTGCTTTAGGGCCCAGTGTTTTGAGCATAGCCCCCAGCACTTCACCTCACCTGGAGAACTTCTCTCTCTCTCCATGCCTCCCATTCATTGGTACAGAACCTGGTGTATGACCCTAGATCTATACTAGATGTAATCAGGGATATTCGGATACACAACATATGTCTCTTTATCATGGGTAGGCCCCTTATTCATATTTGTCATTCATATGAATATATGCTAATTCTGTATAGGTGGCCATTAATGTACTGTTAGCACATAGTTCTCCTTCATGTACTTATTGGACATTGTGTGTGGGTCATTTATATTTAATAGCAACATCAACCATGTGGCTGATGTAGTACCATACCATGCTTATGAAGAGAAATTAATGTGGACAATAATAATCTTCTCCTTAGGCCATAGTGTATAATTTATATTGTATAGTTCACCATTATTAATCACTAATTATGTACATATTTATCTGTTTTCTGACAATATAGATGTAGTTCTTTTTAATTAGGTTGTTTGTATAATTAGATATCTTGGTGGGGTTCCCCCTTAGATACTTCCACGATCCGCAAAACTAGTTTCTCTGGTGCTGCTGGGTGGATGGGGAACGATCGGCGTGGTGTGCGCGCGGCCGTCCGGGACCTCCTACTGCATGGGAGTGAGCCCAGGTGGCCGCGCTCCACGTCTTCTGTGCTTGCGTGCCACTGGGTGGAGGTGACGCGGCCTCTGACGCGCAGCCCTTACGGCGGAAGTATTCGGCCGGGCGGGGTGCGGGTCTGGATGGCGGCGTGGTCTCCGCACATTGGGACAGCGTCTTTACAGGTGGGTACAAAAGGGGGGGAACTCTGGCAGCAGTCCACTCACCCTGGCGAAGTGGCACTTGGCCACGCAACGCGTCGGTGGTAGGCTGCTGTGAGAGGATCTGGGCTCCAATTATTGGTGATGTCATTCATTCTCCGTTATTGTATGATATGAGTATGTATGGGCTGGTGCACTGCTGATATCTTCTCATCACATTTTTCCTTATGCTGAGCACTTGCAATTTTCCGATTTTGATTTGCAATACATTGCACCTTTGCACTTTACTTACAATGTTTACGTCAGACACTTAAGCACTTTTTATAGACTTTTCTACAACCTTTTATATACCCTTCCACTGTCTTTTTGCACATTGTCTCCAGCGATATATACACTCGGGGAGGCCGATTCATTATTATCGCCAGGTAGCGACAGATGAGCGGCAGTAGCGGTATTTTCACAGCGCCCGCTAGTATTCGCTGTGCTTGGCCGTTGTTCGGTTGTTGACAGCGACTCAGTCGGTGTGCGGTAATGTTGAATACGGGGTGAGGAGTCGCTGTTTGACAGGTTCCGCGCTGTATGGGAGCGCATGACAGCGAATGGCCATAGCGAACGGCTCCCAGCATATTCATTAACAAATCACGCTCAAAAAATTCTCGCGCTGTGAAATGCTTGTTTAAACCCCAGAGCGCTGGTGGCGATGGGTTAAAAGTAGTTTTTTAACCCCCAAACAACCATATTTTTGAAAAAAAAAAAAAACAAGTTTTTCAAAACATTTTGTAATATGAATACATTAATATCAGACCTGTAATATCAATTCTGCACAATTTTTTTTTTTTTTTACCTTAAAAAAAATATCTAACATTGCAGAAGTGGTCACAGAATTTTTTACATTTAAAAAAAAAAATACATTAATAGCAATTAATTATGAATATTTAAAGATTGCTCCATTGAAATGCATTGGAGAGCGCCAGGTAGCGAGAGGTCATACCTGTCGCTGTTCAAGGTCGCTTGCTGGTGCTGTGGGGTGAGGCTGGAATAATGATGAATGAGTCGCTATATGGCGCTCTGTCAGTCGCTAAGCAGGATCGGCTTGATAAATGTGTGATTGCGGAGGGGAGCCGGCGTTCTCGTGGCGGTGACCGTCATTACCGTTCGCTCATTATTCGCTACCTGGCGCTATCCCTTGTTTTCTATACTTCTTGCTCTATACTGCATTGTATATTTATGATATATGATATTGAGGTCTAGTTAGAGCCATTGAGAGGAAACCTCCCCAGCGTCTTGTGTATATATGTTTTTAACATGTCTTATATTTTTAGATTGATTCAATAAATGAATTTTGATATATAAAGAATAATTATCTGTGTGCGGGAGGCTTAAAGGAATCCTGGGGCTAGTCTAGGGCCCTAATTCCTGCATCGCTTTGTGTCTCTCCATAACCCGTGACACCTCAATTCAATTCATTGTTCGCCAAGTACATCAGAGATGAACAAGGAATTCTTTTTGGCATCTAGACAGTGCAACAGTTATTTACAGTTCCATAAAAATTGAAACAAGAAATACAAACTACGTGGAATACAGAGATACAGATGCTCTTACATAGTGCAAGTGAGCCAGGGCCTATGACGCTTGGCTTTTGTGGCGCAGACAGCCAAAGGAAAGAAACCATTCCTAGATCTAGAAGTCCTGCAAGCTGGTACCGCAAGACGCCGCCCAGACGGTAAATACTGGAATAGGGCGTGTACATGGTGAGAGGCGTCCTGAAGAATCTTCTCCATCCGTGAGACGATTCTTAACCCTTTTTTCTTTTTCAGCATTTAAGAAGGGATAGCGCCAGGTAGTGCCTGGTAGCGGCAGGCAGCGAATGCCGGCCGCTGTACGCAAAACTACATTTATGAAAGCGAATCTGGTGAGTAACTCTAACAGCGCCATGTAGCGTCACATGTATTATTACAGGCGTCTTAGCGTATAGGGCCGGCGCTGTAGTTTCCAGAGAGCCAGGTATTACCTTTTGCGCTCAGTGTCGCTCTCCCATACATTTCAATGGCTGTTCATTTGCTTGTGTTTAAACAGCGTGTTTAACTGTTTTTTTTTTTTTTTTTTGCTCCAATCATTGTGTGACGTCTCCTGGCTGCAAACAAACACTTTTAGAAACTTTTTTGACTTTTTATATTTTTATGCAGAATTGTCATTACAGGTCTGGCACTAAAGTGTTAAAGTCACAGTGTTATAACAATGCCATTCCATGTGTTTTCTCTTTGTCACAGGTGGATATGTGTTCAAAAACAGACTTTAATCATACAGCATCTGGCGCTCTATGCTGCAGCGCCCAGGTTTAGCGTGCCGGTGCTTTTTTTGAAAAGTATGATGTGGAGCGCTGAGAGTCGGTCACACTGAGCTGGCGCTGCCTCTCTCTCCCTGCAGCGCTGTACTGGTGTTAAAGCACCCAACATACATCACTACATCAATGCCGACCAGGTTACTTCATTGACGAAGGCGCTCTGTTACAGCGTCCGATAGCTGCTTACGGCATCTACTAGCGGTTGTTCTAAGCTCCTCTGTACAGACGCTCATCTGCCGATACGTGGTGTTAGTAGGGGATCAGCCTCTTAGCTCATTAAAGTTCAGCACCTTGGACAGCAGCAAGAGCGTTCTCTCCCCACTGTGCTAAATAGAAGTATAGGGTTTAAAGTGGACCAACACCCACGGGTGATCGGCCCGGGAATCGATCACCCCCCACCCCGCGGGACATCCGAGATCGGGATGTCCCGCGGGGTGAAACCCCCCCCCAAACACCCCAACTCACCTACCTTATCTTCGGCGGCGGCCGGCCGCCGCCGCCTCCCTCGCGCCCCTGTAGGCATGCGCGCCTCCGCGCCGGCCGTCTGCGAATGGCCGGCGCGGGGGCGCGCGCGTCAAAAGTGACGCGAGGGAGGCGGCGGCGGCTGCCGCCGCTTAGACGTTCCAGATCTTCCCTTGTACGTCGGCGCTGGGAGCGGGGAGAGGTGAGTTTTTCGGGGGGTTAGGGGGGGTTTCACACAGCGGGGCACCCCGATCGGGGGTGCCCCACCGAAGTGGACCAAGACCCAGGATAGTCAAAATCCTGGGTGTTGGTCCACTTTAAAGGTACAGTAACTTGGAGCCCTTCTCCACATTAAAGAACCAGCGTTAAAAAGCTCAATCTACCGGGGGCCCGCTCCGCCTCCGTCTCCCACTTGGCCTCCTAGGCCAGATGCAGAACCCGGAGTGGATGGCGGTAGGTCCTACGACCCTATCAACCCTGTTGTATCTCTCCTGCGTGCCGGGGTGCGAAGGCCCTTGGTCCCCCCCTCCACTACTTCCCCTTATCTGTTCCCCTCTCTTCTTCCTCTGTTTCTTTATGCTTCTATCTCTTTCAATTGGCCTGGTCCTGGACGTGGTACATCTTTGATTAGCCCCCAAACCACTGAGACACTAGGGTTGGAGCTTAATAGATCTAATTCGAAAGTTGAAGTAATCACTACCTACACAAGTAGCAAACTGGTACACAGAAACCCGAACCATCTCTCCCCCAGCAAAAAAGCGAATGGAAGTCAGAACCTCGGGGGAGGCGGGTGATGGTGGAGGGACTTCACTAAGTTCCCCGCAGAATCCAAACCAAACCTTTGGAAAAGCTCAGTAACCATAAGAATGGGGGGGATAGATTTGAATTTGTATATGATGGATCTGTGCCACTGTTGTCTTTATGTTATCTCTATATATACTCTGTACAACCTGTATTTCTGATACTTACTGTACCGCATTTGAAAACTAAATAAAGAATTAAAAAAAAAAAAAAAAAAAAGCTCAATCTAAAAAGGAAAATATTTTAATGAATTTAAGACTGTATTAGATCGGATTAGATTGGATTGCTGAATATAAGTCTTGACATCAATAAAAAGAATAATGCCTAAAAAATAAAGTAATAATAAAACAGTTAGGAACCCACAAGTATACAAATGCTAAAATAACCTTAAAGAGGAACATTAGAGTGTCTGGAGAGGTCTCCCAAAACTCCGAAAAACTTCATCCTCTCTTCCCTTTAAACTCCCGATTCTGCATTTCTCAGGTTTAACTTACCTGTCTTCTGCTCTTCATCCTGTGCTCGACCATTCTTCCCAGGTGCTTTCCGTAGGGCAACACCAACTTGTCTTCTTCTCTGTCCCACGATGCACTGGCCCACCCCCGAGATCTCATGCCTGCGCAGTGAAGTACTCACCTCGGGACAGAGCGGCTGCCGGAGGATCGGAAACGCAGCGAGATGGTTACGGGACTAGTGAGGGCAGAGGGGGGGGGGGGGGCGACAGGACGGCTAAGCTCCCGCAGCATCTGTTACAAACAACTAAGATGCCGGGGGGTGGAAAAAGCAGCAGGATGTTCATCCAAGGTCATCCAAAAAGTATGGAGATTTGCAGTGGGGGACTATCAGGACCTAGTAGTTTAAAGGTCCGAAGTTCCTCTTTAAAGTGCCCTGAACCAGTTGCCACTCAGGAAGTGTCAAGAAAGCATTTCAAGTTAAAGTCTATGTTTAAGGTCCAAAGGGACAAGTGTGTCCAAGTCATATATCCATTTGCTTTCCAGCTTGGACACTTCTCTAATGAGGTGAGAGCCCCTCCAGTGCCTTTTAGTTCTGTCCACTCCAATGAAGGACCCAAGCGCAGGATTACGGGAATGCGCACTTTTAAAATGAGCGGACAAGCAATGCGCCTTATAAATGTGCGTACTTTAAGCTCACTCCCTGTCCTCCCCACATACAGCAGATTGCCACCAACTTAAGTACACAACAAACTTTGAACTACAACATACAAACTTGCTAATCTTATTTGTCTTTCCTGACTTGCTATTTAAAAAAAAAAAAAAAAAGATTTTGGGGTTTTTCAATGGGCAAACGAGTCCTACATCAAGTCTACACCCAAGACATGAACCACATCTAAAAAAAACTTTTAATGAGGTGGTAGCAAAGATATAGGCTGAGGAGGGTCAAGGAAACTTTTAGTCAGATAGTCCCTAAGATTTGGAGCTTTCTGAAATATCACTTTAGGCCTATCTGGAAGCACAGGGCCCAGCGGTATCAGCGTAAACTTCTGGATCAATGTTTTGACTTGGAAAGCGCAATGACAGCGAGATCTTTGATCTTCTTCTTCTCCATATTGGCCATATTCGATTGTTTTGCTATCTTAAGATGTCCCTGACACTTGTCATTATGCATATCTCCCAAGTGTCCCTGATTTGGAGGGACTGTCCCTCTTTTGAGTCCATGTCCCCCTGTTCCTCGTTGTTCCCATTTGTCCCTCTTTGAGGTATACCATGCAGATCTGCAGCAATAAATGATTCATATAAGATACGCTCTTATTCAGGGTGAAGGTCCGCTTTAAGCTCTTTTGTGGTTTCTACCCATGAAAGTGCATTGACGGTGCATTACCCTAAACTAGACTCAAGATGGCAGTAGTGGGTTTAGGCCATAGACTAACATTAGGCCATAGGCTATAATGGGAATTGTTCCAGAAGGTGAAGTAAGAAGGGTGGTTAGCTATAACAGGATGCTGAGTAGAAACATAGTTATATAACTAAAAGGGTAGTGATTGGTTAGAGGGTATAGAGAGTGACATATCAGATGTCGGACATGAGGCCGAACATGTGATGGAATGTTCTGGAAGGTAGTGAGAAGGGATATAGGGAAGCCCCAATCCTAAAGCCGTGTGATTCACCTTCTTGAATTGTAACGCAGCAGGAATCCTGACTAACAGAGAGAGGAGAAAGAGATCCAGCAAGGACATTATTCTCCTTGGGAAGCAGTAATTTACCTGTGACTATGGACAGAACCCAGAGATGTAACTGGATGCATATATTGTACCTGTTCCGGGTTTGCTGTTTGACTGTGGATTAAATAAAGAGGAACTCTGCTTTCATCTCCTGGACTAAGTGTTCATCTTTCCAAGCGGCAACAGTGAGTACTAACCTTCCCCGCAACTGCACCCTAACCCTGATCTACCCACACACACACACGTAGAGCACCCTGGGCCCAGAAGAGCCTACTCCCTGCCGTCCTCACCCCGGTGCGTGAGGGCTACAAAGAGTCTTTTTGGTTTACTTCAATCATTTTTATTTCACAGAAACAAAAAACAGACATCTCCATAATCTCATAGATATGTAGCAGTAAGATTGACATTTCTGGTCATCTTCAGTAAAAATACAATGTTATGAGCTCATAAAACATAGCTAAACAATCATACTGCCCAAAGTGAGAAGTATAGAGCTTGTAATCGAGAAGTCATCTAACTTGTGCCTTACTCAGCACCGAACATATCTCCACCTACATCTAAAAGTAATATAATAATATCATTAAAGAAACTAGTATATATATGTGAGAAGGAAAAAAAGAGAGAAAGAAGAGAAGAGAAAATAAAAAAAGGGGGGGGGGGGAAGGGGGGGAAGGGGAAGGAAAAGGGGTCAGATGGGGAGATGCAAGCCAATATCTATTGTAGCAGTACTCAAACACTTAAAAGATTTCTATCAAATGTGGCGGGAAAAACTTCCCTTATCCAGGGAGCCCACACTTCCCGGAACTCCTCCAACCTATCATCATGGATAGCTGATAATTTCTCCATTGCCATAGTATTATTTACTCTATTTTTAAATTCCCCAAAACTTAACGTTGAAGTTTTCCATGCTTTAGCAATGAACATCTTGGCGCATGTACATATATGGTAAATCAGTTGTCTTTACTTTGCCGAGCTGCCTAATAAAGGTTCGTTTAACTCTTTAAGTGTCAAGCACGTAACACCTACGGGCTGGCTTGTCCGGGCCTTAAAGTGGACCAACACCCATGGCTGATCGGCCCGGGAATCTATAAGAAATCAGGATGCCCCGCTGTGTGAAACCCCCCGGATGCCCACAAACCTTACCTTCTCCCATTCCAACGCTCCCTGTAAGAGGGACGCGCGAGAGGCGGTGGCGGCGGCCTCAGCTTGTCCGTCGCTTGCCCGTCGGCGGTGAGGTAAGTTTTTCTACCCCCGATCGGGGTGCCCCGCAGAAGTGGACCAACACCCAGGATAGTGAAAATTCTGGGTGTTGGTCCACTTTAAGTGCCAAGGCCGTAGGTGTTACGTGCTTGAATTTCCCCGCTGCTAGTAAAAAAAATAAAGTAAAAAAATACTCACCCAACCCCTCTATGGATCCGCCCGGGTCTCCTCTTTAATTTGGTGCCATCCGATCCCCCGTGGGGATCGGATGATCTGTGTCCAAATCTGATCTGTTCCTGATCTGTGTCTCTAAATCTGATCTGTGCCCGAATCTACTCTGCCACCAACTGATCTATATACTAAACTAAATTGTGCTGCTAACTGTTTTGTGCCCCAGCTTTATCCACTACTGACTCATATGTGCCCAAATGCATACCTTCTATCTTTTTGGTGTGGGAAATAGGGACAGTTGTTAAATTAAGCCTGTAAAGTGGGATGCCCCTCTCTTTCTTTCTTATTTTTGTCCTCCTAAACCCTGGTAAACCATGGAACAAAATAGGGTATATATATATATATATATATATATATATATATATATATATATATATAAAATTATGTGACATTAATATACTATACTGGGCCAGGAACAGTAAAGCAGGGCCGGTGTGCCCCAAAAAGTCCCGGGCTGTTTTTAGTCCCAGTCCGCCCCTGCACACAGGGTATGTGGGCTTGTAGGCTGCAGGGTGGGGGACCACAAAAGCTGGCCCCTCCACTCTGTTCCTACAAGCCCACATAGCTGGTCCTGGGCTAGTAATGCTGGGTAAGGGGGACCCCATTAAATTTTTTGGGGGATTTTTAAGGGGGGACCCTATGTCATTTTTTTTAAATTAACCCCTTATGCGCTGTCGCCCAGCAGCTATAAAAGGCTTCCAGCAGCAGCAAGAGAGCAGAAGCCAAATTGATCAGCGTGGGACACAGTGGCTGAGGATGGATGGGAGGTAAGTATAAAAAAAAAAATATTAAATAAAAAATTTTTCTCCCTGTGTCTGTTTTTTTTTTTACACTTAACCCCTTGTGAACTGGTAAGGGGTCCATGAGATCCCTATACCAGTTCACAGGGCTGGCAAGTCACCTGCGGCTAGCGGGTGACTTGCCATTAACCCCCGGTACCCCGATTACCTGCCTCCCCAAAGCCTGGGGGTGGCAGGAGAGCCCCGGCCTCACAGAGGCTATGTGGGCTTGTAGCCGGCAGGGTGGGGGCCACCAAAGCTGGCTCCTGCACCCTGTTCTACAAACCCTGCATAGCTGGCCCCGGCTGGTTATGCTGGGCAGGGGGGACCCCATGTCAATTGTTTGTTTTTAACCCTTAAAATTCCCAAAAAATGGGGAATGGAGGGAAACCTAGTGCAACCCAAGAATTCTTCAACTCTGTGCTGCCAAAGAATTCATTGAGGAATTACTTCCAGAAAACTGCACCCATGTTAACAAGCCTGGTACACCTAGAAAACTTGAGGCGTGTACTTCCAGAGAATATATAGTTTGTGGGGGGTATTTCAAATGTAAAGAGTTTGTTTTTCTTGAAAAAGGTGCGCCTAGCACTTAGCATATTTGTATTTTATCTGAAAATCTCCTAAAGCGCTGTTTCAGTTTGGGGGAGTCTCCTGGGCAGGAAAGGGTGTCTACCTATACATATGTGGTGCTGCTGTAACCGGGAGAAATTAGGATTTCACACGCAATAAGATTTTATTGACAAAATCACTTTTTTATTACAAAAAACACTACAAATTGTAAAATAATTGATTTTTTTTGCACATATTTCACCCCAAAATATTGAGAATACACCTAAAAAATGACAAAAAAGACATTTCATGTTAAAGCCCAGATTCTGCTGAAAAAAAGAATAACTTCCCTGGGAAATCCATGGAAATCACAGTTGAACATGTGGAGCGCAAAATAGTAAAAAGGGTCTGGCAACAGATAATGAAGAATGCTCCAGGTAGGCTGGCACTTAAAGGGTTAATAATGCAACCCAGGGATCCAGGGTTATAGTTTCGCCAAGGATTTTGCTGAGCAAATCAAAAACTTTACTCCAAAAATTCCTAACAACCTCACATTTCCACCAAATGTGGCAATTTGATCCTAGCACATCGCAGCCGCGAAAACAATTACTCTGTGACCCTCCTGCCACTGTGCAGGGACCATGTACCAATGTAAGGCAACCTTCACATTTGCTTCTATTGCCTGTACTGAGGCCAAAAGACCCCCGCCACATCCTCCGCCAGGCTTCTAAAGGGTTTCTCTTCTTCTAATTACATTTCCCACTTCTCCCTGTAAGGTGGAATACCCCGGTCAAGGTTCAAACATAGTGACTGATATATAGTAGCTATAGCGCTCCTACCCCTCGGGTCGCGTATGCAGCGTAACTCGAAACAGGAAAAATCATCTAGTTTTGGGGAGTTTTTCACTATGGATTTTATAAAGTGGGAAACTTGAAGGTACCCAAAGAGATGTTTTCATAATAGGCCATACTTGTCTCTAAGTTTCTGGAAGGAGGCAATATTGGACCCTTGACAGCAATCACTCACACGTAGAATCCCCGCTGTTCGCCACCTACCAAATCTGGAGAGATCAGAGACCCCCGGGGTAAACAGCAAATTCCCCCAAAGAGGTATTAATGGCATGTGTGGAGAGGCGAGCCCACCAGAGAATTTAATATCATCCCACATCCGAAGGGAATGAGCCATAATCGGATTATAAACCAATTTCCTGGCTTTTGGTGTGAGCCAAAGGAAATTACTAATCGACAATGGAATAGCTAGGGCCGACTCAATGCGGACCCAGCCAGGTATATCCTCGGTGGTGTGGTAGGAAAGAAGCTGAACAACTTGTGCTGCTTGGTAATATTTCCCAAATCTCGGAACTCCCAGACCTCCTGCTGATTTTGACCTAACCATAACCCTTCTTGCTATCCTTTGTTTTTTACCATTCCAAATAAATGTGAGAACTCACTCCTGCAGCTCTTTTAAAAACTTAGATGGAAGCTACAGGGCCGGGTTCTAGCCAAATAGAGGAATTTGGGTAATAGGGTCATCTTAACCGCTGCCACTTTACCTAGCCACGACAAATTATACTCTTTCCACTTCGTCAGTAAGATGTTAAATTTCCTACGTAAAGGTAAGTAATTTGCAGCAAAAAGGGAATCATAATTATTAGTCAGGGCTACTCCAAAATATTTTATGGCATTATCTTCCCAACTAAAGTCGTATTCAGATTGTAGTTGGCTCCACATATCCACTGAAAGATTGACATTCAATGCCTTGGATTTGGTAGTATTCACCTGAAGGCCAGAGACCTCCGCAAATTGACCTAAAATTTGCAGTAAATTTGGTATGGAGATGAGAGGGTTTGAGACAGTCAAGAGAACATCGTCAGCAAATAGACTAAGTTTATGCTGCTCGCCTCCGATTTCCACTCCTGAGATGTCTGAGGAATCCCTAATCATCTAAGTTGATTTAAGTTATCAGTCTATAATTAGACCAAATTGTGTGGTCTGTGTCCAGTTTCGGAATCATGCTAATTGATGCGGTAAATAATTCCTGCGAGAAGGACTCACCTCCTCGAATAGCGTTGAATACTGCGGTCAACCTTGGGGCCAATATAGAATTAAAGATTTTATAATGCGCAGCGGGAAAACCATCAGGCCCTGGCCTTTTGTTAGGTTTCAACCCCGCTATCACTCGCTGTACCTCCACGACATCGAAGTCACCTTCCATAAGATCCCTTAGATGGTCTGGTAACATTGGCAGTGAGAGTTTATCTAAGAAACCGGAGATCTCGTCCACTTTCGGCGGGTTGGTCTTAGAATACAATTTAAGTCTAATCGGACGGTAGTTTTGGTCAGGGGCCTTTAATTTTTTAGCCAACAAGGAATCGTGCTTATTTGCTTTACAGTAATATTTATGTCTGAGCCACTTCATAGCATTTTCAGCTTAACTCACTAAGGCCAATTTAAGCTCCTGTGTCACTCTATATAATTTAGTTCGGATTTCCGTAGTCATTTGTCTTTTGGCTCTTTCTGCTATCTCCAAATAGTCCTTCTCAAGTTTGTCTATGTAGATATTCCTCTCCCTTTTTTTTCTGGAAGCTAACTGTATCAATTTACCCCTTATAGTAGGTTTGTAGGCTTCCCAGCAGATCGTGGACGAGATCTCCGGTGTCACGTTCAACTCGAAATATTCAGTCAATGACTCCGTAATGGACTGGACCAAGACCGGATCTGACAAAACAGAGACGTTAAGAGACCAAAGGGAGCCTGATGGCCTACTAAGAAGAGAGTTCAATTTAAGTAGCAAACCGTCATGATCATACCAAGATATCGGGATAATATTAACCTCTCTCATTTGCGCCAAAGTAATCAAGGGCAAAAAAAATATGATCTATTCTTGTATACACTCCATGTGGGTGGGAAAAATGTGTGAAATTCTGGGTACCTGGATGGGCCTCCCTCCAGCTACTGAACAAGAATCTAACAATTTCCTAAATGCTTTTGAAGCCATAACCAATTGGGCACTGGACATAGTATTTGTTATAGATTGTCTATCAAGGAGAGGATTCAAAACTAAATTTGAGTCTCCACATATAATTATTGTCCCCTTGGCGACTAACGTTACTTCCTCCAAAAGGTCTGACAGAAAAGGTAGCTGATTAGTGTTGGGGGCATAATAAGTTGCGATTCTCACCTCAACATCATGCAAATCACCAATAAGAATGAGGTACCTACGCCCTGAGTCAACGATTTCCCTTTGACAGAGGAATTGGGAGCCTCTTCGAAATCCTATAAGGACCCCTTTTTGTTTAGATTCAGCGCAGGACATAAAAATTTGTGGGTATCTGGCATTGAGAAATTTAGGTTTGGAGGAGCCCGAGAAGTGTGTCTCCTGGAGGCACAATACATCAGGGCGCAAAGTATTAATCTTACGAAATGCTAAACTCCTTTTGTTGGGGGAATTGAAGCCCTGTACATTCAATGTAAATATTGTTGCCATGATATACAACGGCAGGGTGTTAAATATATTACTGCTTAGTCCAAAGGAGGAGGGAAGAGAGAAAAAAAAAAGGAGGAAAGGGGTATGGAAGGGAACGGGAGGGCAGGAAAGGATAGGAAAAACCAAGCAAGTAAAAAAAAGAGAAGATAGACCAGTGAGAAAAAGATTAGTCAAATTTCCAAAATATGAGTTAAGATCGCCTGCTCGGCTCTGTATAGGGGGGTGGACTCCCTCCGTTACTCCCTCTGTAAGTCAACTGGGAGGGATCATAGGTTGTCCCCCCTCTACGCAGATACGAACAGACAAAATGTGTGCCACCGAACCCCCCCCAAAATTATATTACACCAAAAACAACAGTCACATAGAATTATAGAATAATACAATGGTTATAATTTCGAGACAAAAAAAACTAAGAGGTATATCACCTCTGATTTAACGGGAGCGTGACATGTAAATGCCACCGGGCAAGTGGGATTATAAAGAACACATAACTATGGCAAGCAGCGCACAAATGTAGTAAGACGTAGCCATTAGGCCTTCTGAGGGCATAGGGAGGGGGAGAAATAAGAAAAAGAGATAATACAAGAGGCCAATAGCGCACCCTAAAACATTACGTACTAAAAACCTTATATATAATAAAAATAGTAACTCTAATATCTACTAAACTACTATGCAATTAGTTTGGTCTCAGCTCTAACAGGAGCCATCATAAAATATGGCCAGGGACCTAATTTGAGGTACAACACAGCTTCGGGATCTTCAGGTATCTTCAAACGCCAAGCGGGAGCCTCGGCCATTTGTTAATGTCCAACGCTTCTGCCTCTTCCCTGTGCGCTGTAGCTTGGGGGAATCATCTACATTTCTTGAGGATTTGGAGCCCGAGGCCTTGGACAGATGTAAAGCCGACACATGCTGCTGCAGCTCTTCCAAGGATGTCGCCGAATAGGAGTTGCCCTTATGCACGAAAGATACTCGGAAGGGAAATCCCCATTTATATTTGATGTCATGTTCACGCAGGACAAGCAATAGTGGCCTTAGCTCCTTCCATTTGGCCATTGTAACAGCTGAGAGGTCAGAAAACACTTGATACTTGCACCCCTGGAGTAGGAGGTTAGTTGCATCTTGAGCAGCCCTCTGGATTAAATCCTTGCTACTGTAAAACTGGAACTTTGCAATTATGTCCCACGGGGGTTCTTCAGGCACTCGTCGTGGACCCAAGGCCCTATGCACCCGATCCGATTCAAGCCGCTCCACCGGTATTCCCGGGACCAACTCCTGACACAGTGCTATAATCACAGCTTTAGCGTCCTCCACATGCTCAGGGAGTCCCCTAAAACGTAAATTTGATATCCGATCCCTGTTTTCAAAGTCCTCCATTTTAGCACTCAGTATGGAGTTATCCCTCTTTAACCGTGAAATCTCTGATTCCAGAATTCCCTGCGCTGTGGTGATCTCTCCCATTTTCTTATCCAATGTGATTAGGCCACAGGAGACTTTTTCAATCTCCTTTGATAAATGCTCCATAATTAGCTGTGTATTGGAGGAGAGAGCTGTCTGAAGCAAGTGTTCTATTTTAGGGAGCAAGTCAGTGCTCACCTTTTCTTGTGCTGAGGGGCCAGCCAAGGAGATGTCTTCTCTTTCACTGTCGAGAAAGGAGGCCTCACTGTCCTCCACTTCCTCTAACTCCGCAGCAGAGAGGCCGTCCACCATCTTGCCGCCTGCCTCCGCTGTGACAGCCACTCCCCGCAGCCTCCACCAGCACTCAATCTCCCCGCGCCTGGTCCCGCCAACACCCGCCGCTCCCCCGACTCAACCGCAGCGGCCCGACAGGTGAGATGCGCGCCCGCCGCCGCTCCAAAGCCCACAGCTTGTCCGGTGGGCACGGAGCTCGATCCGCGCGCATGCGCATTCCCCAAAGAGTCTTTTTGATTGGCGGTGGGAACCACCAGTCATGGACTGGGGCCAAAAATCAGCCCGGTATTTTACCAGCACCTGGCCGGCCCATGACCAGCCAGTGGCATTACTGCTGCTTCCCGACCAGTCATTTAGTGTGCTCCATGACTAAGGCTATATCATTAGGATGAGGACATGGGCTGGGGTTAATTGGGTGAGGGGATAGAGTGGTAAAGGGGATGAATGGGGGGTTGGGTTTGGATGGGGAGCGTTAGTAAAGGTAGCAGCCCAAACTGCCCAGAAGCAGTGCAGCACCCCGGGCATTTGCCCTGTTCTCCCTATGCCCCTGGGCATCACTGAAACATTGTGCATGTGCCACAGGGATTACTTCTAGTGACCATTTAGTGCAATTGGCTTTCACAGTTTTGCTCTGTGCAGTGGTTGGACATTATTATTATTATTAGTGATTGGTTAATGGTTAATGAAGGAGAGCAGAGTGGTCCCCTTAGACAGTCATGGCCATGATCTTCCCTCACCAGCAATATAGACCCAGCAGATGAATGCACTCTTTTTTTTAAGTCATTTTATTAAAGCGAAGTAAGAAAACAGCAAAATCTTCTGGATCCCTCAGATTCCGGACGACCTTCCAACGGGAAACCCCATCTTGCATCCCATCAGGCACTGCATGCACCTGTACAGTGCCGATTAATGGGATGCAATGGAGGTCCCCTGAATTCCTGCAGTGCTTTGAAGAGCACTGCTAAGCTGTGCTCTCATTTACAGATGCCTAAGTCTGTGGGGGGCGGGTGAGGATCATGCCCTGAAGCAGCCGGATGTCCAAAAGGTAAGTAGGGGCCAATGGGGGGATCAGTCCCTTTTAATTTTTGGTCCGATGTTTCTCTTTAAAGCAGAATTCCCAGTCAAACTTTGAGCTGGGGGCACAGCCATTGATCCATTTAGGTGAAAAAAAATTTAAATCACTTACTGTTGTGCTGATCGACCCCCCCCCCCTCCCCGGGGGCCGCTGATGGTGCCATGGTGCCACATTCTATTCTACCTAACTCCAATTAGGCCAGCACCTTGGTTTGCTTTGGACGAAAAGGTGCCCACTTCCCCCCCTTCCTGCAGTTAGCGTTTGCATGCATTCACTGTCCTTCATTCACTGCTGGTTGTCTATTGCGCAACAAGCTTGTGCTCAGGCATGCACAGTAGCAACACGCACACATTTTTAATTCATGAAAGATGCATCTGTGCTCGTGCATGCATAGCAGCGGTACGGGCACGAGCCTAATGCGCAACCAACAGTTTCTGCTGCGTCTGCGCAATAAGTCTCAGAGGCAGGGCCAGCTCCAGGTTTATGTGGGCCCTTGGGTGGCATGGTCTCAGTGGGCCCCTTTGTGGTGAAGAGAGACGTCCCAAATCTGGATGCCCCCTAAGGATCATGCTACTTGGACCAAAACTCTAGTTTTGGTCTATTTTGAAGAACACCAAACCCCTTTAAACCTGACCTAGGAGTCTAAACAAATCTAGATTTTGGATGCCCCTGTGTGTGACCCCCTCTCCCTTTGTTCATTACTTTCCTCAAACTGGTGGGATCGCCAGTTTGAGTTACCGGCCAAACCAGGGAGGTTCTTTCACCAACAGGGGCATCCCAAATTGAGATGCCCCTGTAAAGCAGACCAAAACTCAGGGGTGGAGTTGCTTGCATAGTGGGTATGGCAGTGATCCCAGGGGGTGTCACACAGGAGGGTATCACAGATTGGGATGCTCCAGGGATAGGAAATCAGCTGGGGTGGGCAACTTAAAAGCAGAACAAAAGCAAGCACTTGCTCCCCTGGAATCTAAATCGAGATGCCCCGTTGTGTGGAACCCCGCCATTCGAGGAGATGTGGGCACCAGATGTGACGGTGCCTTTCCGGTCTACCATCGCACACCCCAAAGACCGGCCCTGTCAGTGGGCCCCCACAGAGGGCAGGGACCCTTGGCAGCTGCCCCACCTTGCCAGGTACTGATGCCAGCCCTGCTCAGAGATGCAGGGGCGCCTGGGAGGAAAGCAATCACAAGGACTATGGACAGGACATAAGACGGAGCAGGGCACGATCAAGAGCAAATTGTGTCAGCAGATCAGCATTTTTTTAATACTACGAGGCAATAGAATACTTTGATTTATGGTGAATAAACCCCTGAAGTTTTGCCTGGAATTCCGCTTCAACATCAAAGGTATACAAGTGGCATATGTGCACATAATACAATTCAAAATATAAATCCCTGACAATCCCATCATTGTTGCTCCCCCACCTTATTTATCAGATTTGTGACTACTTGGCATCATTTAGAGAAAGGAAGCACCATTCGTCTATTCTGTTTCAGTCCTTCGTTTAGCTACATCCAATTGAGTTGGAAAAAGTCAGAAAAAAGTTTACTGTTTACTGAGTCATGAAGAGTCCAATTTAATGTTTGCTCCAGGACCCCTTCACAGTTAGTTACACCACTGTCCCAAATTCCATTATGTTAATTTTGGTGTCCCCTGGACTCGAATGTCATCTTGTTTAGTGGTAGCTCTTCATTAATCAATCAAAATAATTTTGACAAATGTGGAGGGTCAGAATCCTTCCAATAAAGGGCAATCATTTCCTTGGCATAAAAAACAGTGGTCCAAGGATTTCTGCCTAGATGAAGATTTAAAATCATGTACCATAGGGAGCCCCAGGGTGTCAATAAGAAAACTAGGGACTAGGGACAAACTCCCGAAAGTCCGTGTTCGGCAAGTGCAGCCGAACTTTGGATAAATGAAATCAATAGGGAGGCCATTGGGGGGTGGAGGTGGGGGGGTGCAAAGTGTGCAGCAGAAGCGCGCTGTCTTAACTCACCTCTGTCCAATCCTCTTTTGTCAGCGGTGGCGGCTGCGGCGGCAGCAGCGGCAGCGATGACAGTGGTGGTGGTGGTGGCGGCAGCTGCTTTCCAAACAGGTCCCAGGCGGGGCTACAAAAAGATGGTCGCCAGCTCCCATAATTGAGGAAACTTTTAGTGCCAACAGTACGAGTGTCCTGACTCATGGGAGTTGGTGGCCATCTTCTTGTAGCCCTCGTTGGGGCCAGTCTGGTATGCCGCTGCCGCTGGAAGAAGGGGATCGGGGCTCAGGTAAGTTACAGCAGAGCTTTGGTGAGCCAGCTTTTCCGTGCTGAGGCCAGACGCTGAAACCCAAACTTGCAAAGTTCGATATGAACTAGAGAACTAGAGACCTAAGCCCAGAATGTCTGAATTGATTGGCTGTGTCACGTCATACCAGCAGGGAACATGGATGGGGCCAGTAGGGAATATGGATGTAGCTAGCTGAGAACATGAACTGGGTCAGCAGGGAACATGGAGAGACTAATAAAATAATATTTTTTAACATTGATGGAACATAGATTGAGCTAGCAGAGAACATGGATGGGCCATCAGGGGACATAGATGGGCCAGCAAGCAATATGGAAGGACAAGCAGGACACAAAGGGGTCATGTAGGGGACATGGATGAGACCAGCAGGGAACATGGAGGGGGCAGCAGGGAATGTGAAGGAGCAAGCAGGGAACATGGATAGGGCCAGTAGGAAACATAGAAGGTTGACGGCAGATGAAAACCATCTGGTCCCTATAGTGTATGCTATCTTTATCTTGGGGCTGATGGATGCTTATCCCAGGCATGTTGAAATTCACTTACTGTTAATTTTCTCACCATCTCTGCTGGTAGTTTTTTTCCATACATCTACTACTTCGGGAAAATAATATTTTCTAACTTTGCTCCTGGAACATGGATGGGACCATCAGGTAAAATGGATAATACCAGTAGGGAACATGGAGGGAGCTAGCAGAAAACATAGATGGGGCCATCAGGGAACATAGAGAAGCTATCAAGAAAAATGGATGGGGCCAGAAATGAAAATGGATTATACCAAACAGGAACATGGAGGGAGCTAGCAGAGAACATAGATGAGTCCATCAGGGAACATGGAGGAGCCACCAGGAAACATAGATGAGTCCATCAGGGAACATGGAGGAGCCACCAGGAAACATGGATGGGGCCAGCAGTGAACATGGAGGAGCCATCAGGGAACAGGGATGGAGCCAGCAGGGAATGTGGAGAAGCCATCAGGAAACATGGATGGGGCCAGCAGAGAACATTGAGGAGCCATCAGAAAACATGTATGGGGCCAGCAGGGAACATGGAGGGAGATTGCAGAAAACATAGATGGGGCCAGCAGGGAACATGGAGGGACAAGTAAGAAACATAGAGCTGCAGGGGCCCCTGAGGTTAACTCAAGGTGAGTCACTCTTGACATGCAGAAGGTGATGAGGCGATATGCAGCAGCAGTTGAAGATGAATATGCAGAAGGCAATGAAGAAGTTAGGGAGCAGCGTCAGAAGATCCCCCATGTGGCACCGGCAGGAGGACACACAGGTAAATAGTGTAGCAGTCTGGGTAGTGATCCAGGCTGCAATTTGAGGCTGAATATGCAAGTTGCAGCAGCACAGCTCCTGCCAGCATCCATGTGCTCTGGTCTCCTCTGCAAACAGGCCATCTCTCCTATATATAGTCTTTGATACCTCCAGTCAGGGGCTTCAAACATAGAGTAAGAAATATAGAGGGACAAGTAAAAAAATGTTTTAACATTTGTCCTGGAACATAAATAAAGCTAGCAGAGAACCTGGATGGGGCCAGCAGAGGACATAGATGGATCACGTCTAGTCTCTAGGAACCCCTCACACCGCTGATCATGGGCTACTGATCAGTTTGCTGTTTCTTCCCTCTCAGTCCACCACCCAATCCATGTGCTCATCTTCCTACCTTCTTCAACAGATGTTGATAGCAGCCACTTTCTATCTCTTGGTGTGGAACCTTGGGGAAAGGGTTGGGTTAGGCAGTAACATTTTGTTCAAGGTCTGCTTGTTGTAACATGTAACGCTTCTTTTGCCATCTTATTGTTACATAACACTTCTATCTTGATTGGTTTGTAGTTCACCTGTAGAGTGAAGGCATGCACACTGTTTGAAGGGGCTACAGCTTAACAGGTTAGGACCACCCCAGTCAAATGGGTTGGCTAGATGAAGAATCTGCCTCTTTTCAATTATATCTAATTACTGGAGGTCAGTGGGGTTGGTGACAGTGTTGAGGAATCTAAACTTGGTTATTAATTCTCTTGTATATGTGTCTATTTAATCAATGTATTGATAGTTTAATTAGATCACTTAATTGGGTAATTAGATCACTTAATTGCTTTCGGCTAATTAGATTTGTTGTATTGTTTAATCAGTAAAAACAAAACTTCTACAGTTCTATTTGAAGTAGATTTTTCCAGAATCAGTGATACAGTGTAGCAGACAAATCTCTTCAGCGCTTTCCATACTTTTTCCATACCAAAAGGCAGTTTTATTTTGTATTTTTAAATACCACATTTAAAAACATGGCCTCACTCCCCGAGTTCAGACCATTGTCAGATAAATGTTTGTCTCCTTACTTTACCATTTCCACCCCGCCGCAAGACAAAGTCAGGAACGTCAGGGGCAAATATGTCTGAGCAATGCGAGGCCGAGAGGTGAACCATTACAGCGCAATATGCGATGTCACTGTTAATTCTTCCGGCATGTCGGGCAGAACGTAACCCGCACTGACAATTGGAGATACGCGCGTTCCAAGTAAGACAAAAGAAATGTTCCTGAATTCCAAACACAAACAATCACAGTGATGGTCCAAGGTTATATGCTTAACGTATACAGCAATTCTCTAACGTATACAGCAAGCTCTTCAAGCTTAAAGTGGACTTTAAGTAGAAAAATAATACTTTAGGTTCTCTTAAACTCTTCTGGAATCCTGAATCATGATTGGTGGGGCAGTGGTCTCTCTCTTTCACACTAAAGGATAATTGACCCACAACCTTAAAGTGCAACAAAACTCAGGGAAGCTGGCTCCGGAATCTGAAAGATGGCCTTCTCATTTTCCTGGGGCATCATAAATTGGGATGCCTCGCTTTGTGAAACTCCCAGATCACCAGGATTCACTCACCTCTTCCCGGGACAACAGCGCAAGCGCTGGCCTTGATCCAATCAGAGCTGTTTGCCATGCTTATGTAATTCGGCAAACGGCTTTGACTATTTACAATGGGGGGGGCGAGAGAGGCCACATTCCCTGCATCCTCAGGCTGTGCGCACGCTCCCGCTCCAGCCATTCAGATAGGCTGGGGCAGGAGTGCACAGGCCACTGGATGCAGCCGCTTGCACTCCCCAATGACATAGTCACAGCAAACAGCTGAGAGCCTGCGCATGCACAGTTGGACCAGGAAGTTGTGAGTTCTTTTGTGCGTTCCGAGGGGTTTCACAAAAAATGCTGCGTTTTGTTCTGCTTTAATTGCCCTGGAGACTGCACCTTGAGAAAGTGCCAGGTGGGCACGGAACGCGTGGGTGAGGATCCTTCCAGCAGGGGTGAGAAAGCTTGTCACACTGAGGTGCAGGTCGGTCTTGTCGGCTGGGCATTATATTTGCACAAATAGTGCACATATTTACTTAGCACTTAGCACTTTATCTTTCATTGCACCATAGCACTTTGGTTTAGAACATGATGGATTTTTTTAGAGATTTCTTTTTATTTTGTACATACATTGTTTAGGTAGGTTGCATTTCTATAGGGTCACTCCTGCTGGATGATAATTACATGTTTGTGGATATTAAATGTAGGTGATTGTATTGTGTGTTGTATGTTGATGTTTTATACAGTTATGGATTAATAAATCTATTTTTGATGAATTATTAGTGTCATTTATGGTTAGCAGATAGCTGGTGCCCTTAAGTACATATTCCCCTTGGGTGGTTTACTGGTACCACCAATTTTGCTTGTTCATTGGTATATATTGGGGGTATTTTTGTGGCACAGCAGGTCTGCTTCAATATCATTTTGGGTGGTGCTGGACAAATAGCACTTTTTGTGCAAATTGTTTGTGCCCTAGAGACTGCTCGACCTTCCATGAGGAGTGCAACATATCGTCAGGGCTTACAACATAGGAGAAACCGCACGCATTGCTAATGCACAGCTGAAGCGAGGCCGGCTTCTGGCAGTGGAGCACTAGCACGAGTCTCTGGAAGCTGAGCCAAAAACATCACCCGATTCATTGGCTCAAGTTCCACTAAGGGCTAATTGGCCCATCTTGAATCTGATTGGTCATTGGGCAAGAACATAACCTGAACTCGATGCCCCCCAACCCCCAGAGGCCTGGCTTCACACTAAGACCTCAATGATCCACAACCTTAACTGCCATGAGGGCTGCTCCACCTGCCATGAGTGGTGCAGTATCTTCTAAGGGCATACAACCTACAAGGAGCTGTACACTTGCACACGCACAGCTAAGGAGCGCTGGCTTCTGGGAATGGTGTGCCAGCACTGAGTCTTTTACAGTAGATACTAGTAGGGCTGTTTTGGTGAAGGGTGATGGTAAACAACCCACTCAAGACAGGCTATGGTGCTAACCTGTTGGTAACAAAGAGAAGCTGAGCCTCCGCTAAGTGGAAGAGTGTGTTAAATGTTTGGTGTGCCTGTGCCTCCACTCAGAATAGGGCCCTAGCAACTAATAGGTAACACCTTTCTGGGAAATAGATCAGGTTGTTTAAGCAAAACAATACATTTGGGACAGAGGGACTACTGCTCCCAGCAACCATTTAACTTAGTCATTCAATGACACAGTCAAGTATATAAGTACTAGGAACTTTATGTAATAAAGGTTAACTTGCAAGTACCTGTAGTGAGGGTTACAAACTTGGGGGAAAGGTGATCCGCTGAACTAACACCCCATCCCAGATTTGTAATCTATCCCACTGTTTGAGTGGCCACCCCTTCCGCTGGGTTTCCAACTCCCACCAATTAGCTTGATACTCTTCAGTTCTGTATCTGGGAGAATGGGAGACAGCATCAGCGACCCAATTGGTAGCATCAGGTTTGTATTTTAATTGACAATTGAATGCTGCTCCAGGGCCCCAAGTCTAGTGGTCTGGAGTTAGATTAGTTAGGGGGCTGTTGTCAGTGATGACGGAAAAGAGTGAGCTGGACAGGTAATCCCAAAACTTTTCTGTGATGGCCCAAACCAAAGCGAGGGTCCTGTTCTGCACTCTGAAGGCTCCTACTGGCATATGCAATTACTCGCTCCTTCCCATCAACCTCCTGTGTAAGTACAGATCCCAGCCCGGACATACTAGTGTCCATGTACAGCTTGAACGGCCGCCTGAATTCCATTAGGGGCAGGGTGGGGGCAAAGGCCACACAGGTCTTGAGGGCTTAAAATGCTTCTTGTTGGAATGGGGACCAGGAAAGAGCGAATCGCCCCTTTGCCTTACCCTGACCTTTGAGTAGGGCAAAAAGCGGGCCAGCTTTCTGGGGGTAGTGATGAATAAACCTCCTGTAATACCCAATTAAACCTAGGAAAGCTTTTACTTCAGTAACGGTTTCAGGGGTTTTCCACTCCAGGATCGCACAGATTTTCTCTGGGTTGGGCAATACTCCCCCAGAAGATACCCCATGCCCAAGATACTGGATTCTCTGTTTTAGAAGATGGCATTTTTTTTGTTTTAGGTTCAGATTAAATTAGGCCAAGAGGGTGAAAGCAGTTTACAAGTAAGCTACATGTTGGTCAAACAATTCAGAAAACATGATAATGTCTTCCAGATAAATAAGTACACAATCAAAATTTAGGTTTCCCAGACAATGATTCATAAGCCACTGGAAGGTAGCGAGGGCATTCAATAACCCAAAAGGCAAAGTGATAAACCGATGCAAACCCATCGGGATGATAATTGCCATCTTTTCATTGGTGGAGTCAGCCAGGGGGACCTGCCAGTAGCCGCTGGCCAGGTCCAGGGTTGAATAATATCGGGTCCTACCTAGAACTGTGGGAGACCCCTCAATTTGTGGTAAGGGATAGACATCACGGGTGGTTACTGCATTCAACTTCCTAGAGTCAACACAGAACCCAAGCCTCCCATCCGGCTTCCAAACTGTTGACTATTGGGGCGGCCCATGGGCTTTTACTCTCCTCGATGATGACCTTCCAACATTTTACCTAACAGTTTCTTGACCCCTGAGACGGGATATGTTGATACATTTCCTGTAAGGGTGGGTGATCTCCGGTATCTATTTCATGGAAGATCTCGCTGGCAAGACCTAAATCCAGATTTCCTAAGGAAAAGATGTCTTGGAATTCCCCCACTAACTGTTTCAGTTCCCCCAATTGTCCCACTGTTAAACCCTCCTTTTCATTCTCCCGGATGGAGATGGACATAAGTTTACCTGGGAACCACCCCCCACCCGCCGCAATTTGCACCTGGGCTATTTCAATTCCGGGTTTTAACCATATTTCTTTACTCGATGGATTAAGTAGTCATACCAAAGTCTTCCCGGCCCGAACTGTGGTCAACATTTGAGTGACATGCTCCCCACAGAATTCCAGGATGGGCTCAAGCAACACTGGCAGCCCATTAAGAGCCCTACCCTATGGGTGCCGAAATTGAGGGTTAACCAGTTCCTGGTGAGGTGGTCCAACCATGGAATTCTTCAGAGGAACACAAAATACGCTGACCACATTTCCCTCCTGGACTGGCTAGTAGGGCATGACATACCTGACAAATGGCCCGGAGGGTGGGGCGGTGGGGGGACCCACGAGGAGGGAGGAGCCAATACTGCTCCCCCAATTCCTGGGTCCAACCAGCATCCAGGTTGGACCACTATCATTCCCCGGGGAGGAAGAGTCAGACCACCTACTTCGACATCCAGCCAAGCTACCCCTAGTATAGGGAGGTTCAGTTCTGAGAACAGCCGCACTCTTACCTCAACGCAGTGGTGTTGCGTGGGTGCACGGTTCGCGGAGACGCCGCATATGTCCAGGTATGTTTGTGAAGAACCAGCACTCCTTAATAAAGTTCAAAGCAGATAATTGTATTCTTTACATCAAAGGCAAATGTCACAGCGGTGGAATTGGGTCAACGTTTCGGGGTGCGCTGCGGCCCCCTTCATCAGGACCCACTGCATGCACCAGAGGAGAACAGATTGCCAAAAAGAACAGTGAATAAATTAAACTGTAAACCAATCAAATCGCTAGAGATTGAAGAATTCGCGTCTGACGTCACGGGTGACGTCATCGGTGCTGTGTATACTCAAATTGCAATAGTATCTGTACAATATAATATACAGTAAATATTAGTATTAGTAAGCATAGAAAACGTGAAAAACTCACCCCAGTGGGGACACTCACACACCCATTAGCTCCAGGTGTGCTGGGCACTGTCGCCCCGGTCGGCGGGGAGGTTGCTAAGCAACCTCTCTCGCCGTCCCCTGATAGGGGAAGGCCGGGACTGACGTCACACGTCCCGGGAACTCTGCCCGGTGACAGGTGACACGGCGCCCAGGCGCCTCCTGATCGGCGCCCGGGCGTCGCAGAGCTAGCGCTCTACCTCCAGCCTTCTGTCAGGCTGGAGGCAGCTCGCCTGTCACGTCCCGGCCCCAGGGGGACGGCGGCCAAGGTGCCCCCATTCCCAGGCAGCATACAAAGAAAGGATATGTGGACACAGAGGGGACAGAGTGTGGACCCAGAGTGTGGACACAGAAGGGAGAGACACAAGGCAGGGGAGACGAGGACACAAAGGGGAGAGACGCAAGGCAGGGGGGACGAGGACATGGAGGAGCCGGGAGGGGGGAAAGGGCAGTTAAAGCCTAGTTAAAGTTGCCTTACGGCGACGAAACGCGTCGGCGGTGGCGAGCGGTGGTTCCAGGATCTTTTTACCTTGCAAGTTTTAAACATTTGGAACATCATTGCCCGGTATTCGGGAAGTAGCCGGTGACCGTTTGATTCCAGCGCCGGTGAGATTGTCACTGTGTTTTTATGCTCATCTTTATTCATTTATCATGTGAGTGCAATTCCTGATTTTATTAAAGTGGTGAAGTTTTGCAGAATTACACTATATTCGTTTTTTCTGTTCTCTACATTAATGAATTGATACCATCTGGGTCACATCTAATTACTGAGACTGAAGTCTCTTGGAAGTGGTGCCTTTGTGTATATATCTTCTGGAAGCGCTTCACTGATGGGGAGTCTACATATAATTTGATTATCGTTTGAGTACACAATCCACACTGAAGTTTATTGGTGGCAACAACGCCGCACAGCACTAATTGAAGGCTTTCTATTTGCTGTGAAGTCGGTAAGAGTTTGCACGTTTGGTGGTGGATTTATCTGCACATATACATGTGAAGTGCATGCACCGTGGGATATACATCTTTTTTTCACCTTTTTTCCATTTTTTTTATTTTTTTTGGACTTTTATCTTTGTTCAATTCATGATTTAATATCTGAGGGTTGTAGTTTGTATTCATCTATGCTCTGTGTTTATTGTTTATTATTTGTAACAACCTGTTCTAGTCGAGAATTCCTTCCGTTGTGGCGTATATTTCTCTACCGGGTCTGCTTTAATTAGTATATCTCTCAGGTTCCGACTCCTATTGTAGACTCTTAGTGGAGCCCGTTTGATCATGGGTGCCAGGCTCCCGTCTGAAGTAAGAATATCCTGATGTCTTTTAATGATCCATTCTATATATGGGGAGGTATGGCAGTATGTTTGGGCAAAAGGAATACACTCCTCCTTTATTCTCTTGGTGTGTTCTTTGTTGAAAATGCTAATCGCCTTCTTTTTGGCTATGTCCAGCACCCCCTCAGGATAACCTCTCTCCCGGAACTTATCGTACATGGCCTCTAGCTGTATCTCTATTGTAGTAGTATCCGAGTGGATACGGAGAACCCGTAAAAATTGTGAAATGGGGAGGTTGTCAATGAGATGTCTGGGGTGTGAGCTCTCGTACCTGAGTAACGTGTTCCTGTTGGTGGGTTTAGTAAATAGTCCAGTTGTGATGTGCCCCTCTGAGTCTTTCTTGAGCGCTACATCCAAAAAGGTAACATAGTCCTTGGAAATTTCTGGATTGAATGTGATGCTAGGGAATATGGAATTGAGAGTTGAGATGAACGTTGTTACTGCTTCTTCGTTCCCATTCCAGATCATGATAATATCATCAATGTATCGTCCCCAAAATGACACATACTCTCTATATTGTGGTGTCGTGTAGATACTGGTTTCTTCCAGCCACCCCATGAATAGGTTAGCGAAAGCAGGAGCTACTGCGCTACCCATAGCGGTTCCGATAATTTGTTGAAAATGCCGATTCAAATTTGAAAAAAATGTTCATCAATACAATTTCAAGACCCATAACTAAGAATTCAGTGGGGATCCCTGCTGGTTCTCTAGTGAGGAAATGTTGTACTGCTTGGATACCTTCCGTGTTGGGTTATGTTAGTATATAGGGATGATATGTCCATGGTCACCATAAGGGATGCCCCTGTTGTTGTAATACCATTAAGTTTCTGAAGGAAATCTCCTGTGTCCTTCAGATATGAGGGTAGTGTTGTTACATAGGGCTGCAGGTGGGCATCGATCCATTGGGCCAGGGGTTGGGTGGCCGAGTCAGTGCCTGCTATAATTGGGCGATATTTAAGAGAATCTAACCCTTTGTGGACTTTAGGCAAGCCATAAATGACGGGTGTTATTGGGAACTCCATGTAGAGGAAGTCCGCCGTATCTTGTGTATTCCATCTGTTGGCCATGCCTAGCAATGTGTATTCTTTCATTTTGTTCTGTATACTCGTGATAGGGTTGCCCTCAATTCTCTTGTAGCCGGTTGTGTCCGCTAACATTTCTAATATGCCTTTGCGGTATTCCCCATAGTCCATGACCACGATCGCTCCCCCTTTATCTGCGGGTTTCACAATAATACGTGTGTCTTCTCTGAGAGATTTGAGCGCCGCAATCTCTTGTTTTGAGATGTTACTATAGTACCGTCTCTTAGAGGCCGCCTGGATAGTATCGGCTCTAATGGTGCGAGTGTAGGATTCAATAGAACCAAAATTCCCTTGTGGTGTGAACTTACTCTTCAATTTAAACGAGCGTCCTCGCGCCGTGCTGTCTCCAGCGGGACCCTTGCTCTTAAAAAATTGTTTCAACTTGAGTCTCCTTTCATACTTATACAACTCAATGTCAAATTTAAAGAGATCAAATTTTTTTGCTGTAGGGCAAAATGACAAACCCCGAGACAAAAGGCTTACCTCGTCCGTTGTCAGCTGTCTGGAGGACAAATTCATAATGGGACTTTCCTGGAGGCTTGCCGTGTTTGACGTTGGGTGTTGATCACTGGAGTGATGCCGCTGACCGTCCCTCCTGGGTCACTTTGTCCTGGGACCTCCCGAAAATGGGACGGTTCCCGTGGGACCCGGGGCCCTTGTTTCACCCCCTTTGGGTGTTCGTTGTCAGATGACCAATTTTCTGTTGGCAGATCACTATCGGTGGAGGTCTGATCCTGTGTTGGCCGACCCCTGTGCTTGTGTGGAAATCTGCAGGGCCTCCTCCTCACTGGGAGTTCCTCCTTCCCCGTTAACCACAGGTAGACACGGCCCTCCTTATAGTCATCGCAAGCTTGTTTGAATTTGTCCCGTTTATATTTTCTCAAACGATCAGAATTATCTGCTTTGAACTTTATTAAGGAGTGCTGGTTCTTCACAAACATACCTAGTATAGGGAGGGGTAGGGAATTGGCTGCGGTCAATGATAGCCATGGTGCCGGTACCTCCTTTGAAGAATTAGCAAACTGTTCACGGTAAAACCGTTCATCAATGGTGGAGACCTGAGACCCTGTATCTATAAGTCCCAGGGTGTTTACCCCCCTAGAGCGAGTTCAGTCACTGGTCAATCACCAATCAGAGCCCTCATGGGAATTTGGGTATCCGAGTGGCCCGACTGCTGCTCCACGGAAATTGCCCCTACTCCGGGGCGCGTCAGTTTAATTGGCGTTCATTCTTGCCGACTCACCCCATCCCGGAAAGCAGCAAGATCAAGGTCAAATTATCCAACATGCCACTTTCCGATGCTGGCAGGTGGCATGCCGGCCATCAACAACCTGATTCCTGGCACCAGATTCCCGGACAATAACGCTCCCCTTCATTGACATCATCAGTCACATGGGGGGATTCCACAGACACTCCTCTTCTGGGGTATAAAAGCCTCTTTGCCTCGATGGGCAAGGATTAGTTTGGCCTTTTTCCCCTCTCACTACAGCTGTTAGCAGTGCAGCTGCATTAGTGGCTCCCCACCAGCAGCAGACCAACACCCCCCCTCCCCGGCCAGGAGGAGCTATTTAGAAGCGAGGAGTGAGCTGGCAGGGAAAGCCCTTCACGCCCCCTGTCACAATTACATCATAAGTTTGTGTCCTCCATCCAGCTCCATCCACCGATGCAGGTGGGTGGCATGCTGGCCATCACTACCCTGCGAACTGGTATAGTCAGGGGCGTAGCTAGGGGGGAGCAGGGGGGCACTTGCCCCGGTGGCAGCAGGTCAGGGGGGCACCAAAGGGGGGCCTGAGCACAGGTTGGGGGGCACCATTTCAAATCTTTGCCCTGGGTGCCAGAAAGCCTAGCTACTCCTCTGAGTATAGTGGTCCCTTGGAACCCTTACCAGATTCCGGGGGAATCCCCCTAATGTCCTTCCCCTCCAGTGATGTACTTAGTAACATGGGTGGAGTCCACAGAGGCTCCTCCTTTGGGTTATAAAAGCCTCTGTGCCCCGATGGCTCGTCATTAGCTTGGCAGGATGCCAAGGAAGGAGAAGGGGGACCTATGCCCCCCCTCACTACAGATGCCGGTGAGGTGGCTTTAATACCGGCTCCCTGCCATGCAGCAGACCAGCGCATGCCAGACCAGGAGGGAGCCCCTTACCCAGTGGACCTGCAGAGAGGATGCCGCCCAGCGAGGGACAGATGATGGAAGAAGTGATAACAGTGATCGTCCATGTATTCCAGTTTACACATTGGCCTAGATTCACAAAGAGTTGAAAAAAGCTCTCATGGTAGTAAAAAATTCAATTCATGAGAAAAAATCCTAAGAATTTCACTGTTAGTGAATCATCAGATAGATAGACAATGGCATTGATTCACAAAGAGTTGAAAAAACTCTCATTGTAGTAAGAAATTCAATTCATGAGAAAAAAAGCCTGAGAATGTCACTGTTAGTGAATCACCAGAAGGGAAGACAATGAAAGTCAATGGCACTTTTTTACTCCTGGAAAAATTATTGAACTTTTTACCCCTTTTTACCTGTAGTAAAAAGTTGCCATTGACGTTCATTGGCCTTGATTCACATAGAGTTGAAAAAATTATCATGGTAGTAAAAAATTCAATTCATGAGAGAAAAGCCTGAGAATTTCACTGTTAGCGAATCACCAATTAAAAAGACAATGAAAGTCAATGGCACTTTTTACTACATAGTAAAAAGGAGTAAAAAGTTCAATACTCTTTTCAAGAGTAAAAAGTGCCATTGACTTTCATTGTCTTTTAAACTAGTGATTTACTAAGAGTGACAGTCTCATGAATTTAATTTTTTACAACCATGATTTTTTTTTTTTTCAACTCTTAGTGAATCAGGGCCATTGTCTTCTTATCTGGTGATTCACTAACAGTGACATTCTCAGGCTTTTTTGCTTTTTTTTTCATGAATGCCTTTCATTGGCCTTGATTCACAAAGAGTTGAAAAAAAACTCTCATGGTAGTTAAAAATTCAATTAATAAGAAAAAAGCCTGAGAATGTCACTGTTAATGAATCACCAGATAGGAAAACATTGAAAGTCAATGGCACTTTTTACTACAGGTAAAAAGGAGGAAAAAGTTCAATACTTTTCTGAGGAGTAAAAAGTACCATTGACTTTCATTGTTTTTTTTTTCTGGTGATTCAGTAAGTGACATTCTCAGACTTTTTTCTCATGAATTGAATTTTTTACTAACATGACAGTTTGTTCAACTCTTAGTGAATCAAGGCCATTGTCTTCCTATCTGGTCCTATCTGATGATTCAGTAACAGTGACATTCTCAGGCTTTTTTCTAATGAAATGAATTTTTTACTACCATGAGATTTTTTTTCAACTCTTGATGAATCAAGGCCTATGTGGCAAGAGGCTTCCGTACCAGATTGTCCCCTTTCTGGTTAATAACTAATTGGGACATTACCGAATGCCATTGAAGATCAGAACAGGAGCTTACTTCTATGTTGATGAGCAGCTCTGATGATGAACGATGATGAAGACATCTTCACTAATGTTTTGTTTTTTCCTAGGGAATGAAATCTCAGACTTAATTTACGTTTAAATAGCACACAGTGATCCCTCTTCTCTCTTGTGTGACTGCTGCAATTATAGGATTTCTATAATTAACATCAATTGATTAGCCAGAGAATTGTACGGCACCTTTAACCCAAAGTACAAATATGTCTAATGAAATCTCATTACCAGAAACACGGTAGGCGCATATTACTTGAGCAAGAAAATGACACTAATTAAGTAGCACGCTTGTTCTAAATTAATAGAAACTGCTGCGAAAATTAATTTACTAAGTAACTAAGCCTTTTAGATGTTGTGAAAACAATAAACTCGGTGTAGTATACAAACCCCACACATGTATTTTAAAGTGAACCAAAACCCAGGATTTTGACTATCCTGGGTTTTGGTCTTTTCCCCCGGGACACCTCAATCGGGGATGCCCTGCTGTGTGAAACCCCCCAGATCACCTAAGGCAACTCACCTCTTCCCGGTCCTACAGCACATGCGCGGCCGCTCATCCAATCAACACGCTGGGAGCTGCTGACGTCACAATGTTTAAGGCTCCGTCTAAGAGCAACGGTTCCGAGCGCACTGACGGACGCATCCTCCACTTCTTTCCTTCATTCACAAGGCCTGGCGCAGGCACTCACCCTGCTAGAGGCAAAGCAGGGAGCGGCCGCGGCTCTCGCATGCGCTGTTGGATCGGGAACGAAGGTCAGTGAATGGGGTGACCTGGGAAGGTCAGGGGGAGGGAATCGATCGGCCTGGGAATCCATAAGATTGGCGGGGGTTTGGGTGCACTTTAAATCGCTTTTGTGTATATACTGTATATGGTTATCCAAAAGCCCATTAGAATCACTTTATTTTCCCAGAATATATACAACACTTTGTTAAGAGAGTATTTCAATTGAATGTCGCTATTGTCACCGATTTGTTCCCGTGCATGCGGCAGTTGATCCTGCACCCCGGCGTCGGTCTCTTGTGGGTCCCGTCACTGAATACTCATTCTCGGCACCTCCCCATCCCCTGAAGGGGCATCTGGCGCCTCCATCTCTCTCTTGACATCTCCGGTTGTCCCGCAGCCAGCATTGCGCCCTTTAACGCGTGCATGAGCGACGGTCCATACTGCACAGTCACAAGAGATGAGCCATACACCAGCCGGTACCATCATTTAAACAGGTGCACCTGACTGTGCACCGATCACAATCCATCTTTCCCCAGCACCAGCCAGTACCACCATTTAAACAGGTTCATCTGATTGTGCACCAATCACAATCCATCTTTCCCCAGCACCAGCCAGTACCACCATTTAAACAGGTGCACCAATCACAATCTCTCTGTCCCAAGCACCAGCCGATACCATCATTTAAACAGTGTTGTAAATGGTTGGTATATGAAACTGTTGTTTGCCATTATACAGATATGGATTCTCTACACAAATGCAATGGAATACTTCTATGATTGAATACAGTATCTTGCATTACTATTTTGGAGTGCCGGTCCTTTTGATTTATTTGGATTTAAAGCGATGCCACCGTGGTCCTGGCGCACGTTGAAATTGGATTTGTGTTGTTGCCGAACAGTTGCTCATCATTTAAACAGGTTCATCTGTGCACCAATCACAATACCTTGTCCCCAGCACCGGCCGGTACCACCATTTAAACAGGTTCATCTGATTGTGCACCAATCACAATCCATCTTTCCCCAGCACCAGCCGGTACCACCATTTAAACAGGTGCACCTGTGATGAGTCAGCTGACCTTGAGGGGTCCCCATAGCAGCCTCCCAGTTTCTATAAAAGGAAGCAATATGGCACCAGAAGATTCCTATATACTTCTATCTGTGCCACTTTGTTCCTGAGACCGTACCTGTTAAAACCTTAATACTTACCCCTGTATGAACCTGGCTTCACCGCTTGACCTCTAGCTACCTATCTCATCCTGCACCTTCACCTGTGACCCCGTGACGTTGGCTCGTCTACCCTATCCGTCTTCTTCAACCTCTTCTGACCAGGTAACCTCTGCTCCCTGCTCAGGCTCTTACCTTCTGTGGGCATGACCTGGGGTTACCCCCACAGCATCTATCCTCCTTTGCGGTGGTCTCTAGGGAAGACCAGGATAACCCTTAGACTATCTTATGTGTATACTGTATGTTCTCTGTATCTTATGTGTATATACTGTATGATCTCTGTATCTTATGTGTATACTGTATGTTCTCTGTATCTTATGTGTATACTGTATGTTCTCTGTATCTTATGTGTATACTGTATGGTCTCTGTATCTTATGTATATACTGTATGCTCTCTCTATCTTATGTGTATACTGTATGTTCTCCTTATCTTATGTGTATACTGTATGTTTTCTGTATCCTATGTGTATACTGTATGTTCTCTGTATCTTATGTGTATACTGTATGTTCTCTGTATCTTATGTGTATACTGTATGTTCTCTGTATCTTATGTGTATATACTGTATGTTCTCTGTATCTTATGTGTATACTGTATGTTCTCTGTATCTTATGTGTATACTGTATGTTCTCCTTATCTTATGTGTATACTGTATGTTCTCTGTATCCTATGTGTATACTGTATGTTCTCTGTATCTTATGTGTATACTGTATGTTCTCTGTATCTTATGTGTATACTGTATGTTCTCTGTATCTTATGTGTATATACTGTATGTTCTCTGTATCTTATGTGTATACTGTATGTTCTCTGTATCTTATGTGTATACTGTATGTTCTCCTTATCTTATGTGTATACTGTATGTTCTCTGTATCTTATGTGTATACTGTATGTTCTCTGTATCTTATGTGTATACTGTATGTTCTCTGTATCTTATGTGTATACTGTATGTTCTCTGTATCTTATGTGTATATACTGTATGTTCTCTGTATCTTATGTGTATACTGTATGTTCTCTGTATCTTATGTATATACTGTATGTTCTCTGTATCTTATGTGTATACTGGGTACTGCACTTGGGTAGAAGGAATCCCGGCTCTGAGCACCGTATGGGCAGCACTGTGTTATCCAGGACCTCGGAGGAGAGAGATTTAGGGATACTGATTACTGATAGCTGCAAGATGATTGGACGATGTAGCCAGGCAGTGGGAAAAGCAAGCAGGATGCTCGGCTGCATAGCTCGAGGCATCACCAGTAGGAAGAGGGAGGTTGTGATGCCGCTGTATAGAGCCCTGGTGAGGTCACAGCTAGAATACTGTGTGCAGTTCTGGAGACCTCCCCTGCAAAAATACATTATTCAAATAGAACGGGTCCAAAAGCCGGCAACGAAAATGGTGAAAGGACTTAAACTTAAAACTTATCAGGAGAGACTTAAAGAACTTAATTTGTACAGTCTGGAGGAAAGAAGGGAGAGGGGGGACATGATGGAGACCTTTATATATGTGACAGGAGGGAATAAGGTTCAGGAGGGAAGTGTTTTTAAGAAGAAACTTAATGATAGAACAAGAGACCCAACCTGAAGTTAGTTGGGGGGAAGATCAGGAGCAATGTTAGAAAATATTATTTTACAGAAAGAGTAGTAGATGCTGGGAACAAACTTCCAGCAGAGGTAGTTGAAAAATCAACAGTCACTTAATTTAAACATGCCTGGGATAAGCACACATCTATCCTAAGATACAGAGTACATACAGTATACACATAAGATAAAGAGAACATACAGTATACACATAAGATAAAGAGAACATACAGTATACACATAAGATACAGAGAACATACAGTATATACATAAGATACAGAGACCATACAGTATATACATAAGATACAGAGAACATACAGTATACACATAAGGGCAGACTAGATGGCGCGTATGGTCTCCTTCTGCCGTCAACCTTCTATGTTTCTATGTTTCTATGTTACTGTATGTTCTCTTTATCTTATGTGTATACTGTATGTTCTCTGTATCTTATGTATATACTGTATATTCTCTGTATCTTATGTGTATACTGTACGTTCTCCTTATCTTATGTATATACTGTATATTCTCTGTATCTTATGTGTATACTGTATGTTCTCTGTATCTTATGTATATACTGTATATTCTCTGTATCTTATCTGTATACTGTATGTTCTCTGTATCTTATGTGTATACTGTATGTTCCCTGTATCTTATGTATATACTGTATATTCTCTGTATCTTATGTATATACTGTATATTCTCTGTATCTTATGTGTATACTGTATGTTCTCTTTATCTTATGTATATACTGTATCTTCTCCTTATCTTATGTGTATACTGTATGTTCTCTGTATCTTATGTATATACTGTATGTTTTCTGTATCTTATGTGTATACTGTATGTTCTCTGTATCTTATGTGTATATACTGTATGTTCTCTGTATCTTATGTGTATACTGTATGTTCTCTTTATCTTATGTGTATACTGTATGTACTCTGTACCTTATGTGTATACTGTATGTTCTCTGTATCTTATGTATATACTGTTTGCTCTCTGTATCTTATGTATATACTGTATGTTCTCTGTATCTTATGTATATACTGTATATTCTCTGTATCTTATGTTTATACTGTATGTTCTCTGTATCTTATGTGTATACTGTATGTTCTCTGTATCTTATGTATATACTGTATGTTCTCTGTATCTTATGTGTATACTGTATGTTCTCTTTATCTTATGTGTATACTGTATGTACTCTGTACCTTATGTGTATACTGTATGTTCTCTGTATCTTATGTATATACTGTTTGCTCTCTGTATCTTATGTATATACTGTATGTTCTCTGTATCTTATGTGTATACTGTATGTTCTCTTTATCTTATGTATATACTGTATCTTCTCCTTATCTTATGTGTATACTGTATGTTCTCTGTATCTTATGTATATACTGTATATTCTCTGTATCTTATGTTTATACTGTATGTTCTCTGTATCTTATGTGTATACTGTATGTTTTCTGTATCTTATGTATATACTGTATATTCTCTGTATCTTATGTTTATACTGTATGTTCTCTGTATCTTATGTATATACTGTATGTTCTCTGTATCTTATGTGTATACTGTATGTTCTCTGTATCTTATGTGTATACTGTATGTTCTCCTTATCTAATGTGTATACTGTATGTTCTCCGTATCTTATGTATATACTGTATATTTTCTCTATCTTATGTGTATACTGTATGTTCTCTGTATCTTATGTGTATACTGTATGTTCTCTGTGTCTTATGTATATACTGTATGTTCTCTGTATCTTATGTATTATACTGTATGTTCTCTGTATGTTATGTGTATACTGTATGTTCTCTGTATGTTATGTATATACTGTATGTTCTCTGTATCTTATGTGTATACTGTATGTTCTCTGTATCTTATGTGTATACTGTATGTTCTCTTTATCTTATGTGTATACTGTATGTTCTCTTTATCTTAGGATAGATGTGTGCTTATCCCAGGCATGTTTAAATTCAGTGACTGTTGATTTTTCAACTACCTCTGCTGGAAGTTTGTTCCCAGCATCTACTACTCTTTCTGTAAAATAATATTTTCTAACATTGCTCCTGATCTTCCCCCCGACTAGCTTCAAGTTGGGTCCCTTGTTCTATCATTGAGTTTCTTCTTAATAACACTTCCCTCCTGAACCTTATTCCCTCCTGTCACATATATAAAGGTCTCCATCATGTCCCCCCTCTCCCTTCTTTCCTCCAGACTGTACAGATTAAGTTCTTTAAGTCTCTCCTGATAAGTTTTAAGTTTAAGTCCTTCCACCATTTTTGTTGCCGGCCTTTGGACCCGTTCTATTTGAATAATGTCTATTTGCAGGTAAGGTCTCCAGAACTGCACACAGTATTCTAGCTGTGGCCTCACCAGGGCTCTATACAGCGGCATCACAACCTCCCCCTTCATATTGGTGATGTGTCGAGCTATGCAGCTGAAACCCCCAGATCGTCCAGTAAAACTCACCTTTTCCTACGGCTCATGCGCTGGCTCTTGTCCAATCAGAGCCATTTGCCAATGTGAAATAAACAGCTTGGATTGGTGCACTAGGTATTGTATTATTATATTATTATTAGTAGTAGTAGTATTATTAGTATTATTAATATTATTAGTATTATTGTATCGTATTGTATCTGTCAATTGTCAGTTGGGCCCTTATGCCAATAACAGTGTCCGTGAGCGCCACTTTGTACGGCCATCTTTTAGGCGCTGCATGCCATATTTATAATTTTTGGCATGCACAAAAGATTGGCGCTGTAAAAGGCGCTAGTCAGTGTTTCATCTTTACAGCTACACGATATCACTGCTGGGGAGGTGCATTTAGGCTGCGTTTTAGTTGTTTAGCTCCAAGAAAAAGAAGCTTTAAAGAGGAACATTGGTCCAAAAATAAAAAGGGGCCAATTCCCCCCCACCCCTATCGGCCACTACTTACATTTTGGATGTCGCTGCTGCCTGCTGTGGCAACATCCAGCGTTTTCAGGGCCTGATCCTCTGCCCCCCGCCAGCTTAGTCCTTAAAGCGGACCTTCACCCTGAATAAGAGTCTTATATGTTTCCCACACCCTGTACATACAGATTGCTCACATTAATCCAGACCTTCACCCTGAATAGGAGCCTATCTTATATGTTTCCCCCACCCTGTACATACAGATTGCTCATATTAATCCGGACCTTCACCCTAAATAAGAGTCTATCTTATATGTTTCCCTCCTGTACATACAGATTGCTCACATTAATCCGGACCTTCACCCTGAATAAGAGCCTATTTTATATGTTTCCCACACCCTGTACATACAGATTGCTCACATTAAATATCATCCTACCTGCATCTACTGCATGTTATGAGCCTTTAAACATCCAAGATGGCGGCTCATGGAACTACAGGAAGCCTGCAAAGAGGAAGTGCCTTCTGACTGTGCTGCTCTGCATTCTGGGATTACTGACCCTTTCCTGACCCCAGCCCTGCTCTGTCTGAGCAAAGTACAGCTATAACCCGGCCCCCCTGTACTTTATCCCACTATCCTCTCTTTAGTAAGTGTGATACTTATGTGTCAAGATGGCGGCGCCCGTATCCTAAAGTCCTGAACAGAGTTGCAGCCCAGTGGGGGAAAAATAATAAGTAAGTGACTAAAAACTTAAAATGTATTAATTTTAGATGCTGGGGAATCGTTATTTAAGGGTTTGGGCTTTTCAATAAATCATGGTGAAGGTCCGGCTTAAGTCCTGCGCCGCTCAGCGAAGTCTCGCAGGATTTTGTGCGGCTCCAATTCATGGGCGCTGTGCAGGTGCGAGGGCCGCGCGCGATGCCTGATGGGTTGCAAGATGGCCCCTCCTGTCGGAAGGTCGTCCAGAATCCGAGGAACCCAGAAGATGGATCCCCTGACAAGGTGAGTAAATAGGTAAAGAGGAACCGTCCTCGATGTTTGACTTTAAAGTGGACCAACAACCAGGATTTTCACTATCCTGGGTTTTGGTCCACTTCCGCGGGGCACCCCGATCGGGGCTGTGTGAAACCCCCCAGAAAGCCCCAAAAACTCACCTGACCCCGCTCCCGCGTGACTCGCTCGTCCAATCGCCTCCGACGGACAAGGAGAGGCAGCGACGGACAAGCTAAGCGCGGGCCGCCGCCGCCTCCCGCGCGTCCCTCTTACAGGGAACGCGCCGCGCCGGCCATTCACAAACG
Source organism: Gastrophryne carolinensis (assembly GCA_027917425.1). NCBI lineage: Eukaryota > Metazoa > Chordata > Amphibia > Anura > Microhylidae > Gastrophryne > Gastrophryne carolinensis. Next base: position 9,253,566 of record CM051239.1, on the reverse strand, counting down.
GCCGTCACGGGTGCGCGCCCTGCTAGAGGGACGCGCCGAGAGGCGGCGGTGGCCCACGCATGCGCCCCTGGAACGAGGATCAAGTAGGATTTTCGGGGATCTGGGGGGTTTCACACAGCGGGGCACCCCCGATCGGGGTGCCCCGCAGTGAGGGAGCTGATCGGTCCGGGAATCTTATAGATTCCTGGGCCGATCAGGGGAGGGTGTTGGTCCACTTTAGTGTTTTCACTATCCTGGGTTTTGGTCCACTTCCACGGGGAACCCCGCTCATCCATTCAACGCGCTCGGAGCCGCTGTGGTATGCGCGTCCAAGCGGCGTTCAACCATGGCAGCTCCGAGCACGATGGCGGCTGCATCTCGCGCTTCCCTCAGGGAGCGAGCCCGCACATGCGCGGTTGGATTGGGATGCAGGTAAGGTGAATGGGGCATCCTGGGGGGTTTCACACAGCGGCGCATCCCAATGTTGGATGCCCCGTGGGGAGGGATTGGATTGGCCCGGGAATCTATAAGATCTATAAGATTCCCGGGCCGATCCGCCCTGGGTGTTGGTCCTTCTTAAAAAACAATTTTACAAGAAGTAAATAAAATGAGTTTCCTTAACTGAAAAGTCACAATGCAGGTTCGGTACAAATTAATACATATATAAGAAACCCTTCTTAAAGTAGGACTAAACCCCCCCAGGGCTGGCCCTGGAATCTAAAAGGATGCCCTGCTGCGTGAGCTCCCGCAACGCTGCAATCACCAGCGCCGCATCCCCGGCTTCTGTGCGGCTGTGTGCGCTCACGCCCCCAGCCTATCTGATTCTAGTGAGTCTAGGGCGCGGGGGTGCGCGCATCCGAGCTAAAGGCCGGAGATGTGGCGAGTGGTCAACTCCTTATTCAGGGTGAAGTTTGGGATTAATGTGGGCAATCTGTATGTATAAGGGGGGAAACATATAAGATAGGCTCTTATTCAGGGTGAGGTCCGGATTAATGTGAGCAATCTGTATGTACAGGGTGTGGGAAACATACAAGATAGACTCTTATTCAGGGTGAGGTCCGGATTAATGTGAGCAATCTGTATGTACGGGGGAGGGAAACATATAAGATAGGCTCTTATTCAGGGTGAAGGTCCGGATTAATGTGGGCAATCTGTATGTACAGGGTGTAGGAAACATATAAGATAGACTCTTATTCAGGGTGAAGGTCCAGATTAATGTGTGCAATCTGTATGTACGGGGGGGGGGGGGGGACATACAAAATAGGCTCTTATTCAGGGTGAGGGTCCGGATTAATGTGGGCAATCTGTATGTACAGGGGGAAACATATAAGATAGACTCTTATTCAGGGTGAAGGTCCGGATTAATGTGAGCAATCTGTATGTACAGGGTGTGGGAAACATATAAGATAGGCTCTTATTCAGGGGGAAGGTCCGGATTAATCTGGGAAATCTGTATGTACAGGGGGGAAACATACAAGATAGACTCTTAGGCCCTTATTCATCAAGCGATAGCGCCAGGTAGTGTCTGACGAGCGCCAGGTAGCGGCAGCTAACGGCGACTACCGACTCAAGTACGCCCGGCGGCGGTCACAATGACGCATTTATCAAGCAAAATGAGGCTAGCACCGGCGAGAGCGACGGCTAGCGCGGCATTCATCATGAAGCCGCCTGGACCGAACAGCGCCGCTGCAAATTCCCTCACAGCGCCAGGTATGAGCTGTCGCTCCCTAGCGATGTCCAATGCATTTCAATGGAGCAATCTATAATTATTCATAATTAATTGGTATTATTTTTTTAAAAAATTTTTTTAATGTCAAAACATCGGAGAACACTTCTGCAATGTTAGGATTTATTTTTAAGTAAAAAAAAAAATTTAAAAAAATATGTGCAGAATTGATCTAACAGGTCTGAGATTAATGTATTCATATTACAAAATGATTCTAAAAACATGTATAATGTTACATTCAAAAAATATGGTTGTTTAGGGGTTAAAAACTAGTTAATACACATCGCCGCCAGCGCTCTGGGGTTTAAACAAGGAATGGACAGCGACAGCACATTCGGAGCGTGATTTGTTAATGAATATGAAGCTAGCCGTTCGCTCTGGCCATTCGTTGTCAGGCGCTCACATACAACGCTGGACCTGTGAAACAGCGACCCCCCAGCCCGTATTCAACATTACCGCACACCGACTGAGTCGCTGTCATCAAGCTAATGCCGGCCAAGCACAGCGAATACTGGCTGGCGCTGAAAAAATCACGCTACAGTCGCTCATCTGTCGCTACCTGGCGCTATTAATGAATCGGCCTCTTATTCAGGGTGAAGGTCTGGATTAATGTGAGCAATCTGTATGTACAGGGGGGAAACATATAATATAGGCTCTTATTCAGGGGGAAGGTCCGGATTAATGTGGGCAATCTGTATGTACAGGGTGGGGAAATCATACAAGATAGGCTCTTATTGAGGGTTAGGGTCTGGATTAATGTGAGCAATCTGTATGTACGGGGGGGGGGACATACAAGATAGGCTCTTATTCAGGGTGAAGGTCCGGTTAAACCGGGGCTAACTCTTGATAAATCAGGCTCATAACATATACTTGTACATGTAATTTTGTGAGTTACAGCCACAGCTGCACTTGGATCACGCATTGCGATTATACGGTGTACTGTACACAGGATAAAAGTTTAATTACTGGTGCGAAGTCTGTCCGCCTTAGAGAAGAAGCCTGAATCGTAATGTCCTGGTTAGTGGTGCCCTGAATCTTCCAAGAGGTGAGTATTTGACAGATGGAACAGCCGGGGTACAATGGATAATCAATGATCTTTCAAGCACAGAATAATATTTTGCTACCAAACAGGATTTGCATGGAGGTCAGGGAAGCAGCTAATGCAAGTGTCCCTGATTTGGAGGGACTGTCCCTCTTTTGAGTCCACGTCCCCCTGTCCCCCTTTAAGGTGTAACATGCAGATCTGCATCAACAAATGATTCATTTGCCTATTTAAAGTGTATTGTTGTAACTGTTACACCCTTTCTTCTATTCATCCTCAATGAGGGGGTGTTGCTTTATCCATCGCTTAATGAGGGGTGTGGCTTACTTTAACAATTGTCCGTCTTTGGGGTCCATGTCCCCCTGTCCCCCCTTTGAGTCCACGTCCCCCTTTAAGGTGTAACATGCAGATCTGCATCAATAAATTATTAATTTGCCTATTTAAAGTATTTATATTGTTGTAACTGTTACACCCTTTCTTCTATGCATCCCTTAATGAGGGGGTGTGGCTTCATCCATCCCTCAATGAGGGGTGTGGCTTTAACAATTGTCCCACTTTGGGGTCCATGTCCCCCCTGTCCCTCGTTGTTCTCATTTGTCCCTCTTTGAGGTGTAACATGCAGATCTGCAGCAATAAATGATTCATTCGCCTATTCAAAGTGTTTCTATTGTTGTTACTAGGGATGAGCGAACTTTTGAAAAATTCGATTCGGCCGATTCGCCGAATTTTCCGTCAATATTCGTTTCGGTCCGAATTTATTCGCGTGCAGAAGCTAAATGTGCTCCTGTATAAGTTGCAGGTGCTGCAGTCCCTCCCTTTTGAGTTGGTGGACCTTTCAGAGAACTGATGCCCAGCGGGACCAGCCTTCTGTAAGCAGGCAACCCCCAATCTCCACCGCTGCTTCTGCCTATAGTCAAGCCCCAGGATGCTAGGAACGCCTCACCGGACACGGTTGCCCCCAGGTCTTAATAGGCGCAAAGGATGGCTGCTTACGGTGAAGGCCGATGAACCACGAGGGTATCCCGAAGCCGGGGTCGTTCACAGGTAGTCAATCCGGAGGGTGCATCAGAGTACAGGGATGAGACAGGTGCGTAGTCAGGAGTAGCCAAAGGGTCAAGCCGGGAGGTCAGAGATCGCGGGTTATCCAGAGTGGCAGGCAGGTTCATGGTCAGACAAAGCAGAGGTCGGGCAGCAGACAGGAATGGTCGATCAAGCCGGGTCGGAATCAGATAACAACTAGCAGAATCACACCCTAATCGCAAGCGACCCGCATAGTGAGGCTAATCATGAGCAGCAGAAAGACCTGGAGCAGGACCTGAACCAGCAGGTAGTGTCATACCTTGACATGACCATGCCAATGCACCTTGAGGACCCGCTGGACTTCTGGGCAGCCAAACTTGACTTGTGGCCGCAACTGGTAGAGTTTGCCCTGGAAAAGCTGTCCTGCCCGGCAAGTAGCGTGCCATCTGAGCGGGTGTTTAGTGCGGCGGGGCCATAGTTACGGCGAGGAGAACTCGTCTGTCAACTAAAAATGTGGAGAGACTCACCTTTGTGAAGATGAATCAGGGATGGTTCAGCCAGGATTTTCAGCCACCAATGGCTGATCCATGCGACTAGATTCAGCATGGTAGCTCCTTATGCTGCTGCCAACTCCAGGGTGTGTGTTTCAGGCAATATATGGGCTCCCTATGCTGCTGCTGCCAGCTCATATGTGTGTCTGTCAGGCAATATATGGGCTCCTAATGCTACTGCTGCCAACTCCAATGTGAGCACTCTTAAAAGACACATGCTAGCATATTTGGGATGCCCCCCCGGTTAAGGCAATGGCTGCTGGCAATTTGACAACGTGACTTTCTTTACAAAATGCAACCAGTTAATAGACAGGTACTCTTGTAATATTTATGCTAGTGTTTGGGATGTCCCCTGCTCACATACAGAGGTGGCCTCCCTTGATTGTGGAAAAGTGACGTTAATTATAAAATGCAAGCAGTTATTAGAAAGGTAGTCTTGAAATATTTATGCTAGTGTTTGGGATGCCTAGTGGCCAGGGGTTTTTACAGCAAACTGTGCTCTAGTTAGATGAAATCCCCTTTAAGAGCTGCTTGTGTCTAACAGATAGGGTTAAATGTGCAAACATGGCATGCACAGTGCCGAGGGGTTTTTACAGCAGACACAAAAACAATTAAAACTGTAATCTAGTTAGATGAAATCCCCTTTAACAGCTGCTTGTGTGTAACAGATAGGGTCAAATGTGCTAATATGGGATGTCCATTGGCCTGGTGTTTTTACAGGATGCACAAAACCAATTCAAAATGCAATATATTAATAAAACAGAGCCTGTAGAAGCTGCTTTAGTATAACAGATAGGGTGAAATGTGCCGGTTTGGGATACCCTGCGGCCTGGTGCTTTTAAATGACGCACAAAACCAATTCAAAATGCAATATATTAATAACAGAAGAAAAACCACCCACACAATGGTGGGAAGAATTAGGTGGCACCCACCACTCCTAATGCTGTGGTGCACTACTTTGGTATACCATAAATGTAACTAAACACAAAATGGGGGAAGCCCAAATACCCCTATGGAATATCTAACCAAAGATGTTACTATTGCACACACTAATGTTCGTAAAAAATGAATGATTTTTAATAATTTAATTCAAATATGAAATTACAAGACAAACATATACATATCTAAAAAACATATAAGACAACTGTAATATCCTAATCTGCCACCGGGGGGCATGGGTGTGCCATATATGAAGTCATCCAATAATGTAAACCTATGTGCCCTAAATAATACCCATATATCTCCTAACACTAACTATAACTATATACAGTCCAATATATGATAAAGTGCTAAGTGCTAAAGTGCATCAATCTCAAACATTAATAATAACAGTAATAATCCAAAAACAATCAATCTGTGATGGAACCCCAGGAGATATAAATCTGTAACAAAAACAATCCATAATCACTTATCTCAAAATGGATGATGATGGCAACCTCAGCTCCCCCGTACAGCGAGCCCACGCGTTCCGAGACGCTGGGTCTCTTCCTCAGGGCAGTAAAGTGCCACTTTACTGCCCTGAGGAAGAGACCCAGCGTCTCGGAACGCGTGGGCTCGCTGTACGGGGAGCTGAGGTTGCCATCATCATCCATTTTGAGATAAGTGATTATGGATTGTTTTTGTTACAGATTTATATCTCCTGGGGTTCCATCACAGATTGATTGTTTTTGGATTATTACTGTTATTATTAATGTTTGAGATTGATGCACTTTAGCACTTAGCACTTTATCATATATTGGACTGTATATAGTTATAGTTAGTGTTAGGAGATATATGGGTATTATTTAGGGCACATAGGTTTACATTATTGGATGACTTCATATATGGCACACCCATGCCCCCCGGTGGCAGATTAGGATATTACAGTTGTCTTATATGTTTTTTAGATATGTATATGTTTGTCTTGTAATTTCATATTTGAATTAAATTATTAAAAATCATTCATTTTTTACGAACATTAGTGTGTGCAATAGTAACATCTTTGGTTAGATATTCCATAGGGGTATTTGGGCTTCCCCCATTTTGTGTTCAATATATTAATAAAACAGAGCCTTTAGAAGCTGATTTAGTATAACAGATAGGGTGAAATGTGCTGGTTTGGGATGCCCATGTGGCCTGGTGTTTTTACAGGATGCACAAAACCAATTCAAAATGCAATACATTAATAAAACAGAGCCTTTAGAAGCTGATTTAGTATAACAGATAGGGTGAAATGTGCTGGTTTGGGATGCCCATGCGGCCTGGTGTTTTTACAGGACGCACAAAACCAATTCAAAATGCAATATATTAATAAAACAGAGCCTGTAGAAGCTGCTTTAGTATAACAGATAGGGTGAAATGTGCCGGTTTGGGATACCCTGCGGCCTGGTGTTTTTACAGGATGCACAAAACCAATTCAAAATGCAATATATTAATAAAACAGAGCCTGTAGAAGCTGCTTTAGTATAACAGATAGGGTGAAATGTGCTGGTTTGGGATACCCTGCAGCCTGGTGTTTTTAAAGGACGCATAAAACCAATTCAAAATGCAATATATTAATAAAACAGAGCCTGTAGAAGCTGTTTTAGTATAACAGATAGGGTGAAATGTGATACCCTGCGGCCTGGTGTTTTTACAGGACACACAAAACAATTCAAAATGCAATATATTAATAAAACAGAGCCTGTAGAAGCTGCTTTACTATAACAGATAGGGTGAAATGTGCCGGTTTGGGATACCCTGTGGCCTGGTGTTTTTAAAGGACGCACAAAATCAATTCAAAATGCAATATATTAATAAAACAGAGCCTGTGGAAGCTGCTTTAGTATAACAGATAGGGTGAAATGTGCAGGTTTTGGATACCCTGCGGCCTGGTGTTTTTACAGGATGCAAAAAAACAATTCAAAATTCAATAAATTAATAAAACAGAGCCTGTAGAAGCTGCTTTAGTATAAAAGATAGGGTGAAATGTGCCGGTTTGGGATACCCTGCAGCCTGGTGTTTTTAAAGGATGCATAAAACCAATTCAAAATGCAATATATTAATAAAACAGAGCCTTTAGAAGCTGTTTTAGTATAACAGATAGGGTGAAATGTGCCGGTTTGGGATACCCTGCGGCCTGGTGTTTTTACAGGACGCACAAAACCAATTCTAAATGCAATATATTAATAAAACAGAGCCTGTAGAAGCTGCTTTAGTATAACAGATAGGGTGAAATGTGCTGAAATAGTATGCCCATGCTGGGGTTTTTACAGCATACAAAAAAAATTAAAACTAATCGAGTTATAAGAAATGCTTGTGTGTAACAGATAGGGTTAAATATGCCACTGCCAAGATGTGATGCACAGTGGCCAGGAATATTTACAGCACAAAAAAACTGATCTGGCAAATGAAGTGAAGTGAAAATAAAAAATAAGTTTCCCTGTCACTTTCTCTGCTGTCCCTGCCTGGATCGTTCCCGATTTTTCCCTATCTTTCCCTGGCTCTCCCTGGCACTGTGTGGGTCTCTCTGGGTCTCCCTGACTCTTCCTGCCTGTCTGTTAGTCTCTCCCTGTCTGCAGCAACCTCCGTTCTGTCTGCAATGCAAGGCTGAAATGCGCACAGGCAAGATGGCCGCCGTTTATATAGCACTGTGACGTCACCGGGCTTCCTGGCTGCTGATAGGCTGCATGTGACCTTCCCATGATACCTTGCCCCAGGGGATATGTCCAGACATGTGCATCCACCATTTTACAATGGCTGTAGTTGAAATAAATGGAGTTTAAAGGAAAAATTCGATCGTTACATCCTATCTCCTATCCATCCCTCAATGAGGGGGCATGGCTTCATCCATCCCTCAATGAGGCCTAATTTAACAAATGTCCCTCTTTCCCACCCTGAAAAGCTGGTAGGTATGGGAAACGGTCTTTTCCTGATGTTTTATAAGGAAAGAGATTCTTATTACTTTCTGTTGAACACAACTTGTCTCCTTAGCTTCCCATATATCTCATATCTACTGCTGCTTTAATAAACCATTGTGATCTGCTATTGTGTGCTGCTAGCGGCTGTGCTTGGTGGCTTATGTGCAGTGACAGCTCTGCACCCATCATATAATACTGCAGCCATGCATGGACCGGGGGCCAGGAAAAAGAAAGTGACCTCGGCCCACTTGACCACCACATTTCGGGCGAGGATAGGGATGAAGGTAAGGATTTCAGGGGGTTGTGTGGGGCAATAGCACGGAGAGGCTTCAGCAATCTGGGTGCCCCCCCCCGGGCTGTTACAATGCGGCCCCATGCTCATAGCAAAAGGACTGATGGGGACACTAACAATATAGAAGAACTATAGTAGACTAGGAAACAGATTAACCCTTTAAATGCCAAGCCCGTAACATGGTTGCCTCTCCAACCGTTATGTGCCAGCCACACAAAATTCATGGACTTGGCTTCCCCTCTGCTAGTGGCCAAACCCCCCCCCAAAAAAATGCTCACCTGACCCCTTGATAGACCTGGCTGGGTCTCTTTCTCCCCCCGGGGCTCTTCCGGCTTCAGGAGAGGTCCCAAAAGCGCCCACCCCCTGCTCCCCCCGCCGGCCTCCTCTTTGTCTGGGGGGTCTTTTTCCGTGAGGAAAGGGCCTGAAACAGGACCTCTCCCCTGTTTCCGCAGTCATCATCGCTAGCCCCACCTTTTGTGGGTGGGGTGGATGACATAATCCCGTGACGTCATCCTGTCCTCACCCAAAGATGCATAGTTGTGCATCGACAGGGAGAGTTTGGGGGGCAAAGGGCTGTGATCCCTCTCCAGCCTGCCTCCACCGATCACCGCAACACCTGTCATCGCTGTGGGACAGTGGAGACAGGATCACAGGGGAGTACAAGAAATAAAAAATAAAAAAAATTTCTCTGTGTGGTGTGTTTTTTTACAGTTACCTCTTTGTGAAATGGTAAGGGATCTATGAGACCCCTATACCAGTCCACAAGGCTTGGGAGGGCTTGCAAGTCACATGTGGCTAATGGATTGCCATTAACCCCCAGGCCCCCCATTACCTGCCTCCCCAAAGCCCAGGGGAGGCAGAAGAGCCTGGGGCCATTTAAGCTATGCCGGCTTGTAGCCTGCAGGGCGGGGGGGGGGATCACCAAGGCTGGCCCCTGCGCCCTGTTCCACAAGCCTTACATAGCTGTTCCCAAGGCTGGTCATGCTGGGTAGGGGGACACCACGCCATTTTTTGGGGGAGACTTGTAAGGGTTTTTAATTCCCAAAAAATGAGCCCCTTTATGTCCTGTGGCCCAGCAGGCATAAAAGGCTTCCAGCAGCAGCAGGAGAGCAGAAGCCAGAGAGATCAGCGTGGGACACAGTGCTCGGGGAGGGGGGGTAAGTATTAACAAAAAAAATATATATATATTTTTTTCTGTGTGTTTTTTTTTTTTAATTTAACCCGTTGTAAGTTGGTAAGGGATCTATGAGAACACTATACCAATTCACAAGGTTTAGGGGGCTGTCAAGACCGGGGGGACAGAAGAATCCGGAGGCTGTTTAGGCTGTACATGCCTTCAGGGCGGGGGGGCATAGAGGCTGACCTCTGTACCCTGTTCTACAAGCCCCCTTAGCTGGTTCCCGGGCTGGTTATGTTGGGTAGGGGGGACCTCACAACATTTTTTTTTATCTTTGAGGGTTTTTACCCTTAAAATTCTTTAAAAGTTGGTGGACACCACACTAACTTTTTTTTATTTAACCCTTTATAGTGTGGATAGTAGTTGTATATTTTTTGTAAATGTTATGAAGTGCTTTTTTCAGTTTGGGGGTCTCCTGGGCAGGAACGGGGGGGGGGGCTACCGATACATATGGGGTACTGTTGTAATCGGGAAAAATGGGGCTTTCACATGCAGTATGGTTTTCTTTAATAAAATAAATGTTTTATTTGAAATTCACAATTTTATTTTATTTTATTTTTTTTACTTTTTTCACTCAAAAATATTTGAAAAAAACAGTGGAAAAATTACAAACCTTTCATGTTAAAGCTGAAATTTATTTTAAGAAAATGTGTTTTATATTCTGCTTTTTTAAGGTGGCCTCCTCGTAATTATCACTGACAACTCTGCGGTCTTTATAACAGGGATCCTGCAGGGTGGCCTCCTCGTAATTGGCACTGACAACTCTGCGGTCTTTATAACAGGGATCCAGCAGGGTGGCCTCCTCGTAATTGGCACTGACAACTTTGCGGTCTTTATAACAGGGATGCAGCAGGGTGGCCTCCTCATAATTGGCACTAACAACTTTGCAGTCTTTATAACAGGGATCCAGCAGGGTGGCCTCCTCGTAATTGGCACTGACAACTCTGCGGTCTTTATAACAGGGATCCAGCAAGGTGGCCTTCTCGTAATTGGCACAGACAACTTTGCAGTCTTTATAACAGGGATCCAGCAGGGTGGCCCCTCGTAATTGGCACTGACAACTCTGCGGTCTTTATAACAGGGATCCTGCAGGGTGGCCTCCTCGTAATTGGCACTGACAACTCTGCGGTCTTTATAACAGGGATCCAGCAAGGTGGCCTTCTCGTAATTGGCACTGACAACTCTGCGGTCTTTATAACAGGGATCCAGCAGGGTGGCCTCCTCGTAATTGGCACTGACAACTTTGCGGTCTTTATAACAGGGATGCAGCAGGGTGGCCTCCTCGTAATTGGCACTGACAACTTTGCAGTCTTTATAACAGGGATCCAGCAGGGTGGCCTCCTCGTAATTGGCACTGACAACTCTGCGGTCTTTATAACAGGGATCCAGCAGGGTGGCCTCCTCGTAATTGGCATTGACAACTTTGCAGTCTTTATAACAGGGATCCAGCAGGGTGGCCTCCTCGTAATTGGCACTAACAACTCTGCGGTCTTTATAACAGGGATCCAACAGGGTGGCCTCCTCGTAATTGGCACTGACAACTTTGCGGTCTTTATAACAGGGATGCAGCAGGGTGGCCTCCTCGTAATTGGCACTGACAACTTTGTGGTCAGTCCGCAGGCACTGGAGCATGTAGTGGCTCATGTGAGCCAGGTTGCCCTGAGTCAACGAGAAGCTGTCCTCAGTGAGAGGTGTCTCTTCCTCCACATCCCCCCAGCCATGCTCCAGTGATGCCTGTGAGCTGCTCTGTGTGACACCCTGCTCTGAAGAAAAGCTCTCCCGCGCAGCCTCCAAAACTGTCCTCTAGCTGGCCGCTGTTGGTCCAGCAACCCACCCTATAAGCCACGTGTGGATTGGCCTGAGTCCTTTATAAATGTGCTTTCCTCTTCCTCCTCTGCCTTCTCCTGGGGCACCATTACATTCTTTGTCATGGTCTGAAGAGTATTTTTGTAGCAGGCAGGACAGGGATGTTAGCGCTGACGATCGCTTCCTCAGCGCTGACCATATGGGTGGCATATTAGAAGCACTGCAGCATGGCACAAATGGCCCTCACGGAGGCCCACTCTGTGATAAAGTGTTGTTGGTCTGCACTTCGACTCAATTGGGCATTTGGAACTCCACTATTGAGCACATGCACCAGCCAACGGATGTGCCTCAACCCAGTTTGGCCGAATGCTGCTACTAGGTTCTGCACATAGTTGCACGCCACCTTGCCAGGCTTTAGGTTTAGTGTCAGCAACCACTCATCTGTCAGCTCCTGGATCTCAGTCCAAAGCTCCAAAGCCTTTTGCCCAGACAGGTCATTTTCAGCACCGCCTGCTTCCATTTCCACATGACAGTACTCAAAGTGGTGCTGCAGCCGTCACGCTGACTGGATGAAGAGGCAGGAGAGGCAACGAGTGGATCTTGCAGAGATTATTTACAATTTTACCTCTTCAGTGGCACAGCGTGCAAGTGACCTGAGACTTGTTGTCTGTACACTGTTTGAAAAAAAATTCTATGCTTGTGAGATCCTTTCAGTGCTCAGTGCCTGGGAGTGGTGGGCAGTAGTCACAATGGGCTGACCACTGATGTTTTGCACCCTTCTCCCTCTTCTATTGGCTGCCTGGGGCTGCGTGGCCACCAGCTCTTCCACCGAAGACTGATTGCCTTCGGTCCACATTGGGTCTAGGACTTCATCATCCCTATTTGGATCGTCTTCCACCCCCTCCTTCCCGCTATCCTCTTTCTCAGCCTCCACCCTATTTTTTTTATATTGTACCAAGAGATGAGCGAACTTTTGAAACATTCGTTTTAGCCGATTCGCCGTATTTTCCGGGAAAAATCGTTTCGGTACGAATTTATTTGCGATGAATCGCTATTAAAAACGCCTATCTCTGGGCATCCAAGAGCCTCCATAGGGTTGCAGAATGTTTTGCTTGGCTGTAACATGCATAGGATGCATGCTGGGCTAGTAAAAAACTATTGTAAAGAAGTATGACATGCAGATGAGAGGCGTCGCTATTAGATCACAGAGTGGCACAATTACAGAGCCTTGAGGTGGCATCGGCATGATGAGCCCATATATTGCCTGAAAAACACATTGGACTTGGCAGCAGCATAGGGAGCTCATATATTGCCTGAAAGACACACCCAGGAGTAGGCAGCAGCATAGGGAGCTCATATATTGCCTGATAGACACACTCTGGACTTGGCAGCAGCATAGGGAGCTCATATATTGCCTGAAAGATACACCCTGGAGTTGGCAGCAGCATAGGGAGCTCATATATTGCCTGAAAGACACACCCAGGAGTTGGCAGCAGCAGCATTAGGAGCCCATATATTGCCTGAAAAACACATTGGAGTTTGCAGCAGCATAAGGAGCTCATATATTGCCTGAAAAACACTCACAGGAGTTGGCAGCAGCATAGGGAGCCTATATATTGCCTGAAAAACACATTGGAGTTGGCAGCAGCATAGGGAGCTCATATATTGCTTGAAAGAAACACTCAGGAGTTGGCAACAGCAGAAGGAGATCATATATTGCCTGAAAGACACACCCAGGAGATGGCAGCAGCAGAAGGAGCTACCATGCATCAGCTACTCGCATGCATCAGCTATTGGTGGGTGGAAATCCTGGCTGATCCATGCCTGATTCATCTTCACAAAGGTGAGTCTCTTCATATTTTTTGCTGACAGACGAGTTCTCCTTGGAGTTACTATGGCCCCCACAGCACTAAAGACCCGCACAGATGGCACACTACTGGCCGGGCAGGACGGCTTTCCCAGGGCAAACTCTGCCAGTTGTGGCCACCCAGGAGTTGGCAGCAGCAGCAGCAGCAGCAGCAGTATTAGGAGCCCATATATTGCCTGAAAGACACACTCTGGACTTGGCAGCAGCATAGGGAGCTCATATATTGCCTGAAAGACACACCCAGGAGTTGGCAGCAGCAGCATTAGGAGCCCATATATTGCCTGAAAGACACACTCTGGACTTGGCAGCAGCATAGGGAGCACATATATTGCCTGAAAGACACACCCAGGAGTTGGCAGCAGCATTAGGAGCCCATATATTGCCTGAAAAACACATTGGAGTTGGCAGCAGCATAGGGAGCTCATATATTGCCTGAAAAACACATTAGAGTTGGCAGCAGCATTAGGAGCCCATATATTGCCTGAAGGACACACATTGGAGTTGGCAGCAGCATTAGGAGCCCATATATTGCCTGAAAGACACACCCAGGAGTCGGCAGCAGCAGCATAGAGAGCTTATATATTGCCTGAAAAACACACCCAGGAGTTGGCAGCAGCACAGGGAGCTCATATATTGCCTGAAAAACACATTGGAGTTGGCAGCAGCATAGGGAGCTCATATATTGCCTGAAAGACACACCCTGGAGTTGGCAGCAGCATAGGGAGCTCATATATTGCCTGAAAGACACACCCAGGAGTTGGCAGCAGCAGCAGCATTAGGAGCCCATATATTGCCTGCAAAACACATTGGCGTTTGCAGCAGCATAAGGGGCTCATATATTGCCTGAAAAACACACACAGGAGTTGGCAGCAGCATAGGGAGCCTATATATTGCCTGAAAAACACATTGGAGTTGGCAGCAGCATAGGGAGCTCATATATTGCCTGAAAGAAACACCCAGGAGTTGGCAGCAGCAGAAGGAGATCATATATTGCCTGAAAGACACACCCAGGAGATGGCAGCAGCAGAAGGAGCTACCATGCATCAGCTACTCGCATGCATCAGCTATTGGTGGGTGGAAATCCTGGCTGATCCATGCCTGATTCATCTTCACAAAGGTGAGTCTCTCCACATTTTTCGCTGACAGACGAGTTCTCCTTGGCGTTACTATGGCCCCCACAGCACTAAAGACCCGCTCAGATGGCACACTACTTGCCAGGCAGGACGGCTTTCCCAGGGCAAACTCTGCCAGTTGCGGCCACAAGTCAAGTTTGGCTGCCCAGAAGTCCAGCGGATCCTCAAGGTGCGTTGGCATGGTCATTTCAAGATATGACACGACCTGCTGGTTCAGGCCCTGCTCCAGGTCTTCCTGCTGCTCATGAGTAGCCTCACTATGCGGGTGCAGAAAGCTACTCATTAGCAACTGGAGACTGAGGCTGCTGCTGATGGAGCTGCTGCTGCTACTCCTGCCACCCCCCCCCCCCCCGGCAGCCATGGCAGTGGAAGGTGAGCGCAGAGTTCCCCCCCGAGTCAGACCTGCGAGAGTATGGACCATGGCGCAGATAGGCATCGGCCAACTGACTACGTAGAATGTCTTTGTAGTAGGTCAGTTTGTCTTTCCTCTCAGCGGGTGTAAAAAATGCCCCCAGTTTGTGCCGGTAGCGAGGGTCCAATAAGGTGGAGAGCCAGAAGTCATCCCGCAGAAAAATGGAGACAATTCTGCGGTCACTACGCAAGCACATGAGCATGCATCATGCCATTTGTGCAAGTGACTCGGAGGGACTACCTGTCTCCATCTCCACTGCATACTGCCACGGTGTGCCCGGGTCCTCTGTCTCGCCTTCCTCACAACCCTCTAGCTCCACTGGCTGCTCCTGCTCCTCCTCTCCTGTCAGATGACTAGATAAACCACCCATTTCGCCAAAACTAAACTGTGCTTCACTGTGCTGCGCCTCCTCATCCGCTCCCACTGGGTTTATGTGGCCGTGAAATGTATGCGCCATGTCTCCAGTGCCCTGACCAGCCATGGTTTCCCACATGTGTTGTATTACATGATGCAGCGGAATCACATCGTTCATGTCGTAATCCTGGCGACTGACAAATAAAGTGGCTTCCACAAAGGGCCTGAGCAAACGGCAGGTGTCACGTATGAGCTGCCACTGGTTCACATTAAAGTGAAGTGCTTGGATCATCAAGAAATCAGTGATGGCTTTTCTCGTATAGTCGATCTAACATATGTAGGGTGGAATTCCAACGGGTGGGAACATCGCAAATCAGACTATGTGGGGGATACCATTCTGAAGCTGTAGCTCAAGAAGGGTGTGCTTGGCGGTGTAGGAGTGGCTGAAGTGCATACAAAGTTTCCTTCCCGTTGTTAGGATGTCTTGCACATGGGGGGAAGACTTCAGAAAACGCTTGACAACTAGGTTGAACACATGTGCCATACAGGGCGCATGGCTCAGGCTTCCTTGTCGCAGCGCAGACAAGATGTTACTCCCATTGTCAGTCACCATGGTACCCATTTCCAATTTTCCTGGAGTAAGCCATGTTTTGATTTCTTGATGAATGAATTTCAGGAGCTCCTCCCCTGTGTGACTCCGTTCGCCAAGGCAAACCATGTGAAGCACAGCGTGACACCGCCGTGCCCTGCACACATGGTAGGCTGAAGGGGCATTGAGAATTGACCGTACAGTGGAGGCTGAGGAAACGGAGGATGAGGAGGTAGAGTTGCACACTGTGACAGGCAAAATGGCCTGGGAGCACCTGTCCAAGTTGCTGTGCAGGAACCACATTCACCCAGTGGGCCGTAAAGGACATGTATTGTCCCTGACCGCAGTTACAGCTCCAGATGTCGGCGCTGCCGTGCACTTTGGTGCACACCGACAGGCTCAAGGACTGGCCCACCTTCTGCTCAACAAATTTGTGTAGGGCTGGTACTGCCTTCTTTACAAAGAAATGACGGCTTGGGACTCTCCACCTCGGCTCGGCACTAGCCATCAGCTCTCTGAAAGGTGCAGAGTCCACCACCGTAAAAGGGAGGGACTGCAGCACCAGCAACTTGGACAGGAGCACA
Organism: Gastrophryne carolinensis; assembly: GCA_027917425.1. Classification (NCBI taxonomy): domain Eukaryota; kingdom Metazoa; phylum Chordata; class Amphibia; order Anura; family Microhylidae; genus Gastrophryne; species Gastrophryne carolinensis. Next base: position 9,237,156 of record CM051239.1, on the reverse strand, counting down.
TTAAGCTTCTGCGCCGTAGGATGAGTGGGCGCATACTGTTGTCTCTTGGACATGGCTTCGCTGATGGATTGCTGGTGGGATGAGTGACTTTTAGTAGGAGAAGCAGGAGCATCTGGAGCGGCAGAGCATGGGTATGATGCACAGCTACCTTCGGCTGAGGTGCTGGAGCCTTGGCTGGGTGAAATTGGAAGCGGCGTGGCACTGGCTGATGCAGAAGTCTGGACCCCAACTTCAGAGCCTCGGTTCTCCCAGGCCGCTTTTTGGTGACGCTGCATGTGTTGCCGCAGGGCCGTGGTACAAATATTGGGGCCCTGCCCATGCTTGACCTTCTGTCTACACATTTTGCATGTGGCCAGGTTACCCTCCTGCGGATGCTTGATGAAAAAGTGCCACACTGCCGAGTAGCTAATTTTCCCTCCAACAGTCCACACTAATTCACTGCTACTGCTGCCAACTCCAGGAACCCCTGCTCCACTACCTTCCGGGAAGGCAGCCTGCCGCGCAGCAGGTGGTCTACCCCGCCCCCCGGCCACATGTGGCTCCAGACATCCCAATTCTGCCACCATGCTGACTGCCAACCCTACTGCCACCTTGCTGCCTCAGCTGCTGACTCTGGGGCAACCTAGGACCCTCTTCTCCTGATGATAATGAAGCCCCTTCTGCACCGGGCTCCCAAGTGCGATCGGCTTCATCATCATCATCGAGTTGTGCCTGCACATCACTGATGTCCTCCTCGGTTTCCACAAGAGTGTGTGCTGCAGGAGACGGAACTCTCTTGTCTGCCTAGCGAAAGAAGCGGCGGATGTCTCCTCCTTTTCTTGGCTGGGCAGTAGCTGCTGACTGTCCCCTAACACATCGTGCTCACTGAATAGTGGAGCTGAACCCAAAGCATAAGATACGGCGGCTGCAGGGGGGGGGGGCGTAGGACAGAGGCAATGGAACGACAGGGGCTGCTCCCGGGCCATGCCAACTCAGGGTTGTGTCCGAGGAACCTACGGACTGTTGACTGGGGGTGTCAGATGTCACTTGTGATGAGGTCAATGACCGCGTGAACCAATCGATGACGGCAGATGCGTTGCTGGCCGAGACACGACCGCTAGCAGATATGGGGAGATCAGGCCTCTCACCGCGACTCCTGGTGCCACTCGCCCCTAGTCTGCTGCGACCTCTGCCTGATGAATCTAGGCCTCTCCTCGGTGCACATCCTGGCACATCTCTGCCTGACATTTTTACTGCATTTAGGAGGGGAAAACAATATACTACACTACACCTACAACAGTATTTTTGTAACAGCAGGTGTGTAGAAAAGTTAGATCAAAATAGGCAGACACTGTAGCTAAAAGCTAATGCAAAAAGACACTGTCAGATGGTCTTACACAGGATGCCCCTGGTCAGAGTTAAATGCACCACAGGCAGTTTTGAAACTTGGTTTTTGTTCAAAATGTAAAAAAGGTAAAGAAGCAGGTACTATTAAATGCTATATGCTAGTATTCAGGATGCCCCGGTGAAAGGCAATGGGTGCTTTAAACTTGTAAACCAGACTTTTTTATACAAAACGCAAAAGGTTAGTAGGGAGGTATTCTTAAAAGATAAGTGCTAGCACTGACAATGGCCCCCGGTGAAAGGCAATGGGTGCTTTAAACTTGTAAACTAGACTTTTTTTTATACAAAAGGCAAAAGGTTAGTAGGCAGGTACTCTTAAAAGACACGTGCTAGTATTTGGGATGCCCCCTGCTCACATACAGAGGTGGCCTCCTTTGATTGTGGAAAAGTGACTTTGCTTATAAAATGCAAGCAGTTAGTACACAGGTAGTCTTGAAATATTAAGGCTAGTGTTTGGGATGCCCCCTGCTCACATACAGAGGTGGCCTCCTTTGATTGTGGAAAAGTGACTTTGCTTACAAAATGCAACCAGCTATTAGACAGGTAGTCTTGAAATATTAAGGCTAGTGTTTGTGATGCCCCCTGCTCACATACAGAGGTGGCCTCCTTTGATTGTGGAAAAGTGACTTTGCTTATAAAATGCAAGCAGTTAGTACACAGGTAGTCTTGAAATATTAAGGCTAGTGTTTGTGATGCCCCCTGCTCACATACAGAGGTGGCCTCCTTTGATTGTGGAAAAGTGACTTTGCTTATAAAATGCAAGCAGTTAGTACACAGGTAGTCTTGAAATATTTATGGTAGTGTTTGGGATGCCCCCTGCTCACGTACAGAGGTGGCCTCCTTTGATTGTGGAAAAGTGACTTTGCTTACAAAATGCAACCAGTTATTAGACAGGTAGTCTTGAAGTATTAATGCTAGTGTTTGGGATGCCCCCTGCTTACATACAGAGGTGGCCTCCTTTGATTGTGGAAAAGTGACTTTGCTTACAAAATGCAACCAGTTAGTACACAGGTAGTCTTGAAATATTAATGCTAGTGTTTGGGATGCCCCCTGCTCACATACAGAGGTGGCCTCCTTTGATTGTGGAAAAGTGAATTTGCTTACAAAATGCAACCAGTTAGTGCACAGGTAGTCTTGAAATATTAATGCTAGTGTTTGGGATGCCCCCTGCTCACATACAGAGGTGGCCTCCTTTGATTGTGTAAAAGTGACTTTGCTTATAAAATGCAACCAGTTATTAGACAGGTAGTCTTGAAATATTAATGCTAGTGTTTGGGATGCCCCCTGCTCACATACAGAGGTGGCCTCCTTTGATTGTGGAAAAGTGACGTTGATTATAAAATGCAACCCGTTAATAGACAGGTAGTTTTGAAATATCTATGCTAGTTTTTGGGATGCCCATTGCTCACATACAGAGGTGGCCTCCTTTGATTGTGGAAAAGTGACTTTGCTTATAAAATGCAAGCAGTTAGTACGCAGGTAGTCTTGAAATATTAATGCTAATGTTTGGGATGCCCCCTGCTCACATACAGAGGTGGCCTCCTTTGATTGTGGAAAAGTGACTTTGCTTACAAAATGCAACCAGCTATTAGACAGGTAGTCTTGAAATATTAAGGCTAGTGTTTGTGATGCCCCCTGCTCACATACAGAGGTGGCCTCCTTTGATTGTGGAAAAGTGACTTTGCTTATAAAATGCAAGCAGTTAGTACACAGGTAGTCTTGAAATATTAAGGCTAGTGTTTGTGATGCCCCCTGCTCACATACAGAGGTGGCCTCCTTTGATTGTGGAAAAGTGACTTTGCTTATAAAATGCAAGCAGTTAGTACACAGGTAGTCTTGAAATATTTATGGTAGTGTTTGGGATGCCCCCTGCTCACGTACAGAGGTGGCCTCCTTTGATTGTGGAAAAGTGACTTTGCTTACAAAATGCAACCAGTTATTAGACAGGTAGTCTTGAAGTATTAATGCTAGTGTTTGGGATGCCCCCTGCTTACATACAGAGGTGGCCTCCTTTGATTGTGAAAAAGTGACTTTGCTTACAAAATGCAACCAGTTAGTACACAGGTAGTCTTGAAATATTAATGCTAGTGTTTGGGATGCCCCCTGCTCACATACAGAGGTGGCCTCCTTTGATTGTGGAAAAGTGAATTTGCTTACAAAATGCAACCAGTTAGTGCACAGGTAGTCTTGAAATATTAATGCTAGTGTTTGGGATGCCCCCTGCTCACATACAGAGGTGGCCTCCTTTGATTGTGGAAAAGTGACTTTGCTTATAAAATGCAACCAGTTATTAGGTAGGTAGTCTTGAAATATTAATGCTAGTGTTTGGGATGCCCCCTGCTCACATACAGAGGTGGCCTCCTTTGATTGTGGAAAAGTGACGTTGATTATAAAATGCAACCAGTTAATAGACAGGTAGTCTTGAAATATTAATGCTAGTGTTGGGATGCCCCTTGCTCACATACAGAGGTGGCCTCCTTTGATTGTGGAAAAGTGACTTTGCTTATAAAATGCAACCAGTTATTAGACAGGTAGTCTTGAAATATTAATGCTAGTGTTTGGGATGCCCCCTGCTCACATACAGAGGTGGCCTCCTTTGATTGTGGAAAAGTGACTTTGCTTACAAAATGCAACCAGTTATTAGACAGGTAGTCTTGAAATATCTATGCTAGTTTTTGGGATGCCCATTGCTCACATACAGAGGTGGCCTCCTTTGATTGTGGAAAAGTGACTTTGCTTATAAAATGCAAGCAGTTAGTACGCAGGTAGTCTTGAAATATTAATGCTAATGTTTGGGATGCCCCCTGCTCACATACAGAGGTGGCCTCCTTTGATTGTGGAAAAGTGACTTTGCTTATAAAATGCAACCAGTTATTAGACAGGTAGTCTTGAAATATTAATGCTAGTGTTTGGGATGCCCCCTGCTCACATACAGAGGCGGCCTCCTTTGATTGTGGAAAAGTGACTTTGCTTACAAAATGCAACCAGTTATTAAACAGGTAGTCTTGAAATATTTATGCTAGTTTTTGGGATGCCCATTGCTCACATACAGAGGTGGCCTCCTTTGATTGTGGAAAAGTGACTTTGCTTATAAAATGCAAGCAGTTAGTACGCAGGTAGTCTTGAAATATTAATGCTAATGTTTGGGATGCCCCCTGCTCACATACAGAGGTGGCCTCCTTTGATTGTGAAAAAGTGAATTTGCTTACAAAATGCAACCAGTTAGTACACAGGTAGTCTTGAAATATTAATGCTAGTGTTTGGGATGCCCCCTGCTCACATACAGAGGTGGCCTCCTTTGATCGTGGAAAAGAGACGTTGATTATAAAATGCAACCAGTTAATAGATAGGTAGTCTTGAAATATTAATGCTAGTGTTTGGGATGCCCCCTGCTCACATACAGAGGTGGCCTCCTTTGATCGTGGAAAAGAGACGTTGATTATAAAATGCAACCAGTTATTACACAGGTAATCTTGAAATATTTATGCTAGTGTTTGGGATGCCCCCTCCTCACATACAGAAGTGGCCTCCTTTGATTATGGAAAAGGGACTTTGCTTATAAAATGCAAGCAGTTATTAGACAGGTAGTCTTGAAATATTAATGCTAGCATGCTTTTTAAAGAATGACACCAGGTAAAGGAAAAGCTAAATAGGCAGGAGTGTTATTAACACTAAATAGGCTTGGAAGCTAATGCAAACACTTTAAACTGTCCCTGTCTTTCTCTGTCACTGTGACAGGCTCTCTCCTTCTCTATCTGCCCCTCGCTCTGCTTCTTCTGTTCTTTGTTCTATCTATCTATCTATCTATCTATCTATCTATCTATCTATCTATCTCTCCCTTGCTGTATCTATCTATCTGTCTCTCGCTGTATCTATCTATCTATCTATCTATCTATCTATCTATCTATCTATCTGTCTGTCTATCTGTCCCTCGCTCTCTCCCTGCCTGATCTGCTCTGGCCGCAATACAGTGTCAGAATGATCTTCCGCAAGATGGCCGCCGTTTATATGGGGCTGTGACATCATCGGTAAGCCTGTCTGCTGATAGGTAGCATGTGACACCTACCCAGCATTCCTTGCCCCATGGGACATGTCCTGACATGTGGATCCACCATTTTAGATGGGCTGTATAGCAGTAAAGGGAGTTTTAAGGAAGCGATTCGAGCGATCAAATCGCGGCGATATTCGGAATCGTAACGAATCGAATATTTAATGAAATTCATAAACGAATTCGGGTTCGTCAGAATCGATTCGCTCATCTCTAATTGCACCAACCTATTTTTTGGACAGAAGTACTTCCTTCCACAGGTTTATTTGGTAATGCTACCCAGAGATCTCTTTCAACCGAGTGTCCTAGAATGCCAGACCCAAAATATTTTGGTCCAGTATACCTGAATTTTGTTACAGACCCACCATATGTGTTTAAAAGAACCTGGAGAGAGGAACCACAGGAAGCAGTTTTCTTCCCCTGTATCTTCTCCCCAACCTGAAGGTGAAAATGGGTTGTGTGATCTGATGACTAGTGATGGGTTTCTGATCCAGGCCAAAACAAGATTCAATGTGCACCGATTGAGTCGGCAGCTCCCGGTGAGTCGCTCTGTATTTTACTAGCTGCAGTACATGTCTCTAATATGGGGCTCATATACATAGAGTAGGGACCACCACGAGTGCCTTGTCGGGGAGGTTTGGCTTCCACATGTATCTGCAGATATATGCAACCAAAGCTCTGTCTTTCCACATAACTAGACATGTTTGGTGCTTAATACTTAGACGAGACTGATGGATGGGCCCACATTGGGGCCTCCCACACTACCTATTTAATACCCAGAGCAGCTTGCCATTTCCTTTCAAAACCTGAATTTGCCCCATCTTGGTCACCGGCAAGATCCCGGTCAAATTATCCACCCGCCATTGCTGGCCATCACTACCCTTTGAACTAGTATAGGAGATCTCTTGGGACCACACCAGTTCACTGAATAAGAAGAGCTCACCATTGCCACTTGTTCCTTTACATGTCGCCCACCGGGCTAGCTCCGCCGGATCAGGTGCTTCCTCCTGGTCAGACGGGAGATGGTCTGCTGCTGGCGGGCAGCTGCTTTTGCAGACTGGGGAATGGAGGGTTTTATACGACAAATGCATTTGTGAATGGCCGGCACAGGCATGCACCTTATTAGTGGCTAGCAGAGAACGCAACCAAAGGTGTACTCGGCTTCGCTCAGCTGCTTTTGGCTAGATTCAGGCCTTAGCCGATTCTTAGCTGAAATTGACTAGCACAGCCAAGCATGCTGATTGGCTACGCACACCCACGCATGCACCATAGAACCAAGGAAAAGTGAGTTTCACTGGGTGACCTGGGGGGTTTCACACAGCAGGGCATACAATATCGGGTTGCCCCAGGGGCAAGGGCAAGGTCCACTTTAAGCATGTTGGTACACACATGCAATTGCAGGCAGAACTTGGGCGCCCTCTGCTGGCATGAAGAAATGGTGCACACTGTGGCAGCCATGAGAGATGTCAGGCTGGGAAAAGACCTGAATACCATACACTGGGAGTAAGTCCAGCACAGCCAGAAGTTCTCAGGTGGAGCTTAAGTGTTAAAGGATGCTGTGGAGCAAGTGTAACAACAGAATGTTGTAAGCTGAAGAGAGTTGGAATAAAGTGGCCCTTTGTCTCTGGATTCAGCAAAGAGAGATCTGATAGAAGTAATGTAACAGGGTGGTGAATTATCCACCACCACTGTTAAGGCGTTAGTAAGTTAGTTTAAGGGTTAATAGGTAGTTTAGATGGAAAATGTACACAATTGTTTATGTAATTTCACTTGTAGGTGCAGTTACATAGTTAAGCCACTAGATGAAAGCATGGGATAAGATATGAACAGGTTATTCTAAAAGACCGGAAATAGGAATGTTACGGTAGTATGAATCATAAGGCTCTGATTGACTGTTGGTGGCAACAGTGTTGTCTCTGGGAGGAGCTAAGGCCTATATAAAGGGGATCCAGGAAAGGTGAGCTTGTCTACAGTTGGGAAAGCAGAACATGAATGCTGAGCCAGGAGGCTGAAGAAGAGGACGAGACCAGTGCCCAAAGAAGAAGCACTAGAGGGGTGTTATGGGAGCCCCCCTGAAGCATTTCATTCCCAAAGAGGTATTGTAGGTTGCTGAGGCTCAGTACCCCTTGTGACAGGCCGGAGCCAGGAGGTCTTCGGTGGCTGAATGGAGGAAGGCCCAGTGGACTCCTGAAAGGGGGACTGGGTTGAGCAAAGCAGTTGGAGGTGGGCACCTTAAGGAGTATCCCTACATGCCAGGGACCCCATGTTTATCAGAGTTGTGCCAAAGAGGGAGCACCCCCATTAACCCTTCTATGGGTTTTGTTGCTGTACTGTGGAACGTTGTGACCCACCTTGTATAGCTGCTGGAAAAACCCAATTCCCAAAGGGGCCTTGGAGGTTGCTGAGCCTCAGTACCCCTCGTGAAAGGCCGGAGCCAGGAGGTAGCTGGAGGGAGAAAGGTCCAGTAGACTCCTGGAAGGCGGAATGGGTGGGGCAAACAGTTAAAGGTGGGCACCTTAAGGAGTATCCCTACATGCCAGGGACCCCATGTTTATCAGAGTTGTGCCAAAGAGGGAGCACCCCCATTAACCCTTCTACGGGTTTTGTTGCTGTACTGTGGAACGTTGTGACCCATCTTGTATAGCTGCTGGAAAAACCCAATTCCCAAAGGGGCCTTGGAGGTTGCTGAGGCTCAGGACCCCTCGTGACAGGCCGGAGCCAGGAAGTAGCTGGAGGGAGGAAGGTCCAGTGGACTCCTGGAAGGCGGAATGAGTGGGGTGAAGCAGTTGGAGGTGGGCACTTTGAGGAATATCCCTACATGCAAGGGACCCTGTGTTTATTACATTTGTGCCAAAGAGGAAGCACCCCCATTAACCCTTCTACCGGTTTTGTTGCTGTACTGTGGAACACTGTGACCTGCCTTGTATAGCTGCCGGAAGAACTCAATTCCCAAAGGGGCCTTGGAGGTTGCTGAGGATCAGTACCCCTCATGACAGGCCAGAGCCAGGAGATGGCTGGAGGGAGGAAGGTCCAGTGTACTCCTGGAATGCAGAACAAGTGAGGAGTATCCCTACGTGCCAGGGACCCTGTGTTTATTATATTTGTGCCAAAGAGGAAGCACCCCCATTAACCCTTCTACCAGTTTGTTGTTGCTATATTGTGGAATGCTGTGACCTGTCTTAGATAGCTGCTGGAAGAACCCAATTCCCAAAGGGGCCTTGGAGGTTGCTGAGGCTCAGGCCTCGTGACAGGCCGGAGCCAGGAGGTATTCGCTGGCTAGATGGAGGAAGGCCCAATGGACTCCTGGAAGGTGGACCGGATGGGGCGAAGCAGTTGGATGTGGGCACTTTGAGGAATATCCCTACATGCCAGGGACCCCATGTTCATCAAAGACGTGCCAAAGAGGACGCACTAACCCTTCAACTGGTTTTGTTGCTGTACTGTGGAACGCTGTGCCCCCCCTTGGATAGCTGCCGGAAGAACCCAATTCCCAAAGGGGCCTTGGAGGTTGCTAAGGCCCAGTACCTCTTGTGACAGGTCAGAGCCAGGAGGTGGCTGGAGGGAGGAAGGCCCAGTGGACTTTTGGAATGCAGAATGGGTGGAGTTAAACAGTTGGAGGTGGGCACTTTGAGTAGTATCCCTACGTGCCAGGGACCCCATGTTCATCAGAGACGTGCCAAAGAGGAAGCACTAACCCTTCTACTGGTTTTGTTGCTGTACTGTGGATCGCTGTAACCCGCCTTGGATAACTGCTGGAAGAACCCAACTTCCAAAGGGGCCTTGGAGGTTACTGAGGCCCAGTACCCCTGGTGACAGGCTGGAGCCAGGAGGACTTCGCTGGATGAAGGGAGGAAGGCCCAATGGACTCCTGGAAGGCGTTATGGGTGGGGCGATGCAGTTGGAGGCAGGCACTTTGGGGAGTATCCCTACGTTCCCGGGACCCCGTGTTTATCAGTTGTGCCAAAGAGGGAGGACTAACCCTTCTACCAGTTTTGTTGCTTTACTGTGGAACGCTGTGACCCGCCTTGGATAGCTGCCGGATGAACCCAGCGGGGAATGATTGAGTACCTAACCCCCCTCCCAGCTTCAGCGGTCTCGCTATAGAAAGTGAGTTAAGTTCTGGGTCTGTCCACACCCCTTCCTATGTGGAACCGCATCCTCCCTAGTGGCAACTCAAAGTCTGTGGGTGTCCCCTCTATAATAAGTGCACCTCACCCGCACCACACCTCTCCAGGTGACACTGTACCCTAGCGTCCATAGAGCCCCCCTCTGTCACTGACCTGGTGGAGAGGTATAACAATAATTAATTATTGAATCTTGTATTTCTTCAGCACCATCAGACATCGCCACCCTCAAACGCCAGCAGTAGTGACTTCCAGTCCTTCCCCAATGTCAAGCGGACGTCACTAATCTGGCGTGACCCGCGTCACCCCTCTGCCCTCCAGGAATTCATGTTATTTTTATCGCCTGTCACAGCTCGCAGTTCTGAGCGCTCATTGCCTTTCAGGCAGGCGGTAAAGACGTGTTACGCGGGAGAACAAACTGTCCCCTGTGCATAGTCTGTCCTGCTGTCACTGACCTGTGATGCATTGCTGATCCATTGGAGAAGCACATTGATTGATGAGTCACAGAGGGACCACGTCCCCGCAACTGAAGATCAGATAATTATGACCTATAAGTTGGTCTGTGTGTCCAGACACATCCATCAAGTGTATAACTGCAAAGGGCCAGACAAGAAGAGGACTAGTGGAGAAAAACTGGCTTCTGTATTAGACTGGGGGTACTACTATTCTATTACCAAACCTATATAAAAATTTAGGTCTGTTTAAAGTGGACCAAAACCCAGGATTTTGACTATCCTGGATTTTGGTCCTTTCCCCAGGGACACCCCGATCGGGGGTGCCCCACCTTGTGAAACCCCACAGATCCAAATAAATGGGAAGACTCACTCTCCAGCTGTAGCAGATAGTAGGAAATCTGGTGCCCGACCTGGTCAGTCCACAACCAAGATAAATCCGAAAAATAATGATGCCGGTCTGCACTCCCATAAAACATCCATTTATTGTCAAAAATCATTAAAAGCAGCCCATCAGTGCAAATGCAGGGATATGTGCACTGATGGGCTGCTTTTAATGATTTTTGACAATTAAATGGATGCCCCGGGGGGGAGGGAATCAATCGGCCAGGGAATCTTATAGATTCCCAGGCCGATTGCGCTCGGTTTTGGTCCACATTAACCCCTTCCCATGGAATGCTCCTCTACAGGGCTGGCTCCAGCGTTTAGCGACCAATAGAGGACACAAGGAGGTTATTCCAGTACTAGGGCTATACCACCCACTCACCAGCAGGGGGCACCCAGGTTTCCAAAACAGTTGTGCGCTAGATCTGCATCTGTCAGTAAACATGCGTGCATAGGCACGTGCCCGCAGCAGCTCTTATAGTTGTTGCGGCGCACTTATCCCTGCGCACGTGCACTTGCTCCTTCTGAGTGTTCACATGCACGAGTGTGTGTGCTAAACTGTGCTCACTTGTGCGCAGAGGCCTTTAATACCTGGGGAGCCCTGGCTTTCAGTACCTGTTGGGCATCCTCCAATGTGTTCCTGAGTTACCTATGTATGACCCAGCTTGTTTCTGACTATGATCCTGATCTCATCCTCAACCCCAGCTTGTTCATCGGCTCTGATCCTGCAATACGTGCCTCCGACCTTGGCCTGTTCCTTGACTCTGATCCTTAAAGTGGACCCAAACTCAGGATTTTTACTATCCTGGGTTTTGGGTTCTTTCCCCCGGGGCAACCCGATCGGAGGTGCCCCACTGCGTGAAACCTCCCTGGATGCCGAGACCAACTCACCTCTTCCTGATCCCACGACGCGTCTAAGAGCAGCGGCCCTACCGGGAGGCACAGGCGTGGTGTGGATAAAATTACATCTTTATTATGAAAGAATTTACAATGAATCCCCAAAAACAAATTGAAACCATCTAAAATACATATATTAGACAAGACAAACAAACATATACATGAGGTCAGTGGTGGAGGGGAGAGTCTGAATAAATAATAAATGCCAATATATAATATAATGCAACCCTGCCTAAGATCCGGATCCTAAAATATAAATAAATTGATCACATACCCGATGTAGAAATTCCTAACCACAATTAAATATATATATATATATATATATATATATATATATATACCCACATACCAAAAATCAATGCAGTCTTATACCCTTATCCAAATTGCCAAGTGCAATCCTGTGTCCTATATACTTGCAGGCCGATTCAGTAATAGCGCCAGGTAGCGACAGATGAGCGCCAGTAGCGTTATTTTCACAGCGCCCGCTAGTATTGGCTGTGCTTGGCCGTTGTTCGGTTGTTGACAGCGACTCAGTCGGTGTGCGGTAATGTTGAATACGGGGTTAGGAGTCACTGTTTGACAGGTTCCGCGCTGTATGGGAGCGCCTGACAGCGAATGGTCATAGCGAACGGCTCCCAGCATATTCATTAACAAATCACGCTCAAAAAATTCTCGCGCTGTGAAAAGCTTGTTTAAACCCCAGAGCGCTGGCGGCGATGGCTTAAAAGTAGTTTTTAACCCCCAAACAACCATATTTTTTGATTAAAAAATGAAACAAGTTTTTCTAAACATTTTGTAATATGAATACATTATTATCAGACCTATAATATCAATTCTGCACAAATTTTTTTACCTAAAAAAAAATATCTAACATTGCCGAAGTGGTCACAGAATTTTTGACATTTAAAAAAAAAAAAAAAAAACAGTAATAACAATTAAATATGAAGATTTAAAGAGTGCTCCATTGAAATGCATTGGAGAGCGCCAGGTAGCGAGAGGTCATACCTGGCGCTGTGATGGGATTAGCAGCGGCGCTGTTCGTTGCAGTCCGCTACATGATGAATCCCGCACTAGCTGACGCTCTCGCCGGCGCTAGCCTCATTTAGCGTGATAAATGCGTGATTGTGTCCGCCGCCTGGCGTTCTGGAGTCGGTTGCCGCCGATAGCTGGCGATACCTGGCGCTAGTGAGACACTACCTGGCGCTATCCCTTGATAAATAAGGGCCTTAATCTAAAGTGCCAAGTGCAATCCTGTGTCCCACTTAATCCAAAGTGCCAATTGTAATACAGTGTCCTATACACTTAATCCAAAGTGCCAAGTGAAATATTTTTTTTTTTAATTTTTAATGCGTACATGGCCATTGTATGCTTGCGCACACATAGGTGCAGTGCGTGTACACATGCCCGGAGCAGTGGGCTGAACTAATTACAGCGCCAGGGGAGCAGTTAGGGGGTTAGCCGCCTTGCTCAAGAGCACTTCAGTCATGTCCCAGGACTGGGATGCGAACCTGCCACCCTCCGGTTACAAGTCCGCTCCCTTACCCTTGTCCTATACACTTAATCCAAAGCACCAAGTGCAATACAGTGTCCTATACACTTATTCCAAAGTGCCAAGTGCAATACAGTGTCCTATACACTTATTCAAAAGTACCAAGTGCAATACAGTGTCCTATACACTCAATCCAAAGTGCCAAGTGCAATACAGTGTCCTATACATTTAATCCAAAATTCCAAGTGCATTTCAGTGTCCTATACACTCAATCCAAAGTGCCAAGTGCAATACAGTGTCCTATACACTTAATCCAAAGTGCAATACAGTGTCCTATACACTTATTCCAAAGTGCCAAGTGCAATACAGTGTCCAATACACTTATTCCAAAGTGCCAAGTGCAATACAGTGTCCTATACACTTATTCCAAAGTGCCAAGTGCAATACAGTGTCCTATACACCTAATCCAAAGTGCCAAGTGCAACACAGTGTCCTATACACTTATTCAAAAGTGCCAAGTGCAATACAGTGTCCTATACACTCAATCCAAAGTGCCAAGTGCAATACAGTGTCCTATACATTTAATCCAAAATTCCAAGTGCATTTCAGTGTCCTATACACTCAATCCAAAGTGCCAAGTGCAATACAGTGTCCTATACACTTAATCCAAAGTGCAATACAGTGTCCTATACACTTATTCCAAAGTGCCAAGTGCAATACAGTGTCCAATACACTTATTCCAAAGTGCCAAGTGCAATACAGTGTCCTATACACTTATTCCAAAGTGCCAAGTGCAATACAGTGTCCTATACACCTAATCCAAAGTGCCAAGTGCAATACAGTGTCCTATACACTTATTCCAAAGTGCCAAGTGCAATACAGTGTCCTATACACCTAATCCAAAGTGCCAAGTGCAATACAGTGTCCTATACACTTATTCCAAAGTGCCAAGTGCAATACAGTGTCCTATACATTTAATCCAAAATTCCAAGTGCATTTCAGTGTCCTATACACTCAATCCAAAGTGCCAAGTGCAATACAGTGTCCTATACACTTATTCCAAAGTGCCAAGTGCAATACAGTGTCCTATACATTTAATCTAAAGTGCCAAGTGCAATACAGTGTCCTATACATTTAATCCAAAGTGCCAAGTTCAATACAGTGTCCTATACACTTAATCCAAAGTGCCAAGTGCAATACAGTGTCCTATACACCTAATCCAAAGTGCCAAGTGCAATACAGTGTCCTATACAGTTATTCCAAAGTGCCAAGTGCAATACAGTGTCCTATACACTTAATCCAAAGTGCCATGTGCAATACAGTGTCCTATACACTTAATCCAAAGTGCCAAGTGCAATACAGTGTCCTATACACTTATTCCAAAGTGCCAAGTGCAATACAGTGTCCTATACACTTATTCCAAAGTGCCAAGTGCAATACAGTGTCCTATACACTTATTCAAAAGTGCCAAGTGCAATACAGTGTCCTATACACTCAATCCAAAGTGCCAAGTGCAATACAGTGTCCTATACACTTATTCAAAAGTGCCAAGTGCAATACAGTGTCCTATACACTTATTCCAAAGTGCCAAGTGCAATACAGTGTCCTATACACTTAATCCAAAGTGCCAAGTGCAATACAGTGTCCTATACACCTAATCCAAAGTGCCAAGTGCAATACAGTGTCCTATACACTTATTCCAAAGTGCCAAGTGCAATACAGTGTCCTATACACTTATTCCAAAGTGCCAAGTGCAATACAGTGTCCTATACACTTATTCAAAAGTGCCAAGTGCAATACAGTGTCCTATACACTTATTCCAAAGTGCCAAGTGCAATACAGTGTCCTATACACTTATTCCAAAGTGCCAAGTGCAATACAGTGTCCTATACACTTATTCAAAAGTGCCAAGTGCAATACAGTGTCCTATACACTTATTCCAAAGTGCCAAGTGCAATACAGTGTCCTATACACTTAATCCAAAGTGCCAAGTGCAATACAGTGTCCTATACACTTATTCCAAAGTGCCAAGTGCAATACAGTGTCCTATACACCTAATCCAAAGTGCCAAGTGCAATACAGTGTCCTATACACTTATTCCAAAGTGCCAAGTGCAATACAGTGTCCTATACACTCAATCCAAAGTGCCAAGTGCAATACAGTGTCCTATACATTTAATCTAAAGTGCCAAGTGCAATACAGTGTCCTATACATTTGATCCAAAGTGCCAAGTGCAATACAGTGTCCTATACATTTAATCCAAAGTGCCAAGTGCAATACAGTGTCCTATACACTTAATCCAAAGGGCCAAGTGCAATACAGTGTCCTATACACTTATTCCAAAGTGCCAAGTGCAATACAGTGTCCTATACACTCAATCCAAAGTGCCAAGTGCAATACAGTGTCCTATACATTTAATCTAAAGTGCCAAGTGCAATACAGTGTCCTATACATTTAATCCAAAGTGCCAAGTTCAATACAGTGTCCTATACACCTAATCCAAAGTGCCAAGTGCAATACAGTGTCCTATACACTTATTCCAAAGTGCCAAGTGCAATACAGTGTCCTATACACTTATTCCAAAGTGCCAAGTGCAATACAGTGTCCTATACACCTAATCCAAAGTGCCAAGTGCAATACAGTGTCCTATACACTTATTCCAAAGTGCCAAGTGCAATACAGTGTCCTATACACCTATTCCAAAGTGCCAAGTGCAATACAGTGTCCTATACACCTAATCCAAAGTGCCAAGTGCAATACAGTGTCCTATACACTTATTCCAAAGTGCCAAGTGCAATACAGTGTCCTATACACTTATTCCAAAGTGCCAAGTGCAATACAGTGTCCTATACACTCAATCCAAAGTGCCAAGTGCAATACAGTGTCCTATACACTTAATCCAAAGGGCCAAGTGCAATACAGTGTACTATACATTTAATCCCATTGCCCATATAGGCAGTGTGCCCCCCCCCTCTCAATAGGAACAGCTATGATGATTTTTATTGTGAGCAATCTGTACGTGTACAGGGGCTAGGTAAACATATAATTCAGGGTGAGGGTCCAGATTAATGTGGGCAATCTGTATGTACAGGGCAGGGGAAACATATAAGATAGCCTCTAATTCAGGGTGAGGGTGCAGATTAATGTTGGAAATCTGTATGTACGGGGGGGGGGGGGGACATACAAGATAGGCTCTAACACAGGGTGAGGGTCCAGATTAATGTGGGCAATCTGTATGTACAGGGCCGGGGAAACATATAAGATAGGCTCTTATTCAGGGTGAAGGTCCGGATTAATGTGGGCAATTTGTATATACGGGGGGGGAGTATAAGATAGACTCTTATTGAGGGTGAAGGTCCGGATTAATGTGAGCAATCTGTATGTACAGGGGGGAAACATACAAGATAGGCTCTTATTCAGAGTGAAGGTCTGAATTAATGTGAGCAATCTGTATGTACAGGGCGGGGGAAACATATAAGATAGGCTCTTATTCTGGTTGAAGGTCCGGTTTAATACAATTCTAACACCTCATGATACAGTGTAACAGTAATTGATACATCGGGCTTTAGCTACAGATACAGATGTTATATCATAAATTTGATAAATAAGGGCAATTGTATTATTGTATTGTAATGGGCCCTCTAGCTTTATATAAAGGAGCTAAAGATGAATTATTCTTTCCCTGTGATATATTCTGAAGTTTACTCTAGTTGAAGGGATTTCAATCAGTGGTGACCTTTGCCATTATCTACTGACACATTACTGTTTTTTTTTTAACCATAAAACAGAGATGGTCGACCTGGACTCAAACTTTGCCAATATTTCTGTTTAGGCCAAATTTGCTTAATTCTGGTCGAATTTACCTTTGCCCCAATCCTAAGCCCACCACTTACTATGACCAAAGACAGACAGTATATTGCTGAATCGCGGCAGCCATCAGGGCAGAAAAGCCAAGACTCCAGTATGGGGCCCAGCTGTAAAGAGGGGGCCCTAATGGCCACCCTGACCTGAGACCAGCTGAGTGCCGCACTATTGCTGCTGGCATTGATGATAAATAAGGATGTCTGCCCCCACCTCAGGCTGGCTTGTCCGTTTCAAACTAGGGACCCAGATGTCACATATAGCTTATTGGGGGGGGGGGACTTTACACAGCGAATATTGCATCTGGGCTCTGTTAACATATAATGTGATGGCTGGGCCCCTTGTCTGAGCTTCGGTGTTCTATATAGCATGGATACTGGGGCCCATTTCAAACAAGGGGCCCAGCCATCACATATAGGTCACAAAGGGGGACCCGACTCTATACAGCTTATATTGTGTCTGGGCCCCTCATAGCCTATAATGTGATGACTGGGGTCCAAGTCTGATTTTTCAGTTTCCTTTATGGCCTGGCTGCTTAGGGAGCAGTTCTCCAGTTCAAACTAAGGCCCCCGACCAGGGCTGTATTTACCATTAGGCAACCCTAGGCACGTGCCTAGGGTGGCAAACTGGAAGAGGGGGGCACTGCCCTTACTACTGAAGTATAGAAAAGAAATTAAAAATCCCATAGCCAGAACAGTAATACCTCCTGACAAACACCCCCCCCCCAAGCCACAGAAGGATGCAGAGTGTGTTTGTGTGAATAGGGGGGCAATGGGTTGAACACAGGCCAAAGCATCTCCCCTCCACGGGTGTGGTCATGTGACTCCTGTATGTCAGAATGCAGAAAAAGATGGAATTGCTTGTCTGCTTCTCTACATTTCCCCCTTTGTGCCCTCCTCCATACACATACTCTGCATCTAACCCATTGCTCCCTTTCCCCCTACACACTTTTTTATATGGACTGTGACCTAAATTAATAAAAAAAGGGGCGCAAGCACTTAAAGTGCCTAGGGCAACATGGACACCAAATACGGCCCTGCCCCCGACCATCACATATAGCTTATAGAGGGGCCCAGCCTCTATGCAGCCTACATTTTATCTGCGGCCCCTATAGCATAATGTGATGGCTGGGCCCCTAGTCTGATTTCAGTTTCCTTTATGGTCTGAATAATAAGGTAAGCCTGGCTGATTAGGGGACAGTGGCCCAGTTCAAACTTGGTCCGTGACCATCACATATATCTTATAAAGGGGCCTAGTCTCTATGCAGCCTGTATTGTGCCTGGGCCCCCTATAACATATAATGTGATGGCTGGGCCCCTAGCCTGAGTTTCCTTTACTGCCTGGCTGCTTAGGGGACAGTGATACAGTTTAAACTAAGGCCCAACCATCACATATATCTTATAGAGGGGCCTAGTCTCTATGCAGCCTATATTGTGTCTGGGCCCCCTATAACATATAATGTGATGGCTGGGCCCCTAGTCTGAGTTTCCTTTATGGCCTGGTTGCTTAGGGGACAGTGATCCAGTTTAAACTAAGGCCCCAACCATCACATATAGCTTATAGGGGGGCCCAGTCTCTATGCAGCCTATATTGTGCCTGGGCCCCCTATAACATATAAGGGTCGATTCAAAGAAACATGTAACAGCTTTGATTTTGGTGCCGATCATCCTATTTTTCCCGAACGTTCGTGCGCTCGTATGAACTTGCGAGTGATTCTATAAGCAAATACGTTTCTATCCTAAAATGTCCGTCCGTTCGTATGGCAGTTCGGGAATCAGACCTATGTCAGTTTCCATCCTGAATTTTTCGTTTCATTTCTCAGGTTGCAACATTGGTTTTGCCCTTTTTCCTTTTTTGTCTGGACGTAAATCCTTCTGATCTTGCGGCTGCGCACTACAAACTTACCTCATTAAAGTGCATTCTAAATATTTGGTCTTTTATTTTTCTTTATTTCATTCATTTTGTAGTAACCAACCATTAATGAATGCATTTGCATAAGTAAATCTTACTTTGTTTAATTTTTAGTTAACTTGCATTTTTTACTTGTGGATTTAATTTTAATATTTTGGCTTCAAATGGTACAACTTTATATTTTTTGTGTGGTTACCCACACCCTCTACATACAGATTGCTCTCAAAAATTATAAAACACCCAGCAACTTCTGCATGTTATGAGCCTAGAAACAGCCAAGATGGCGGGTCAGGTATTATCGGGCAGCCTGCAAACAGAAAGGGCCTTGTGACTGTGTTGCTCTCGCATTCTTTGATTTCTGACCTTTCCGTGCCCCCAGCTCTGCTGTGTCTGTGCAAAATACAGCAGTAACCCACATCCTGCACTTTATCCCGCTCTCCTCTCCTCAGTAAGTGTGATGCATCTGACCAAAGATGAGCTAAAATAATTAAACAAAGCAAAGGTAAACAACTACACCAATAAATTCAAACTAAAAATATTATTCCAGTACATCAATTTAAAAATAAATAACAAAGGACATAAGTTTCTTTAATTAACGCAAATATATGGATGTATTGCAGAATAAAGGTTTACATGCAAAGGACTAATTAAGGTCCACATTAAAATGCTTTTATAAGGCATACATGAATCAGGTATGCATTGCCATACAATTTATGGCCTCGGCCATGCTGATACATGCAGTTCATTGGAGCTCAAGACGCGCAGACTCCTCCACATAGCCAAAAAACCTGTTCAAGAACAGCAATCCGACTGCTAAAAGGTGTCGCCAGTGGCTTTCTTTTAAAACGTATTTAGAGGTTTGAAAACTGTTCTCTGAATCACACCTAAACACATCCGATTATCCTAAGTTTTACGTTTTGATCCTAAGTTTTTCGTTTTGTTCCTAAGTTTTAGGTTTTGAACCTAAAATTTAGGAACGAACTTCCGATGATCGCAAGAGCATATACGCATTCGTACGTAGGCTCGTGCGAGTCGGAAATGGCCAAAAAAACAGGAAAAAATGACTAACACCCACCCAAACTTACGAATCTCGATCCGAAATCAATTAACTTTTGCTCTTTGAATCGAGGGGATAATGTGATGGCTGGGCCCCTAGTCTGAGTTTCTTTTATGGCCTGGCTGCTTAGGGGACAGTGATCCAGTTTAAACTAAGGCCCCAACCATCACATATAGCTTATAGGGGGGCCCAGTCTCTATGCAGCCTATATTGTGTCTGGGCCCCCTATGACATACATATAATGTGATGGCTGGGCCCCTAGTCTGAGTTTCCTTTAGGGCCTGGCTACTTAGGGGACAGTGATCCAGTTTAAACTAAGGCCCCAACCATCACATATAGCTTATAGGGGGGCCCAGTCTCTATGCAGCCTATATTGTGCCTGGGCCCCCTATGACATATAATGTGATGGCTGGGCCCCTAGTCTGAGTTTCTTTTATGGTGGCTGCTTAGGGGACAGTGATCCAGTTTAAACTAAGGCCCCAACCATCACATATAGCTTATAGGGGGGCCCAGTCTCTATGCAGCCTATATTGTGCCTGGGCCCCCTATGACATATAATGTGATGGCTGGGCCCCTAGTCTGAGTTTCCTTTATGGTCTGAATTTAGAGGTAAGCCAGAGGCTCAGTTTGAACTAGGGGCCCAGCCCACACGCATTGTTATGAGGGGGCCAAGACATTACTGCTGTATGGGGCCAGAAAATTCCAGATGACGGCCCTGTTTCAGATCCAAACAACAGCAAGGGGGAACTAGAATATTTAATGTTTAGGGGTTGCTATGGCCTAGAGGTAGGGAAACAAGCTTGTGACCGGAGAGTGGCAGGTATGATTCCCAACCATGGGACATGACTGAAGTGCCCCTGAGCAAGGCACCTAAACGCCAATGGCTCCCCGGGCGCTGAGTTTAGGGCGGCCCACCGTTCCGGGCACATGTGTACTCCCCTGCCCCTTAATGTGTAATTCACTCATTTATATTCTCTCACATGGTGTTTATTCACTGGTGTTTCCACTGTGTTCCTTATTCATGAAGGTAAAGCGCCAGGTAGTGCCTTGTAAGCGTCAGGTAGCGTCAGGTAGCGCCAGGTAGCATCAGGTGAACGCCGGACACGGCAGCAATTCCACATTTATGAAGCTGAATCTGATGAGCGACTAGAACAACGCCATGTAGCGTCTGATTCATCATTATCCCAGGCTCAGCGTACAGCGCCGGTGTTCATCCTTGCAGAGCGCCACGTCTTACCTGTCGCTACCTGCTGCTCTCCCATACATTTCTATGGAAGATCCTTAAAGTGGACCAACAACCAACGATTCCCGGGCCGATCACCTCCCACCCCACGGGGGACATCCGAGATCGGGATGTTCCGCGGGGTGAAACCCCCCCCCCAAACACCCCAAATCACCTACCTTATCTTCGGCGGCGGCAGGCCGCTGCCGCCTCCCTCGCGCCCCTCTAGGCGTGCGCGCGCCCACGCCGGCCACCACTGAATGGCCGGCGCAGGCGCGCACACGTCAAGAGTGACGCGCGGGAGGCACCGACGGGCAAGCTGCTTGTCCGTCGCTGTCAATCAGCTTGTCCGTCGGCGCCGATTGGACGGCGCGGCCACGTGGGAGCGGGGAGAGGTGAGTTTATTGGGGTTTCTGGGGGGTTTCACACAGCGGGGCACCCCCGATCGGGGTGCCCCGCCGAAGTGGACCAAAACCCAGGATAGTCAAAATCCTGGGTGTTGGTCCACTTTAAATCCCTTTCCTGATCCCAATTTTTTTTTTTAAATAAAATCTCAAATCTTTCTGACATGTATCCTGGCCTAGAAAATGACATTTTTGAAAACTTTTTTGATTAATAATATTTTTATGCAGAATTGTCCTTACATGTCTGGTATTAAAGTGTTCATGTTACAATGTTATAACAATGTAATTCCATATGTTTTCGCTTTGTTACTAGTGGATACATGTTCAAAAACAGACTTTAATCGCACAGCCTCTGGCGCTATGGGCTACAACAACCCCATTTTGAGCACCAGCAAAATTTGAGGCTGTTTTTTGATGAATGTGGTGTGAGTCAATCGCACTGAGCTGGTGCTACCGTTTGCTCCCATACAGCGTGGTACTGCGACACACACAACATATTCATCAATGTCGGCCAGCGACTGAGACGCTTTGAAACAACTAATGGGCGAGTACAAGGACTACTAGCGTTCGCTCTGAAATCCTCGCTACAGATGCTCATCTGTCGCTACCTGGCGTTAGTAATGAATCAGCTTGTGTGTGTAATTCACCTGTGTGTGTATTTACTGGTTTATTCACAAGTGCACGGATGGGTAAATGCGGAGGAAGAATTCCATGTGTGCGTTGGCACACAATGGCCACTATTGCACTATTATCTGTTTTTAAACTTATTATTATCTTAAAGGATCCTACTTTCCATTTTATACAAAAGAATGCATTTTTGCACTATTGTCCAGAGTTCAACGAATCAAGAGATCCCTGTTCGTTCCTAAAATTTCACTTTACAAAAGCAAAAAAAAAAAATAAATAATTAAGAGCAATAAGTTGCTGTATTATCGGATTGAATGTATTGACCTCCTGGGAATTGAATCCACCACCTCGCTTCACCTCGGCATCCGCTGCCACTTCCCGGCATCCCCTTTTCAATGCTCGAGTCATGTACCGATAGACCTCTTGATGTTCTCCTCTTCAAGGACACATGTCACTGTTGCTAGGACAACTCAAGACAATTGTCCGCTAAGGATAATAACAATATATCTGCCATCAGATAATTACAAATACTTACCGAGTGTCATTATTGTAAACAATAATTAAACTTTGAAGGCGTATATACTTTATTAAGAGAGGGTAAGACGAAAATCACATGTACCAAGGTAGGGAAAGAGAATTTTAAAATAAAGAACAATGAGCAAATTGTTCTATGAGCGGTAACGTCTTCAAGTAGAACCTTAGAATGGAATGTAGATTTTATATACAACAAGCACAACTCTAAGGCGTCTTTCATCAAATAAAACTGCCCCCAGAACATGGCCAATGGCCAGTTGTCCACTGTTGAGCTGTTGGTTTTAATGTAACATTTTAGATGACTTCTGGTTCTGGTTCTGGTAGCCAGGATTATTTGAAGTCTTCTGTATGGTAGCCATGAATACCTGAAGACTTACGGATGGTAGCCATGAATACCTGAAGACTTACGGATGGTAGCCATGAATACCTGAAGACTTACGGATGGTAGCCATGAATACTTGAAGACTTACGGATGGTAGCCATGAATACTTGAAGACTTACGGATCGTAGCCATGAATACTTGAAGACTTACGGATGGTAGCCATGAATACTTGAAGACTTACAAATTGTAGCCAGGAAAATTTGAGGACTTCTGTATGTTGACCATGAAAATTTGAGGACTTCTGGGTCAGTGAATTTAAACATGCCTGGGATAAGTACACATCTATCCTAAGATAATGAATTAAATACTTGAAGAATTACGGATGGTAGCTATGAATACTTGAAGATTTACGGATAGTAGCCATGAATACTTGAAGACATATGGATGGTAGCCATGAATACCTGAAGACTTATGGATGGTAGCCATGAATACTTGAAGACTTACGGATGGTAGCCATGAATACTTGAAGACTTACGGATGGTAGCCATGAATACTTGAAGACTTATGGATGGTAGCCATGAATACTTGAAGACTTACGGATGGTAGCCATGAATACTTGAAGACTTACAAATTGTAGCCAGGAAAATTTGAGGACTTCTGTATGTTGACCATGAAAATTTGAGGACTTCTGGGTCAGTGAATTTAAACATGCCTGGGATAAGTACACATCTATCCTAAGATAATGAATTAAATACTTGAAGATTTACGGATGGTAGCTATGAATACTTGAAGATTTACGGATAGTAGCCATGAATACTTGAAGACTTATGGATGGTAGCCATGAATACCTGAAGACTTATGGATGGTAGCCATGAATACTTGAAGACTTACGGATGGTAGCCATGAATACTTGAAGACTTACGGATGGTAGCCATGAATACTTGAAGACTTATGGATGGTAGCCATGAATACTTGAAGACTTACGGATGGTAGCCATGAATACTTGAAGACTTACAAATTGTAGCCAGGAAAATTTGAGGACTTCTGTATGTTGACCAAGAAAATTTGAGGACTTCTGGGTCAGTGAATTTAAACATGCCTGGGATAAGTACACATCTATCCTAAGATAATGAATTAAATATTTGAAGAATTACGGATGGTAGCCATGAATACTTGAAGACTTATGGATGGTAGCCATGAATACTTGAAGACTTATGGATGGTAGCCATGAATACGTGAAGACTTACGGATGGTAGCCATGAATACTTGAAGACTTACAGATGGTAGCCAGAAAAATTTGAGGACTTCTGTATGTTAGCTAGGAAAATTTGAGGACTTCTGGGTCAGTGAATTTAAACATGCCTGGGATAAGCCTCTTGGCTCAGCATTCATGTTCTGCTTTCCTTAGCTCCTCCCACAGACAACACCACCAACAGCCAATCAGAGCCTTATGACTCATACTACTGTAACATTCCCACTTATTATGTTTAGAATTAGCCTGTTACATTTTTGTCCTATTCTGCCACCCGGTGGTCTAACTATGGAACTACCTGTTAACCCTTAAAGTGGACCAACACCCTCCCATGATCGGCCCGGGAATTTATAAGATTCCCGGACTGATCAGCTCCCTGACTGCGGGGCACCCCGCTGTGTGAACCCCCCCAGAAACCCCTAAATCCCTACCTGGTCCTCGATCCAGCGGTGCCCGCTGCCGCCTTCCGCGTGTCCCTCTAGCAGGACGCGCACCCGCGCCGGCTGTTTGTGAATGGCCGCGCGGGCGCGCGCCCTGTAAGAGTGATGCACCGGGAGGCAGCGGGCGCACTTTCTTGTCCGTCGCTGCCTCCTGCTTGTCCGCTGGCGGGGATTGACTGCAGCGGTCACGTGGGAGCGGGGAGAGGTGAGTTTTTGGGGCTTTCTGGGGGGTTTCACGCAGCGGGGCACCCCCGATCGGGGTGCCCCACCGAAGTGGACCAAAACCCAGGATAGTTAAAATTTGGATTATTTGAAGTCTTCTGTATGGTAGCCATGAATACCTGAAGACTTACGGATGGTAGCCATGAATACCTGAAGACTTACGGATGGTAGCCATGAATACTTGAAGACTTACGGATGGTAGCCATGAATACTTGAGACTTACGGATGGTAGCCATGAATACTTGAAGACTTACGGATGGTAGCCATGAATACTTGAAGACTTACGGATGGTAGCCATGAATACTTGAAGACTTACGGATGGTAGCCATGAATACTTGAGGACTTCTGTATGTTGACCAGGAAAATTTGAGGACTTCTGGGTCAGTGAATTTAAACATGCCTGGGATAAGTACACATCTATCCTAAGATAATGAATTAAATACTTGAAGAATTACGGATGGTAGCTATGAATACTTGAAGATTTACGGATAGTAGCCATGAATACTTGAAGACGTATGGATGGTAGCCATGAATACCTGAAGACTTATGGATGGTAGCCATGAATACTTGAAGACTTACGGATGGTAGCCATGAATACTTGAAGACTTATGGATGGTAGCCATGAATACTTGAAGACTTACGGATGGTAGCCATGAATACTTGAAGACTTACAAATTGTAGCCAGGAAAATTTGAGGACTTCTGTATGTTGACCATGAAAATTTGAGGACTTCTGGGTCAGTGAATTTAAACATGCCTGGGATAAGTACACATCTATCCTAAGATAATGAATTAAATACTTGAAGAATTACGGATGGCAGCTATGAATACTTGAAGATTTACGGATAGTAGCCATGAATACTTGAAGACTTATGGATGGTAGCCATGAATATCTGAAGACTTATGGATGGTAGCCATGAATACTTGAAGACTTACGGATGGTAGCCATGAATACTTGAAGACTTACGGATGGTAGCCATGAATACTTGAAGACTTACGGATGGTAGCCATGAATACTTGAAGACTTATGGATGGTAGCCATGAATACTTGAAGACTTACAAATTGTAGCCAGGAAAATTTGAGGACTTCTGTATGTTGACCAAGAAAATTTGAGGACTTCTGGGTCAGTGAATTTAAACATGCCTGGGATAAGTACACATCTATCCTAAGATAATGAATTAAATATTTGAAGAATTACGGATGGTAGCCATGAATACTTGAAGATTTACGGATGGTAGCCATGAATACTTGAAGACTTATGGATGGTAGCCATGAATACGTGAAGACTTACGGATGGTAGCCATGAATACTTGAAGACTTACGGATGGTAGCCATGAATACTTGAAGACTTACAGATGGTAGCCAGAAAAATTTGAGGACTTCTGTATGTTAGCTAGGAAAATTTGAGGACTTCTGGGTCAGTGAATTTAAACATGGCTGGGATAAGTACACATCTATCCTAAGATAATGAATGAATACGTGAAGACTTACGGATGGTAGCCATGAATACTTGAAGACTTATGGATGGTAGCCATGAATACTTGAAGACTTACAAATTGTAGCCAGGAAAATTTGAGGACTTCTGTATGTTGACCAGGAAAATTTGAGGACTTCTGGGTCAGTGAATTTAAACATGCCTGGGATAAGTACACATCTATCCTAAGATAATGAATTAAATACTTGAAGAATTACGGATGGTAGCTATGAATACTTGAAGATTTACGGATAGTAGCCATGAATACTTGAAGACGTATGGATGATAGCCATGAATACCTGAAGACTTATGGATGGTAGCCATGAATACTTGAAGACTTACGGATGGTAGCCATGAATACTTGAAGACTTATGGATGGTAGCCATGAATACTTGAAGACTTACGGATGGTAGCCATGAATACTTGAAGACTTACAAATTGTAGCCAGGAAAATTTGAGGACTTCTGTATGTTGACCATGAAAATTTGAGGACTTCTGGGTCAGTGAATTTAAACATGCCTGGGATAAGTACACATCTATCCTAAGATAATGAATTAAATACTTGAAGAATTACGGATGGCAGCTATAAATACTTGAAGATTTACGGATAGTAGCCATGAATACTTGAAGACTTATGGATGGTAGCTATGAATATCTGAAGACTTATGGATGGTAGCCATGAATACTTGAAGACTTACGGATGGTAGCCATGAATACTTGAAGACTTACGGATGGTAGCCATGAATACTTGAAGACTTACGGATGGTAGCCATGAATACTTGAAGACTTATGGATGGTAGCCATGAATACTTGAAGACTTACAAATTGTAGCCAGGAAAATTTGAGGACTTCTGTATGTTGACCAAGAAAATTTGAGGACTTCTGGGTCAGTGAATTTAAACATGCCTGGGGTAAGTACACATCTATCCTAAGATAATGAATTAAATATTTGAAGAATTACGGATGGTAGCCATGAATACTTGAAGATTTACGGATGGTAGCCATGAATACTTGAAGACTTATGGATGGTAGCCATGAATACGTGAAGACTTACGGATGGTAGCCATGAATACTTGAAGACTTACGGATGGTAGCCATGAATACTTGAAGACTTACAGATGGTAGCCAGAAAAATTTGAGGACTTCTGTATGTTAGCTAGGAAAATTTGAGGACTTCTGGGTCAGTGAATTTAAACATGCCTGGGATAAGTACACATCTATCCTAAGATAATGAATGAATACGTGAAGACTTACGGATGGTAGCCATGAATACTTGAAGACTTACGGATGAGAGCCAGGAAAATGTAAGGACTTCTGGATGTTAGCCCCGAAAATTTGAGGACTTACGGATGTTAGCCAGAAAATTTGAGGACTTCTGGTTGGTAGCCAGGAAAACTTGAGGACTTCTGTATGGTAGCAATGAAAACTTGAGGACTTCTCAGGAGCAATGTTAGAAAATTTTATTTTACAGAAAGAGTAGTAGATGCTTGGAACAAACTTCCAGCAGAGGTAGTTGAAGAATCGACAGTCAGTGAATGAGCAAATGCCTGGGATAAGCACACATCTATCCTAAGATAAAGAGAACATACCGTATACACATAAGGGCAGACTAGATGGACCATATGGTCTCCTTCTGCTGTCAACCTTCTATGTTTTTATGTTTCTATGTTTCTTGATTGTAGCCAGGAAAACTTGAGGATTTCTGGTTAGTCGCCAGGAAAACTTGAGGACTTGTGGTTGGTAACCAGGAAAACTTGAGGACTTCTGGATAATAGCAATGAAAACTTGAGGACTTCTATGGTAGCTAGGAAAACTTGAGGACTTCTGGATGGTAGCCAGGAAAACTTGAGTATTTCTGGATGGTAGTCAGTAAAACTTGAGGACTTCACAATGAGCAAATGGTTCTATGAGTGTTAACTTCTTAAAGCAGAACCTTTTAAGTTTTTCTTGGGTTTTATATACAACAAGCCCAACTCTAAGGCATCTTTCATCAAATTAAACTGCCTCCAGAAATGGCCAGTGGCCAGTTCACTATCGAGCTGCTGGTTTAAATGTAAGATTTTAGAGGACTTCTGGGACTTCTGGTTGGTAGCCAGGATTACTTGAGGACTTCTGGATGGTAGCCAGGAATACTTGAAGACTTACGGATGGTAGCCAGGAAAATTTGAGGACTTCTGGATGGTAGCCAGAAAAACTTAAAGACTTCTGGTTGGTAGCCAAGAAAACTTGAGTATTTCTGGATGGTAGCCAAGAAAACTTGAGTATTTCTGGATGGTAGCCAAGAAAACTTGAGTATTTCTGGATGGTAGCCAGTGAAACGTTAGGACTTCTGGATGGTAGTCAGGAAAACTTGAGGGTTTCACAATGAGCAATTTGTTCTATGAGTGGTAACTTCTTAAAGCAGAACCTTATAAGTTTTTCTTGGATTTTATATACAACAAGCCCAACTCTAAGGCATCTTTCATCAAATAAAACTTCCCCCAGACATGGCCAATGGCCAGTTGTTCACTATCAAGCTATTGGTTTTAATGTAAACTTTTAGAGGACTTCTGGTTGATAGTCATGATTACATGAGTACTTCTGGATGGTAGCCATGAATACTTGATGACTTACGGATGGTAGCTGGGAAAATTTGAGGACTTACCAATAGAAGCCAGGAAAATTTGAGGACTTCTGTATGTTAGCCCAGAAAATTTGAGGACCTTTGGTTGGTAGCCAGGAAAACTCGAGGGCTTCTGGATGGTAGCAATGAACACTTAAGGATTTCGGGTTGGTAGCCAGGAAAACTTGAGGGCTTCTGGATGGTAGCCAGTAAAATTTGAGGACTTCTGGTTGATAGCCAGGGAAACTTGAGTACTTTTGGTTGGTAGCCAGGAAAACTTGAGTATTTCTGGATTGTAGCCAGTAAAACTTTAGGACTTTTGGATTGTAGTCAGGAAAATTTGAGGACTTCTAGATGGTAGCAGGGAAAACTTGTGGTAGCAGGGAGTATTTCTGAATTGTAGCTGGGAAAGCTTCAGTATTTCTGGGTGGTAGCTGGGAAAACTTGAGGACTTATGGATGGTAGCCAGAAAAAAACCTGACTACCTCTAATGCAGGAAGTTTGAAGGGAGCAACAAAGGGGGTGGTCTATGCCCCCCATATAGATCTGGTGGAGCACAGTGCCACTCCAGCTGCTTTTTGTGGCAACATGGCCGCTGTTTGCATTAGTGGCAGTGAGCAGCACTAAAAAAAAAACAGTGACAGGAGAATCGGAGGTGGAAGAGGGGACATAGGGTCTACTGATTCAAAGAGGTCAGGACTAGTGATTTGACAGAGCTGGAACAATCCAGTTCAGAAGCCCTCGGGGATAGTGCCTGGTTTACATGTTGTACTGGGTGGAGCAATTGTAAATTGGTACTCATGGAAATTGGTATAGGGAACTCCTTACCTGTCCACAAACAATTTAAAAGAAATAAGTTTTGAAATAAAAAAATTCACCTTTGTGGCATCTTCCTTCATCTGTCCTCCACTGGGTGGGTCCACCAAGTCGGGGCTTCCTCCTTACCTGGTGGCTGCAAATTTCTGCATGCCAGGGAGGAGCAGCATCTGTAGTGAGGGGGGACACAGGCCCCCCCCCTTCTTCCTTGGCAACCTATCTCTGAAATAACCTTTAATAACACAGAGAAGGAACCTCTATGGAATCCCCCTATGTGAATAATGATGTCACTGTAGGGGAGGATGCCACTGGGAAATCCCCTCCATGTCCATCCCCTCCAGGGATGTCATTAGTCACATGGGGGATACCATAAAGTCTCTGCTTCTGTGGTGTAAAGGGTCTCTTTCACAGCTGCAACAGGCATCAGAAGACCAGCACCCACCAGACCAGGAGGGAGCCCCTGACCCAGTGGACCTGAAAAATGGAACAGGAGACAGAAGAAACAAAAATGTGAGATTTTTCTATTTTTTCTCTATTTTTTAACAGCTTGTGAACTATGTGGTTGCCCGCATGCCACCTGCCAGTGTAGAAGGGTCATCCACCAACTTTACAATACCCCTAAGGAAGATGCAATTCCACATAAGGCAGGGTGTGGGCAGACCCAGAACTTGACCCAATTTCCATAGTGAGACCTCTGAGGCCGAGGGAGGAGTTTAGGTACTTAATCAGTTCGGCAGCTATCCAAGGTGGGTCCCAGCCTACTACGGTAAATCAACAAAACCAGGCAGCCAGTAATATGGTTAACGGAGGTGCCCCCTCATTGGGATGTAAACACTGGGTCTCTGCCACGTATACTCCTCAAGATGCCCACCTCCAACTACTTGGCCCCTTCCCAGTCCTCCCTCCAGGAGTCTCGTTAATTGGAGGAGGGAGACCTCCTGGCGCTGGTCCATCATGAGGGGTACTACTCCTCAGAGATCTCTAAGGCCCCTTTGGGTAGAAAATGCTTCAGGGGTGCTACTGTAGCACCCCTCTAGAGGGTACCAGACAATGCCTCTTCCTTCATGCACTGGTCTCGTTCTCTTCTTCAGCCTCTTGGCTCAGCATTCATGTTCTGCTTTCCTTAGCTCCTCCCACAGACAACACCACCAACAGCCAATCAGAGCCTTATGACTCATACTACTGTAACATTCCCACTTATTATGTTTAGAATTAGCCTGTTACATTCTTGTCCTATTCTGCCACCCGGTGGTCTAACTATGGAACTACCTGTTAACCCTTAAAGTGGACCAACACCCTCCCATGATCGGCCCGGGAAAATATAAGATTCCCGGACCGATCAACTCCCTGACTGCGGGGCACCCGCTGTGTGAACCCCCCCCCCCCAGAAACCCCTAAATCCCTACCTGGTCCTCGATCCAGCGGCGCCCGCCGCCGCCTCTGGCGCGTCCCTCTAGCGCCGGCCATTCACAAGCGGCCGGCGCGGGCGCACGCCCTGTAAGAGTGACACGCGGGAGGCGGCGGCGGGCGCGCTCTCTTGTCCGTCGTTGCCTCCCGCTTGTCCGCCGGCAGGGATTGGCTGCAGCGGTCACGTGGGAGCGAGGAGAGGTGAGTTTTTGGGGCTTTCTGGGAGTTTCACACAGCCCACCGAAGTGGACCAAATCCCAGGAGAGTCAAAATCCTGGGTGTTGGTCCACTTTAAACTCATTTATTAACCCCTTGTTGTGGTGGATCCTGCCAGTATACGGGATGAAGTGAACAAAAACAAATTGGCAAGATGAGGGTTTAAACTAGCTTTGGTCTGGATCCCAAGCCCATTGTTAGTCTACACCCCCCCCCCAGAACTGGTGGAGCGCAGTGCTGCTCCAGCTGTGCTTTACGGCTGTTTGCATTAGGGGGTGCTTAGTGGCAGTGAACAGCCATGCAATGACTACAGTACGTAAGAAGTAAGCAGCACTCAAAAAAACAGTAATAGGGAAGAAAAGGTCGGAGAGGGGGCACGGGGGCCACGGGTTCATGGAGCTTAGGACATATCTTAGGATGAGAAGGAGTAGGCTGTGATGGTTCAGGAGGTGCGAGGAGAGGGTGCATGGCCACAAGTTCAGCAGCAGCAAAGAACCAATCAATGTTGCTGCAGCAGTGACATCCCCATGCTCACCACTGTGGCAGATGGAATACAGAAGCCACTCCCCCTCCATCCCACATACCCCAATGGGTGCTCCACTAGGAAGTGCTGCAACAATTCAAAGTAGTTGGGAAATGTTTTGGTGGCACAACCTTATAAAGAACATGAATTGTCAGGGGTGCTGATCCACAGTGGGGTGGGCAACTCCCCAATAAACCACTGGATGGTAGACCACAACTGGTCATACAGGCTTATAGTGTCAATAGGGATCAAGACACCGTGGAGCTCCTCTCAAGATAGATGCGTATGGTCATTTAAGTGATCGGGTGTGTATTGTGCATACGTCCATGATACATCCAAGTGCACATGTGCAGGGTTGTCGTATGCTAATGCACATTTATGGGGGCTTCCGGCGATGGAGGGTTGCCTTTAAATCTTCTTGGAGTAATGCTGTGTTCCTGCGAACTGACTTTGGCTATGTCTGGCTCAGAGGCATAGCTAGGGGGAACTGGGGGGGGGGGGGGGGGGGCACTTCCCTTGGGTGCAGGAGGTCAGGGAGACACGAAAGGGGGGCCTGATAATAGGTGGGGGCACCATTTTGAATCTTTAAGGTACATTAGATTTTTGCCTGACTACCTGCTCCAGGTCTGTCCCTTGACTACTTCCTACTCCATCTCTCATCCAATGCTACACCACCTGATTGTCTACTTTGGTTTTAACCTTGATCTGACCTCCACAATAATGTCTAATTCCAAGTACTTTGGGTTTGTGTTGTGCGTCCCGGGGTTCCATGCTGCCTGGTCTATCCCCAGGGGTCTAGCTAATTATCTTGTGGAGACAAGGGTTCTCCATAGACTTTACTCTTTGATTCCAGGTTCCAGAACCCCAGAAGCAGTGGTACATGGGCCGTGAAACACATGAGCTGTGTCACGTTGGAAAGACCAATTTTACCCCCCTTTACTAGTAATCCAGTGATTTATTATTTATTTGCACCCTGCACCCTGAAGCTTCTGTTGTATTCCTGTGATCCCCATTTTGGGGCATGTCGGGGTGCAACTGTTTAACAATTGTTGCGCTAGGTTAGTTATTAGACCCTAGGGGATATCTATATAATATTAATACAGCAGTATGTATTGGGCCCCGTGCAATGTATATTTATAGAATTGGAATCAGCAGTCTAGGGGGGTCTCTCTGCTTTACTTTGTTTAGTCGGTCAGTATTTTGTGGGTGGGACAAATAAATACCCTCAGTGTCACTGATTCACAATGACCAATGAGGAGAGTGGTAAGTAACACTACCTTACCCGTCCCGTGCTCCTGCTGTGTCTCCCACTGATGCTCCGAGCCGAATGTCATTCTGCTGGCGCATTGTCTTCGGGTGCATGCCCGGACTGCTGTGGGAGCATCCAGCCATCCTCGCTTCCTTGCCTATGTGCGAGCCCTCTACATGCTTTCTGGCAGCAGTGTGCTGCCATTGGCAGGCAGTGCAGTCGTTGGATGCAAGTTTAAATGGGCCAATGAGCTCTGGTCTAATCAAGGGTTTTCAGCCCTTATAGTTGTTAGCCCTGGTCTAATAAAGGGTTTTCTTTGCCCTGAAGAAGTGACGCGGTGACGTCACGGAACGCGTGGGCGGTGAGGTGGGGGGTTGCGGCTGCTGCTCTATTTTGGATACATGAGATCTTACTTGTTACATATGTTGTATGTCTTTTTGATCCTTACCCGGCTGGTCCTCATTTCACCAGTGTTTAACTGACACATTTTTGCACATTGCACTTTATTAGGTTTGTGATTATAGGAAGCCATACGGGCATTAGTTATTATATAGGTGTGGGATAAATCCCTTTGGGACTGTTTTTTATTTGATAGTTATAATTTGTATTACTATGTAGAAATTGGGCACTTAATAGGCATTTTCCAGCTGGGGTTATGGCCGGATTACATGTATGATTATGTCTGATATTAGATTGCAAACTTAAGCAGCATGTATGTCATTCCTTTGTCCCTCCCCCTCTCCTTTTTCTAGTTTGTTACATGTTTTTTTAGCATGGTTTTAAATTGTCTTAGCATTCTGGATTGTAAATATATGTTCTAATAAAATTATATATATTTTTGATACAAGCAGTGGTGTCACTGGG
This sequence comes from Gastrophryne carolinensis, assembly GCA_027917425.1. Classification (NCBI taxonomy): domain Eukaryota; kingdom Metazoa; phylum Chordata; class Amphibia; order Anura; family Microhylidae; genus Gastrophryne; species Gastrophryne carolinensis. Next base: position 9,203,376 of record CM051239.1, on the reverse strand, counting down.
TTTGTGGGGTTGGTTTTTGGGGGGTTGTGGGACCCCCTCTTGGATTAAGCCATTATAGTTGTGACGTACCTTTCTGGAGACCAGGCCAATATAGATACAGACAATAGCAAATGAGACTGGGGAAACTCAGCAGAGGGGAGGGTCGGAGTGTCAAGTGTGAGGATGATGCAGAATCCGGAACACCAGGTAGGAACTGATGGAGATCTGAAAAGCTATAGTGAACTATAGCTGACTGTACCTTAGCAAAGCCAGCAGGGAGTAACGGGTAGAGTGCTACATCACGCACTGGTTTCAGCATGGGGAGTTTGATGACAGATTTGGTTTGAGCCTTCCACAAGGGTCGGACTGTGCTGCCAAAAAGTTGGGGTCACACCAGTAGACAGTGAGCCCAAATATGGGAAAAGTCCAGTCCAAGTTTTCTGGGAAGCTGATGCAGGGAAAACAGAGTATCCAGAGCCAGGGAAAGCCGTAATCCATTGCCAAAGTTCAGTGAGCCAAAACAGGTAGTCATCCAAGCAGGGGGTCGAGAGCCAGAGAGAAAGGTTGTGTCCAAAGACAAGGAGTCAGAGCCACAGCGGGGTTGTAATCCAAGAGCCAGAGGGTCAGAGCCAGAGCGGTGTCACAATCCAAAGCCTGAAGTCAGAGTCAATAGTCAAACCAAGTCACACATGAACAGAAGCAAGTGTCACTCCCAGAAGATCGGCAGGCATCTTCCTAGGGCCTTAAGCATCCAGGAAGTGCTTGCTGTGCATGCACAGAGTGCACAAAGGGTTAGGGGCATCCTGGGCATGCGCAGACTGTGAGGTGGTAGCCATAGTTGGCAAAAAAATTGAGAAAAGTTTGTTGACTCGTGAACAGAATTATTAAAGGCAAACTCCGAGAGTGGCAGAAGTGAGTTCCAGTTATCTTGGAGGTATGTGGCATAACAGCGGTTGTACTGTTCGAGTGTTAAATTTGTCCTCTCTGTTTGGGCGTTAGTTTGAGGATGATGTGCAGAAGATAAGGATAGAGATTTTTTTAACCTCTTACACAAGGCTGTCCAAAATTTGAACTGGGAACCCCTGTCAGATATCATCAGGGAGGCCGTGAAGACGAAAGAAGTTCTTGATGAAGACTTTCACAAGAGCAGCTGCAGATGGAAGGGCAGACAAGGTAATAAAATGCGCGATCTTTGAGAAATGATCCACAACTACCAGAATGGTATTGTACCCTTCAGCGATCAATGATAAAAGCCGTGACAATGTTGGACCATAGGCGGTTTGGGACAGGAAGCGGTTGCAGCAGATCAGCAGGACGGAAGTGCTGAGTTTTGCACCTCGCATATCGCAATTGTTCACATAAACTTTGCAATTCTGGTTAATGGTGGGCCACCAGAACAATCGTTTGATCAAATCTCTTGTCTTACTTATTCCAAAATGTCCATCCACCGGGTGATCATGGAAAAGAGCTAAGATCTTGGATCGAAATGGTTCCGGAAATAAGATTCTGTCTTTGAATAGAAAAAGTCCATGCTTAAAAGTATTTGGTGACCAGGGCAGGTTTAATGTGGTAAGAATATTCTTTGGTTTCTAAAAAAAAATTGGGGCTTGATAGCCAAAAAGTGATTACCTTGAAAAATCAGAGCGGGCCCGCTGGAAGATTCCTACTCGAGATCCGAGTGAATTCGGGACAGGGCAACTGCCTTACCATTCTTAGAGCCAGGCCGATACGTGATGTGGAATGAGAAACGTGAAAAGAAGAGTGCACACCGGGCCTGTCTGGGTCCCAGTTTTTTTGGCAGAACAAAAATACTCCAGCTTTTTATGGTCCGTGAAAATCAGGATTAGGCATTGTGCGCCTTCAAGCAAATACCGCCATTCTTCTAAGGCCAACCTTATTGCTAGTCGTTCCCTGCCTCCCACATCGTAGTTTCTTTCTGAAGTGGAAAGTTTTCTCAAGAAGAAGGCCTCTTGGTGTAGAGTATTCTTTTCACCTGTTCTTTGTGACAAGATGACACCCACTTCTGATTCGGAAGCATCCACTTCCAAGATAAAGAGGAGTTGAGTTTCAGGGTGTTTCAGGAGTTGAGTGGAAGTAAAAAGGTGTTTTAGCCCGTCAAATGCCTCCTGTGCTGCCTCAGACAATTTGATTCTTGGTTGCTTCTTGGTTAGATCTGTGATTGGTTTGATGACCTTTGAAAAGCCGCAGATATATTTTCTGCAAAAATTTGGAAAAGAGGACCTTTCCTAAAACGAAAATTATTTGCACAGTACCCAACACAAGGAAAAATAGCATTACCCATCAATCCTTGCAGCAGGAGGAGCTATGCAAATCATCTCTGTATGTCCCTGAGGCCCTTAGAAACGCTAGGGGCGCAACGCTGTTTCTGAAAAAATTTGCAAATCCCACAAAGCACTGGACTTCCTTTCGGGAACTGAGAACAGGTAATTCCAGGAGACCTTACTGGGGTCCATGGCTATAGTAGCTGAGATTACAAATCCCAAGGACTGTACAGAGTTCTTCTAAAACTCACACTTTTGATGTAAAGTCGGTGATCTCAAAGACACTGAAGAACTTTTTTGACGTGGACCCGATGAAGCTGGAGGTTAGTGGAGAAGATTAAAATATCATCCAGATACTCAGAAATGAAAAACATCGTGCAGGCTGATTCATCACTAACGCCAGGTAGCGACAGATGAGCGTCTGTAGCAGGCATTTTAAGAGCGCCCACTAGTAGTCACTGTGCTCAGCCATGGGTCGCTAGTTCTTAGCAACTCATTCGCTGTGCAGCAATGATGAATACACTGTGATGAGTCGCTATTTGACCAGTACAGCGCTGTATGGGAGCGCATGTTAGCGACTGGTCAGTGGCACCGACTAACAACATATTCAGTAAAAAAACAGCCTCACAAATCTCTGGCGCTGAAAAATGCTTCTCTGAAGCCCAGAGCGCCGGAGGCTGTGTGTTTAAAGTCTGTTTTTCAGCATCTATCCACTAGTAACAAAGCGAAAACATATGGAATTACATTGTAATAACATTGAAACATGAACACTTTAATGCCAGACCTGTAATGTCATTTCTCAGAAATATATAAAACATGAAACATTTTTGAAAAATCTGCTTATTCAATGCCATAAGAGGTCACAACATTATTTGAGATTTAAAAAAAACAAAAAAAAAACAGTTAAAATTGAAGAAAAGTATTATCCATTGAAATGTATGGGAGAGCGACAGGTAGCGAGAGGTAATACCTGGCGCTGTGCAAGGCTGAACGCCGGCGCTGTTCGCTGAGGATGGGATAATGATGAATCGGACGCTACATCGCGCTATCCCAGTCGCTAAACAGATTCTGCTTGATAAATGTGTAATTGCGTGCCGTGTCCGGCGTTCACCTGTGGCTACCTGTCGCTACCTCTCATTAACAAGGCGCTACCTGGCGCTATCCCTTCATAAATAAGGGCCTAAGTATTCACGTAACACATCATTAATAAAATGCTGCAAGATGGCAGCGGCAATGCACAGCTCGAAGGGCATCACTAAAATAAGTGCCCGTAACGAGAATGAAAGGCTGTTTTCCATTCATCCCCTTCTCTAATGCGCACCAGGTTATAAGCTGCCCTCAAGTCCAGTTTGGTGAAATCGTGGCAGCATGAAGACCTTGGTAAAGTTCTGCAATTAGGGGAAGTGGATTTCTGTTTTTAATGGTGATTTTTGTTAAGCGCTCTATAATCTATGCAGGGACCCGTCTTTCTTTTCCATGAAAAAGAGACCTGCGCCAGCTGGTGAAGAGGATAGACAGATGAATCCCTCTTCAATATATTTCTTCAGTACCTTTAATTTTGGCCCAGACAACAGGGCGACCAAAGGGAATTGCTGCGCTGGGCAATAAATCAATAGGACAGTCATATTCCCGATGTGGTGGTAAAATGTCTGCCCCCTTCTCATCAGCCACGTCTTGAAACCCAATATAAGGTTCTGGCAGTGAAGTCGGGGAGGCCGATTCATTAATAGCGCCAGGTAGCGACAGATGAGCGGCAGTAGCGTTATTTTCACAGCGCCCGCTAGTATTCGCTGTGCTTGGCCGTTGTTCGGTTGTTGACAGCGACTCAGTCGGTGTGCGGTAATGTTGAATACGGGGTTAGGAGTCGCTGTTTGACAGGTTCCGCGCTGTATGGGAGCGCATGACAGCGAATGGCCATAGCGAATGGCTCCCAGCATAATCATTAACAAATCACGCTCAAAAAATTCTCGCGCTGTGAAATGCTTGTTTAAACCCCAGAGCGCTGGCGGCGATGGGTTAAAAGTAGTTTTTTAACCCCCAAACAACCATATTTTTGGAAAAAAAAAAAACAAGTTTTTCAAAACATTTTGTATTATGAATACATTAATATCAGACCTGTAATATCAATTCTGCACAATTTTTTTTTTTTTACCTTAAAAAAAATATCTAACATTGCAGAAGTGGTCACAGAATTTTTGACATTTAAAAAAAAAAAAAAAAATACATTAAAGTGGACCAACACCCAGGGGGGATCGGCCCGGGAATCTATAAGATTCCCGGACCGATCAGATCCCTCCCCGCGGGGCATCCGAAATCAGGATGTCCCGCGGGGAGGAACCCCCCAGGAGGCCCACAAACCTTACCTTACCGGAGATCCAACGGCGCATGTGCGAGACGCGGCCGCGTCTCTCGCTTCCCTCTAGCAGGGCGCGCTCCCGTGCCGGCCGTTTTGTGAATGGCCGGCGCAGGCGCGCTCCCTGTTAGAGGGAAGCGAGAGACGCAGCCAATGACAGCGCTCAGAGCAGCTCTGGTATGCGCGTCCAAGCGGCTTTGGACGCGCATACCAGAGCGGCTCTGAGCGCTGTCATTGGCCGGACGAGGTCACGTGGGAGCGGGGAGAGGTGAGTTTTTGCGGCGATCGGGGGGGTTTCACACAGCGGGGCACCCCCGATCGGGGTGCCCCACCTAAGTGGACCAACACCCAGGATAGTCAAAATCCTGGGTGTTGGTCCACTTTAATAGCAATTAATTACGAATATTTAAAGATTGCTCCATTGAAATGCATTGGAGAGCGCCACGTAGCGAGAGGTCATACCTGTCGCTGTTCAAGGTCGGACGCTGGCGCTGTGGGCTGAGGCTGGAATAATGATGAATGAGTCGCTATATGGCGCTATCTCAGTCGCTAAGCAGGATCGGCTTGATAAATGTGTGATTGCGGAGGGGAGCCGGCGTTCTCGTGGCGGTGACCGTCATTAGCGTTCGCTCACCATTCGCTACCTGGCGCTATCCCTTGTTAAATAAGGGCTTTAGAAGCGATGGCACAGGTAGTTTGTGCAAAGGAGTAGCTCGGCTTTCTGGCACCCGGGGCAAAGATTGGAAATGGTGCCTTCACCAGCGCTCAGGCCCCCCTTTGGTGCCCCGCTGACCTGCTGCACCCAGGGCACGTGCCCCCCCCCCCCGTTCCCCCCTAGCTTACCTCCTGGTTTGTGAAAGGGGTGAGGAATCCGAGATGTCACAATTTTGGGAGACATAGTCTGATTTGAATGTAATTGAGTCAAGAGTCAAAGTAATATCTGGATTGTGGGCTTTTAACTGGGATGACCGGATAGATAGCAACATTTCAAAACGAGACGAGTTCTGGATGATGAGGTTCAATTAGAATGGGAAGAGCAAGAGTCTCAAAACAGATGGGACCCGAGCTAATGGGTGACCCATCTGTCACGGTGACAGCAAGAGGAGTTGACTTAGGATGGATGGGAATTTTATGTTCAGCAGCAGTCCAAAAAATAGCTGCACGTCCAAAATGGCCACAACGTATATGTCATGCAGCTGAAAAATAAGTGGAATAGAAAAGTAGGCCTCACATAAAGCCAAACAGCTCGCAGGGCAGGGGTTAGAAATTCCCCGACCTGGGCGTTTAGCAGGGCAATTGGCCCCACGGTACATTCACGAGTTTTGAGCGGGATGGTGGGCCCGTTCCTCAGTAGTCAAGGGGGGGGAGATGCATCATGCCCAGCTGCATAGGTGTCACGGACCGGGTGGAGCGGACTCAGGTGTGGATCCGCTTTAACTGTGGGACTGATGGCGGGTACCGTGTCAGGGGAGCGGAGTCTAAGGGGCCACCGGTATTTACCAGAGCCCGCCGCAAGGCAGGTTGGTCTTGTGCGGTGAGTGACCCCCAGGTCACTACCCCCCAACAGCGGCCCAGCCCCACAGTCAGCCGAGGTTCAGCGAGGTACACAAGTGGCAGGCAAAAGGCGTAGTAAGTACAGGCAGAGGTCGGGGCAGGCAGCAAAAGTTCAGGTGAGCAATCCAAGAATGTCTGACTTTCAACAAGCATGGAGAGACCAAGATCCCGCACTGAAGGAAGGAAGTGCCTCTTTAAATAGGAGAAGTGGATGCAGGATTGGATGACCAGACACAAATCAGTGCTGTACAGGCCCTTTAAATCTCATTAATCTAGTGCGCTCGCCCTCTAGTGGACGGAGACGTGCGCGCACCTGAGCATGTGAGAAGGAAGCATTGGGGGAAGGGAGACAGCTAGGAACAGCCATGAGGGAAGTGCTGCAAAATGGATGACGGCTGGATGCAGCCATGAAGGTAAGTGAAGTGCTGCTAGATGGGCGTGCAGCGCTCGCCCTAACAATAGGTTCAGGCACTGTTTGTGTAGTGGGGCTGGATCCCTGGGGAGCAGGGGATGACTGGAGGTTTGCAGGGTTAACCCATGAGCGTTCTGGGTGTTATTCTCTAAGCCATCTGTCAATCTGGATTGACAAATCCACCAGTTGTTTGAAGGTATCAGGTGCTTTAACTCGGATAAATAAGGGGGGAGGTAAGAAAGTGTATATTCTATGGGTGGTTCCCTCACGACTACAGTGGTGATGTGGTACTATGGTCGTATGGCTCTAGGAAGGGAGGGGGTTAGGTCCGCTTATGCTCCCATAGGTTGCCCCAAGGGGAGTAATGGGACCTCAGTACCCTTATTCACTCACTGTTGTACAATATGCAAACATTTATTTACAATATATACATATATATTTGCAATCAAACCGCTTAATAGATATTTACGCACATTCACAATGGACATATATGATTAGCAATAAATAGATAACAGTTTTCTAAATTATTGTAAGTGTTTGAGTCCTTATTTGTTGGGGCCATCAATTGCGGCCTAAGAGGTTTGGATAGAGCGGATGGGATATCCACAGTTTGTAGCAAGGCAATAACCTTGGTTTGTAGCAAGTTCGGGGTTTTTTGGTCCCATGTACCAGGACGATACCCTTTGTTTGTAGCAAGTATGAGGTCCCGTCACAGACGCGTTTCGCCGTTAGGCTTCCTCAGTGTGTGGACCTCACAGACTTATATTTCCTTATATATAGTGTGGGGTGGCCTATTTGTTGATACCATGCTGCCAGAAATGTATATATTGGTACTTACATGTTCGTTTTTTTCTTGCCCAGGCGCCCCTTGCTGGTGGTCGGACATTCTCCAAGTTTAGAACCAAGAGTGCTATGGTATTCTCCTTATTAAGCCCTGTCTTTTGTGAAAGGCTGTAAGTTAAAAATGGTACAGGGGCAACGGTGCTTTAACTCAGGCCAGTTCATCTTTGATAAATTTACTATATATCAGGGCAGACCATATATACTGTGGTCTTTCCTGATGGATAAGCGACCCTCCTCGGAAAAAGGATATTTAGATATTTTTTGATATCTCTTTAAATAGAGGGGGTTTGGAATTGCAGGTCCTATTAAAGATTACTTCTGCAAAATAAATTGCTGGGGTTAGGTCCAACCCCCAAATTCTATAAGGACCTAGCGTTCCCACCACACCTCAAATTTGTTTAGAAATAAATCTTTTTATATTTATATTTATTTCATGTTCTTTAAAATCAGGTCATTACAGATTCAGACATTACATATATAAAATTAAAAACATTGGCCGCGTATTTCATACAGCATCATACAGATTTTGTTTTGATAAATGATTAATTATATACAATAATTAATTCCAAATTCATTGCCTCAGCATTTTTCATTCTTTGAGCTTACTGATATGATGATCAAAACGATCAGGGCAGACATGTTTCACCAGTATGGCTTCCTCAGTGCCCTGTCTTGTGGAAACATAAGGCTCAGATTTGAGTCTAGGATGATGGGGTGGTACAATTTTGTGTGGCTTGATGGACCTCCAAGTATGCTCAGATGCTCGTGCCTTTATGAAAACATATGCTGCAGGCTATTGCTCACGCATTCTAATTTTGGATAGAAGAAATCCTGTGGTTCAGAGCCTTAAGAACTGGCTCCCTATGTCCCCGCTATGGTGCTGGAGTGTTCTGCGCTGCTGCGCTCCGTTCAGGCGTCGCCTCGAATATATAAATATGTTTAAATTGAAAGAGTATTTGATGCGCGGCTGCATCTGCGCATTGGCTTCACTTGTTGTCTCCAGGAGGAGGAACGCGCGAGTCACTCCGTCGGCACCCCCCGTCTCTGAGGTGTGGTGGGAACGCTAGGTCCTTATAGAATTTGGGGGTTGGACCTAACCCCAGCAATTTATTTTGCAGAAGTCATCTTTGATAAAGTCTGAAAGTCCCAGTCTGAATTTAAATTTTAAAGCGTAGTCATTTCAACCTGTGTCGCTTGCCCAACACCGAAATTCTGCAGCATATTCCTCTACCGGCCCCTTCCCTTGTTTTAGTTTGTGCGGAGCAAACTCAGCAGAAGCCATGTGACTTGGATCATTATAGACACACAGTTCACCGCAAAATGTCCAGAAAGACACCACTCACCCCACAATAATTACTGATTGGTCACAAACATATGCACAAAATGATCTTTAATTCATAAGAGTTTAAAAATGACTAAATAAAGTGCTATTGTGCAAAACCAAAGTGCTGCTAGTGCTAATATATTGCAGTATTAAGACAGTGAACAAAGGCCCTTATTTAACAAGGGATAGCGCCAGGTAGCGAATGGTGAGCGAACGGTAATGACGCTCACCGCCACGAGAACGCTGGCTCCCCTCCGCAATCACACATTTATCAAGCCGATCCTGCTTAGCGACTGACAGAGCCCCAGATAGCGAATCATTCATCATTATTCCAGCCTCACCCCACAGCGCCAGCGAGCGACCTTGAACAGCGACAGGTATGACCTCTCGCTACCTGGCGCTCTCCAATGCATTTCAATGGAACAATCTTTAAATATTCATAATTAATTGCTATTAATTTTTTTTTTTTTTTGTTTAAATGTCAAAAATTCTGTGACCACTTCTGCAATGTTAGATTTTTTTTTTAAGGTAAAAAAATAAATAAATACATTTGTGCAGAATTGATATTACAGGTCTGATATTAATGTATTCATATTACAAAATGTTTTGAAAAACATGTTTTTTTTTTTTTTTTTTCTAAAAATATGGTTGTTTGGGGGTTAAAAAACTACTTTTAACACATCACCGCCAGCGCTCTGGGGTTTAAACAAGCATTTCACAGCGCGAGAATTTTTGGAGCGTGATTTGTTAATGAATATGGTGGGAGCCGTTCGCTATGGCCGTTCGCTGTCATGCGCTCCCATACAGCGCGGAACCTGTCAAACAGCGACTCCTAACCCCGTATTCAACATTACCGCACACCGACTGAGTTGCTGTCAACAGCCGAACAATGGCCAAGCACAGCGAATACTAGCGGGCGCTGTGAAAATAACGCTACTGTCGCTCATCTGTCGCTACCTGGCGCTATTAATGAATCGGCCTCAAAGTGTACCTGTGGGCTGATCTCCCCCTGGTTCAACCCCCTCTCCTACCCTCTTCCCCACTCTACCCCCCCCCAATCTTCTCTTTCTTCTCTATCTCACTCTCTCTTGGCATAAACTGCTCTCACTGAGTCCCCCGGCGGGGACCAATGGTTGGGTCCCCGTAGGGGGTCACTGCCGAATAGGTGAGGGACCAAAGATGAATATGGATCCTTGAGCAATAGCTTCAGTATAAGTGTGTATCTGGCTCACCTGTATTATAACACTGCGCTCCTTCTGTGATTGTATATGTGAGATGACTTTGTAACTTATCTCTATAGCTTAACTCTTTGGAGACTGTATTTTTTCTTGTTTTAAAATAAAAATAAAGAATTAAAAAAAAAATACAAAAAGACAGTGAACAAAATAATAAGTATCTGGAATAAGATCACCTATGTGTTGAAAAGGGGTCCCACTGGTATCCTCACCCACGCGTTCTGTGACCCCTACGTCACTTTCTCAAGGTGCCTGAATCACTATACAAGTCACGCAGTGCCTTGAAGAAACCGTCCACAGTATTTAAGGATGGATCATCCTGTTCCAAGTGGTGGTGGAGGTGAGCCCAGGACTGTGGGTCTCCTTGAAGCAGCAAGATGACAAACCGTACTGGGTGAAAACAGAAGCATAGGTGCAGGGTAACAGAGTAAAGAACAACTGGCAGCTGTGTTTAAAAGAACATTTTTTCCAGCGGGGGCCCTGGGTTCGCGTAGTGAGTCTTTTCTTGGGCTGGAGCAACTTCAGTAGAGGTAGAGGCATTGGAACTAAGTGTAGGATGCCAGGTAGTATCAATTTCATCCCGAAGATCAGAATGGCTTTGATGGAGTTCCCCCACAACTTGAGTCAATTCGCCTAGGCGTTGCAGGATGGCTTCAAAAGCTGTCTGTGTCTGGGCCGAGTCAATTTTGTCTGGCCTGCAGAAACTGTTACGTACCTTTCTGGAGACCAGGCCGGTGAAGACAGACAGCTGCCAGCAATACCAACTGCGGCCTCTACAGAGAGTGGAAAGTTGGGAAACTCAGCAAAGGGGAGGGCCAGAGTGTCAAGTATGAAGATGATGCAGAATTAGGAACACCAGGCAGGAACTGAGGGAGATCTGAAAAGCAATAGTGAATTAAAGCTGAGGCGAGCCAGAGGGGTGTAACAGGTAGAGTGCTACACCACGCACTGGTTTCAGCATGGGGAGTCTTGGGTCAGGGTCCCACTACTGTCGCCAGTGAGCCCAAATATGGGAAAAGCCCAGTCCGGGTTTTCTGTTAAGGGGATATTGAGCTGCTTGTTTTTGAGGATGGGGGAAGGATCTGCCACACTACTCTGCTACGGGGGTATTCTGCAAGATGCCTGTTATATGGGGAGGGGGGATTCTACATGCTGCTCAAAGAGGGACAATATGTAAATTAAGGCCACGCCCCTTCATTGAGGGATGGATGAAGCCACGCCCCTTCATGGATTGATGGATAGGAGATAGAATGTAACAGTTACAACAATATAAGCACTTTGAATAGGCAAATTAATCATTTATTGATGTAGATCTACATCACCTCTACACCTCAAAGAGGGGCAATATGTAAATTAGGCAACACCCCCTCATTCAGGGATGGCTGAAACCACGCCCCCTCATCGAGGGATGGATGAAGCCACGTCCCCTCGTTCAGGGATGGATGAAGCCACGTCCCCTCGTTCAGGGATGGATGAAGCCACGTCCTCTCATTGAGGGATGGATGAAGCCACGCCCCCTCATCGAGGGATGGATGAAGCCACGTCCCCTCATTGAGGGATGGATGAAGCCACGTCCCCTCATTGAGGGATGGATGAAGCCACATTCTCTCATTGAGAGATGGATGAAGCCACGTCCCCTCATTGAGGGATGGATGAAGCCACATCCTCTCATTGAGAGATGGATGAAGCCACGCCCCCTCATTGAGGGATGGATGAAGCCACGTCCCCTCATTGAGGGATGGATGAAGCCACGCCCCCTCATTGAGGGATGAATGAAGCCACACCCCCTCATTGAGAAATGGATGAAGCTACATCCCCTCATTGAGAAATGGATGAAGCCACACCCCCTCATTGAGGGATGGATGAAGCCATGCCCCCTCATTGAGAAATGGATGAAGCCACGCCCCCTCAGTGAGGGATGGATAGGAGATAAGATGTAACAGTTACAACAATAGAAACACTTTGAATAGGCAAATTAATCATTTATTGATGCAGATCTGCATGTTACACCTCAAAGAGGGACAATATTTCAATTAAGGCCACACATTCTCATTGAGGATGTATGAAGCCACGCCCCCTCATTGAGGGATTGATGAAGCCACGCCCCTCATTGAGGATGGATGAAGCCACAACCCTTCATTGATTGATGGATAGGAGATAGGATGTAACAGTTACAACAATATAAACACTTAGAATAGGCAAATTAATACTTTTTTCACGCAGATCTGCATGTTACACCTCAAAGAGGGACAAATGAGAACAACGAGGGACACAGACTCAAAAGAGGGACAGCCCCTCCAAATCAGGGACACTTGGGAGGTATGTTATTATTATTATTTCTAATGAAGGGTTTGGATGAAACAAAAAGCCTTGCTTGTCTCTTTCTCCTTCCTCCATAAACAAAGCAAACAAGCCCCATCCAGAATCACAAGTCATGTCCCGCCATTAATAATGGCGCCTTTGTCTTTCCACATCACAAAGACGTTTCCTATGAGGTTGGGCGCGATCGGCTCGCGCGGCCTCCCCTCCTAATGGAAAGGCTTCGCTCTCCCAGAGCTGACTGTAATTTTCGGCAAGAGAAAAAAAGTAGTTAATAAGGGAGCTTTGATGTACAAAGTCGGCTTCTGCTTCTTCTTCTGCTTCTTTTTTTTAATATTTGCGTTTCCGCCCCGGCTGCCTCCTCCGGCGTCTCCATTTAATCACAGGTAGGAAAACAAGTAAATGAAATCCATTTACCGGATCTCATTACAATGGATAATGAAAGAAAGAAAGCTTTTACTCTATCGATAGGCCGGCGATTTAACAAGGAATCTGCTGTACAACCGTTTCAATAAAAGGGCGATAAATAATTCAGAAGGTGCCGTCGCTTCAAAGAATATTCCGGGGGGGCGACATAAAAGTTAAAAGGAGAACTGTATACAAAATGGAAAATTTAAGGTTGTACTATGCACCTCGAACTTTCCTAGGAATTATGGGGGTTATTTTTGAGGCCGATTTATTAATAGCGCCAGGTAGCGACAGATGAGCGGCAGTAGCGTAATTTTCACAGCGCCCGCTAGTAGTCGCTGTGCTTGGCCGTTGTTCGATTGTTGACAGCGACTCAGTCGGTGTGCGGTAATGTGGAATATGGGGTTAGGAGTCGCTGTTTGACAGGTTCCGCGCTGTATGGGAGCGCATGATAGCGAATGGCCATAGCGAACGGCTCCCACCATATTCATTAACAAATCACGCTCAAAAAATTCTCGCGCTGTGAAATGCATGTTTAAACCCCAGAGCGCTGGCGGCGATGGGTTAAAAGTAGTTTTTTAACCCCCAAACAACCATATTTTTGGGAAACCAAAAAAAACAAGTTTATAAAAACACTTAGAGGCCGATTCATTAATAGCGCCAGGTAGCGACAGATGAGCGACTGTAGCGTGATTTTTTCAGCGCCAGCCAGTATTCGCTGTGCTTGGCCGGCGTTAGCTTGATGACAGCGACTCAGTCGGTGTGCGGTAATGTTGAATACGGGCTGGGGGGTCGCTGTTTCACAGGTCCAGCGTTGTATGTGAGCGCCTGACAACGAATGGCCAGAGCGAACGGCTAGCTTCATATTCATTAACAAATCACGCTACGAATGTGCTGTCGCTGTCCATTCCTTGTTTAAACCCCAGAGCGCTGGCGGCGATGTGTATTAACTAGTTTTTAACCCCTAAACAACCATATTTTTTGAATGTAACGTTATACATGTTTTTAGAATCATTTTGTAATATGAATACATTAATCTCAGACCTGTTAGATCAATTCTGCACAAATTATTTTAAACATTTTTTTTTACTTAAAAATAAATCCTAACATTGCAGAAGTGTTCTCCGAATTTTTGACATTAAAAAAAAAAAAAAAATTAATACCAATTAATTATGAATAATTATAGATTGCTCCATTGAAATGCATTGGACATCGCCAGGGAGCGACAGCTCATACCTGGCGCTGTGAGGGAATTTGCAGCGGCGCTGTTCGGTCCAAGCGGCTTCATGATGAATGCCGCGCTAGCCGTCGCTCTCGCCGGCGCTAGCCTCATTTTGCTTGATAAATGCGTCATTGTGACCGCCGCCGGGCGTACTTGAGTCGGTAGTCGCCGTTAGCTGCCGCTACCTGGCGCTCGTCAGACACTACCTGGCGCTAGCCCGTGATAAATAAGGGCATAGGAATATGAATACATTAATATCAGACCTGTAATATCAATTCTGCACAAATTTATTTTTTATTTTTTTTTTACGTTAAAAAAATATCTAACATTGCAGAAGTGGTAACAGAAATCTTCACATAAAAAAAAAAAAAAAAAAAAAAAAAAAGAATAATAACAATTAATTATGAATATTTAAAGATTGCTCCATTGAAATGCATTGGAGAGCGCCAGGTAGCGAGAGGTCATACTTGTCGCTGTTCAAGGTCGCTCGCTGGCGCTGTGGGGTGAGGCTGGAATAATGATGAATGAGTCGCTATATGGCGCTATCTCAGTCGCTAAGCAGGATCGGCTTGATAAATGTGTGATTGCGGAGGGGAGCCGGCTTTCTCGTGGCGGGGCCCGTCATTACCGTTCGCTCACCAGTCGCTACCTGGCGCTATCCCTTGTTAAATAAGGGCCTAAGTACAAAATGGAGAATTTCAGGTTGTACTATGCACCTCGAACTTTCCTAGGAATTATGGGGGTTATTTAAGAAACGCTAAGGCCAGGTAGTGCCAGATGAGTGTCGGGTGAGGGAATTAGTTAAAAAACGCTAACATAGCGCCACGTAGCATCGGGTGAACGCCGGGCGAAGTATGTGAAAACCACATTTAAGAAAGTGAATCCGGCGAGCGCCTCTAATAGCGCCATGTAGCGCCACATGTATTATTACAGGCGGCTCAGTATAAAGCAATGGCGCTCTAGGTTCAGCAGCACCATGTAGTACCTGTCGCTCAGTAGCGTTGTCCTATACATTTCAATGGTGTTTTATTTGGTTGTGTATAAATAGTGTTTTTATAGTGTAATTATTTTTCTAAGGCCCTTATTTAACAAGGGATAGCGCCAGGTAGCGAATGGTGAGCGAACGGTAATGACGCTCACCGCCACGAGAACGCCGGCTCCCCTCCGCAATCACACATTTATCAAGCCGATCCTGCTTAGTGACTGAGATAGCGCCATATAGCCACTCATTCATCATTCTTCCAGCCTCACCCCACAGCGCCAGCGAGCGACCTTGAACAGCGACAGGTATGACCTCTTGCTCCCTGGAGCTCTCCAATGCATTTCAATGGAACAATCTTTAAATATTCATAATTAATTGTTATTAATGTATTTTTTTTTTTTTTTTTTTTAAATGTCAAAAATTCTGTGACCACTTCTGCAATGTTAGATATTTTTTTTATGGTAAAAAAAAAAAAAAAAATAAAAAATTTGTGCAGAATTGATATTACAGGTCTGATATTATTGTATTCATATTACTAAATGTTTTTAGAATCTTGTTTTTTTTGGTTTCCAAAAATATGGTTGTTTGGGGGTTAAAAAACTACTTGTAACCCATCGCCGCCAGCGCTCTGGGGTTTAAACAAGCATTTCACAGCGCAAGAATTTTTTGAGCGTGATTTGTTAATGAATATGGTGGGAGCCGTTCGCTATGGCCATTCGCTGTCATGCGCTCCCATACAGCGCGGAACCTGTCAAACAGCGACTCCTAACCCCGTATTCCACATTACCGCACACCGACTGAGTCGCTGTCAACAACCGAACAACGGCCAAGCACAGCGAATACTAGCGGGCGCTGTGAAAATAACGCTACTGTCACTCATCTGTCGCTACCTGGCGCTATTAATGAATCGGCCTCCCCGTTTTAGGATATAATCATTGTGTGACCTCTCCTGCCTGGCAACCAAGCACGGGCAGGGTGATTCATTAATAGGTAGCGAGTGCGGCAGCTGAGCGCCTGTAGAGCGGATTTCAGAGCGATCGCTAGTAGTCGCTGTGCTCGGCCATGGTTCTTTGTTTCAGAGCGAGGTCGCTGGCCGGCATTGTTGAAAACGCTATGTGAGTCGCAGTACTACTCTGTATTGGAGCGAATGGTAGCGTCAGCTCAGTGCGGCTGACTCACAACACATTCATCAAAACAACAGACTTAAACAGCACCGGCGCTCAAAATCGGGTCGCTGTAGCCCATAGCGCCAGAGGCTGTGTGATTAAAGTCTGATTTTGAACATGTATCCACTAGTAACAAAGCGAAAACACATGGAATGACATTGTTATTACATTGTGACATGAACACTTTAATACCAGACCTGTAAGGACAATTCTGCATAAAAATATTAATAATCGAAAAAGTTTTCAAAAATGTCATTTTCTTGTCCAGAATACTTGTCAGAACATTTGTTTTTTTTTTTAAATTGGGATCAGGAAAGGGATTTAAGTATCGTCCATAGAAATGTATGGGAGAGCGCCAGGTAGCGACAGGTAAGACGTGGCGCTCTGCAAGGCTGAACGCTGGTGCTGTACGCTGAGCCTGGGATAATGATGAATCGGACGCTACATGGCGTTATCCCAGTCACTCACCAGATTTTGCTTCATAAATGTGTAATTGCTGCCGTGTCCGGCGTTCACCTGCAGCTACCTGCCGCTTACAAGGCACTATCTGGCGCTATCTCTTCATGAATATGGCCCTTAGGGGTTTATTCATCAAGGGATAGCGGCAGGTAGCACCTCTTAGCGTCAGGTAGCGAACAGTGAACGCCAAGCGCTGTACGAAATACCACATTTATCAAAACGATTTCGGTGAGCGACTCTAACAGCGCCATGTAGCGTCCGATTCATCATCACAGACGGCTCAGCGTATACCGCTGGCGCTCTGGCGCTACCTGTCGCTCTCTCAAACATGTCAATGAACTTTACTTTACTTCTCTTTAAACAGGGTTTTAATTGTTTTTTTTATCAAATCATTGTGTGACCTCTCCTGGTCTAGAAAGAGTCATTTTTGAAAACGTTCTTGATTTAATGTCACAATGTAATAACAATGTCATTCCATGTGTTTTCGCTTTGTTGCTAATGGATATCTGTTCAAAAACAGACTTTAATCACACAGCGTCTGGCGCTCTGAGCTACAGCGACACAATTTTGAGCGTCGGCGCTGTGAGAGGCTGTTTTTTTGATGAATATGGTTTGAGTCGATCGCACTGACCGGTCGCTGCCGTTCGCTCCCATATAACGCTGTACTGGTGTTATAGCGACTCACACATCAAATTCATCAATGCCGGCCAGCGACTGAGGCGCTCGGTAACAGTGAACCATAGCCGATCACAGCCACCACTAGCGGTCGCTCTGAGCGCCTCGCTACAGACGCTCATCTGCCGGTATCTGGCGCTAGTAATGAATCAGCCTCTTATATTGTTATATTTTGATGTTATTTTGTAATTATATGCGCAGGTCGGCCATTGCAGTGTCAGTGTCACAGTGTAGAAACAATGTCGTTCCATGTTTTCGCTCTGCTGCTGGTGGATATGTGATGAGAAACAGACTTTTATCACACAGCGTCCGGCGCTCAACTCTAGAGCGCCCAGTTTTAGAGCGCCGACGCTGGTTCTGCGTTTGATTTTCTTAAATATGGGCTTCAGCGCCGAGCGTCGGCTGCACGTAACTGGCGCTACCTATCGCTCGCTGCATCGTTGTCCTGTTGTTATATGCGGCGTTGCTCTGGGCGGCTTTTCCTCGAAGCGTTACATATGCACCGATTCGGGGAGAGGCTTCTACAGCGCCCCCTAAACACATCACGTTTATCGATGCTGGACAGGATAGTACAGCGCCACTCGTCCGCCCGCTGCGCTAGGTTATAGCGCCAGACACCTGCTTGCAGCGTCCACTAGCCGACGCTCTAAGCGCAGCTAAACAGCCGCTCACATGGCAATACGCGGCGCTAGTCTTAAATCAGCCTCACCCCGCTCCTACGCGAGCGCTCGTCCAATTAGAGCGCTCAGAGCCGCTGTGGTATGCACGTACAAGCGACGGACAACCACAGCGGCTCTGAGCGCTGGAGGTCGCGTCTCGCGCTTCTTTCTAACAGGGAGCGCGCCCGTGCCGGCCATTCACAAACGGCACCCTGCTAGAAGGAAGCGCGAGATGCGGCCGCGGCCCGCACATGCGCCGTTGGAACAGGAATAAGGTAAGGTTTCTGGGCGTCCTGGGGGGTTCACCCCGCGGGGCATCCCGATTTCGAATGCCCCGCAGGGAGGGATCTGATCCCCCCTGGGTGTTGGTCCACTTTAAGAAAGGTTAAGGCCACGTAGTGTCAGGTGAGTGTCAGGTCCTAGCGCAAAAGGTGTATTTACTAACAGGCTGATTCATTACTAGCGCCAGGTGAGCGTTTGTACAGAGGCGCTGAGAGCGACCGCTCGTATACGCTGTGATCAGCTATCGGGCGCTGTAACAGAGCGTCTCATTCGCTGTACTAACCTGCCCGGCATTGATGAATGAGATGTATGTTGGGCGCTCTAACACCAGTACAGCGCTGCAGCGAGAGGTAGCGCCAGCTCATTGCGAGCGACTCTCAGCGACTCACACCGTATTCAACAAAAAAAGCACACACAGCGTCGACGCTCTGGATCTGGGCGCTGTAGCATAGAGCGCCAGACGCTGTGTGATTAAAGTCTTGTTTTTGAACACATATCCACCAGTAACGAAAGCGAAAACGCATGGAATGACTATTATAACATTGTGACATTAACACTTTAATACCAGACATGTAATGACAATTCTGCAAATAAATATAAAAAATCAAAAATGTTTTTAAAAAATAACTTCCTAGGCCCGGAGACGTCACACAATGATTTGAGAGAATAAAAAAAATATTAAAAATATAAAAATATCAAAAAACTCTTTTTAAACAGAAGAAAAGGAACGTCCATTGAAATGTATGGGAGAGCGACAGGTGGAGCCTAGAGCTCTCTAGAGCTCCGGCGCTATACATTGAGCCGCCTGTAATGATGAATCGGACGCTACATGGCGCTGTTAGAGGCACTCACCAGAATCGCCTTCATAAATGTGGTTTTGTGTACAGAGCCCGGCGTTCACCAGGCGCTGCCTGCCGCTACGAAGCGCTATCTGGCGCTATCCCATGATGAATAAACCCCTTACCTGACACTCATCTGCCACTATGTGGCCTTAGCCTTTCTTAGGCCCTTATTTATGAAAGGATAGCGTCAGGTAGCGCCTGGTCAACGCCGGACACGGCACGCAATTGCACATTTATCAAGCAGAATCTGTTTAGCGACTGGGATAGCGCCATGTAGCGTCTGATTCATCATTTTCACAGCCTCAGCGAACAGCGCCAGCGTTCAGCCTTGCACAGCGCCAGGTATGACCTCTCGCTACCTGTCGCTCTCCAATACATTTCAATGGACGATCCTTTTCTTCTCTTTAAACGGGTTTTTTTAATTTTTTTTTTTTTAAAAATCACAAATAATTCTGTGACCTCTTCTGACATTGAATAAGCAGTTTTTTCATAATTTTTTCATTTTTTATATATTTCTTCAGAAATGACATAAGTGTCATGTTACAATGTTGCTACAATGTAATTCCATATGTTTTCGCTTTGTTACTAGTGGATAGATGCTGAAAAACAGACTTTAAACACACCGCCTCCTGCGCTCTGGGCTTCAGAGAAGCATTTTTCAGCGCCAGAGATTTGTGAGGCTGTTTTTTTGCTGAATATGGTGTGAGTCGGTCGCTATGAGCAGTCGCTACCATGCGCTCCCATACAGCGCTGTACTGGTCAAATAGCGACTCCTCACAATGTATTCAACATTACTGAACAGCGACTGAGTCGCTATAAAGTAGCGACTCACGGCCGAGCACTGCGACTACTAGCGGGCGCTCTGAAAATGCTGCTACAGACGCTCATCTGTCGCTACCTGGCGTTAGTGATGAATCAGCCTTTCTTAATTAACCCCCTGAGTTTCCTACAGTGCCAGATAGGAGCAGGCGCTCCCCCTGCACTGTGTGGCCTGATCCCATACATTTCAATGGGCTGGGGTGGTTACAATTATTTTGACCGCTTTTGTTAATTTTTTTTGGCGCTTAGAGCGTCCGCTAGTGGACGCTGCAAGCGGGTGTCTGGCGCTATAACCTAGCGCAGCGGGTGGACAAGTGGCGCTGTACTATCCTGTCCAGCATTGATAAATGTGATGTGTTTAGGGGGCGCTGTAGAAGCCTCTCCCTGAATCAGTGCATATGTAACTCTTCGAGGAAAAGCCGCCTAGAGCAACGCCACATATAACAACAGGACAACGATGCAGCGAGCGATCACTGGAAAAAAAAAAGTGCCTAGGACACCAAATACATCTCAGATTGGGATGCCCCAGGATACAGGGAATCAGCCGGCCCTGGAATCTGTTGAGAGTCTTTGTCCACTGAGCACTCTTTGTGAATGATATAGCTTAAATATAAATGAAAAACAGAATTGGGGTTCTTAGGTAGGACACCCCTATTTGTACATCCCATTTACTTGACCACATCAAAAATATAGTTAGGGCCTTATTCATGAAGCTCTAGCGCCAGGTAGTGACTTGTAAGCGTCAGGTGAACGCCGGACACGGCAGCAATTACACATTTATGAAGCCGAATCTGGTGAGCGACTGGAACAGCGCCATGTAGCGTCCGATTCATCATTATCCCAGGCTCAGCGTACAGCGCCGGCGTTCAGCCTTGCACAGCGCCACGTCTTACCTGTCGCTACCTGGCGCTCTCCCATACATTTCTATGGACGATCCTTAAATTCCTTTCCTGATCCCAATTTTTATTTTATTTTTTTTAAACTCAAATCTTTCTGACATGTGACATGTATCCTGGCCTAGAAAATGACATTTTTGAAAACATTTTTGATTAATAATATTTTTATGCAGAATTGTCATTACATGTCTGGTATTAAAGTGTTCATGTTACAATGTAATAACAATGTCATTCCACGTGTTTTCACTTTGTTACTGGTGGATATGTGTTCAAAAACAGACTTTAATAACACAGCGTCTGGCGCTCTGAGCTACAACTACATGATTTTGAGCGCCGGCGCTGTGTGAGGCTGTTTTTTTGATGAATGTGGTGTGAGTCAGTCGCACTGAGCTGGCGCTACCATTCACTCCCATACAGCGTAGTACTGTGAATCACATAACGTATTCAACAATGCCGGACAGCGACTGAGGCGCTCCGAAATAACGATCCACGGCCGAGCACAGCGACTACTAGCAGACGCTCATCTGTCGCTACCTGGCGTTAGTAATGAATCAGCCTGTTATTGAGTTAAAACATCTCTGGTTTATTAATCAATACAAATGCTTTGGCTTGTACAGTGTAAAGTATAATAAATACTCGTGTCATTGTCTGGCTTCACAGCTCAGGAGGTGGCAGGATGGACATGGGAGGGTAGCAGGATGGACGTGGGAGGGTAGCAGGATGGACGGGGGCAGGATGGACGTGGGAGGGGGGCAGGATAGACGTGGAAGGGTAGCAGGATGGACAGGGGCAGGATGGACGTGGGAGGGGGGCAGGATGGACATGGGAGGGTAGCAGGATGGACGGGGGCAGGATGGACGTGGGAGGGTAGCAGGATGGACGGGGGCAGGATGGACGTGGGAGGGGGCAGGATGGACGTGGGAGGGGGCAGGATGGACGTGGGAGGGTAGCAGGATGGACGGGGGCAGGATGGACGTGGGAGGGTAGCAGGATGGACGGGGGCAGGATGGACGTGGGAGGGGGCAGGATGGACGTGGGAGGGGGCAGGATGGACGTGGGAGGGTAGCAGGATGGACGGGGGCAGGATGGACGTGGGAGGGGGGCAGGATGGACGTGGGAGGGGGGCAGGATGAATGTGGGAGGGGGGCAGGATGGACGTGGGAGGGGGGCAGGATGGATGTGGGAGGGTAGCAGGATGGACGGGGGCAGGATGGATGTGGGAGGGGGGCAGGATGGATGTGGGAGGGGGGCAGGATGGACGTGGGAGGGGGGCAGGATGGATGTGGGAGGGTAGCAGGATGGACGGGGGCAGGATGGACGTGGGAGGGGGCAGGATGGACGTGGGAGGGGGCAGGATGGACGTGGGAGGGTAGCAGGATGGACGGGGGCAGGATGGACGTGGGAGGGGGGCAGGATGGACGTGGGAGGGGGGCAGGATGAATGTGGGAGGGGGGCAGGATGGACGTGGGAGGGGGGCAGGATGGATGTGGGAGGGTAGCAGGATGGACGGGGGCAGGATGGATGTGGGAGGGGGGCAGGATGGACGTGGGAGGGGGGCAGGATGGATGTGGGAGGGTAGCAGGATGGACGGGGGCAGGATGGATGTGGGAGGGGGGCAGGATGGACGTGGGAGGGGGGCAGGATGGATGTGGGAGGGTAGCAGGATGGACGGGGGCAGGATGGATGTGGGAGGGGGGCAGGATGGACGTGGGAGGGTAGCAGGATGGACGTGGGAGGGTAGCAGGATGGACGGGGGCAGGATGGAAGTGGGAGGGGGCAGGATGGACGTGGGAGGGTAGCAGGATGGACGGGGCAGGATGGACGTGGGAGGGGGGTAGGATGGACGGGGGCAGGATGGACGTGGGAGGGGGGCAGGATGGACGTGGGAGGGGGGCAGGATGGACAGGGGGGCAGGATGGACATGGGAGGGGGGCAGGATGGACTGGGGCAGGATGGACGTAGGAGGGGGGCAGTATGGACGTGGGAGGGGGGCAGTATGGACGTGGGAGGGGGCAGGATGGACGGGGGCAAGATGGATGTTGGAGGGTGGCAGGATGGACGTGGGAGGGGGGCAGGATGGACGGGGGCAGGATGGACATGGGAGGGTGGCAGGATGGACGGGGGCAGGATGGACATGGGAGGGTGGCAGGATGGACGGGGGCAGGATGGACGTGGGAGGGGGCAGGATGGACGGGGGCAAGATGGATGTTGGAGGGTGGCAGGATGGACGTGGGAGGGGGGCAGGATGGACGGGGGCAGGATGGACATGGGAGGGTGGCAGGATGGACGGGGGCAGGATGGACATGGGAGGGTGGCAGGATGGACGGGGGCAGGATGGACATGGGAGGGTGGCAGGATGGACGGGGGCAGGATGGACGTGGGAGGGTGGCAGGATGGATGGGGGGCAGGATGGACGTGGGAGGGGGGCAGGATGGACGTGGTAGGGGGGCTGGATGGACGGGGGCAGGATGGACGTGGGAGGGTGGCAGGATGGACGGGCGGCAGGATGGACGTGGGAGGGGGCAGGATGGACGTGGGAGAGGGGCAGGATGGACGGGCGGCAGGATGGACGTGGGAGGGGGGCAGGATGGACGGGGGGCCGTGCTGGGCGATGCGCATGAATCCGGGCAGCGGCTGCCGCGCTGCGAAACGCGATGTGTATGTAACAACACTGCTCACATTTAACACAATGCATTTTAATAATGACAACGAAACACTGGAATCTAATAAAGGTGTTACATTCCCCCGAAAGGTCAGGAGCGGTTTGTTTACATTGTATTGTTAACTCCTCCCATAGACACGTTATTACTAGGGGTTAAAATTAGAAGCGTTGTGCTATTTAACAATGTATAGCGCCAGTTAGCGCCTCGTAGTGGCAGGCAGCGTCTGGTGAACGCCGGCGCTGTACGCAAAACCACATTTATGAAAGCGAATCTGGTGAGCGCATCTAACAGCGTCATGTAGCGTCACATGTATTATTACAGGCAGGTCAGTGTATAGCGCATCTAACAGCGTCATGTAGCGTCACATGTATTATTACAGGCAGGTCAGTGTGTAGCGCCTCTAACAGCGTCATTTAGCGTCACGTGTATTATTACTGGCAGGTCAGTGTATAGCACCTCTAACAGCGTCATGTAGCGTCACATGTATTATTACAGGCAGGTCAGTGTATAGCGCCTCTAACAGCGCCATGTAGTGTCACATGTATTATTACAGGCAGGTCAGTGTATAGCGCCTCTAACAGCGCCATGTAGTGTCACATGTATTATTACAGGCAGGTCAGTGTATAGCGCCTCTAACAGCGCCATGTAGTGTCACATGTATTATTACAGGCAGCTCAGTGTATAGCGCCTCTAACAGCGTCATGTAGCGTCACGTGTATTATTACAGGCAGGTCAGTGTATAGCGCCTCTAACAGTGCCATGTAGCGTCACATGTATTATTACAGGCAGGTCAGTGTATAGCGCCTCTAACAGTGTCATGTAGCGTCACATGTATTATTACAGGCAGGTCAGTGTATAGCGCCTCTAACAGCGCCATGTAGCGTCACATGTATTATTACAGGCAGGTCAGTGTATAGCGCCTCTAACAGCGCCATGTAGCGTCACATGTATTATTACAGGCAGGTCAGTGTATAGCGCCTCTAACAGTGCCATGTAGTGTCACATGTATTATTACAGGCGGTTCAGTGTATAGCGCCTCTAACAGCGCCATGTAGCGTCACATGTATTATTACAGGTGGCTCAGTGTATAGCACCTCTAACAGCGCCATGTAGCGTCACATGTATTATTACAGGCAGCTCAGCGTATAGCGCCTCTAACAGCGCCATGTAGTGTCACATGTATTATTACAGGCGGCTCAGTGTATAGCACCTCTAACAGCGCCATGTAGTGTCACATGTATTATTACAGGCAGGTCAGTGTATAGCGCCTCTAACAGCGTCATGTAGCGTCACATGTATTATTACAGGCAGGTCAGTGTATAGCACCTCTAACAGCGTCATGTAGTGTCACATGTATTATTACAGGCAGGTCAGTGTATAGCGCCTCTAACAGCGCCATGTAGCGTCACATGTATTATTACAGGCGGCTCGGTGTATAGCGCCGGCGCTCTAGGCTCGGGAGCCGCCATGTAGTACCTGTCGCTCAGTGTCACTCTACCATACATTTCAATGGCGCTTCATTTGTTTGTGTTTAAATATCGTGTTTGGCAATTAAAATTATTTTTTTTTTTTTGCTCCAATCATTGTGTGACCTCTCCTGGCTGCAAACAAACACTTTTAGACACTTTTTTGGACTTTTTATATTTTTATGCAGAATTGTCATTACAGGTCTGCCACTAAAGTGTTAATGTCACAGTGTTATACAATGTCATTCCATGTGTTTTCGCTTTGTTACTGGTGGATATGTGTTCAAAAACAGACTTTAATCACACAGCATCTGGCGCTCTGTGCTAGAGCGCCGACGCTGTGTGTGTGTAGTGTTTAATATGGTGTGGAGCACCGAGTGCCGGACGCACTGAGCTGGCGCTACCTCTCGCTCCCTGCAGCGCTGTACTGGTGTTAGAGCGCCCAACACACATCACATTCATCAATGCCGGCCAGGTTACTACAGCGACTGAGGTGCTCTGTTACAGCGCCCGATACCCGCTTACAGCTTCTACTAGCGGTCGCTCTAAGCTCCACTATACAGATGCTCATCTGCCGATACCTGGCGCTATTAATGAATCAACCTCTTAAACTTTATGAGGCCACCACCTGCGCTGACTAAAAACCCAGCAAAGCCCCTTTACATTGAAGCCTCTCATTCCGATTGGGCACGTGCCTAGGGCGGCATGGAGGGCAGAGCAACAACCCTATGGATACAATTCTGACTACGGCGGTGCTTATAAGTTCATAACCTCCCAAGTGTCCCTGATTTGGAGGGACTGTCCCTCTTCTGAGTCCATGTCCCTCTGTTCCTCGTTGTTCTCTGTCCTTCATGCAGATCTGCATTAATAAATGATTAATTTGCCTATTCAAAGTGTTTATATTGTTGTAACTGTTACATCCTATTTCCTATCCATCAATCAATCAGAGGGCGTGGCTTCATTCGTCCCTCATTAATATGCAAATCTGCAGCAATAAATGATTCATTTGCCTATTCAAAGCGCTTATATTGTTGTAACAGTTACATCCTATTTCCTGTCCATTAATCAATGAGGGGGCGTGGTTTCATCCATCCCTCATTAATATGCAGATCTGCATCAATAAACGATTCATTTGCCTATTCAAAGTGCTTATATTGTTGTAACAGTTACATCCTATTTCCTATCCATCAATCAATCAGGGGGCGTGGCTTCACCCATCCCTCATTAATATGCAGATCTGCATCAATAAATGATTAATTTGTCTATTCAAAGTGTTTCTATTGTTGTAACTGTTACAATGTATCTCCTATTCATCAATCAATGATGGGCCGTGGCTTCATCCATCACTCAATGAGGGGTGTGGCTTCATCCATCCCTCAATGAGGGGCGTGGCTTCATATAACAATTGTCCCTCTTTCCCAACCTAAAATTTTGGTAGGTATGCAAGTTGGCGAATCCTTCCAATGTTTTAATATTTCTGCATCAATTTAACCTAAAAATAGGTCCAAAAATAGATCCTAGGAAGCAAGTCAAACAAATGAGACATTTATTTATCAAGGGAAACGATCCGATATCACATATGTGTGAGTGGCAAAAATATGTGAACCTTTAAGGGTAGAGGATCATTTAAAGGGGGACATTTTCCATCAATCAGGTGTGAGTGAGTAACCTGTTTTTTTTTTTTAAAACAAACCACAGCCGTTTTTTTTTTACTCTCCCGGGTGTTGTACCTCTCCAGACAATTCGGGATGCCCCGCTGTGTGATAACCTAAGGACATACCTTTTAACTTTTCAGGGTGGGGAAAGAGGGATCATTGTAAAATGAATAGTCCCTCACCACACCCAGAACACACCAGAACAGGACAAAGTTCCTGCCCATTGGTTACGGGATCAGCAGAGAGGAGCAGGAGGGCTATAGGGATGGATAGGATTGCAACCCCAATCTTCTGGAATGCCCTCCCCCACCCAATCCGCCACTCCCCTACCCTCTAAACCTTCAAAGGTGCCCTTAAAACTCACCTATTCAGACAAGCATACAATATGGCTTAAGCAGTTCTCTATAGGGCACATGCCACAAAGCTCAATACTGACTATGAGGCCGATTCATCAATAGCGCCAGGTAGCGACAGATGAGCGACTGTAGCGTGATTTTTTCAGCGCCAGCCAGTATTCGCTGTGCTTGGCCGGCGTTTGCTTGATGACAGCGACTCGGTCGGTGTGCGGTAATGTTGAATACGGGCTGGGGAGTCGCTGTTTCACAGGTCCAGCGTTGTATGTGAGCGCCTGACAACGAATGGCCAGAGCGAACGGCTAGCTTCATATTCATCAAAAAATCACGCTCCGAATGTGCTGTCGCTGTCCATTCCTTGTTTAAACCCCAGAGCGCTGGCGGCGATGTGTATTAACTAGTTTTTAACCCCTAAACAACCATATTTTTTGAATGTAACATTATACATGTTTTTAGAATCATTTTGTTATATGAATACATTAATCTCAGACCTGTTAGATCAATTCTGCACAAATTTTTTTTTTTTTTTTTTTTGACTTAAAAATAAATCCTAACATTGCAGAAGTGTTCTCCGGTTTTTTGACATTAAAAAAATTTTAAAAAAAATTATTACCAATTAATCATGAATTATTATAGATTGCTCCATTGAAATGCATTGGACATCGCCAGGGAGCGACAGCTCATACCTGGCGCTGTGAGGGAATTTGCAGCGGCGCTGTTCGGTCCAGGCGGCTTCATGATGAATGTCGCGCTAGCCGTCGCTCTCGCCGGCGCTAGCCTCATTTTGCTTGATAAATGCGTCATTGTGACCGCCGCTGGGCGTACTTGAGTCGGTAGTCGCAGTTAGCTGCCGCTACCTGGCGCTCGTCAGACACTACCTGGCGCTATCGCTTGATGAATAAGGGCCTATGTGTGCTCCTTCCCCCTCATCCTTTAGACTGTAAGCTCCTCAGGGGCGGGGCTCTCTCTCCTATTGTATCTTGTACTCAGAATATTCGCTGTAGACTCTGTAACACTGCATCTGTAATAGTCTATGTACTGTATGTGTCTACCCTGTCTGTAATGGCTAATATGTACAGCGCTACGGAAGATGATGGTGCTATATAAATAAATAATAATAATAATAATGGATATGATGAGCTGGGAAGAGTGAGGGGGGGATGTATGGATGGGAGGTGCTGGAAAGTGCAGGAGGGAGGGATGTAAGGATGGCTACAGCTATGAGGAGAGGATTAGTGGGCAGAACTAAGGGGAGATGGATGGATGGGATGAGCTGGGAGGATGGGGGAGCAGGATGGAGGGATGGATGTCTAAAGTAAGACGGAACAGATAGGTGGACAGAACTAAGGGGAGAGGGATGGATGGGTGGATGGATAGGAGGGAAGGATGGGATGAGCTGGGAGAAGAGGGGGAGAGGTAAATGGATGGGAGGTGCTGGGAGGGAGGGATGTTTGGCTAGAGCTATGAGGAGCGGATGGATAGCAGAACTGAGGGGAGAGGGATGGAGTAGGATTGAGGGATGGAAGGATGGCTAAAGCAAGGAAAGGCAGATAGGTGGGCAGAACAGAGGGATAGATGGATAGGAGGGAAGGGTGGCATGAGCTGGGAAGAGGGGGGGATGGATGAATGGATGGGAGGTGCTCAGAGGGAGGGATGGATGGCTATAGCTATAAGGAGCGGATTATTGGCAGAACTGAGGGGAGAGGGGTGGAGCACGATGGCTAAAGCAAGGAGGAGCAGATAGGTGGGCAGAACAGAGGGATGGATGGTATGAGCTGGGAGGAGAGGGAAAGAGATGAATGGATGAGAGATGCTAGGAGGGAGAGATGGATGGCTAGAGCTATGAGGAGCAGATGGATAGCAGAACTGAGGGGAGAGGGATGGAGGAGGATGGAGGGATGGATGAATGGATGGCTAAAGCAAGGAGGAGCAGATGGGTGGGCAGAATGGATGGGATGAGCTGGGAGGGAGAGAGGGAGGGAGGGATGGCTAGAGCTATAAGGAGCGGATGGATGGCAGAACTGAGGGGAGAGGGATGAAGCAGGATGAAGGGATGGATGGCTAAAGTAAGGAGGAGCAGATAGGTGGGCAAAACAGAGGGATGGATGGGATGAGCTGCGAGGAGAGGGGAAGGGATGAATGAAGGTGCTGGGGGGGGGGGATAGAGCTATGAGGAGCAGATGGATGGCCGAACTGGGGGGAGAGGGGTGGAGCAGGATGGATGGAGGGATGGATGGCTAAAGAAATGAGGAACAGCTAGGTGGGCAGAACAGAAGGATGGATGGGACGCGCTGGGAGAAGGGGGGAGGGATGAATGGATGGGATTTGCTGGGAGAGAGGGAGGGATGGATGGCTAGAGCTATAAGGAGTGAATGGATGGCAGAACTGAGGGGAGAAGGATGGCTAAAGCAAGGAGGAGCAGATAGGTGGGCAGAACAGAGGGATAGATGGATAGGAGGGAAGGATGGCATGAACTGGGAAGGGGGGAGGAATGAATGGATGGGAGGTGCTGGGAGGGAGGGATGGATGACTAGAGCTATGAGGAGCAGATGGGGAGAGAGGGATGGAGCAGGATGGGGGGATGGAAGGATGGCTAAAATAAGAAGGAGCAGATAGATGGGAAGAACAGAGGGATGGATGGGATCAGCTGGGAGGAGGGGGGGGGGAATGGATGGGAGGTGCTCAGAGGGAGGGATGGATAGCTAAAGCAAGAAGGAGCAGATAGGTGGGCAGAACAGAGGAATGGATGGCATGAACTGGGAGGGAGGGATGGATGGCTAGAGCTATGAGAATCGGATAGATGGCAGAACTGAGGGGAAAGGGGTGGAGGGATGGATGGCTAAAGCAAAGAGGAGCAGATGGGTGGGCAGAACAGAGGGATGGATGGGATGAGCTGGGAGGGAGAGAGGGAGGGAGGGATGGCTAGCGCTATAAGGAGCGGATGGATGGCAGAACTGAGGGGAGAGGGATGGAGCAGGATGAAGGGATGGATGGCTAAAGTAAGGAGGAGCAGATAGGTGGGCAGAACAGAGGGATGGATGGGATGAGCTGCGAGGAGAGGGGAAGGGATGAATGGAGGTGCTGGGGGGAGGGATAGAGCTATGAGGAGCAGATGGATGGCCGAACTGGGGGGAGAGGGGTGGAGCAGGATGGATGGAGGGATGTATGCTTAAAGAAATGAGGAACAGATAGGTGGGCAGAACAGAAGGATGGATGGGGTGAGCTGGGAGGAGAGTGGGAGGGATGAATGGATGGCTAGAGCTATGAGGAGCAGATGGATAGCAGAACTGAGGGGAGAGGGATGGAGGAGGATGGAGGGATGGATGGCTAAAGCAAGGAGGGGCAGATGGATGGGCAGAACAGAGGGTTGGATGGGATGAACTAGGCGGAGAGGGAGAGGGATGAATGGATGGGAGGTGCTGGGAGAGAGGGAGGGAGGGATTGATGGCTTGAGCTATGAGGGGTGGATGGATTGCAGAAATGAAGGGAGAAGGGTGGAGGAGGATGCAGGTGTGGATGGATGGCTAAAGAAATGAGGAGCAGATAGGTGGGCAGAACAGAAGGATGGATGGGATGAGCTGGAAGGAGAGGGGGAGGGTTGGATGGGATGAGCTGGGAGGGAGGTATTATGGATGGTTAAAGTAAGGAGGAGTGGATGGATGGGCAGAACTGAGGGGAGGTGGGTGGAGCAGGATGAATGGATAAATAAATGAGGAGCAGATAGGTGGGCAAAACAGAGGGATGGATGGATTGGAGGGATGGATGGGACGAGTTGGGAGGAAAGGGGGAGGAATAGGTGGATGGGATTAGTTGGGATGGAGGAATGTATAGATGGCTAAAGCAAGCAGGAATGGATGCATGGGCAGAGCTGAGGGAAGAGGGATGGATAGGAGGGATGGACAGGATTAGCTGTAAGGAGAGGGATGAGGGATGAATGGATGATAGGTGCTGGGAGGAGCTGGAGAGAGGGATGGATGGCTAAATGGATTGATAGGAGGGATAGATGGGATGAGCTGGGAAGAGACGGAGGAGGGATGAATGAATGGGGGATGAGCTAGGAGGAGTGGGAGAGGGATGGATGGGAGGAAAGGGGGAGGGATGGATGGTTAAATCATGGAGGAATGTATGGATAGGCAGGACTATTATGGTGCTTTCGGTTTTCCTGTACTGTTCTATAAGGTATTTATAACTTACTTTTGGGATGCCCTGCTGCACACGCGATTTATGCACAACTAATAAAAGCCCCAGAGCAACATGTACTACAGCGCCGGTGCTATACACTGAGCCGCCTGTAATAATACATGTGACGCTACACGGCGCTGATAGAGGCGCTATACACTGACCTGCCTGTAATAATACATGCGACGCTACATGGCGCTGTTAGAGGCGCTATACACTGACCTGCCTGTAATAATACATGTGACGCTACATGGGGCTGTTAGAGGCGCTATACACTGACCTGCCTGTAATAATACATGTGACGCTACATGGCGCTGTTAGAGGCGCTATACACTGAGCCGCCTGTAATAATACATGTGACGCTACACGGCGCTGATAGAGGTGCTATACACTGAGCCGCCTGTAATAATACATGTGACGCTACATGGTGCTGTTAGAGGCGCTATACACTGACCTGCCTGTAATAATACATGTGACACTACATGGCGCTGTTAGAGGCGCTATACACTGACCTGCCTGTAATAATACATGTGACACTACATGGTGCTGTTAGAGGTGCTATACACTGACCTGCCTGTAATAATACATGTGACGCTACATGACGCTGTTAGAGGCGCTATACACTGACCTGCCTGTAATAATACATGTGACGCTACATGACGCTGTTAGAGGCGCTATACACTGACCTGCCTGTAATAATACATGTGACGCTACATGACGCTGTTAGAGGCGCTACACACTGACCTGCCTGTAATAATACATGTGACACTACATGACGCTGTTAGAGGCACTATACACTGACCTGCCTGTAATAATACATGTGACGCTACATGACGCTGTTAGAGGCACTATACACTGACCTGCCTGTAATAATACATGTGACGCTACATGACGCTGTTAGAGGCGCTATACACTGACCTGCCTGTAATAATACATGTGACGCTACATGACGCTGTTAGAGGCACTATACACTGACCTGCCTGTAATAATACATGTGACACTAGATGGCGCTGTTAGAGGCGCTATACACTGACCTGCCTGTAATAATACATGTGACGCTACATGGTGCTGTTAGAGGCGCTATACACTGACCTGCCTGTAATAATACATGTGACGCTACATGGTGCTGTTAGAGGCGCTATACACTGACCTGCCTGTAATAATACATGTGACGCTACATGGCGCTGTTAGAGGCGCTATACACTGACCTGCCTGTAATAATACATGTGACGCTACATGACGCTGTTAGAGGCGCTATACACTGAGCCGCCTGTAATAATACATGTGACGCTACATGACGCTGTTAGAGGAGCTATACACTGACCTGCCTGTAAAAATACATGTGACACTACATGGCGCTGTTAGAGGCGCTATACACTGACCTGCCTGTAAAAATACATGTGACACTACATGGCGCTGTTAGAGGCACTATACACTGACCTGCCTGTAATAATACATGTGACGCTACATGGCGCTGTTAGAGGCGCTATACACTGACCTGCCTGTAATAATACAT